>OU452202.1:95443-797860 GCA_911728435.2 Apoderus coryli
GGTACGTACCTAGGAACATAAACAAATCTAGCTGAAATACCTTTAAATAAACATAAAAAGTATTGTATTTTAAACTACTTACGTAAAAAAGCTTGTATAGCCTTTTCAAGTGTTTGTTTACGTACGTGGAATATGTTTAACCTAGCATACATCAAAAATCGAATTTTGGCTAGTTTGGCTTGGTATTAATAGAATATAATTACCGTGTACAATTACCAATATTAGTATGGATTTTATTATGTTTTTTCTATTTTCAAACAAATTAAAAGGATTTATATTTTATTTCAAAATGCCACTTGTTATAATTGTCATACAGCAAATTTTAGCTCTTTAGTTCCTTGGTTGTCAGATTTATTTTGTCCTAGCATATAAAATATGTAATATATTTATATGGGAGAATATTTTCGTAAAAGTAGATTTGAAACTAAAGTTTTCGTGAAAGAAAATTGAAAATAAAGATTGGCTAATTTAAGTTTGTGGTTAATTAACTTGTGTTGGGTATGTAATTGAATTGGGATTGATTGATTTTGGTATTTAGATTGAATAAAGTGTGGCAACCGCGATTTTCGCAATTTTTCTAGGTTGTTGTCACATTTTGAATGAATTGCATGGAATGACATAAATAATATGGATGTTTTTCAACAACGAAATTATTTTAGTTAAGGTAAAATAAAATAAACTTGGGGAAATTAAGATTATATTTAATTAACCATCTGGGGGTGTGTCGGATCTAAATAGGTGTCAGTTTAATTAAGCTATTGCGCGAATAATAAGTACGAGCTGTAGGATAGAGATAATTTGAAAGACATTCTGGCAGCCTTGCATTGTAAGTTGGTATGTTGTTTAAGCGAGTAGATTCCATAATCAAATCTGTTTTCTTTTCTATTGACTTTACTTTAATGAAAAATGTGACGAGAGAAGATGAGCCTCACTAAAAGTAGCCTACCGCCTATTCTCAATATTTAACTGTATGCTAAAACACATGGCATATTTTACACTTGTTTTGATTGTCAGAAATCCGTGCCCAACTTTATCCTGTTTTCGTTCAAGAGTGAATAAGGGCACAAAATTTATAATTCTTGATGTTTCCCTTCAAAGGAGCCTCACCAAAAGTAGCCTACCGCCTATTCTCAACTGTTTGTAAAAACACATGACATATTTTACAATTATTTTTCTTCGAAGGAGATACGTACGAACTTTTACTCGTTTTCGTTGAAGATTAGAGTGAATAAGGACTCTCACAATTTATATTTCTTGACAAGAAATCCCTTTGGGAATTCCCAGTCGTTTTGTGGTACTCTTATCTATGATAAAAGTCATTGAGGGTTATAAAAAAAAAATCGTAATTTTTTTTTTGTATTTTTTTATTTTTTTTTTTTATTAATTTTTTTTAATTTTTCTTTTAATTTTTTTTTATAATTTTTTGTTACTAATTTTTTTTTTCAATTTTTTTTATTAATTTTTTTTTTGAATTTTATTTTTAATTTTTTTAATTTTTTTTTTTAATTTTTGAATTTGAATTAAAAAAATTAAAAAAAAAAAACAAAAGTATTGCCACAGCTGGGATTCGAACCCTTAACCTTTCGCATGCGACGCGAACGCCCTACCAATGACGCCACAGAAACCTGATAACAAATATTGTATTTTAATTGTAATAATATAGGTTCGAACTACCTAACTGGTGAAATTTAAATGGGAACAATACACATACACCCTGTATAAAAATTTTATGATCCCATTCTAACTGAAAATACTGTGAAACTTAAAAAGATAAATTGAAAGACATTCTGGCAGCAAAGCATTGTAAGTTGGTATGTTGTTTAAGCGAGTAGATTCCATAAGAACAACACACAAATCTCTTTTCTTTTCTACTGACATTACTTTAATGAAAACTGTGACGATTTGAAAACTATTTTAAAAATGTTTCGCTTCAAAGGAGCCTCACCAAAATTAGCCTACCGCACATTCTCAATATTTAACTGTATGTAAAAACACATGACATATTTTACAATTGTTTTTCTTCGGAGGAGATACGTACGAATTTTTACTCGTTTTCGTTGAAGATTAGAGTGAATAAGGGCTTACACACTTTATATTTATTGATTTAGGTCTACAAAAACGAAATTAGAGAGTGAGTGAGAGTTGAATAACTTTTTCTACAACGAAAATAAAGAAAACAACAGTACAAAACTGCAAAAAAAGCTACTACTAAATCAATAAATTTACCTTTTTGCAACATCCACACATACAATAAAAGCATTTTGATTTATACTAGGAACTGTTCTAAACACGGGAGTGCACTTTTACGGTATGGTACGGCCCTTTATTAGATTTTTAATTGTAAACTAAAAATGTTGGAAAATCTTCGAGACGTTGTACATCTGACTTAGGTTATTGAAAAATATATGATCACATCCATCCATCTGACGGCTCTCACTTTAGGTTATTCAGTAAAATTATTTCAAATACACAATGGCACCTTCTAAATTTACTACAACTATTTTTAATAACCATTTTATAACAATAAAATTTTCAACATGTTGATAGGTATTGATATTAAACATGAAAATAATGCCGAAAACTGTTAGGCTATTAATGTAAACAAAGAAACTATTTTACACAAGCAATTTGTCTGTGGGGTTAGAAAAAACATCTTACCAAAACCAAATTATGACGTGAAACTAGAAGTGTCAACTAAACTAAAATAAGTGACACTAACGTTAGAAAAAAATATTACCAAATTATGAAAAACCAACGAACCAAAATAGAAGATACGGTAGTCCTAAACATAACGTCCACCACTATTAAGGTAAACGTTATTTTATAGTTTTAATCTGGCTTTGCGCTAAGTATTTCTCAGATTATAACACGCAGCATGTACAGGGTGATACAACAAAACATTAATTAGCCCACATTTAAGAAATTTTAGATGTATAGAAATTTATATACGGGGTGAATCCAAAATGTATTTCTTTATTTTGTTAAGGACAAAAAAATAATATTTTGAATAATTTTTTGATTTTTTTAGATTTCAATTCAAGATTTCTTTGAAAGTTAAACTATAAGCTCCTAGAGATTATCTATGGGAAACTCAAAAATGTATTTCTTTATTTTCAGTATTTTTAGGTACGGTTTTTAATTTTTTTTTTTGAAATTTTGTTTTTGGAAATATTTTTTTTTTTTTATTTTTTTTTCCTAAAAATTTTTATAAATTTTTTTTTTCTGTTTTTTTTTTTTATAACCCTCAATGACTTTTTTCATAGATAAAACTACCACAAAACGACTGGGAAATCCCGCAAGGGATTTCTTGTTAGTCCTTCTAAAATCTATAGTGCTGTCTTTGTCGTGGAAAATCTGTAAAAAAAGGCCGAATTTAAATCCACCATAACTAAAGTTACGCCGTCACAAGTAACCACAGTACAGTCTAAATGGCAATTTTATTTTCGAAACTTTTAAATAGGCTACTTTTCAACTGTGATTTAATGCCGTCACACTATTTTATTAATTAATTTAATTACATCTACACAGTTAATTTAAGTGTGCGACGCAGAGGAAGATATCAACTATTTTTCTTGGGCTATTCACAAACATATGATCACATCCATCCATCTGACGGCTTTCATGACACTGTCACTTTAGGTTATTATCACTTTTACAGTAAAATTACTTTAAATACACAATGACAACTTCTAAATTTACTACAACTATATCGAATAACCATTTTATAACACTACAATATACAACATGTTGATAGAAGTTGATCTTAAACATAACTTTTAGACTATTAATGTAAACCAAGAAAATAATAAACTATTTGACACAAGCAATTTCGTATATCTTTAGTCACAAATTATTAATTCATTATCAAAAAATAACGTACCCATTCGTAATTTCCAGTCAAAACTGATGCTTACTTATCTAAAAAATAATGCAAATACATTGAACTGCACCACCAAAAAAAATAGAAGTTTTCCATAGTGTCAAATTATAACATAAATCCATCTGTCATAATAATTAACATGTACTATACTGTCTATAGTAAAACAACGTCAATACAATAATTTCCAAAAATATGCAAAAATATTACTGCAAAAGACAGAATGGAAATTGAAAACGAATATATACCGTAAGGTAAGTGTACAATCATATAAAATAGGGTTCTCACCGTACACTTTCATGAAATTATTTGTTGACATGCCGCAACGACTTAACTTACCATTATTTGTAGGAAAAACTCAAAATACGATACCAAGACAAAGAGGATACAGAAAATAAATAACATGGCTCATTTTCCACAGTAGTTTTACAACATATCTGCAAACATAGGGGTCATAACAGGAGAGGTTTTAGTTCATGTGTTACGAATAAAACTATGAATCTTTCACCTACATGGTAGGTAAAATATTTACAACATATTATCACAATTAAATCTTACCATATACACCTTTTCAGCATACGAAGGCACTTTTAAAAGTACCAGATAGACGTCTGAATCCCTAACCACCACTGAAAAGCATCTATACTCAATAAAAACTTTCCAAGAACCATAACAAGAATTTAATACCTATCGACTTTAAACAATTCTTACTCAATGGACATTAGATTTATTCCAATAACAATATCTAAGTGTTTTATTTCTTACTTTAGAGCAAACTTGTATCCATTTTTCAAGTTATACCTACTGTACCGAGGAAAAGTTATCTAATTAAAATTTCTATTATGAGGGCAACATCGGTAGGTAGGTACATTATTATTATTACCTATTATTATTATTTAGATTTGCTTGCAATTAATCGAAAGGTTACTTCAGGTGAACCTATTGGTTGTAGGTACTTTTACATATTACTAGGTGCCGAATACCTACTTATGTCTGTTTTTTTCAAAAAGTAATTATAGATATCCTAGATGTATCAAAAACATTCAATGAAAGAAAATAGGTACGTAATTTTGTATAAGTTTAACTAAGTAAGTATTGCAACGATGTATTCATATCAATAGTAAGTAGTTATCTACACTAAAATAAAGTTGCTATACTTATTGCTTCGATACAAAACTACCTTACCTATTCATAGTAAGTAACTCCAATAATTTCATTTAAATACACGTACGTAAATACAATAAATCAATAGATTGATAGAAATTAATCTTAAACATGAAAATAATGGCTCGACTATTAATGTAAACATAAACTATTTTGACAAAAGGAACTGGGAACTGTCAAGCAAACTATTAGAAAAATAAGTGACACCAACGTTAGAAAAAAATATTATCAAATTATGACAAACTAACGAACCATAATAGAGAGATATGATAGTCCAAAAAAATAACGTCCGCCGCTATTAACGTTAACGTTAATTTAACACCAACGATTTTCAAATAGAGAGATCTAAAAAATAACGTCACCTATGATGATAATCATATTATAGGCAGCCATTTTTAGGCTATCAGATTTAAAATACCTATCTAATATATTTATAGTAGGTATTTAGTATAAAATTTTATAAGGTTATTGAATTTGACAAGTGGATTTATTATTTAAATTAATGTTATAATGATCTCATACATTTTTAGCATAAGCACTTTAAATTTAAATACGCGTTGAGTCAAAAATGTATTTATTTATTTTGTTAAGGACAAAAAAGTAATATTTTCAGTAATTTTTTGATATCAATTTAAGATTTCTTTAAAAGTTGAACTATAAGCTCCTAGAGGTGATCTACGGGGTAACTCAAAAATGTTTCTATTTATTTTCAATATTTTTAGTTTTTTAATTTTCTTCTTTAATTTTTTTTACAACCCTCAATGACTTTTTTCATAGATAAAACTACTACAAAACGACTGGGAAGTCCCAAAGGGATTTCTTGTGTATTATACTAATAATTGGTCGTCTAATAACTTTGCAAACATTAATCGCTGTTTTTTTTTTGTGTCGCATCAAAGGGATGACACGTGAATGAGTAGACAGGTCTCGAAGGGATAGTGCCATAGAACATAATATATACCGGGTGTCCCACCGGGAAGGGATTCGATCGATTATGGAGAAACTACACTGTGAAACAATCTAAAAATCTGGTGTAGTACTTAGGTGAGCGCGACCAATTCGGCTAAAATGTTTTCAAGAATCTAGTACTTCCGGCTATACCGGAAATGGGTGTCAACTTCTTTATTTCAAATACGACTCTAAATAAAATATGTTTTTTTAGATTCTCGTTGTTAATAATTATAAAATCTGGTAGTGCTGTCTTTGTCTTCGAAAATCTGCAAAATTCGCAAAAGTGCGGGTAAGCGATGTGCGAATCCGCTACCAGGAGGGATCGCACCGCAATACAAATGGAAAATTTTTCTCTCATGGGAATTAGGTACTTTCAACTGTGATTTAATTCACTATTTTATTAATTAATTTAATTACATCTACACAGTGAATTTAAGTGTGCAACGCAGAGGGAGATATCAACTATTTCTTGGGCTATTCACAAACATATGATCACATCGATCCATCTGACGGCTTTCATGACACTGTCACTTTAGGTTATTATCACTTTTTCAGTAAAATTACTTTAAATACACAATGACAACTTCTAAATTTACTACAACTATATAGAATATCCGTTTTATAACACTACAATATACAACATGTTGATAGAAATTAATCTTAAACCTGAAAATAATGCCGAAAACTTTTAGACTATTAATGTAAACAAAGAAAATAATAAACTATTTGACACAAGCAATTTGTCTGTTGTGTTAGAAAAAACATCTTAGCAAAACCAAATTATGATGTGAAACTAGAGGTGTCAACTATATTGGAATTTGTCGATTTTTTTTTAAACCATTTTCATGACTATATTCTTAGAAAAACATATGGGATAAGCAATTGCGTATATGTTTAGTCACAATCGTATCGAAGAATAACGTACCCATTCGTAATTTCTATTGAAAAAGTATTAATCTTTAAAAATATGACTCACTTCACACATACTACGTTCCTTTTATAAATATCACTATTCCAAATGTCATATAAACTGTGACAGCTACCGCTGTGTGTGTGTTGTTTGTATTGGAAGCACCTAGCTAACAAACCTTATATGAAAATTTCCAGCCAAAACTGATGCTTACTTATCTAAAAAATAATGCAAATACACTGAACTCCACCACCAAAGAAGTAGAGATTTTCCATAGTGTCAAATTATAACATAAATCTATCTGTCATAATAATTAACATGTACCATACTGTCTATAGTAAAACAACGTAAATACAATAATTTCCAAAAATGTGCAAAAATATTACTGTAAAAGACAGAATGGAAATTGAAAAAGAATATATACCGGAAGGTAAGTGTACAATCATATAAAATAGGGTTATCACCTTACACTTTGATGAAATTATTTGTTGACATTCCCCAACGACTTAACTTACCATTATTTGTAGGAAAAACTCAAAATACGATACCAAGACAAAGAGGATACAAAAAATAAATAACATGGCTCATTTTCCACAGTAGTTTTACAACATATCTGCAAACATAGGGGTCATAAAAGGAGAGGTTATAGTTCATATGTTACGAATAAAACTATGAATCTTTCACCTACATGGTAGGTAAAATATTTATAACATATTTGTTTAGTTAATATTATTTCAATTAAGTTGATATATTTTAGTTATTATAATTCATGACATCCTGTAAATATGTTTGCATTTTTAAAACAAATTTAAGTCAAGTGGCAATTAATAATTTTTTGAATGTCAATGATGTAAGAAGTATGTTAATAAAAAAAGTAAAAAGTATAATATACAGGCCACACATATTCATACAAAACATTGGTCCTTCGAGCCGGATCTTGAATTATTAAATATTGAAGAAGACTTGGTGTAATGCAAGTAAGCAAGAATTAGTAAGACTGATGAAGACACAGATAAGAATAGTACGAAAGAAGAGAATAGTAATTCACGAAATAACTTTTGAAGTTCATTAAGGGTATAGAATAGGTCGGTAATACATTTTAACATAATACCTATTATTGTACGTTCATGCTAAGATTGTATTTTTACTTTATAGATATTGATTATGCAAATCAAACTCTACAAGAAGCGAAAGAACATATTATCGAAGTTAGCAACCCTGAGACAAATTGTGAAATAAATGAAAAAGTATCTTCCTATTGGAATAAAGCTGACACCTTATCTCTAATTTCGTTGTATGAGAGCAGTAGGTATGGCGACACCTGAGCGACCCCCCTCCACTCCCACCAGTTTCGGCAGCGGTCGATTTATTTATTTTGAATATCAAAAAAGATTGTTTTATACCAGGGAGTCGAACTCGGGTTCTTGGTGTATGAGTTAAACGCCTAAACCACTACAGCATAGGCGCTTCGTGATAAATATTCTTTAAAAGCCGTATAAATATGTGGGTCTCTTTTTGGAATATTAAAAGATATCTATCCGGGAGTCGAACCCGGGCTCTTGGTGTATAAGTTAAACGCCTAAACGACTACAGCATAGGCGCTTCGTGATAAATATTCTTTAAAAGCCGGTGGCAGTCTTGCTCAGGCGTGGTTGGCTTAGGCCCCAGGAAGCTTGAACGTACGAAACCATAGAAAAAGAGAGCTGTACAAACCGTAATATTATCAACCATATATAGAAAAAGAAAGCACCGTCAGCGGTAGTTAGATTTTAGCGTATATAGGGTCTCAAATTTGCTCCTGGCGGAAGCTTTAGCGTATTTTATCAACCATATACCTGCTGCACAGAGTCTATTATAAACCATATATAGAACAGAGAGCAGCCCCCAGCCTTGGTGTACAAGTTTTAGTGTATGCCTCACTCAAGAGAGACTCAAATTGCTCAACCTAACCTTACTTATCCTTAGGTATATGGGTACCAGGGGGAGAGATCTTTAGCGTATATTTTCTAAAGTAATCCATATTCATTTTCATCGTATCAATTCACCTTAGGGTCTCGACGCTAACCGGGCGACGACCATTTTGATTTTAACAATTAAAGAAAAAGATTGTAGTGGTTGAACTGGAGAGACAATAGCATAGTACATGTTCACGTGACTGTGACGATACCTGCTGCACAGAGTCTATTATAAACCATATATAGAAAAGAGAGCAGCCCCCAGCCTTGGTGTACAAGTTTTAGTGTATGCCTCACTCAAGAGAGACTCAAATTGCTCAACCTAACCTTACTTATCCTTAGGTATATGGGTACCAGGGGGAGAGATCTTTAGCGTATATTTTCTAAAGTAATCCATATTCATTTTCATTGTATCAATTCACCTTAAGGTCTCGACGCTAACCGGGCGACGTGGTTGAACTGGACAGACAATGGCATAGTACATGTTCACGTGACTGTGACGTGTACAAAGAATGTTAAAATTGATATGGTTATTTTGGTATACACACAGCAAGCTAATTTAATATTTATTTGACCTCTTTGGCCCCGGGGTGGTGATAACACACATAGTCCAATTTTAAAGTTATATACAGTTAGACACAAAACAGACAAACGGACACATCTAAATTAATAAATATTAGATTAGTTTGGCCCTACACTCACCAATTGTGTATGAAATAAAACACACACATACACACCAAATATTGTAAAGACTTTTTAAATCAGAGAGAGAGAGTTTAACCTGAACTAACCCAGCCTCCCCTAACCCAATTGGTTTGAACTGGTCTGAACAGCTTTTCAACCGCTTTGAACAGCTTTATCACCAGACAGAGGACATGATTAGTCCAAAGTGAAATTTTAAAGTTATATACAGTTAGACAGAGCAGGGTTCTGACGCAAGGTATTATGTTGGAGATTAATGCTCATATCTTATGGAAGGAAGGTCTCAAAAAAAAAAAGAATTTCTTATGGGAAATAACAAAGTGGCGAGGGTAAACATAAAAGTGGTGGGGGTAAATAAACAGGACGCTATACATGGTGGGTCTAAACATGCGAGGTTCTGACGACATATCAATATACAAGGTATTAAGTTGGAGATGAATGCTCATATCTTATGGAAAATTATCACAAGGGAAGGTCTCAAAAAACGAATTTCTTATGGGAAATAACAAAGTGATGAGGGTAAACAAACAGCTAGCAGCAGTAGGATGCCATACCAATATACAGGGTGGTACTAGACATACTTTTATGGGAAAATAAAGGGGGTAAATAAACAGGACGCTATACATGGTGGGTCTAAACCAGTAGGATGCCATACCAGGGTAACAAAGTGATGAGGGTAAACAAACAGCTAGCAGCAGTAGGATGCCATACCAATATACAGGGTGGTACTAGACATACTTTTATGGGAAAATAAAGGGGGTAAATGAATAGGACGCTATACATAGTGGGTCTAAACATGCGGGGTTCTGACGACATATCAGACTCTGATGTTAGATTTTTAGGTCCGAACAGCTTTTCAACTGCTTTCAACTGGTCTGAACAGCTTTTCAACTCCAGACAGAGGACATGATACGACAACATAACACACATAGTCCAAAGTGAAATTTTAAAGTTATATACAGTTAGACACAAAACAGAGCGGGGTTCTGACGCAAGGTATTATGTTGGAGATTAATGCTCATATCTTATGGAAAATCATCACAAGGGAAGGCCTCAAAAAGAAAGTGGAGGGGGTATTAAGTTGGAGAATAATGCTTATTTCTTCTGGAAAATAACATACTTTTATTAAATATTTTCTAACAGATATAGTAGAGTGTAACTATAAGGTAGAAGTTATTCTACTGCAGGCTCTGATGTTAGATTTTTAATATTGGGCTCCTTGAGCGTACAGGGTACCCATTAGTGTTAGGTCATTGACACCTTTAATGTATAGAACAAGCGGAAGAGGTCGTTCTAAAAGATGTATACTTCAAACAATGTATTGAAAAAGTGGAAGAGGATACCGTAGTCCTAAAATTGTTATACAGCGAAGGCTCTGACTTCATTATTCTACTGTAGACTCTGATGTTAGATTTTTAATAACAGCGAAGTCTCATTGTTATACAGCGAAGGCTCTGACTTCTTTATTCTACTGTAGCCTCTGATGTTAGATTTTTAATAACAGCGAAGTCTCAGACTCCTTTAGCATACTTATATTAAATATTTTCTAACAGGTATATGTGGAGATCTAGTAGAGTGGAACTATAAGGTGAAATTATTCTACTGTAGGCTCCGATATTAGATTTTAATATCGGGCTCCTTGAGCGTACTTTTGAGGGGCCCCTTTTCTATATTTAATGTTAAGACATGGTAGCGTTGAACTAATGTATAGAACAAGCGGAAGCGGTCGTTCTAAAAGATGACCCTATTATACTTCAAACAACGTATTGTAAAGTGGAAGAGGGTACCGTAGTCTTAAATTGTTATACGAAGTCTCAGACTCATTGGTAGGATTTATAGCAAGAAAAAATAAGGGGTCACGTACCAATATATATTATAAGTTGGAGAGTAATACCCATTTCTTATGTCATCTACAGGGACCCGTACCAATATATACATTAAGTTGGAGAATAATACCCATTTCTGATGGAAAATAACAAAGTGGTGGTATAACTATTTACACCACATACGAATTAAAATATTATGTGGTAGGTTTTATATCAAGAAAAATAATATTGGTAGGCTTTATAGCACGAAAAATAAAACACAGTATTATAAATAATATATATATAATAATAAAATAATAATAAAATAATTTGACTGTCGGCTGTGGTGATGGTGGACCCCTGGGCTGACAATAGCAGCAGCACCAGCCGTGACACTATCTGAAACTGAAGCGCAAAATTAAAGTATGTACACGCAACCTCAGTTACCTTATAACCAACCATTTTCAATAAAGAAAACGCCAAGTTATAAAGTAAAGAAATATACAAGTTCTTTCGCCAAAGGGCATCGCCTTTCTTGAAAGCGCAGAAACACAAACAACCTTTTGAAAATGCAAGATCTTTCGCCAAAGGGCATCCCCTTTCTTGAAAGCGTAGAAACACAAACAACCTTTTGAAAATGCAAGATCTTTCGCCAAAGGGCATCCCCTTTCTTGAAAGCGCAGAAACACAAACAACCAAAGGGCATATAGAGGTGTATACTAAAATGGACTGTGTAATATAACAACTCTAATGTCAATAATAAGGGTATATAGCATTGTTCAAGAAAACGACAGAGATTAGTGTTAAGGAGTTAGAATCTATGGTAAACGTTTTGACTTAATAGTAAAACGGTCTAATAATAGTCAAATAATAATATTGAGAAAACGTTATTCAACGATCTTAGTGTTAAGGAGTTAGAAGTTATTGTAGAGTTAGAAGTTTTTATTTAAGCAGGGTATACACATTATACAACGATTGGTAACTACCCTGTTGAAAATGCCAGATAGAACCATATAAAAAAAAAATTAATATGGATTAATACGGTTCATAGTGTGTATTTGAAACAGCAATTCCAAATTAAAAACATATTTGAAATAATTAGTATGAATCAGGATTGCCCACTAGAACCTGTTTACATCTAGAACGGATTTAATATGGTTTTATAAGCAAATCCAAATGCAAAAGCTATTGGGATTAATTTGTAGTTATCAGTTTCTATCAGGATTGCCCAATAGAACCTGTTTACATTTAGAACGGATTTAATATGGTTTTATAAGCAAATCCAAATGCAAAAGCTATTGGGATTAATTTGTAGTTATCAGTTTCTATCAGGATTGCCCAATAGAACCTATTTACATTTAGAACGGATTTAATATGGTTTTATAAGCAAATCCAAATGCAAAAGCTATTGGGATTAATTTGTATTTATCAGATTCTATCAGGATTGCCCAATAGAACCTGTTTACATTTAGAACGGATTTAATATGGTTTTATAAGCAAATCCAAATGCAAAAGCTATTGGGATTAATTTGTAGTTATCAGTTTCTATCAGGATTGCCCACTAGAACCTGTTTACATTTAGAACGTTTTAATATGGTTTTATAAGCAAATCCAAATGCAAAAGCTATAGGGATTAATTTGTATTTATCAGATTCTATCAGGATTGCCCAATAGAACCTGTTTACATTTAGAACGGATTTAATATGGTTTTATAAGCAAATCCAAATGCAAAAGCTATTGGGATTAATTTGTATTTATCAGATTCTATCAGGATTGCCCAATAGAACCTTTTTACATTTAGAACGGATTTAATATGGTTTTATAAGCAAATCCAAATACAAAAGCCATTGGGATTAAGTTGTAGTTATCAGTTTCTATCAGGATTGCCCAATAGAACCTGTTTACATTTAGAACGTTTTAATATGGTTTTATAAGCAAATCCAAATGCAAAAGCTATAGGGATTAATTTGTATTTATCAGATTCTATCAGGATTGCCCAATAGAACCTGTTTACATTTAGAACGTATTTAATATGGTTTTATAAGCAAATCCAAAAGCTATTGGGATTAATTTGTATTTATCAGTTTCTATCAGGATTGCCCAATAGAACCTGTTTACATTTAGAACGGATTTAATATGGTTTTATAAGCAAATCCAAATGCAAAAGCTATTGGGATTAATTTGTAGTTATCAGTTTCTATCAGGATTGCCCACTAGAACCTGTTTACATTTAGAACGTTTTAATATGGTTTTATAAGCAAATCCAAATGCAACAGCTATAGGGATTAATTTGTATTTATCAGATTCTATCAGGATTGCCCAATAGAACCTGTTTACATTTAGAACGGATTTAATATGGTTTTATAAGCAAATCCAAATGCAAAAGCTATTGGGATTAATTTGTATTTATCAGATTCTATCAGGATTGCCCAATAGAACCTGTTTACATTTAGAACGGATTTAATATGGTTTTATAAGCAAATCCAAATACAAAAGCCATTGGGATTAAGTTGTAGTTATCAGTTTCTATCAGGATTGCCCAATAGAACCTGTTTACATTTAGAACGGATTTAATATGGTTTTATAAGCAAATCCAAAAGCTATTGGGATTAATTTGTATTTATCAGATTCTAGCAGGATTGCCAAATAAAACCTGTTTACATTTAGAACGGATTTAATATGGTTTTATAAGCAAATCCAAATGCAAAAGCTATTGGGATTAATTTGTAGTTATCAGTTTCTATCAGGATTGCCCAATAGAACCTGTTTACATTTAGAACGGATTTAATATGGTTTTATAAGCAAATCCAAATGCAAAAGCTATTGGGATTCATTTGTAGTTATCAGATTCAATCAGGATTGCCCACTAGAACCTGTTTAAATCTAGAACGGATTTAAATGTAAATCCCTGTATATTATTATAAATAAATTATAACTTTTCAATTTTGTTGAAAAACGTTAAGGTCTATAGTATTATAGAATTACTTACCTCTTCGTCGAATTAATTTTCATTTATTATTATTATTTTTTATATATGTCTAGAATTATTGTTTTAAAAAACCATAACTTTGGGATTTGTGGAAGCAAAAAACAGTCTGCACTCGGTTACATGTACTTTTTTTCTATTTTAAAATTACATGTCAATATTTATCTCAATGTTCACCTAAAACAAAATATAAAATATTAATAATACTTAATCGATGAGTAGAAACCAACCCAAAGATATCAAAATCATAATTCAATTATGTTTTATTTAGAACATATTAATAGTTCTTTGAGCTAACATATATTTTTTGTCATACATATATTATGTAAAATGATGAATACTAAATTTTTACGCGAAATTAATAATCATAATATACCTAATTATTTAATTTATATCAGGCAAGTGTCTAGTCTTTTAAAATCACCACACTGGCGTAGGCGTAAAGAAGTTTAAAGACGTCTTGTCTTGGGTTTCAATAATAATCTGATTATGGAAATGTTTTAGAAGATATATATTGTGAACTAAATAAGTAGCTATTAAAGTTTTAGGGCTCCATAATATATTGCGCGGCTAAGTTTAATGAAAATTATTTTTGGAATGTTATCATAAATAAGTGTTTTAGGTCATTTTATACGTAAATAAGTACTTGTTGAACCAAATTTGGTAAACCATACTACTGAACATTTCTAAGTTCTGAACTTTTGGCAAAATAAAAAAAAACATAACTACCTAAAAATCTTACTGGGCTTGCCTGAAGACAGCAGATACACCACATAGCCACATAGTAAACTTGGTCTACATACGCGATATAAAATGAGTGCCTTAGAGAATCCCGTGAAAAGTGTATAAAACGGATAAAAAGTAAACCCAATATTTTTGTCGACTATAAAATACTAATAAAAAAAAAAGATGTTAGGACTTTTTTTATAGAAAAAATTATAACATAAAATTGTTATTGAATAATACTAACTTTCCGTTCCTCATGTCTTATTGTCTAAAATATCTTCACTCTCTACGTTTATTTCTTCAGAGGTTTCCGTATTCTCTTTGAATTATTTTTCATCCCATCTAAAAAAAATTTCAAGTCCATGACTAACTTTTTGTGGAAAAGTTAGACATTGGAATATTAAAATATCAGTTATGAAAATACTGTTAAGCAGTTCATTACATAAACAATCCTTTTATTTAATTGGTACTTACCACAGCTCTGCCGGGGCGCCCTATTAATATCGGATACCTTTATCCCAATCCAGGTATTTACTTTTGATAACTGGGTACGCATGGCGAATTCATCAGTCCCTTTTTTAATTAAATAAAATGTTGTAATATCTGAAAATGCAAAACGAATCAGTTCCATGTATTGGCTTCAGATATGCCATCTAAATATGCCCAAACAGAAATAAAATTTGAATAAATAGGCCATTCTTACAGCGAGCGGTGTACAATTTTAATAGCAAAGTAAAAAACAAATATCACCACAAATATGTTTTATATTAACGCCTTTATAGAGACACGTTTCGAGAGTATAATACACTCATCATTGGCCTGCAGCAACCTAATGCTGGAAAACCTAACAATTAAACATTCACATTTCAATGCAGAACCTGTACTGGGGAGCATTTCAGAGTTTAAATGGTAAAACGTAAGTATTTACAATACAAACATTGTAATGTCCTCGGACAGGGTTCTTGTTAATTTTCCAGACTGAATAAAAGATATTATAATTAGGTGGATGAGACAGAAATGTACTTGAAGATTAATATTGAAATATAGAAAGAACAACAAATAAGTCCACAAACAAAACCTTAAATTGCAAACGTATAAGAATCATAGAACGGCAGACTTCTTATCGCACTGAATACAAAATTTGTTTAAAAACATTGCAAATAATAATAAATTAAATTATTGGTGTGGAAATAAAATAAACTTCCTGAATTGGTTTTTTTAACTTTGTGTCATAAGGAAAATCTGCCTCATGATCATAATGAAACCTATAAAACGGTAGCAAGTGAGAACCCAAAAGTTCTATTTTAGTCATGATATCAATGATACTTGAACGTTCAAAATTATACGGTTTTCAAAATACCAAAGCTACCTTCTAAGGAGAAACTGTGTTCTTGGTAAGGACCAAGAACACAGTTTCTACAAAAATAGCAAGCAAACATTTTATAAACTACTAAGTACTAGATGGATAAAGCTAAATAATATGATTTCACTCTTACTTAGTTTTGAAACAACGTCGAAGACATTTTTTGCAACCATTGAACATTTAATAACTCATTTGTTGCTTTCAGTTGTTCCCTCAAATTATTTAGTCTCATTGGCTTTCGTGAATTTTCTTTCAGAATTTCCTCTGGGTTTAACATTTTAATTTTTTAATTAATCCTAGAATGGGCCAAAACTGAATATTTGAACTATTAAACAACGGAATTCCGTCAATGTTAAAAGAAACTTCTATAAGATTTTCCAAATTTCCAATATATGTTTCCAACAACCGATTTTTTATGTTCGATTCTAATCCCAAGTAACAAAATTCTCCATTATTTAAAACATTTACAACTCTATTTCTAGGAGTCTTTAATATTGTCCTACTATCTAAGGGTAAGTTGGGGTGATGTTTAGATAAAAACTTTAGCATATCAGTAACAGCACATTTTGGAATGTTATGGTTTATAGTCCAGGGTATAACCCAAGATTTGAAATCAGTAAGAAAATCTGTATTTATTTCATTAAAGTCATTTATGGTATCCCTAACACCTGATATTATACTCAACTCATCTTCATCATAAATTGTATCTGTATCTACCTGATTAATTACATTTTTTTCTATTACACAATTGTTAGTATTATTAAAGCTGCTTCGAACAGTTTCTATATCATGTTGAGATTCCAAGCAAGAATTCGATCGAATTATCAAATTACAGACAGTATTATTATTATTTCTTACTTCAGCTAAAATATTATTTATGTCCTCCCGCACTCTTCGCTGCAATTGTCTTCGACCGACCACATTTTTAACTTTTCTTCCACTACTGTTTGGTTGCATTCTTAAGTCTTTGCGGTGCATGTTTTAACCAGACTTTTATTATGTTTTCTATGTCCTTTTGGGAACAGTCAGCGCAGTTTATTTTTATAGCTTCTGCAAAAGAGGGAAATTGAGAAATTTGTCAACATTCTCTAAATTAATGAATTCACTAGATATTTAAGAAGTAAAATTCTTGTTGATAAATGATTTAATTTAATTCATTTTATAATTTCAAATAAATTAAAAAAACGTACCAACAACTACGTCCTTAAGTAGACTATCGTTAAAAACTTTTTTGTTGAGACGTTTTCCATAAAAGCTGTAATGGCTGGCAATATCGTCACGAAGCAGTGTTTTTAACACGTTGTTAGTTTTATTCGTCAAATCTCTCCCTCCTATACTTGCTAAGTAACTAGCCTGAAAAAAGTAACCTATACCTCATGATAGCATATAAAGATTTAAATCTTACCAATGCACTGAAATTGTCGTTGTTTTTTAAAAAATCTTCTAAGAGACAAATTTCTTCTTCGTTCGTGCACGGAAAGTTGATCGGTAAATTTTCAGGAAGGCTTCTCTTGGGTATTTTTTGATCCTTGCTTAAATTTTCCACAAGGCTTAATATTTGTTTATTTTGTTGTTTTATGTGAATGACTGTATCAAGCAATTTCTTTAAAATGTCTAATGTACAAAAAAAAATACATAAATAAAAACAACCTAGGTAGGTATCTAAAATTATACGCATTTTACCATTATCTTTTAATTGGTCGCTTCTCACATTTATGTTCTGGTTTTCACTAAAAAGTGAACATATGGTTTCAGAGTCGTCAACAGTATTGAATCGTAGTTTAGGTGTAGACCGCGGTGTAGACTGCAGTAAAACTTCCTTTACCTTTGCTAAAACAGTATAGCAAAAAATAAATTAATTCAATAACCTTATAGAGCATAAGTAGTTAGGTAGATATATATTTTTTAATTATAAGTCGTAGATAATAATAATTGACATTAAGTATAGATACCTGTAGATTTAAAATGTAGCTAATTAAATTCTCCCTACCTTTTACTGGATCTAAATTGGGTCTTTTTATTTTGCTTATTGTGGGCGAACATTCTACTTCTTCATCTGATTCGTTCAAATATCTTGCGGGACGCACTATTCGCCTCTGCATCGGTTTATAAAAAAGTTCATCTTCGTTATCACTTGGAAGTTCTGATGCTGAATTATATTCAAGCGCTTTTATTTTTTCTTTAGCCTTCAAATAAGTATCTAAAAACACAACAAGAAAAAAATTAAATTTAGTAGGTAGTTTACTATTTCAAAACCCGGAAAACTTAATTAAATTAGTACAACACAACAAGTATAGTAATGAAAAATTATTACGAGTAGTAGTAATTGCTGGTACCTACCGAATTCAAAATAACATTTATTAATTTCATATGTCTTCCAATCATACGAAGGTGACAACAATTCTTTGGCCGCCTTATCCAATTCCCATTGATGTTTATACGGCGGCCAAAAACATCTTGTTTTTTGTGGTGTTAACCATGTTTTACTTATGACGGCAATGCTTTCGTCGATTTTAAATTGTACACCAATATAAGGCATTGAACTTAAAAATTAAATCTTTAATTTTAATTAGTGGAGTAACCTTCAGATAACCTCTACAATTTAGACGCGCAATTTCACTTCAGAGCTTTATCACCATATTTAAAAGAAATGGAAAATACGTAGCACCTCCAACCATGTTATAATATTGTATTGCTCCAACCACCAAACCCGCAGTAAATAAAATACATTAAGTAAATATAAAATATAAAAACAAATGTAGGTATTCTCTATAAGAAACTTAACCACAAAATTTGCGAATAAACAAGAACAAAACAACGCATGCCGACGAAACGTAAAACTTTATCAACCAGTGTTGCCAGATCGAATTATAGCCTGATTTTCTAAAAAATTTTAACAAATGTGGAGAGAACCATTGTCTTAAAGACAATGACAGAACTCTTGATAAAATACGATAATCTAAACTAAACGTAGCTCATTGGCAACAATGCGGACTATAGAAAAGAAATGATAAATTTCAGCAATTTTGACTCAAATATTAGAGAAAGGTAATATAGTAGAATCGGTAATTCTAAATGTAGTAATAAATACTCGTTATGATTATCATATCATAAATGGCGGATGTATGTGATGTGTGATTTTTATGACACAAAAATGACGTGAAAAACACGTTTTATTTAAACGCAAAAAATGCCGTCATGAATATCACGTGATTAATTACGTCACTTTTTGGTCTATGACGTCGACGACGAGTTACGACCTTAAAAGAACGTCATTTTCACGTTAGTGTGTTAACTGGGTTATCATGTCATAGGCAAAACCAGGAGCAAATGTATGTTCATGCCAACGCAATTGTGACTCTTTGGATATACTTTGCCATCTTTTCTTATGTAAAAAATGTAATTAAATTTTGAATACCTATCTGTGCGTTAGTAAAAATTACTATGTATATAATTATGTATATAGGTAGGTAATATCAAAGATTAATGTCTTTGGTAATAGTGAAGACTATACCTCGGCAACACTGAGTATTAGTAAATGGTCAGCGTTGCCGGTTGTAACATAATAATTATTATTACAATTTTGCACTAAATCTGGTACTAAATTTGTACTGTAAGATGAATTTAATGAATCTGTACTAGGATTTTTTATATACTAAATTGGCCAACAATTGACCTTTTTTTCTTGGTGACGTAACATAATATGTTGTAAAATCTGAGCAGCTATAACATTATAATATTATGTTTAAGCATGTTATCGGCAACAGTGGATACGGTAAGAAAATCATAACTATTTTTTCAAAACACAAAAAACAAAGTAGTAGTTGTCTTTATAAAGACAATGACCTCACCTATCTATAGGGTTATTCTTTCGTAGTGATTGGTCTGAACAAGTGAGTGTGATTAAACTGAATGTGATTATACTGAACTGAATATTTGGCGAAACCGAAAGATCATCTTTTTTATGATTGTCTTTCACTTAACCTCGAAAACAACCAAATCTGCTCTGAAAACTGGAAAATTATTTCTTCCATGATATTATTATCCATGTTTTAAACTTTTACAATTTATTGGTTTGATTCGAAATCATATGCCAATTATTATCTCTCAATACTTTTAGAGGTTGACTGTTAACTGAACGAACTAACCGGTACCTAGAGGTTGATCAGTAAGCGGCAACGGGGGTAGGAATTTTAATCAGTTTGTTAGAAGTGACCGATGTCGAAACAATACGCACAATCGTGAATGAACTGACAATTTTCAGATTGTTCACTTAGTTCAGTACGAAAGAATAACCCTTACATTATTAATGTTTAGGTATATATTTTATTTTAATAACTTAAGACGCCGTGTTGTTTTATGCAATAATTTCTTAAAATAAGGAGCTCAAGAAATCTGCATTATTTAGGATAACGGACATGAATGAAATTTTTTATTGAATCCGTATTGAAACCAATCGCATCGTGGAAATTCTTATTCAGCAATTCTATATTAAACGCAATTGAAATAAGCAGTTTTATGCCGCATAAAAACTAATTCAAACTGATAAAACCAAATTAAACATTTGATTTGGAATACCTTATTGAAACCAATAAATTCCAATTAAAGAATTTCTTATTAATCCATATTGAAACCAATTCGTTCCATGGTAATTTTTATTCAGTACTTCCATATTAAACGCAATTGAAATAAGCAGTTTTATGCCGCAGAAAAGCTAATTCAAACTGATAAAACCAAATTAAACATTTGATTTAGAATACCTTATTGAAACCAATAAATTCCCAATAAAGAATTTCTTATTAATCCATATTGAAACCAATTCGTTCCATGGTAATTTTTATTCAGTACTTCCATATTAAACGCAATTGAAATAAGCAGTTTTATGCCGCATAAAAACTAATTCAAACTGATAAAACCAAATTAAACATTTGATTTGGAATACCTTATTGAAACTAATAAATTCCAAATAAAGAATTTCTTATTAATCCATATTGAAACCAATTCGTTCCATGGTAATTTTAATTTAGTACTTCCATATTAAACGCAATTGAAATAAGCAGTTTTATGCCGCATAAAAACTAATTCAAACTGATAAAACCAAATTAAACATTTGATTTGGAATACCTTATTGAAACCAATAAATTCCAAATAAAGAATTTCTTATTAATCCATATTGAAACCAATTCGTTCCATGGTAATTTTTATTCAGTACTTCCATATTAAACGCAATTGAAATAAGCAGTTTTATGCCGCATAAAAACGAATTCAAACTGATAAAACCAAATTAAACATTTGATTTGGAATACCTTATTGAAACCAATAAATTCCAAATAAAGAATTTCTTATTAATCCATATTGAAACCAATTCGTTCCATGGTAATTTTTATTCAGTACTTCCATATTAAACGCAATTGAAATAAGCAGTTTTATGCCGCATAAAAACTAATTCAAACTGATAAAACCAAATTAAACATTTGATTTGGAATACCTTATTGAAACCAATAAATTCCAAATAAAGAATTTCTTATTAATCCATATTGAAACCAATTCGTTCCATGGTAATTTTTATTCAGTACTTCCATATTAAACGCAATTGAAATAAGCAGTTTTATGCCGCATAAAAACTAATTCAAACTGATAAAACCAAATTAAACATTTGATTTGGAATACCTTATTGAAACTAATAAATTCCAAATAAAGAATTTCTTATTAATCCATATTGAAACCAATTCGTTCCATGGTAATTTTTATTCAGTACTTCCATATTAAACGCAATTGAAATAAGCAGTTTTATGCCGCATAAAAACGAATTCAAACTGATAAAACCAAATTAAACATTTGATTTGGAATACCTTATTGAAACCAATAAATTCCAAATAAAGAATTTCTTATTAATCCATATTGAAACCAATTCGTTCCATGGTAATTTTTATTCAGTACTTCCATATTAAACGCAATTGAAATAAGCAGTTTTATGCCGCATAAAAACTAATTCAAACTGATAAAACCAAATTAAACATTTGATTTGGAATGCCTTATTGAAACCAACAATTCCCAAATAAAGAATTTCTTATTAATCCATATTGAAACCAATTCGTTTTATGGTAATTTTTATTCAGTAATTCCATATTAAACACTATTCATTTTAACCTATTAAATCCGTATAAAACCCACTTTGTTTTGAATCTGTAATGCCATATTAGATCTAATCATATTTAAAACTTATAGAGACCAATACAATTCCATTGATGTGTTTTATATGTATATCCAAATAAACCCAAACCATATTGAATCATATAAGATTACTATTAAAATAACATAGAGCTTGTCAAAGCCAGATTAAAACCTACATTCACTTATAGATACTTATAGATCCAGATCAAGTTTTAATATGATTCTATACGGTATTTTCAACAGGGTAAGTTAGAGATTAGTGTTAAGGAGTTAGAAGCTTTTATGTAAGCAGGGTATAATAAACATTATTCAATGATCGGTAACTAAGTTAAAGATTAGTGTTAGAATACCCCCGAACGACACCATCTGAATCAACAATTCAACGAATTTTGGAATTTTTCTAAAATTTGACGATAATGAATTTATACCCCGTTTCTCAAAAATTAGATTCAATTCTCGAAATCAATTAACAAAACTCATTCTACCCAAATGATACCACTCACATTTTTCACATAGACAACAACAGAAGACACTATACTCGTATGTAACTCACAACTAACAATTCAACGAATTTTGGAATTTTTCTAAAATTTGACGATAATGAATTTATACCCCGTTTCTCAAAATTAGATCCCATTCTCGAAATCAACACATAAATAGTAGTTACACATTATATATTAGTTTACCTTTTGGTTGTTGGTGGTAATGGTGGTGAAAAGACAACAACAGAAGACAACAAAACTCATTCTACCCAAATGATACCTCTCACATTTTTCACATAGACAACAACAGAAGACACTATACTCGTATGTAACTCACAACTAACAATTCAACGAATTTTGGAATTTTTCTAAAATTTGACGATAATGAATTTATACCCCGTTTCTCAAAATTAGATCCCATTCTCGAAATCAACACATAAATAGTAGTTACACATTATATATTAATTTACCTTTTGGTTGTTGGTGGTAATGGTGGTGAAAAGACAACAACAGAAGACACTATACAGGGTGGTCCAACGAAAAGTTTGCACCTAGCTTTTCTCTTTTTTTTGTAGTCGAATGCGAAAATGCTCGGACACGTCGATTTTGCTTTTGAGGGGGACACATTTTAAACATATTTTTCGATCTGCGCCTTTAACCCCCTAGCGGGGGTGAGTAACAACCCTAAAATTTTAAATGGAAAGAGGGGTCTAATGACATATCATTTGAAAGGACACAAAATTGTCTTTCTAATGATACCCTATTTGTCGAATTTTACTAAAACAGTTAATACGAAAACGACTTTAAAGACATTAAGCCGATAATTTTGGTATTAATGAGAAATACAAATAAGTTTTAATTATTACGACTGAAAACAACTACAATCATTTCTAAATTATTTACTTTGAAGAAAAACGGGATTTCAAAAACACTATCTTATTTATCAGAACTAAATTCCTCACTAATCGTTTGCGTTTTTTGTTGAAATAAAAACTGCAGATACGTGTAGGAAAAGAATTTACACCGTTTATTTTAGTCTTTTCATTGATTCAGTTTGGTTGCTTCTCAAGTTATTTTACTTTTACCGTACAAAATGATTTATTCCATTCTAGAACGAGTTGAAATTGTTAAACTTTATTTTCAAAATAATAGTAGTGCTAGACTTACGGCTCGCTTATTTAATGAGAGACATCCCGATAAAAATGTGAATGATGTGTACGTTGGCAAGTTAGTTAAAAAGTTTGTAGATACCGGATCTGTCTGTAATGTAAAACACCAGCCGCAGAAACCGATCAGAAATGAAGCTGTGGAAGTCGCTGTTTTAGGGCATGTTGAAATGGATCATAGTCAAAGTACCCGTCAACTAGCTGAAGCCTCAGGTGTCTCCCGTTCGTCCATAATACGAATTTTAAAAGCGTACAAAGTTCATCCGTACAAAATCAAATTAGTACAGGAACTAAATGAGGATGATCCTGATAGAAGGCTGCAATTTTGTGAAGCAATGAGCCAGCGTTTAATTGAAGATCCGCAATTATTATTTAACATTTGTTTTTCCGACGAATGCACATTTTATTTGAATGGAGCTGTAAATAGGCACAATTGCCGTTACTGGGATGACAGTAACCCACATTTATTCCGTGAGGTTCATACCCAGTATCCTCAAAAAATAAACGTCTGGTGTGGCATATTAGGAAATCATATTATAGGACCACTTTTTATTCCTGGAAATTTAACTGGTGAAGTGTACCTAAACATGCTTGAAGACACAATTGATCCTTTAATAACACAAATAATAGAAGATGACCAAAATCATACTGCTGATCGGCTTTATTTCCAGCAAGATGGAGCACCTCCGCACTATGTGGCTCCTGTAAGACAGTTCTTAGATGACCGGTTCCCTGGACGGTGGATTGGAAGGAGGGGCCCAATTGAATGGCCTGCCAGGTCACCGGATTTATCGCCTTTAGACTTTTTTCTTTGGGGGCACTTAAAAAATAAATGTTTTGCCACGAAGCCCGAGTCCATAGAAGATCTTCGCCAACGCATTACAGAAGAGTGCAGAAACATAACACCTGATATGCTACAAAATGTTAGAAATAGATTTGAACAAAATCTGTATTATTGTATGGAATCAAATGGGTCACATTTTCAACATTTGTTAATGTAACGTTTTAATAAATCAATTTAACAGCTTGTTTACTTTTTTTACAAAGCAATGTTAAAACTAACAAACATTGGAATGTACTAACGATTGCAGGTGTTTTCACTCGCAATAATTAAAACTTATTTGTATTTCTCATTAATACCAAAATTATCGGCTTAATGTCTTTAAAGTCGTTTTCGTATTAACTGTTTTAGTAAAATTCGACAAATAGGGTATCATTAGAAAGACAATTTTGTGTCCTTTCAAATGATATGTCATTAGACCCCTCTTTCCATTTAAAATTTTAGGGTTGTTACTCACCCCCGCTAGGGGGTTAAAGGCGCAGATCGAAAAATATGTTTAAAATGTGTCCCCCTCAAAAGCAAAATCGACGTGTCAGAGCATTTTCGCATTCGACTACAAAAAAAAGAGAAAAGCTAGGTGCAAACTTTTCGTTGGACCACCCTGTATGTAACTCACAACTCACAAATAACAATTCAACGAATTTTGGAATTTTTCTAAAATTTGACGATAATGAATTTATACCCCGTTTCTAATGTCAATAATAAGGGTATATAGCATTGTTCAAGAAAACGACAGAGATTAGTGTTAAGGAGTTAGAATCAATTGTAAACGTTTTGACTTAATAGTAAAACGGTCTAATAATAGAGCTTTTATGTAAGCAGGGTATAAACGTTATTCAACGATCGGTAACTAAGTTAGAGATTAGTGTTAGGATACCCCCGAACGACACCATCTGAATCAACAATTTAACGAATTTTGGAATTTTTCTAAAATTTGACGATAATGAATTTATACCCCGTTTCTCAAAAATTAGATCCCATTCTCGAAATCAATTAAATAAAATTCATTCTATTTAAGAAGTCAATATGGTGAGGTGATAAAGAAGAAGAAGATCAGCAATGATATATATATTATAATACGTCCAGTTTAAATGTAGTTATATTCCACACCATAGATGTTTACTTTTTTTTTTTTTTTTTTGAAGAAGTAGTCCATACTCTCAGTGGAGTGCTAAGTTAATACAAAGCAAACACAATCGTCACCTCCACAAATTCTTTTTCTTTTTTTTTTTATTTGTAAAATATATTTAAAATACAACATACATGTTTCGAGGATTTAGATCCTCATCATCAGCTGATGATGAGGATCTAAATCCTCGAAACATGTATGTTGTATTTTAAATATATTTTACAAATAAAAAAAAAAGAAAAAGAATTTGTGGAGGTGACGATTGTGTTTGCTTTGTATTAATAGATGTTTACATTTAGTATGTAGTTCCACATAAATTTATTGAAAATGTACATACCTGTTGTTTCTGCTATTGCCACAACCACCACCTCCGACATATTTTTGGTGTAAATGGGTCTGCTGGTGTGCTGAAAATAAACAACTGTTGTAAAAGAAACGATATATTATTGCTACTTTAATAGTGTGCTGCAGACAACTCCCTAGTGACACCACCTACGACTGGTATGAATATATAAATACTAGCCATAAACAAAAAAAAACGCATTATCAGTTCAACTATTGTCAGTGAATTAATAAAGTACGCAAAATTAAGAGAGATCTATCTCATACTGCAAATATAAATCTGTTGTGAATAGTTATTCAAAGAGGTAATTTATCAGTTTAGCCCCTGTAAATTATATATATCTGTTTTTTTTTTGATAGTTTAAAGCGGTAATTATTATAATTGTGTCATATTTTTAGAATGGAGAAATACTTGGTTATAAAGGATACTACAAAGTATGTGAAGAAATTTAAATTACGAGGGCGTGTGATGGAGTTTAAATTGAAGGATATACCCAACAACACAGAGCCTATAGCCTGGCTACAAGACGGGATTAATCAGATAGTTGGGAAGGCTACAGAGGGTTTAGTACCTACCGATATGGTTGGAATCAATTTCGGATGTCGTGATTTCAAAAGCGGCGACGGGTGGGTAGCTTTTCAACCACTAAGTTCTGTAAGTTCCAAAGATGTGTGGAGTATTATTTATTCAATATACCAATCAAACGCTACAGCTGTGAACACGGACACATTTTGTCTTGGTGTTACAAGTGTTAGAATGCCTGCGGGAACCGGAAAGGCTAGACAGTATGACACGTTTGAAGAGGAGTGTGCTGCTAGAGGTGGTATAATTACTATCAAGAACAAGGATAATCTATGTTTACCACGGGCGCTTGTTGTGGCTAAGGCATTTGTTGACAACGATCCTGACTACGGAAAAGTACGACGCGATATAAACAAAATACAACAACAAAGAGCTATTGCTCTAATGAATGCGGCCCTAGTAGAAATTACTGAAGAGGATGGGGGGATACCAGAACTCACCAGGTTCCAAGAACATTTACAGGGGTATAGAATTGTTGTTTATACATATGGTACTAAGGGTCGTGACACTATTTTTAAAGGTGTTGGAGAGGGTAAGGCGTTAAACCTGTTGTATCACAACAGGCATTATAACGTCATCACATCGCTAACATCAGCGTTTGTATGTACATACTATTACGAGAAGTGTAATATTCCTTACGATCATAAGACTAAACACAAATGTGATGGTACGTGCCCCGCCTGTCAGCAGTCACCGACGTGTGTTTCTGACACAAAGGTCAAATGCCTCGAGTGTAATAGAAGTTTTCGCGGCCATCAGTGTTTTGACAACCACAAGACTACTGGGTTATGCGATACAGTAAAATCCTGCCCTCTATGTTTTAAAACATGCAAAAATGATAGAATACACACATGTGGTGAGATTTTCTGCAAGATATGTAGAAAACACCAGCCCTCGCCCCATTTCTGTTATATGCAGCCTAATAAACCGACCCCAAAAGACGACTTCATATTCATATTTTACGATCTGGAGACGCGTCAAGAGAAACGATTGACCGACGGTTCATACATTCACGAGCCCAATCTATGTGTTTTTAGGCAGGTGTGTCATAGTTGTTTAAATTCAGATGCCTTTATTTGTAAGAAATGTGGTGTACGATTACAAATTTTAAAATCTAATAAATGTGTTGAGGGGTTCATGCTTCATATACTAGCAATGAGAAAACAATTTAAACATGTCGTTGTTTTAGCCCACTATGGCGGTGGTTACGATAACCAATTTATTTTAAGTCATATTCTCACTAAAACAGACCTGAAACCTGAACTTATTATGAACGGTACCAAATTAATTATTATGCAGTTAGATAATATTAGATTTATAGACTCGTTAAATTATTTTCCTATGGCTTTGGCGAAACTACCTAAAGCTTTTGGTCTTAAGACCTTAAAGAAGGGCTACTTTCCCCACCTATTCAATACGCTTGAAAACCAAAATTATGTTGGGCCTCTACCTGCTTTAGAGTTTTATAATCCCAACAATCTAAAAGCCGAAGAACGTGATGAATTAATAAAATGGTACAATGAGCATAAGAACGACACGTTTGATTTTCAGAAAGAATTTATTGGCTATTGTGTCTCAGACGTAGAGATTCTGACTGCCGCTTGTCTAAAATTTCGGCAGCTTATTCTAAACAAAAGCAATGTGTGCCCTTTTCTCGAGGCTTCAACTCTCCCATCGACATGTAACCTGGTGTTTCGTCGTAATTACCTTAAGCCCAATACGATTGGAATCATACCAAAGGGTGGTTACAGGTGTACTGATAACCAATCAAAAATAGCGCTGCAATGGTTATTATGGCAAGAAATAGAACACGGTATTAATATTCAACACGCTGGAAACGGCAAAGAAGCCGTCCTGGGCGGCTTAAAAGTTGATGGTTATTGCAAAGCAACTAATCAGGTCTTTGAATTCCAAGGGTGCTATTTCCATGGCTGTCCCTCGTGTTTTAAGTATAACAGGGACATCAAACTGCCCGATGGTTCAACACCAAATAGCCGCTATGAAAACACAACGGAGAAAATCTCTCGCCTTAAAAGTATGGGTTACAATGTTGTCGAGTTGTGGGGTTGTCAGTTTGACCGGACCCCGGAAAATATCGAGCGTACAGCACCATTGCTGGGGCCTTTACCTTTAGACCCACGAGACGCATTTTATGGGGGTAGAACAGGAAACTGTGTTAGCTATTATAAATGTAAAGAGGGTGAAAAAATAAAATATGTTGACGTTTGTTCGCTGTATCCATGGGTCAACAAATATGGAAAGTATCCAGTCGGTCATCCGCGCGTGTATGTTGGCAAAGAGTGTAACGAGGTTGATATATTAAAGGTAGAAGGACTAATCAAATGCAAAATTCTACCCCCTACTAACTTGTGTCATCCCGTATTACCATTAAAGATGAACGGAAAGCTAATGTTTGTCTTATGTCGTACATGTGGTAAAACTAACAATTATGACGAGTGTTTACATACAGAGGAAGAAAGGGTACTATTTGGAACATGGGTTAGCGATGAAATTACAAAAGCTCTTGAAAAAGGATACCGCATGCTGGAAATTTACGAAATTTGGAAATATGAAATTGAGCAGTACGACCCTGTTACGAAATCCGGGGGTTTATTTACTACCTATATTAACGATTTTCTACAAATTAAACAGCAAGCTTCTGGCTGGCCCCAGCATTGTCAAACTAAAGAGGAAAAAGATCTGTACCTGGAGGCGTATTTTCAGCAGGAAGGTGTTAGTTTATCGGCTGCAGAAATCGAAAGTAACCCTGCACTCAGGCAGTTGGGAAAATCTGTAATTACTAGTTTCTGGGGCAAATTAGGACAACGCGAAAATCAAAGTAAGACATCTATTGTACATAACTCTGGAGAATTGTTTTCAATGCTGTATAATCCAACCATTATTGTAAATACCGTCCTACCTGTCAATGAATATACGGTGCTGGTCAATTGGGAGCTAAAAGAAGAGGTATATGACCCACTACCCACAGTTAATGTCTGCTTAGCAGCGTACACCACAGCACAGGCTAGGCTCAAACTCTATAGTTATTTGGAGAAGTTGGAAAATAGGGTGTTGTACTACGATACAGACTCTGTGATTTATGTATCACAACCCGAGCAATACGAGGTGCCGCTGGGCGAATTTTTGGGTGAAATGACTGACGAGTTGGGTGGTTTGTATATTACAGAATTTGTTAGTGGTGGTCCCAAGAATTATGCATATAAAGTAGGGTGTAACGACGACGACTGTAAAATTGTGTGTAAAGTTAAGGGTATCTCTTTAACATACGACACTGGTAAACTAATCAATTTTGATACCATCAAAAACATGGTAATACGTACAATCAAACCAGATCCGTCGTACAAAGAAACACGAGGTGGTTACCGTCCCGATACAAAAGAGATATAAACCACTATCTCTAAAGCGCCGATTTTTGGATAATCATACTTCTGTGCCGTATGGATATAAGCAGCAGAAATTAGATTTGGCTTAATAGTATTTGGCAAAAACCAGGTTTTCGTTGTATATAAAAATACATAATATTTAAATAATTAGTTGTCATGTGTCTATATAAATGTATAATATATATATACAGGGTGGTCCAACGAAAAGTTTGCACCTAGCTTTTCTCTTTTTTTTGTAGTCGAATGCGAAAATGCTCGGACACGTCGATTTTGCTTTTGAGGGGGACACATTTTAAACATATTTTTCGATCTGCGCCTTTAACCCCCTAGCGGGGGTGAGTAACAACCCTAAAATTTTAAATGGAAAGAGGGGTCTAATGACATATCATTTGAAAGGACACAAAATTGTCTTTCTAATGATACCCTATTTGTCGAATTTTACTAAAACAGTTAATACGAAAACGACTTTAAAGACATTAAGCCGATAATTTTGGTATTAATGAGAAATACAAATAAGTTTTAATTTTTGCGACCCTGTTGAAAATACCGTATAGAATCATATTAAAACTTGATCTGGATCTATAAGTATCTATAAGTGAATGTAGGTTTTAATCTGGCTTTGACAAGCTCTATGTTATTTTAATAGTAATCTTATATGATTCAATATGGTTTGGGTTTATTTGGATATACATATAAAACACATCAATGGAATTGTATTGGTCTCTATAAGTTTTAAATATGATTAGATCTAATATGCCATTACAGATTCAAAACAAAGTGGGTTTTATACGGATTTAATAGGTTAAAATGAATAGTGTTTAATATGGAATTACTGAATAAAAATTGCCATAAAACGAATTGGTTTCAATATGGATTAATAAGAAATTCTTTATTTGGAATTTATTGGTTTCAATAAGGCATTCCAAATCAAATGTTTAATTTGGTTTTATCAGTTTGAATTAGTTTTTATGCGGCATAAAACTGCTTATTTCAATTGCGTTTAATATGGAATTACTGAATAAAAATTACCATGAAACCAATTGGTTTCAATATGGATTAATAAGAAATTCTTTATTTGGAATTTATTGGTTTCAATAAGGCATTCCAAATCAAATGTTTAATTTGGTTTTATCAGTTTGAATTAGTTTTTATGCGGCAAAAAACTGCTTATTTCAATTGCGTTTAATATGGAATTACTGAATAAAAATTACCATGAAACGAATTGGCTTCAATATGGATTAATAAGAAATTCTTTATTTGGAATTTATTGGTTTCAATAAGGCATTCCAAATCAAATGTTTAATTTGGTTTTATCAGTTTGAATTAGTTTTTATGCGGCATAAAACTGCTTATTTCAATTGCGTTTAATATGGAATTACTGAATAAAAATTACCATGAAACGAATTGGTTTCAATATGGATTAATAAGAAATTCTTTATTTGGAATTTATTGGTTTCAATAAGGCATTCCAAATCAAATGTTTAATTTGGTTTTATCAGTTTGAATTAGTTTTTATGCGGCAAAAAACTGCTTATTTCAATTGCGTTTAATATGGAATTACTGAATAAAAATTACCATGAAACGAATTGGTTTCAATATGGATTAATAAGAAATTCTTTATTTGGAATTTATTGGTTTCAATAAGGCATTCCAAATCAAATGTTTAATTTGGTTTTATCAGTTTGAATTAGTTTTTATGCGGCAAAAAACTGCTTATTTCAATTGCGTTTAATATGGAATTACTGAATAAAAATTACCATGAAACGAATTGGTTTCAATATGGATTAATAAGAAATTCTTTATTTGGAATTTATTGGTTTCAATAAGGCATTCCAAATCAAATGTTTAATTTGGTTTTATCAGTTTGAATTAGTTTTTATGCGGCATAAAACTGCTTATTTCAATTGCGTTTAATATGGAATTACTGAATAAAAATTACCATGAAACGAATTGGCTTCAATATGGATTAATAAGAAATTCTTTATTTGGAATTTATTGGTTTCAATAAGGCATTCCAAATCAAATGTTTAATTTGGTTTTATCAGTTTGAATTAGTTTTTATGCGGCATAAAACTGCTTATTTCAATTGCGTTTAATATGGAATTACTGAATAAAAATTACCATGAAACCAATTGGTTTCAATATGGATTAATAAGAAATTCTTTATTTCGAATTTATTGGTTTCAATAAGGCATTCCAAATCAAATGTTTAATTTGGTTTTATCAGTTTGAATTAGTTTTTATGCGGCATAAATCTGCTTATTTCAATTGCGTTTAATATGGAATTACTGAATAAAAATTACCATGAAACGAATTGGTTTCAATATGGATAAATAAGAAATTCTTTATTTGGAATTTATTGGTTTCAATAAGGCATTCCAAATCAAATGTTTAATTTGGTTTTATCAGTTTGAATTAGTTTTTATGCGGCATAAAACTGCTTATTTCAATTGCGTTTAATATGGAATTACTGAATAAAAATTACCATGAAACGAATTGGTTTCAATATGGATTAATAAGAAATTCTTTATTTGGAATTTATTGGTTTCAATAAGGCATTCCAAATCAAATGTTTAATTTGGTTTTATCAGTTTGAATTAGTTTTTATGCGGCAAAAAACTGCTTATTTCAATTGCGTTTAATATGGAATTACTGAATAAAAATTACCATGAAACGAATTGGCTTCAATATGGATAAATAAGAAATTCTTTATTTGGAATTTATTGGTTTCAATAAGGCATTCCAAATCAAATGTTTAATTTGGTTTTATCAGTTTGAATTAGTTTTTATGCGGCAAAAAACTGCTTATTTCAATTGCGTTTAATATGGAATTACTGAATAAAAATTACCATGAAACGAATTGGTTTCAATATGGATAAATAAGAAATTCTTTATTTGGAATTTATTGGTTTCAATAAGGCATTCCAAATCAAATGTTTAATTTGGTTTTATCAGTTTGAATTAGTTTTTATGCGGCATAAATCTGCTTATTTCAATTGCGTTTAATATGGAATTACTGAATAAAAATTACCATGAAACGAATTGGTTTCAATATGGATAAATAAGAAATTCTTTATTTGGAATTTATTGGTTTCAATAAGGCATTCCAAATCAAATGTTTAATTTGGTTTTATCAGTTTGAATTAGTTTTTATGCGGCATAAAACTGCTTATTTCAATTGCGTTTAATATGGAATTACTGAATAAAAATTACCATGAAACGAATTGGTTTCAATATGGATTAATAAGAAATTCTTTATTTGGAATTTATTGGTTTCAATAAGGCATTCCAAATCAAATGTTTAATTTGGTTTTATCAGTTTGAATTAGTTTTTATGCGGCAAAAAACTGCTTATTTCAATTGCGTTTAATATGGAATTACTGAATAAAAATTACCATGAAACGAATTGGCTTCAATATGGATAAATAAGAAATTCTTTATTTGGAATTTATTGGTTTCAATAAGGCATTCCAAATCAAATGTTTAATTTGGTTTTATCAGTTTGAATTAGTTTTTATGCGGCAAAAAACTGCTTATTTCAATTGCGTTTAATATGGAATTACTGAATAAAAATTACCATGAAACGAATTGGTTTCAATATGGATAAATAAGAAATTCTTTATTTGGAATTTATTGGTTTCAATAAGGCATTCCAAATCAAATGTTTAATTTGGTTTTATCAGTTTGAATTAGTTTTTATGCGGCATAAAACTGCTTATTTCAATTGCGTTTAATATGGAATTACTGAATAAAAATTACCATGAAACGAATTGGTTTCAATATGGATAAATAAGAAATTCTTTATTTGGAATTTATTGGTTTCAATAAGGCATTCCAAATCAAATGTTTAATTTGGTTTTATCAGTTTGAATTAGTTTTTATGCGGCATAAAACTGCTTATTTCAATTGCGTTTAATATGGAAGTACTGAATAAAAATTACCATGAAACGAATTGGTTTCTATATGGATTAATAGGAAATTCTTTATTTGGAAATTGTTGGTCTCAATAAGGCATTCCAAGTCAAATATTGAATTTGATTTTATCAGTGTGAAATAGTTTTTATGCGGCATAAAACTGTTTATTTCAATTGCGTGTAAAATGGAATTGCTGAATAAGATTTTCCATGTCAATTACGTGCTCAACCCAGTTTTTCCATAAATCAGTATGTTCAATGTTAATTATTACTTTTCTCATATGATCAACTACTACCGGGTTTTTGTTGGGGAATTGTTACATTTTCGCCAATATTTTTTTGTTGGTCTCCAAACCTTTTCTATATAGGGTTAAATATACAATAATACTGAGGTATAACCCCAAGAGTGTATGACCGTGTATCAATAACATATAATGCTTTTTTAATTTCTGTTCTTTTATTAATTTCAATAATTCGCGTGTTCTTGGAACTTTTACATTGCAGATTATTAAATATAATATTTTACCTTAAAGTAGTAAATGTCTCTAAATATCAAAAACACATTAACAAATATATATGCTTGATAATCCTCATCAGTAATTCACGCACTGCACTGGAAAGCTGTCTATAAAATATCGAGGTATTGTTGGCAGCGGATCAGTTCATTTTTCTATTTACGCCAGCGCATAGTCGTACGTGGATCATATGGGGTTTATTACATTTCCAGTGTCGGATTTAGATACACGGTTTCAACTAATACTATTGGAATGTGGATACTATATTAAACAAAGCAATATCAAGATAAATGCATACTGTGCTGTGCTTTAACATTAACCTTTGTCAATTTAAAACGCAAGGACTATACCAAATAAAAAAGGGGAATTATTGTCATATTTATCTTATGTTTTAGAATATCATGTGTAGAATAGGGTGGCCGAAAAAATGTTCATTGAATTTCAATGAGATTTGGAAATTCAGCTATGAAGCTAGTCTCCTTGCAATTAATATAAATGCATTTTGAACTAATATTACTTAAATCAGTTATTGCAAATAACAAATCGGCTCCATTTTCCAAAGAGTTAATTTGAAAAATATTTTGTGGACAATTGTCAATAATAGAGAATGAATTGCAAGATACTTTACGAACGCTTAGTTCGATTGTTGCATCAGAATTTTCTAAAATTTTCAAAATTTGACAATAAGTGCCGTTTTGCAATTTTAAATATGAGTTATCATGTTTATGGTTCCTCCGATATTCTATACTAGAGAAAACATTATGATTAATTAGGATTCTATTATAAACTTTTACACCATTTTTAATTTCAAATGCTCCTAAAAGCCTTACAGTTTGTGGCTCAATGTAAGATGTTTTTTTTTGGTATGATAATATGTTGTTACAAAAATTTTTACACGTATTAGAAGTGTTTTTACCTATACTTATAATTTCTTGTAATTTATTCAATTTCAATATTTTGAATATTATTTGTTTGTCCACACCAATTGGACCGTTAACTATTTGTTTGATCGAAAATATTCCACTTTCAAAACAAAATGTAGATGTAGCCCACAGTGGCCCTGACTGCTTAACAGTCTCAACTAAGTGATTTAACAAATGAACATTAAAATTCATTGCCGAAGGCGTGTACAATATTTCGAAATCGTTCAAAAATTTCCTCAAATATCCTTTAGCTAAATATAAATCATTATCATTAATTTTTTTTTGAAGCAGTAAAAATATAGAATTTTGTAACAAAACAAAATGGTTAAGGTATTTTGAATCTAAAATGTTGTGTAAAACAGGAACGCAGTAAAAAAGTAACCAAGATCGCCATTCTGTGGCTTTCCATTTAGCTTTTTCTTCAAAACTCCTAGGTACACGATGTACTTCGTCAGGAGGTTTAATACCTATTAATCTTTCATTAATTTCTTTCAAAATTTTCGGTGATCCTATATACATATCAGAATTTTTTGTTGTCCAAATATTCCACATTTGTTTTACTACTCCTAAGATCACGGTGTGCATGTAATCTATCGGATACCCCCAAACAGTATCAAAACCTGGCAAATTAATAAGAACAGATGCCCCCTTAACGCCCTTGATAATTTGGTTGCTTTTAACAGAGTCTTTCATGCACACCACAATACTATTGTGGTTTCTCATTGGTGGTGATGGTGACCTTTTAGGATACTTGACAACTTTTTCCACAACCTTACCAGGATGTTCACAAATGTAACAACCAAAGAAGCCATTAAATTGAATGAAATTTTGAATCATCGGTCTTGCAACAGAGTCCACTGAGCAAAATACAGGGCAAATTTTTGCTACTCTATATTCGTTTTGAAAGAAATATTTAACGCCATTCCTAAGAGTTTTGTTAACATCATCAACAAATGGTTTTAAAAATAAATTCATATTTGGTTCCTTTTTATTATACCAAATACCAGCCAATATTATATGTCGAAATCGAACTTCTGGTGGTAATTCATTTACAATAATTTGTATTGGCCATATTTGCTCTTTAGAAGAACCGAAAAAACTGGCACCATCAGTGCTGAAATTCAAAGTTAGATCAAAATTTAGTTTTTCTTTGGCAACTTTATATACCTTACTATCGCATATATCAGATATAACATCTGGCTTACTTAAACACTTATTTTTTTTGTTCAAATTAAGATTTGTTTGAATAAATGGATTTTGTAAGAAAGTCCTAAACTGATATGCTAAGTCAACAGTTAGAAAATAATTAGGTGACGATAATGAAAACTCTATAACACTTTGACAACTTATACACACAATATTTTCTTGACATGCTGTAATTTCAGATTTTAATTTTGTACCAACTGGAACTTTACAATTGGAACAATAAAAATTATATTTAACAATCGTTTCGGGAATATCTAACGCTTTTTCAATTTTGTAAGGTGTAATAGGTAAAGACTTACCAGCACAAGCTTCTAGTAATTTTATTAAATCTAAAGTTGCATTTTTGGTCAACGAATGTTTTAAATTAAATTGAGCTATCATAATTTTTAGATCATGTACAGTTACCTCAGATTCTTGAAAAATAACTGTGCTCTCAAAAGTTTTGTTATCTTGTGGCACATTATCATTTAATATTGCTTCATCTTCATCATCTTCAGCAGGATAAGAGATGACACCTGTAAGTATATAATATCATTGCAAATATATCTAGATTTACTTTAGTTTCATTATAATAACCAAGAGGTTCTTGCTGAATATCATTATTGGATGTATTTAACTCATATTGCACTGACTCCAAAGTATTGCTAGTATCACTATCATAATCGACATCATGATGTAATTGATTATCTGCTCCCTCACTATGCAGTTGGCTCAACAACATTTTTGAATTGCTAATAGCAGGCTGATCATCTCGAAAATATGCTGGTATATTCCTTGGTTGGACACTTCTTGATGTAGTTTCTATATTTGCCATTTCATCACGTTTAACGAATTGCATAGAATCATTATTTTTCTGCGTCCACCGCCACTGAGTTTGGCGACTAACTATTGGGGATTCTGGATCCAAAAGACTTTTATACAGACGTTTCCTTTTTCGTTGCGAAGCCATTTTCGTTATAATAAATACTTAATGCAGATTTCTTGAATTTTTATTTTAAGAAATTATTGCATAAAACAACTCGGCGGCGCTTTAAGTCATTAAAATAAAATTTAACATTCATATAGATAGTTTAGGTTTAGGTCATTGTCTTTATAAAGATAATGGTTAGGTATTTTGCTTTTTGTGTGTTTGTTGACATAAATGAAAGAAAACGGCTAAAACTAAAGGCAGACAGATATTCATTTAAAACGCATGCGCGTGATACAAATTTGTAAAGTAGTGATGATTTTCTTACCATATCCACTGTTGCCGAAAACATGCTTAAACCATTGTCTTTAAAAGACAATGCTTAAACATAATAATATAATGTTATAACTGCTCAGATTTTACATCAAATTATGATGACCAAGAAAAAAAGGTAGATAAAAATCATGTTCATTAGATTCATGTTACCGTACAAATTTATTACCAGATTTATTCAAGTTTAGTTCAAAATTATTATGTTACAACCGGCAACACTGGTGTTTTGACCATTTACTAATACCATTGTGTTTATTATAATATAGTGTGTCAGCGCTTGGTTAGTACCTATCAACTAACAACAGATGGCGCTATCATATACCAGAAATTTATTAATGAACGACTGAAGTTGGTGACGCCGTCCGTTGTTAGATGATGATACTAACCAAGCGCTGACACACTAATATTAATACAATCATATCTAGAAGTTTGTGTCAATACAACGTGTATGTCGTCATAACTAAATTTTGGTAGCTTATTTAATACCTATACCTACTATTCTTTATCTGTAACCATAATAACGTGTATATCTATTATTATATTATAATGGCACATATTTTGTGATTGTCTCTATATAAAAAGCCCAAATATCTAAACGTAATTAAAACATCTGTTGCAATCTCTATATCGTCATTGTATGTTCCAGAAAACCATAAAAAATATCGTGAATATGATAATTCCCTATGGCAACACTGCTGCGGTGCCAAAAAGTTAAAAAAAATTAATAACTTATATAATGTAAGAAGGATGAAAACACAATTTACTATACTGAAATCAGTTTTATTTAAAATTATAACAATATACCTAAATAAATATAATTACATAGAAATAATAAAAAATATACAAATCTGCAAAAACAAACTGTTATTGACTATAACCTAAGTTTTAAAAAGCTAAGTATAACAAGACAGTTTTTTAAATATTAATTACCTTTTTAACATTGTTTCTACAGTTTTGTTCTTTCTCTTTGATGCTCACGGAGTTCCCTTTGTGAATTTTCTTTGAATTCTTTTGTATCACGTATATAAATACTTTGATGGAACAGTGACCTGAAGTGCATTTGTTTATACCCAAGTAATTCATGTCTTAGATTGCGTTTGTAATCGGTCTCACAAAAATACTTCGATTTCAAGTCTTAAAATTGTGTGACCACTTACACAAATGTATCCATTTGGATTTTAATATTATATCTAAACTAAAGAACTTCAATTCACTATTAAAGTTTTTAGAGCGATTGTCAATTTTACATACGTAAACAGCATACCTACCACATTTTAAAATCCACAATAAAACAGTCAAAAGTAAATAAAACGGATATTTTCTCTACAAATTATCTACCTATTTATATAAAATAAAAGCAGAGGATAAACAAAATTAACAAACTTGAATAATTAACAACTATATAAATAAGCACTTAGTGTATAAACAAATCAAACATCAAACGTACAGAGCATGACGTCACATATCACGTGATGACCTACGTGTTGTACCCAAGGTAGCGTTGCCAGGTCTAGTACAATTGTACTAATCTAGTACATTTTTGCTCTGTTTATACAAAATACAATTTCGCCATTTCTAGTACATTTATCATAAACGCTCCACAACCCTGTTTAATATATTTGTTCAATGTATTTTTGATTTTATTATTTTCTTTATGCCTCTTTTATAATTTAATTAATTATTTTTATTTAATAAAAACTTTTTTTTAGTGTATAGTTCTGTACAGATAGTAGTAGTCTTAAAAATACATTATATCTATTACGAACTTGTAACAATTCCATGTTTATTTAAATGCTTCAGTACAGAAAGTTGAAATCAAGTACATTTTATACTAATCGTCTAGTACAATATAAAAATGTATACTGGCAACGCTGCCTTGTTTTGTTGTACTATGGGGCAATACCATTTCGAGCTTCGCGTTTTATTATAGCGTCGGCTTGTGTTTTGTGTTTAATTATCCATATTATGTTAACTAACTCTATTTAAATTGTGTCATAAAGTGTAAGTGCTAACTAAAACCATATAGATAAAAAAGAGTGCCTAAATTTATATTATAATATTTGCTGGATCTATGAGTAAATATAACAGCATAAAATAGGTAACTAAATAAGTTTGTGTTTGTGATAAACTTGATTCCGCATAAGAAGGAGGTAAGCCAATAAAGAATATTAACTGAAATAAAATAAATATAAATAAATAAATAAATGATTTATTGTGAAATATAAGTTATTACATTTGCACAAAAAGACAGAGATTTGGCAAATGCCATTCTTCCACTCTACCTTAACAATTATGAAAAAAAAAGCGTTACTTACTTAATTAATTAGAAATTAAAACACCTACATCAATTTACAAAAAGAACAGGAAAAAAAAGAAAAGCGAAACGAAAAGCATTATACATATCAATAACTATTTTACATATTTACAAAAGAAAACATTACATAATATAATAAAGCACCTTGCATATTTACAAAAAGAAAGAAAAAAAATGAAAAGCGAAACGAAAAGCATTATACCTACATATCTAACTATTTTACACATATTTACAAAATACATCAAATTGTACAATACCCATACACATTCATAAATAATAATTATATTAATAATTGATAATTAATGATAATATTTAAGAACTTTTTACTCATTTTAGTAAGCAATGGGGTATGCTTATGTCAGATATCTGGATGATGACATACAAGAGATCGTAAATACCGAAGATATAAAAAACTTTGACGAATGCAATATACTATTTAACAAAAAATATAAAATCAAGTGGTCAGTAGACGAACAGTACTACGATGCCTGCATTTTATATATTGGAGGTATTTTTGCTAAGTTTATGAGTTTTAATTGTATAATTTTTTGTCCAAACAATATTAAATAGTGGTGGATTCTTAGGGAATAAGGAAAAATGCTAATAGCTTTTATCCATTCAAACGACGTTTGGCCATATATTTACTGGCTTCTTCAGGCTAAAAACACACTGAAGAAGCCAGTAAATATATGGCCAAACGTCGTTTGAATGGATAAAAGCTATTAGCATTTTTCAAAGTCCTTATTCCCTAAGAATCCACCACTATTTATGAGTTTTATTATTGATTACTTCTTAAATTTATATTATTCGTCTGTAAATCTAAATACATCATGTTGTTTTAGACGATATTGATGCTTTGAAAAAGCAAATAAAGGATAAACGGATTAAAATGATAAACAAAAATTTATTGCTGTCCGCTGACGATACGGAAACCGAAACGGAAGATAGCTTCATCAAAAAATTTGACCCTAAGGATAAAGCACACAGACCTTTAAAGGTAAGATAAATACAAACATGATTTTTGCGGACTTTAAAATTATTAAATTGTTAGGACAATATTTCCGTAAGGAAATCGCAATTTCCAACCGTTTATTCAATAATCGAGATTTTTAGTAATTTTAACCCTAATTACTAAAAAAAACATACTGTTCTTTTATTTTATCACATTGAAAGTATTCTTTGTACATCCGAAGGAAAACTGAATAATATCAGGTATAAGAGGAGATTTTTCAATTTACTTAATTCCCAGATTTTCTAAAATGCAAAATAATTCATGAATAATTAGTATTTACATTTATTAGAAGAAGTAATAAAAATTGAGGTAATCCATTAAAAATATATCTTACTGAGTAATTAACTGCCAATGTTTTTTTTGAAAGCTTAGGTATTTATTTATACTACACAAATTCTGTAGATACGGAAAATAATAAAAGTACCTATGAAAAGCCTCACATTGGGGTAGTTTGGTAAACAAATGAAGCAGCGGGATTTTTATTGTTCTCAACAATAATAAGCTAGGTATAGTATGTGTTATAAATACATCCACTTATTTTTTTATATACCTAGAAAACAATTAATCAAGCACTCCAACATGGAATATTGAAGGAGTTTGAAGGTACTAGTCAAAGATGTGAAACCGAAGACAAAAAAGGAGAGGAAATTCTAAAAGAAAAATTAAAGCAAGCTAATGAGATAATAAAGAGTTTGAGGGACCAACTGAAAACCACAAATGAATTAAATGTTCAGTTGCAAAAAAATGTAATCGACGTTGTTTCAAAACTAAGTAAGACAGAAATCTTATTATTTAGTTTTATCCATCTAGTACTAGTTTGCTATTTTGTAGAAACTGTTCTTGCTAAGGAGAAGGTATATCTTTGGAATTTTGAGAACCCTAGAATTTTGAGGGTTTAATTGTCATTTTTTTGACTGAAATGGAACTTTTGAGTTCTTACTTGCTACCACTTTATAGGTTTCATTATGGTCATGAGCAGAGCTGGGCATAGTAATTGGGCAAAAGTAATTGAACTGTCAATTAATTCCTTTTCATGTAATTGTATTTGGTTGCAATTCCTTTTCAAATAGATATAGTAATTGTACTTTATTTCAAGTACTTTTTTAAAATATAATTGTATTCTACCATCATCAGCACCAGTTGAAAGGCTATTTTCATTTGCCACAATTGTGAATGCTCGCAAGTGGCACGCACTATCCGATGAAAATTTTGAAATGTTGGTGATAATGAAAGCTAACAAAATTTCTTAACCATGACTTCTATTTTTCTCTCTTTAAGAATTATTTTGTTTAAATTTTATAAGTCGAAAGATTTACACAACAACTATGTTTTGATCGTTACCTACTGTATAATGATAGGTATTATACGTTGTGTTTGTGTTACTCATATGATAGTGCCTTAAACTAGGTATGTATATTATCTATTTTGATTTGTCTATTTCGTTCTCGATTTTGTTGAAATAGAAAATAAACAAAAGAAACAGTAGGTAATTAATAAAGTAATTGTTTTCATCAATTTCAAATACAAGTAATTATAATTGTAATTCAGGTACATTTGAGAATCTCAAAGGAATTGTAATTAAATCTAATTACATTTCTATAAAAGTATTTGGAATTGTACTTGGTCAATTTGAATTGTAATTTACCCAGCTCTGATCGTGAGGCAGATATTATTTATGACACAAAGTTAAAAAAACCAATTCAGGAGGTATATTTCATTTCCACACTAATAATTTAATTTATTATTCTTTGTAATATTTTTTTAGCAGATTTTGTATTCAGTGCGATACAAAGTCTGCCGTTCTTCTATGATTCTTATACCTCTGAAAATTAAGGTTTTGTTTGTGGACAAATTTTTCATGTGGAAGCTTCTTTCTATATTTCAATATTAATGTTGCAGTACATTTCTGTCTCATCCACCTAATTATAATAACTCTTATTCAGTCTGGACAATTAACAGAACTTTGATTCTAATTAATACTTTAATTATCAATCTAGATATTAGTGGGAAACTGAGCCAAACGCCGATAGACGAGATGGGTGATATACGTGGTAAACCGGAAGTTGGTGACGTAGTTGGTGATGAGGTAATATTAACAGTAATTGTTGTCATTAAAGTATTGATTCGATTATTCGGCCGTGATTGATGTGTATCTAATCAAATGGTAATCAAATAGCATATTATAATTTAGTATTGATTGTTTTTAGATTCATTTGGGACACGACATTTACATAAAGAAAATTATTTTTGACTCTGCATTTACTAGAAGTAAGACTCCCAGTCAATTCGTTAAAAATATGGCTGTGTCTGTGTTTGGGTTGAACGCGCTAAGTGTGAGTTCCGTTCAAGGGAGATCTTCTAATCGCAATAAAAACTTAGAACCTAAGCCGGCGCTGGATGCAACCAAACTGGCAGCGATACATGGTACGGCATAATGATTTTTATTATTTTCTTTTGTAATAAGGCAAAAAAACAGACGTCATCAGGACAAGTACGTATTTTATTATTATATATTATTATGACTATATAAACATGTTTACGTGATATATCACTCTCATCATCAGTCTGTAAGCAATAGACATATTGTAAATACTTACATTTTTCCATTTAATCCTTTAAATGCTCCCCAGTACAGGTTCTGCATTTAAATGTGAATGGGTAATGGTTCGGTTTTCCAGCACTAGGTTGCTGCAGGTTAATGATGAGTGTATTATAGTCTCGAAACGTGTCTCTATAAAGGCGTTAATATAAAACATATTTGTGGTGACGTTTGTTTTTTGCTTTGCTATTAAAATTGCACAACGCTCTGTGTAAGAATGGTCTATTTGTTCAAATTTTATTTCTATTTTGGAATATTTTTAGAAGGCATAGCTGAGACCAATACATGGAACTGATTCTTTTTGTATTTTCAGATATTACAAAATTCTATTTAATAAAAAAAGGGACCGATGACTTTGCCATGCTTACCCAGTTATCGAAAATAAATTCTTGGATTGGGATAAAGATATCGGATATTAATAGGGCGCCCCGGCAGAGCTGTGGTAAGTACCAATTAAATAAAAATATTGTTTATTAAGTAATGAACTGTCTAACAGTACCTTCATAACTGATATTTTAATATTCAATGTCTAACTTATCCCCAAAAAATTAGTCGTGACTTTAGATTTTTTTTAGATGGGATGAAAGCTAAAGTAAAAGGTAATATGGAAACCGATGAAGACATGAACGAAGAGGGAGAAATTGTAGACAACCAGACATGATGAACGGAAAGTTAGTATTATTCAATATCAATTTTATAGTCGACAAAAATGTTGCGTTTACATTTTATCCCTTTTATACACTTTTCACGGGGTTCTCTAAGGCACTCATTTTATATCGAGTATGTAGACCAAGTTTACTATGTGCTGTATTTGCTGTCCTCACGCACGCCTAGTAAAATTTTTAGGCAGTTATGTATTTCTTTATTTTGCCAAAAGTTCAGAACTTAGAAATGTTCAGTATAGTATGGTTTACCAAATTTTATTTATGGGCGCCACTTGACGAATATCAAAAAATTAAATAATCTTATCACGTCAAAACAACAAGACTAAAAGTAATATATTATTTTAGGGCTAAAAGTGGCTGTACTAATAATTTTATAGATATCTAAATTATATTGGAACCAGCTGCAATCAAAGAGAATGAGAGTACAAAATTCCCCAAACTAAAAATTGATTTATATCTGTATTGATAAAACAGGCCTACCTAACTTAAATCTATAAATCGTCAACACTTTCGGCAATTTCTATACAATGTGTCCACGGATAGAGTTTGGAAGAGGAAAAACTTTTTTATTTGTCGATTTAGAAGAAAAAGTCATTCTTTATCAAAACGTCTGCTTGTGTCGAAACTACAGTTTCAAATACCAAATTTACGATTACTATACAGGGTATATCAAAAATAACATTTTTAATGATTTAGATTTTTTGGTTTTTATTTTTAATTTTATGAAAATATTTTCAAAACCGTGATTTATTACACCAATTGTGCAAAAAACACTAATAAGCTTTTTTCTCAAAGTGGTTAATTTCATAGCTACTATTAAAATAATAAAATTAAAAAAACAAGAAAATCAAAATCATTAAAAATATTATTTTTAATATTCCCTGTATAGTAATCTTAAATTTGGTATTTGAATTTGTAGTTTTGACACAAGCAGACGTTTTTATAAAGAATGACTTTTTCTTCTAAATCTACAAATAAAAAAGTTTTTCCTCTTCCAAACTCTATCCCTGGACACATTGTATATCAAAAATTATCTAACATAACATTCATAAGTTACATTAAATATACAAACACGATTTGGGTAAAAAAATCAGTTGCTAAGCGTTATATCAAAATTCAACTAAACTGAAAAATACATTTTACCGCACTGCAAGCATCCAAATTCACCGTTAAACATCTACTGATTAAGTTTCGTTCTTCTGATGCGACAAGCTTCGGTAATAATGGTTGTCGTACCCATATGAGCACAAGTCGACCAGAAACACATAGGAATAGGTCGGTCAAAAATGAATAAACCATCAGCTTCAAACATCCGAAACATGACAGTATTTTCGGTACTAAACTGGCCACACCAAATCCAGTCTACTAAACCATCCAGCATCCGTAGCATAGCCAGGGTATGTAGCACCAGACTGATAACGTGTAACGTAGCAGCCCTACACACATACAAAAAATTGCATGAGAAACAGGTAGGTTGTCAAAGTTTCTCTACCCAAAATTAAATAAGGACACATTTTACTGACTCATAACTATTATTAACTACAAGTTATAGAAATAGTTGCATAATTACCTTGTAACACGACAATGATGATGGAAGCCCAGAGCATTATATGCTTCTTGCGAATGACTTCTCCAAAACCCAGAACAACATCCGCCGGTAGAATCATCAGTATATAACGACACAGATGCTGACAATGACAAAAAGTCCACAATCAGCTTTCGCTGAAGAAATCCAGCTACACCAAAAACTATTAACGCTAACAGATGGCCAATAACTAATGCCATTCAAATTGATAAATATATATATATATATATGATGATAACGACAATATCATAAAAATTGAGAATCGGTATTCTTATGCAGATAATATGATGCCATTTTTCTCTCTCACCGTACAAAAATCTTGGAGCAAGAGGATCGAGGTTGCCATATCTCCTTCGACAATTAATCGAATTGTCGATCACAAAAATCAATGAAACAAGGAAGCATAGGGAAGAGAAATCCATTGATTAGGTAATATCGAAAGAAATGCCCATTGAATTGGTTCCTAAATTTTGAAAACAATCCCTGAAATAGAAATAGACCTTCAATCACATTCCATGTATATGAAATAAAATTGGACATCCGGCAACACTACACATCACCTGTTCAACCACAACCAATAACTAATTGTAACCGCCGACGGCCAATCAAAATATATCAGGTAGGCATACCAACTAGAAACTTCACTAATTATGATCAGTTGTACCAGTCCCATATTTATCTTTATTAATACCTACTTACTAACAGTGTAAGAAAATCAGTCAAACGATGGCACCATCCATCGTATTATAAGCGTAAATTGACATTAGTGCAACACAAAATTATTATCATTTAATTAGTCTGTAAAAATGACATTAAATAAACTTGAAAAATAAAATCCATCACATACCTTCAGAGTATGCAACACAAAATGCATGAAAATATTCTGTTATTTATAATACCCAAAAATTTAATTACTATTCACTATCATGGAATAACAAACATAGAAATTGCCACTGGGACACTTCTAAGCGTTGACGAGTTACTCAAACAATAGGCGCATGAAAATATCAAGTATGCAACCGTCACAAAACATACCACAGTGTTGTTCCCAGGTGCTTTTTCGTATTTTATTTAGGTACGTTTTGAGAGACCTCATACGTTAATACGCCGGAACGATATTCTAGTAAAAAAGGTACTAGATTCTAGTAGTTCAAATCAATATTTATCCCCTATCTCAAGGAAAACCAAATATTCTACGAAATGGCTAATAGATACGAAGAAGTGAAACTTTACTGTCATCTCATCTAACCATCTTTGGCTGTCTGCTGTGTGCATCTGAATCAGCAAGGAAGAGGTCAAATAAGAGAACAAAAAAAGAAAGATCTCATTTAACCTAACAAACAATTCATCAAGCGGTTTTGGGTTTTTTTTTAGAAAAAGTGATTCATTACATTAAACAAGCAAGGTTACAATTACTCGATTACTTAGATTTAATGAAATTGTAAATCTAGTACGACAATTGTAAATCTAGTACGAAAATTGTAAATCTAGTACGAAATTGACGCGCCATCTAGTACGAAAAAAAAAAGCATCCGAACAACACTGCAACCACAAATAACATACCTAACCACAATAGGAGTGATATGATTTCTTTGACTATAGGAATTCCTATAGTCAAAGTTTGATTTAATTTTATTAACTCATTTACAAGAAATGCCATTACTATTAGTAATTATTCAGGACCGTACTCAGAATTTATCAAATAATAGCGACTTTATGATAAATCTAAACAATGAAATTTCAAGCGGTAACATTGTGAAATTTACAACACTTATTTATGATAACATTCCAAAAATAATTTTCATTGAACTATATGGAGCCCTAAAACTAAAATACTTATTTAGTTCACAATATCTATTCATATCTACCTACAAACGATAAGTTGTTGAACACCGCAGTACCTATAATTGCTTAGGATCAACCATCGCATCGCATAATTAATCACAGAGTAAACAACATAGTCCATCTGCCAATTTTCTAAAAAATTTCCATAATCAGATTATTATTGAAACCCAAGACATGACTTCTTTAAACTTCTCTACTATTTCATTAATTGTAATTATTAAACAATTAAGCACACGTCTTACCACTTCATTTCAAACCACTTTTATTTTATTTTCAAGTGATGTTGACTAAGCATTTTAGTTCTCTTTTGAAGATGCTAATATTGTTATCAAAACGCGCATATACATTTAAAAAAAAAAAAAGTTTGGTGAAGTGATAAAACGTGCTTTTGTTTGTTTCTATACTCATCGATTAAGTATTATTAACATTTTGCTAATATAAAATATTTTACATTTTGTTTTAGGTGAAGGGAATATACATATATATAGCATGAGATAAAAATGTAATATTAAAATAGAAAAAAAGTAGGTACACGTAACCGAATGCAGACTTTTTTTTGATTCCACAAATCCCAAAGTTATGGCTTTTTTTAAATCAATGACATTGTAGGTAGACATATATAAAAAATGATAAGTAATAATAAAAAATGAAAATTAATCCGACGAAGAGGTAAGTAATTCTATAATACTATAGACCTTAACGTTTTTCAACAAAATTGAATAGTTATAATTTATTTATAATAATTGAAATAAGAAAGTGGATACCAACATTCAGTAAAACCGGTAGTAGTGCTGCAAATGTCAAAATATTTAGAATATAAACCATCATAATTATACCACTCACCATTTAAGACACTCAATGTTAGATACTAAAGGTCGTTTCTAGATGTCAATTCCCTCTAACGTAAGAGAAATTGAATACTAACTATACATTGTTACAAGCAAAACTCAGGCTTTCAACTTTTCTTCAGATTTTTCATTGAAAATGATATATACAGAAGTAACTAAAGAAAATACTCCACACATTTAATTCTATAATCATGTAGTTATTAATACTAGAATAAATTTTAAAGAAATTTTATTTTAAGTTCAAACATTTTTTCACAAAATAGTGGGACTCGTGTATAGATTACAATATTTTCATAATGACTATATTAATATATTTAGCTTGTACCTATAGATGTTTAAATTCAATGGAAAACCCTATTGTTATGTTTACGTGATATTGAATGTAATGCCAATGACGATGGAATAAAGTATCCAAATCATTTAATATTAAATCTCATAAATCGTCATAGACACGCATTGATTCTAGGTGTAAATAGTTTACATTCCGCAATCCTGATTGAATCTGATAACTACAAATGAATACCAATAGCGTTTGCATTTGGATTTGCTTATAAAACCATATTAAATCCGTTCTAGATGTAAACAGGTTCTAGTCGGCAATCCTGATTGAATCTGATTACTACAAATTAATCCCAATAGCTTTTGCATTTGGATTTGCTTATAAAACCATATTAAATCCGCTCTAAATGTAAACAGATTCTAGTGGGCAATCCTGATAGAATCTGATTACTACAAATTAGTCCCAATAGCTTTTGCATTTGGATTTGCTTATAAAACCATATTAAATCCGTTCTAGATGTAAACAGGTTCTAGTGGGCAATCCTGATTGAATCTGATAACTACCAATTAATCCCAATAGCTTTTGCATTTGGATTTGCTTATAAAACCATATTAAATCCACTCTAAATGTAAACAGGTTCTAGTGGGCAATCCTGATTGAATCTGATTACTACAAATTAATCCCAATAGCTTTTGCATTTGGATTTGCTTATAAAACCATATTAAATCCGCTCTAAATGTAAACAGATTCTAGTGGGCAATCCTGATAGAATCTGATTACTACAAATTAGTCCCAATAGCTTTTGCATTTGGATTTGCTTATAAAACCATATTAAATCCGTTCTAGATGTAAACAGGTTCTAGTGGGCAATCCTGATTGAATCTGATAACTACCAATTAATCCCAATAGCTTTTGCATTTGGATTTGCTTATAAAACCATATTAAATCCACTCTAAATGTAAACAGGTTCTAGTTGGCAATCCTGATAGAATCTGATTACTACAAATTAATCCCAATAGCTTTTGCATTTGGATTTGCTTATAAAACCATATTAAATCCACTCTAAATGTAAACAGGTTCTAGTGGGCAATCCTGATTGAATCTGATTACTACAAATTAATCCCAATAGCTTTTGCATTTGGATTTGCTTATAAAACCATATTAAATCCGCTCTAAATGTAAACAGATTCTAGTGGGCAATCCTGATAGAATCTGATTACTACAAATTAGTCCCAATAGCTTTTGCATTTGGATTTGCTTATAAAACCATATTAAATCCGTTCTAGATGTAAACAGGTTCTAGTGGGCAATCCTGATTGAATCTGATAACTACCAATTAATCCCAATAGCTTTTGCATTTGGATTTGCTTATAAAACCATATTAAATCCACTCTAAATGTAAACAGGTTCTAGTTGGCAATCCTGATAGAATCTGATTACTACAAATTAATCCCAATAGCTTTTGCATTTGGATTTGCTTATAAAACCATATTAAATCCACTCTAAATGTAAACAGGTTCTAGTGGGCAATCCTGATTGAATCTGATTACTACAAATTAATCCCAATAGCTTTTGCATTTGGATTTGCTTATAAAACCATATTAAATCCGTTCTAGATGTAAACAGGTTCTAGTGGGCAATCCTGATTGAATCTGATAACTACCAATTAATCCCAATAGCTTTTGCATTTGGATTTGCTTATAAAACCATATTAAATCCGTTCTAGATGTAAACAGGTTCTAATGGGCAATCCTGATTGAATCTGATAACTACCAATTAATCCCAATAGCTTTTGCATTTGGATTTGCTTATAAAACCATATTAAATCCACTCTAAATGGAAACAGGTTCTAGTGGGCAATCCTGATAGAATCTGATTACTACAAATTAATCCCAATAGCTTTTGCATTTGGATTTGCTTATAAAACCATATTAAATCCACTCTAAATGTAAACAGGTTCTAGTGGGCAATCCTGATTGAATCTGATAACTACCAATTAATCCCAATAGCTTTTGCATTTGGATTTGCTTATAAAACCATATTAAATCCGTTCTAGATGTAAACAGGTTCTAATGGGCAATCCTGATAGAATCTGATAACTACCAATTAATCCCAATAGCTTTTGTATTTGGATTTGCTTATAAAACCATATTAAATCCACTCTAAATGGAAACAGGTTCTAGTGGGCAATCCTGATAGAATCTGATTACTACAAATTAATCCCAATAGCTTTTGCATTTGGATTTGCTTATAAAACCATATTAAATCCGTTCTAGATGTAAACAGGTTCTAGTGGGCAATCCTGATTGAATCTGATAACCACCAATTAATCCCAATAGCTTTTGCATTTGGATTTGCTTATAAAACCATATTAAATCCGCTCTAAATGTAAACAGGTTCTAGTGGGCAATCCTGATAGAATCTGATAACTACGAATTAATTCCAATAGCTTTTGCATTTGGATTTGCATATAAAACCATATTAAATCCATTTAAGATTTTATTGGATTCTTGTGGGTATTCCTGATTCATACTAATTATTTCAAATATGTTTTTAGTTTGGAATTGCTGTTTCAAATACACACTATGAACCGTATTAATCCATATTAAATTTTTTTTTATATGGTTCTATCTGGCATTTTCAACAGGGGAGTGAAAACACCTGCAATCGTTAGTACATTCCAATGTTTGTTAGTTTTAACATTGCTTTGTAAAAAAAGTAAACAAGCTGTTAAATTGATTTATTAAAACGTTACATTAACAAATGTTGAAAATGTGACCCATTTGATTCCATACAATAATACAGATTTTGTTCAAATCTATTTCTAACATTTTGTAGCATATCAGGTGTTATGTTTCTGCACTCTTCTGTAATGCGTTGGCGAAGATCTTCTATGGACTCGGGCTTCGTGGCAAAACATTTATTTTTTAAGTGCCCCCAAAGAAAAAAGTCTAAAGGCGATAAATCCGGTGACCTGGCAGGCCATTCAATTGGGCCCCTCCTTCCAATCCACCGTCCAGGGAACCGGTCATCTAAGAACTGTCTTACAGGAGCCACATAGTGCGGAGGTGCTCCATCTTGCTGGAAATAAAGCCGATCAGCAGTATGATTTTGGTCATCTTCTATTATTTGTGTTATTAAAGGATCAATTGTGTCTTCAAGCATGTTTAGGTACACTTCACCAGTTAAATTTCCAGGAATAAAAAGTGGTCCTATAATATGATTTCCTAATATGCCAAACCAGACGTTTATTTTTTGAGGATACTGGGTATGAACCTCACGGAATAAATGTGGGTTACTGTCATCCCAGTAACGGCAATTGTGCCTATTTACAGCTCCATTCAAATAAAATGTGCATTCGTCGGAAAAACAAATGTTAAATAATAATTGCGGATCTTCAATTAAACGCTGGCTCATTGCTTCACAAAATTGCAGCCTTCTATCAGGATCATCCTCATTTAGTTCCTGTACTAATTTGATTTTGTACGGATGAAATTTGTACGCTTTTAAAATTCGTATTATGGACGAACGGGAGACACCTGAGGCTTCAGCTAGTTGACGGGTACTTTGACTATGATCCATTTCAACATGCCCTAAAACAGCGACTTCCACAGCTTCATTTCTGATCGGTTTCTGCGGCTGGTGTTTTACATTACAGACAGATCCGGTATCTACAAACTTTTTAACTAACTTGCCAACGTACACATCATTCACATTTTTATCGGGATGTCTCTCATTAAATAAGCGAGCCGTAAGTCTAGCACTACTATTATTTTGAAAATAAAGTTTAACAATTTCAACTCGTTCTAGAATGGAATAAATCATTTTGTACGGTAAAAGTAAAATAACTTGAGAAGCAACCAAACTGAATCAATGAAAAGACTAAAATAAACGGTGTAAATTCTTTTCCTACACGTATCTGCAGTTTTTATTTCAACAAAAAACGCAAACGATTAGTGAGGAATTTAGTTCTGATAAATAAGATAGTGTTTTTGAAATCCCGTTTTTCTTCAAAGTAAATAATTTAGAAATGATTGTAGTTGTTTTCAGTCGTAATAATTAAAACTTATTTGTATTTCTCATTAATACCAAAATTATCGGCTTAATGTCTTTAAAGTCGTTTTCGTATTAACTGTTTTAGTAAAATTCGACAAATAGGGTATCATTAGAAAGACAATTTTGTGTCCTTTCAAATGATATGTCATTAGACCCCTCTTTCCATTTAAAATTTTAGGGTTGTTACTCACCCCCGCTAGGGGGTTAAAGGCGCAGATCGAAAAATATGTTTAAAATGTGTCCCCCTCAAAAGCAAAATCGACGTGTCCGAGCATTTTCGCATTCGACTACAAAAAAAAGAGAAAAGCTAGGTGCAAACTTTTCGTTGGACCACCCTGTATATAATAAGTGTAGACTTAGTAGTCTATTACTAATCAATTTTGGTGTATATTTCTTAATAAATTTTACATAAATACCTATCTGTTTCATTTATTAATCCATTTTAATTTCAAACGAACTCAAAATAATAATGGAAATCCTGCATAAAATAATAATAATATCTTTAACTTTATTGTCATAAAAGAATCACAAAAGTTCTTGTAGACAAAGTCATACTTAAATTAATATATAACAAAGACGTATACAAGTACAACAGATTTATGTAATTAATCGTTTAAAACACAATATAACAAAAATATTTTAAAAACATACGTAAACCTACTACATTATGTTGTCAGTGTTAGTAGGAAGGCAAGAGTAAAATGTCAAATCCCCCAAACAAACATGAAGTAAAATATGTAAATAACAACACAACATAAATATGTATATAAATGCAAGTAGCAGAACAGAAAAAATATAATACATTAAAATCATCAAACCAAGCCAAAAGCGGATCAACACAACAAAATCAAAACAAACATCACCACGCATCAGCAAAGTAGTCCTCCAGCGAGTAATAGGCCTTCCCAAGAAGAACGCGCTTAACAGCGTCCCTAAATTGCTTGCGATTTTTTACAGCCGTCAAGTTTGGCGCCAAATGATTGTACATTCTGCGACTGTCATAAAGGAGTGATTTCTTTACCAAGGCAGACCTCGGTATAGGCAAGTGCACCCGCTGAACTAGTCTCGTGGGATAAGGGTGACTAGGTGGAGCTGAGCTGTTAATGTTTCTTACATTTTTATGAATAAGACATACAGTTTCTAAAATGAAAAGTGATGTAAGAGTCAATATTCGACGTTTTTTGAATAATTCTCTACAGCTTGCAGTAAAATCTGTCTTACACATATAACGAACAGCCCGCTTCTGCAGTGTAAATATACTCTTAAACAAAGTTTGGCTACAAGTACCCCAGAACGCTGTTCCATATCGAAGATACGCCTCCACTAAAGAAAAATACACATTTCGTGCAACTTTCAGTCCAAGAGCCCCTGACACAACTCTCAAAGCATAACAGCCAGATGAAACCTTTTTGCCTAACAGTTTAACATGCTCATCAAACTTCAGCTTTAAATCAATTTGGAGTCCCAAAAATTTAACACAATTAGGACTATCAATATGGTTATTTTCAAATATCAAATCATCAAACTTAAAATTAAAAGATAATACATGTGTTTTTGATAAATTAAATGAGAGATAATTCGAATCGCACCATTCCATAAATTAATATCTTTAAAACAGATGTTATAGTAGGGAAATTTATTCCTATATATCATGGGGAATTAATTTTGTTATATACAAACATATAAAGGTTGAAATTTTCAACTTGAAATATAATGATGAAATGTATAAATATTAGTAAAATGTACTTACCACTGTAACAACGGGAACACTTTGAGAAACGGAGTATAAATTCATTGTCGTCAAATTTTAGAAAATTCGTTGTAGTTAGCGATCATTGAATAACGTTTTCTATACCCTGATTGTCACGTTCCGTAGTATTTATCATAAAAATACTTGTAAAAATCACAGGATATTGATAACTGGTATGTGTTTTTAATCTACGTAATATTTTAATTGTTATTATACATATTTTGAACCACAACGTTAGATACAGGTTGTCCTCTACCTCTAGTTTTGCGCCCATACCTCGCAATGTTGTATGTGGTCTAACTAGTTAACCCATCATATTGTTATTTTCCATAAGAAATATTCTCCAACTTATTGTATATATATTGGTACGGGGGCCCCTGTACGTTTAGGGTAACCTTGTATAGCGCCCTGTTGATTTACCCCACCAATTTTTATTTTCCATATTGAAAATGGTTGGTTATGAGGTAACTGAGGTTGCGTGTTAATTTTACGCTTCAGTTTCAGATAGTGCCACGGCTGCTGCTGTTGCCAGCCCCTATACATTAAAGGTGTCAATGACCTTATGTTCAACGCTACCATGTCTTAACATTAAATATATTCTTCCGCTTGTTAAGATGTCAGTTAGAAAATATTTAATATAAGTATGCTAAAGGAGTCTGAGACTTCGCTGTTATTAAAAATCTAACATCAGAGTCTACAGTAGAATAAATTCGTATGTGGTGTAACTAGTTAAACAACCTCTTTGTTATTTTTCCATCAGACATTGTTACTAAAAAAAATCTAACATCAGAGTCTGCAGTAGATGCAGTATAATAGGGTCATGCCTGTTTTAGAACGCCCTCTTCCGCTTGTTAAGATGTCAGTTAGAAAATATTTAATATAAGTATGCTAAAGGAGCCCAATATTAAAAATCTAACATCAGAGTCTTCAGTAGAATAAATTCGTTCGTATATGGTGTAAATAGTTATACCACCACTTTGTTATTTTCCATCAGAAATGGGTATTATTCTCCAACTTAATGTATATATTGGTACGGGTCCCTGTAGAGAGAGAGAGAGAGCTGTTGAAAGCTGTTCAGACCAGTTGATGACATAAGAAATGGGTATTACTCTCCAACTTATAATATATATTGGTACGTGACCCCTTATTTTTTCTTGCTATAAATCCTACCAATGAGTCTGAGACTTCGTATAACAATTTAAGACTACGGTACCCTCTTCCACTATACAATAGCAAAACATCAGTTTTTAAATACAACTCAGAATATTGTTTCAAGTTTTTTTGAAGTATAATAGGGTCATCTTTTAGATCGACCTCTTCCGCTTGTTCTATACATTAGTTCAACGCTACCATGTCTTAACATTAATTATCAGAGCCTACAGTAGAATAATTTCACCTTATAGTTCCACTCTACTATATCTCCACATATACCTGTTAGAAAATATTTAATATAAGTATGCTAAAGGAGACTGAGACTTCGCTGTTATTAAAAATCTAACATCAGAGTCTGCAGTAGATGCTTATAATATATATTGGTACGTGACGCCTTATTTTTTCTTGCTATAAATCCTACCAATGAGCCTGAGACTTCGTATAACAATTTAAGACTACGGTACCCTCTTCCACTTTACAATACGTTGTTTGAAGTATAATAGGGTCATCTTTTAGATCGACCTCTTCCACTTGTTCTATACATTAGTTCAACGCTACCATGTCTTAACATTAAATATAGTAAATGGGGCCCCATAAGATATGAGCATTCATCTCCAACTTAATACCTTGTATATTGATATGTCGTCAGAACCTCGCATGTTTAGACCCACCATGTATCCTGTTTATTTACCCCCACCACTTTTATGTTTACCCTCGCCTCCCATAAAAGTATGTTTAGTACCACCCTGTATATTGGTATGGCATCCTACTGGTTTAGACCCACCATGTATAGCGTCCTGTTTATTTACCCCCTTTATTATCCCATAAAAGTATGTCTAGTACCACCCTGTATATTGGAATGGCATCCTACTGCTGCTAGATGTTTGTTTACCCTCATCACTTTGTTATTTCCCATAAGAAATTCGTTTTTTGAGACCTTCCCTTGTGATAATTTTCCATAAGATATGAGCATTCATCTCCAACTTAATACCTTGTATATTGATATGTCGTCAGAACCTCGCATGTTTAGACCCACCATGTATAGCGTCCTGTTTATTTACCCCCACCACTTTTATGTTTACCCTCGCCACTTTGTTATTTCCCATAAGAAATTCTTTTTTTTTTTGAGACCTTCCTTCCATAAGATATGAGCATTAATCTCCAACATAATACCTTGCGTCAGAACCCTGCTCTGTCTAACTGTATATAACTTTAAAATTTCACTTTGGACTAATCATGTCCTCTGTCTGGAGTTGAAAAGCTGTTCAGACCAGTTGAAAGCAGTTGAAAAGCTGTTCGGACCAGTTGAAAGCAGTTGAAAAGCTGTTCAAACCAGTTGAAAGCGGTTGAAAAGCTGTTCAGACCAGTTGAAAGCGGTTGAAAAGCTGTTCAGACCAGTTGAAAGCGGTTGAAAAAGCTGTTCAGACCTGTTGATAAAGCTGTTCAAAGCGGTTGAAAAGCTGTTCAGACCAGTTCAAACCAATTGGGTTAGGGGAGGCTGGGTTAGTTCAGGTTAAACTCTCTCTCTCTGATTTAAAAAGTCTTTACAATATTTGGTGTGTATGTGTGTGTTTTATTTCATACACAATTGGTGAGTGTAGGGCCAAACTAATCTAATATTTATTAATTTAGATGTGTCCGTTTGTCTGTTTTGTGTCTAACTGTATATAACTTTAAAATTGGACTATGTGTGTTATCACCACCCCGGGGCCAAAGAGGTCAAATAAATATTAAATTAGCTTGCTGTGTGTATACCAAAATAACCATATCAATTTTAACATTCTTTGTACACGTCACAGTCACGTGAACATGTACTATGCCATTGTCTGTCCAGTTCAACCACGTCGCCCGGTTAGCGTCGAGACCTTAAGGTGAATTGATACAATGAAAATGAATATGGATTACTTTAGAAAATATACGCTAAAGATCTCTCCCCCTGGTACCCATATACCTAAGGATAAGTAAGGTTAGGTTGAGCAATTTGAGTCTCTCTTGAGTGAGGCATACACTAAAACTTGTACACCAAGGCTGGGGGCTGCTCTCTTTTCTATATATGGTTTATAATAGACTCTGTGCAGCAGGTATCGTCACAGTCACGTGAACATGTACTATGCTATTGTCTCTCCAGTTCAACCACTACAATCTTTTTCTTTAATTGTTAAAATCAAAATGGTCGTCGCCCGGTTAGCGTCGAGACCCTAAGGTGAATTGATACGATGAAAATGAATATGGATTACTTTAGAAAATATACGCTAAAGATCTCTCCCCCTGGTACCCATATACCTAAGGATAAGTAAGGTTAGGTTGAGCAATTTGAGTCTCTCTTGAGTGAGGCATACACTAAAACTTGTACACCAAGGCTGGGGGCTGCTCTCTGTTCTATATATGGTTTATAATAGACTCTGTGCAGCAGGTATATGGTTGATAAAATACGCTAAAGCTTCCGCCAGGAGCAAATTTGAGACCCTATATACGCTAAAATCTAACTACCGCTGACGGTGCTTTCTTTTTCTATATATGGTTGATAATATTACGGTTTGTACAGCTCTCTTTTTCTATGGTTTCGTACGTTCAAGCTTCCTGGGGCCTAAGCCAACCACGCCTGAGCAAGACTGCCACCGGCTTTTAAAGAATATTTATCACGAAGCGCCTATGCTGTAGTCGTTTAGGCGTTTAACTTATACACCAAGAGCCCGGGTTCGACTCCCGGATAGATATCTTTTAATATTCCAAAAAGAGACCCACATATTTATACGGCTTTTAAAGAATATTTATCACGAAGCGCCTATGCTGTAGTGGTTTAGGCGTTTAACTCATACACCAAGAACCCGAGTTCGACTCCCTGGTATAAAACAATCTTTTTTGATATTCAAAATAAATAAATAAATCGACCGCTGCCGAAACTGGTGGGAGTGGAGGGGGGTCGCTCAGGTGTCGCCATACCTACTGAGAGCAATTTAGAAAATTTTAAGAATACAAGGAGGCTTAAATTCGTATGGGAGAATATATCTTGGGAACTACAGAAATTAGGAGTGTTTCAAAGCAGTACTAAATGCGAGATGAAGTGGAGAAACTTAGTTCGCTCGTATAAGGCAGTGAAGGACAATAAAAAGAAAACCGGCCGAGGAGCGGCAAAATTTGAATTTTACGACCGGATTGAGGAATTATTAGGCCACAAGCCAGCTATTGATTGTGGTCATGTATTTAGCACATCTACTTCTCAAGTACTAAATAACGACGATACATCTGAAATAGGCCAGACGACCGATAATAATAGCGAAGATTTTAGTGATGATAGCCATATTTGCAACGAAACGAAAATATACAAAAAGAGAAGAGGAGACGAATTGCTCCAGTTAAAACTGAAGTATTTACGAAACAAAGAAGCAGAAAGTCTAGAAAAAAGTAAGAGGAAAGCGGAAAGATTAGAACTTGAAAAAAAGTTCCTTGAAATTGAAGAGCGGAAATTGGCAGTTCTAGAAAAAATTCTTAATAAAGATCCTAGGGTCTAATCAATGATTACCTACTTACATATTAGAATTAACTATAAGAACTACTTTTTTGTATAATAGGTACCTATGATTTTGTTTAATTTTTTTTGTTTTAGTTTTAGAATATTTATGTTTTCGTTTTGTGTTTATAGTTTAGAAGTACAGACCTGCTGAATTTTATATTTGTTTTTTCGTTATGATTTATGTTTCGATATGTATTTATGTTTTAATGTTTCAATAGTTTTCAATACGAATTTTTCGTTTATGCTAAGGCATACATAATTACATTTCAATAAATACGACTTTTTTTGATTAAAAAGTAATTTTATTTTACATATGAAATAAGTTTAGGGAGCAGCTAGGTATACCGCAGAATAAGGAAGCTTCCTTATTCTATGGCTATACTATACACTCTCGGGTATACCGTATGTTTGCTACAAAAAGCTTAGACTGCAAAAATATAGTATTAATAATACATTTGATCAGAAATTTCATTTCTAGTACATATATCGATATTTCCTTCATCCTCCAAAAGTTCGATATTATCCACAATCAAGCCGTCGTCTGCTTCATTAGAAAACTCCTCTGCCAAATCATCCCACATTAGACACATATTGTGCAACACAACTGCAGCGCTTATGCATTCCACCACGAAATCTAATTTCTTATTTTCGAAACTCTGAAGGCGTCTAAATCTACCCTTAAGCAATGCAAAAGCTTGTTCAACTACAATACGCGTTCCCGAAAGTCTTTTGTTAAAATCCACCTGCTGGGGCGTCAACCGGCCATTATCTTTAAAAGGCGGCACGATCCAGTTAACAGATGGTGGATATGCGCTGTCCGCCAAAATGATATACGGATATATGCTATTTTCTTGAAGTTGTAGGTATAGAGGTGATTTACGGAACATTCGAGCATCATGAAGGCTTCCAGGTTCACCAACATAAATGTCGATAAATAGTTTATTGTGATTTACGACTCCTTGCAACAATAAACTGTGAAAGCCTTTGCGGTTTACGTAATCTTCTTGGTTAGCTTTTGGCTGCCTTATTTTGATATGCGATCCATCTATTACGCCTACAACATATGGTATCCCTCTCTTCCTTTTAAATGTATACGATATAGCATCGAATTCCGCTCTTTTTGGAAAAAATATGAAATCTTTATGTAAATCTTTTATGGCCGTTATTACAGAACGGACTGTAGTCCAGCAAGCACTTTCTGTTATATCGAACCGATCGGCCACGTCCCTGAATGAAGATGTGTTTGCCAAATACCATAAAGTTATGTGCACAGCTTTATCTTTTCCAATTTTTGGATGACCACCGCTCCAATGCTGCTGAATATTTAACAAATCTATAAATCGAATGTATATATTATATACCTACTATTATGCGAATAGCGAAATATAAAAATATTACCGCAAAGTCTTTTAGCCGATTGTTTAGAAATTCTAAAATGACGCTTATAATCTGCCTCAGAATAGTTCTTTACAATAACATCAAAATAGTCTTTGTTTCTAATATGACTTGCTCTTTCTTCAGAGAAAACATTTAAAAAACTCTTTAAAAACACATGTTAAATATAAAGAACAAAATTTAAAAGGCACTGATATACGCAACATTTGCAAAATTACTTACAAAATGTGCGAAAATCTACATAAAATCATACCGATGACAACAATTTTTTCCTTCACTATAGAGGCGACACTAGCCACAAAACACAGGAAATGAATATTATGTTTCATTTGGCTATGATGCCTACCCTTTTCACAAAGAAACGCATTCAAATTCTTTCATCCATTGCAATTGAAAATAATACATACATACATAACCTATAAAATACAGCCATGAACAGTGAAGGCTTATCTAATTTTTCAACAACTGCTTTAATTCCAAATCTAATAATTCCAGAGAGTGATTTTGTAGAATGTGGCCCAATATGGCAACAATGGCGCACATCGTTTTCGACTCGACTTATTCCGTGACCAGTCACTCCAATTTTGCAAATGGCCACCCATAAACTTCCGCAGAGAAGAACAACAATGAACACAAATTATCGAAATGAGTAAACAACATTAGTAAATATAGCATAAAACACTTGCACAGTAAGTATTTTAATACAAATACATAATATTCCATATTTCAGACAAATATATCATGCCGTCTATACCTAAAATGTAATACATTCGTTGTTGGTAGCTACCTATATTATGCAAGTAAGTAAGTACCTACTTTTACCCGAGATCTATCACCAGCAACAAACTATTACAAGTAGAGTGGTTTTTTTATTAATGAAGTCTATAAAAAGACCATAATACAGACAACATTTTTTGCATCCAGCTACATAAATATGCTTTTAACAACGTGAGTACTTTGTAAAACTATGTATCTACTATTTACTGAAACTTATTCTCTATCTGAAAATACCAACAATTACAATTTACAGTTTTTATAACAAAGGTTCGCCATTTATCAGGAAGAATTTGTTTGAGATACCTAGGTACGTCGTTTATGTTGTACTTAGTAATGAAGTTTATAAAAAGGAAGGTAGGTAAATTATTATTATTTAGATTTGTTTGAAACTAAACTAAAGGTTACTAGGTCAATTTCATCTTATTGATCTCGGTCAGGGTTGTTTCCAAATAACTCATGACGTACGTACTTAGCTGACTAATTTTATTATAGATTTACAATTTTCGTATTAAACCTAACTTTACCTGTTTAATTAATTAAATTTAGTATATTATATTAATAATAGGTACTTATTTTTCTGGTAATTATATATTTCTTATAATCTTGATCATATATACATTAGTAGTTTTTATAACAAAGGTTCTCCATTCGTCGTTACTAGATTCCTATAATAGATCAGGTGATGAAGGGCAGTATAACCAACTACGTACATTAGGACAGTGCCTACGTTATCTGTTATATAAAGGGCAAAGCAATAACTTTCAGAGTTTTTTAGATTAGTTGATGAAATTATTGCATAGGGTGGTGAAACCTGTGATGTACGGGGTAACTCAAATATGTTTCTATTTATTTTCAATATTTTTAGGTATGGTAAAACGTAATAGAAAAATTTTCCTGGCTATGCGCTAAGTATTTATCAGATTTTAACGACATTAATTAATAAGCACCATGTACAGGGTGATACAAAAACAACATTAATTATCCCACATTTAAGAAATTTTAAATGTTTAGAAATTTATATACGGGGTGAATCAAAAATGTATTTCTCTATTTTTTTAAGATAATTTTTTTTTTTATTTTTTTTTTTTGAAATTCTTTTTTTTTGAAATTTTTTTATTTGAAATTTTTTTTTTTTAATTTTTTTTTGTTATTTTTTTTTTTTTTAATTTTTTTTTTTGAAAATTTTTTTTTGAACATTTTTTTTTTTAATTTTTTTTTTTTTTAATTTTTTTTGAAAAATTTTTTTTTAACTTTTATTTGTTTATTTTTTTTTTGAAAATTTTTTTTTTTTAATTTTTTTTTTAAATTTTTATTAAAAATTTTTTTTTTTTAATTTTTTTTTTTTACATTTTTTTTAATACGATACGACGATACGATACGATTATTGACATTTTTACATACAGTTTGTACATTTTCAGTCCTTATAGTATTAAATAAACAAAGTATAATCTTAACAATCAAATAAAATAAAGTATTACAGCGAGAAAAAAAAATAATAATAATAATTTACACCATATCCCTATTTGTATATCTACAACGATAATAGGTACTAATAAAATTAAATAAATATAACGGATGTATCTACAAACGCAAAAACTCCTCAACTGAATAAAAACAATTGTTAAGAAGAAAACCTTTAACAAATCTAAAAAACTTACCGCGACTTAAATTCTTAATGTTTTGATCTGGAAACAATCGATCTAACTTATTGTACAAATTAAATATATACATATATATATAAGTTATACCTATTGTACCGAGGAAAATCTATCTAATTAAAATTACGAGGGCAACATCGGTAGGTATGTACATTATTATTATTACCTATTATTATTTAGATTTGCTTGAAACTAAACTAAAGGTTACTTCAGGTGAACCTATTGGTAGTAGGTACATATTACTAGGTGCCGAATACCTACTTATGTCTGTTTTTGTTCAAAAAGTAATTACAGATATCCTAAGATGTATCAAAAACATTTAATGAAACAAAATAGGTACGTAATTTTGTATAAGCTTAACTAAGTATAGCCACTATGTATTCATATCAATAGTAAGTACTTATCTACACTAAAATAAAGTTGCTATACTTATTTTCTCGAGACAAAACTTAGTAAGTATCCCCAATATATTTATTTAAATACTCGTACGTAAACACAATAAATAAATATAGATGATAATAGAGTTAACTACACTTAATGATTTACAAACAACCTATTACTAAACTAGATTAGTCCACCTTTTTTTAAACATTGAATATTTCACATTGAAAACTTTACACAAACACAACAAATTACAAACATTGTTTTCAGAATCTGCTTTCACTGTTACACACTGCAAGCACAGATCTTTATTGTTATCATAGAATAATGTTTATATACTGAAATAGAATGGACTCTCCCTTGTTGACGAGTGTGTCGATATAATTGCGCCATCTACTGGTTTGGAAATAAGCAAAAAAAACTGCATCGATATAAAAGGTAACCGTAATGCGTAGTAGACAAGCTTTGTATCTCGACCGCTAGAGGTCCCTATTGCTTTAGGCGGGATACTTGAATTATTACTGGTAGTGAAATTTGTATTGTCCAATGTACTTTTTTTAAAATGGACATAGTCGCAGTATTTTATATATGAGTACGCCTATTTAAAAAAAGTTGGACAATACAAAAATCTTAATTTTTTTAAAACAAAGTTTTTTGAATAATTTAGGGAAATATTAACTGTGAAGGTGCCTCCACTTATAGGTTGAAAATAAAAAAAATGCCTCACTTAAAAATACTTTAATTCCACTTTACAAAAAATTTATTTGTACACATATTTTTATTTATAATAGGTATAAAATGTTTCCCCATTATGTACCTCATTATTCATTTCTTCGCTTAAAAAACTACTATAAATTAAATTAATGTTTTGTTTACAATATTTTTAATATCAAATAAGAAACAACAAAATATACTGAAAATGTTTAAAAACCAAATACAAATGAACATACCTGGCAGTTTTAATGCAGGCAATACTCCCTTTTTGAGAGTTTGATTAGGTCCAAAATGTTCTGGTATAAAATGCACCGAACAAACCCTACAATTGTTGTAGATCTTCTCTGCTGTCATTTCAGTAACCAAACGTTTGTTTCCACATAAACTAACCCACTGACGAAAAAGTAGCACTAAATAAAGTATATAATATAGTTTATAATAATTCAAACACAACAACTTATAAAACAAACTAAAAAAAATCGTAGATGTAATTTATTGATTGTTATTGACACGACAACTACTGTCAAAAAAACTCGACCAACGCGCGTCTAGCGGCTTGGAAACAAGCTTTTTATCAACACAACTCTACGATTTAGAGAGCGCACATCATGATTGTGATCAATAATATCTGCATTGTGTGTTGGTCGCAAAATTTTAAAGAAACGCCTGTATGTCCACATTTTGAACGCCTCTATTTTGTTGATAGTCACTTTGGATTATTAACAATTTTTCACTAAAACTACTTCAAATACACAATGGCACCTTCTAATCTTACTACAACTATAACCATTTTATAACACTACAATATATAACATCTTCAAAGAATTTAATCTTAAACATGTAAATAATGGCTCGACTATTAATGTAAACATAAACTATTTTCACAAAAGAAACTGTCAAGCAAATTATGCAAAATAAGTTGCACCAACGTTAGAAAAAAATATTACCAAATTTTGACAAACCAACGAACCAAAATAGAAAGATATGGTAGTCCTAAAAATAACGTCCACTGCTATTAAAGTTAACGTTAATTTAACACCAACGAATTTCAAATAGAGAGATATGGTAGTCCGAAAAAATAACGTCACCTATGATGACAATCATATTATAGGCAGCCATTTTAGGCTAGCAGATTTAAAATACCTATCTAATATATTTATAGTAGTTATTTAGTATAAAATTTTATAAGGTTTTTGAATTGGCAAGTATATTTATTATTTAAATTAAGTATTTATCAGATCATAACAATATTAATTATAAAGCAGCATGTACAGGGTGATCCAAAAAAAAAACATTAATTAGCCAACATTTAACAAATTTTCCAGATTGCAATCGAGTAACTTTTAAATGCTTAGAAATTTTTGAGGATACACTTTAAATTTATATACGGGGTGAATCAAAAATGTATTTCTTAATTTTTTAAGGCCAAAAAAGTAATATTTCGAATTATCTTTTGATTTTTTTAGATTTGAATTCATGATTTCTTTACCGTGTAACTATAAGCTCCTAGAGGTCATCTACGGGGTAACTCAAAAATGTTTCTATTTATTTTCAATATTTTTAGGTAGGGTAGACGTATTAGAAAAATATTCAAATTTTTTTAGTTTTTTAGATTGGTTATGAAATTATTGCACAGGGTGGTTGACATGTGATCTATGGGGTAACTCAAAAATGTTTCTATTTATTTTTAATATTTTTAGGTACGGTAGCACGTAATAGAAGATTTTTTTAGTTTTTTAGATTGGTTTATGAAATTATTGCACAGGGTGGTTAAAAAATGTACCAAAAAAATTTAATTTGAACTTTTTTAAATATTTTTTTAAGTTTAACAGTATTTTTAGGTAGAATGGGCTCATGAAATTTTTATACAGGGTGTATGTGTCCCATTTAAAATTTAACCAGTTAGGTAGTCCAACTACCTAACCTATATTATTAAAATTAAAAATACAATATTTGTTATTAGGTTTCTGTGGCGTCATTGGTAGAGCGTTAGCTTTGCATGCGAAAGGTTAGGGGCCCCAGCTCTGGCAATACTTTTTTTTTAATTAATTTTTTGATTTTTTTTTATTAGTTTTTTTTTAATTTTTTTTTTTTTTGATATTTTTTTTTGTTTTTTTTACAACCCTCATTCACTTTTGTCATAGATAACACTACCACAAGACGACTGGGAAATCCCAAAGGGATTTCTTGTTAATATATACTAACGAGTCCGTCTCTGTCTAAAAGTGGAAAAAAAAGACCCAATTTAAAGCCACTAAGGCTCCAGTTTCGCCGAAGGCGAAACTGCAGCGCTGCCTATTATAGAAAATTTCCTTTTTGCAGAATAGCATAAGCTATATATCAAAGCTGATTCAATGCATTAAAATTATGTATTTTAATCATTCATTTACCTCTGCAGAAACGATATTTTAGCGTGACAAGGAGGTGAATACGATTTTCTACGAGGAAATTCAAGAAAACAACAACACAAAACTGCAAAAATGCTACTACTAAATGAATAAATTTACCTTATTGTAACATCCACAAATACAATAAAAGCATTTTGATTTATACTAGGCACTGTTCTAAATACGGGAGTGCACTTTTACGGTATGATACGGCCCTTTATTACATTTTTAATTGTAAACTAAAAATGTTGGAAAATCTCCGAGACTTTGTACATCAATAACCTAGAAAAATTGCGAAAATCGCGGTTGCCACACTTTATTTGAACACTTTCATCATAAACATATTCCTCATAGTTTCACGCAATATATTTACACATGGAATATGATTAGATACTTAATTTTCCAACAAATTTAATTTACGCAACTCCCACAATAATATAACAAATATTAAAACATTATTTTATGTAAAAAAACTAATAATTTATACTTATTTTTATTTTACTGCTATTCACATGAACTAAATCTGGCAGAGTAGTAAAATTTATTCCCACCAGAAAGGTTACAATTTCAATAATAATGCAATAAAGTTCAATGAACCCGTTATATGTGTGAAGTGGGAGAAGTTGAGTTATGTGCAGACGGGCTACAATTTCAATAATTACAACCAATCAATGACCTTTATTTAATATCTTATGCTTATGCAACCTCCAACACATCATTATGGTATTTACGGTTGCATAACCTCAGCGATAGGTGACTTTATTTTCTTTAAAAGAGAAATTTTTAGCATAGGTTTTAAATTTATATACAGGGTGAATCAAAAATTTATTTCCTATCGTCAAAAAAGCAATATTTTGAATAATTGTTTGATTTCTTTAGATTTCAAATCAAGATTTTTTTATAAGTTAAACTATAAGCTCAAATTTATATACAGGGTGAATCAAAAATGTATTTCTTTATTTTGTTAAGGTGAAATATTTTGAATAATTTTTTGATTTCTTTAGATTTCAAATCAAGATTTTTTTAAAAGTTAAACTATAAGCTCAAATTTATATACAGGGTGAATCAAAAATGTATTTCTCTATTTTTTTAAGACTTTTAGACATGCGCCAGAACCTTATCAGCGATAAGTGACTTTTTATTTTCTTTAAAAGAGAAATTTTTAGCATAGGGTTTAATTTTATATACAGGGTGAATCAAAAATGTATTTCTTTATTTTGTTAAGGTGAAATATTTTGAATAATTTTTTGATTTCTTTAGATTTCAAATCAAGATTTTTTTAAAAGTTAAACTATAAGCTCAAATTTATATACAGGGTGAATCAAAAATGTATTTCTTTATTTTGTTAAGGTGAAATATTTTGAATAATTTTTTGATTTCTTTAGATTTCAAATCAAGATTTTTTGAAAGTTAAACTATAAGCTCGAATTTATATACAGGGTGAATCAAAAATGTATTTCTTTATTTTGTTAAGGTGAAATATTTTGAATAATTTTTTGATTTCTTTAGATTTCAAATCAAGATTTTTTGAAAGTTAAACTATAAGCTCAAATTTATATACAGGGTGAATCAAAAAGGTATTTCTTTATTTTGTTAAGGTGAAATAGTAATATTTTGAATAATATTTTGATTTCTTTGGGTTTCAATTCAAGATTTCTTTGAAAGTTAAACTATAAGCTCAAATTTATATACAGGGTGAATCAAAAATGTATTTCTTTATTTTGTTAAGGTGAAATATTTTGAATAATTTTTTGATTTCTTTAGATTTCAAATCAAGATTTTTTTAAAAGTTAAACTATAAGCTCAAATTTATATACAGGGTGAATCAAAAATGTATTTCTTTATTTTGTTAAAGTGAAATATTTTGAATAATTTTTTGATTTCTTTAGATTTCAAATCAAGATTTTTTTAAAAGTTAAACTATAAGCTCAAATTTATATACAGGGTGAATCAAAAATGTATTTCTTTATTTTGTTTAGGTGAAATAGTGATATTTTGAATAACTTTTTGATTTCTTTAGATTTCAAATCAAGATTTTTTTAAAAGTTAAACTATAAGCTCAAATTTATATACAGGGTGAATCAAAAATGTGTTTCTTTATTTTGTTAAGGTGAAATATTTTGAATAATTTTTTGATTTCTTTAGATTTCAAATCAAGATTTTTTGAAAGTTACACTATAAGCTCAAATTTATATACAGGGTGAATCAAAAATGTATTTCTCTATTTTGTTAAGGTGAAATATTTTGAATAATTTTTTGATTTCTTTAGATTTCAAATCAAGATTTTTTGAAATTTAAACTATATGCTCCTAGAGGTTTTCTACGGGGTAACTCAAAAATGTTTCTATTTATTTTCAATAATAGATAGAAACATTTTCAGATTTTCAGCTCTGGCAATCCTTTTTTTTAATTATTTTTTTGTAATTTTTTTTTTTTTATTTTTTTTTTTTTTAAATTTTTTTTTTCGAAATTTTTTTTTTTTTAATTTTTTTTTTTAATTTTTTTTTTCAAAAATTTTTTTTTTAAATTTTTTTTTTTTTAATTTTTTTTTCAAAATTTTTTTTTTTAAATTTTTTTTTCAAAATTTTTTTTTTTTTTAAATTTTTTTTTCTAAATTTTTTTTTTTAAATTTTTTTTTCAAAATTTTTTTTTTTTTTAAATTTTTTTTTTTTAAATTTTTTTTTCTTTAATTTTTTTTTGACACATTTATTTTCCCTTGAATTTTTTTTTTTTTATTTTTATTTTTTCATTTTTTTTATAACCCTCAATGACTTTTTTCATAGATAAGACTACCACAAACCAACTGGGAAATCCCGCAAGGGATTTCTTGTTCATATATAATAACGACTGTTCGCGTCATTGTCTAAAATTGGGAAAAAAAGGCCAAAAGGCGGATTTTGCATCATATAGCTTTGTCTTAATGGGAACTTTATTTTTTCTCATGTGAATAGGCTACTTATCAAAGCTGATTGGATACATTAAAATTATGTGTATTATTAATATATTTAGGTCTACAAAAACGAAATTAGAGAGTGAGTGAGAGGTGAATACCTTTTTCTACGAGGAAAATAAAGAAAACAACAGTACAAAACTGTAAAAAATGCTACTACTAAATCAATAAATTTACCTTTTTGCAACATCCACACATACAATAAAAGCATTTTGATTTATACTAGGAACTGTTCTAAACACGGGAGTGCACTTTTACGGTATGGTACGGCCCTTTATTAGATTTTTAATTGTAAACTAAAAATGTTGGAAGACGTTGTACATCCATCCATCTGACTTAGGTTATTGAAAAATAAAAGATCACATCCTTCCATCTGACGGCTCTCGCTTTAGGTTATTAACACTTTTTCAGTAAAATTACTTCAAATACACAATGGCACCTTCTAAATTTACTACAACTATTTTTAATAACCATTTTATAACAATACAATTTACAACAAGTTAATAGGAATTCTCTTCTTAATCTTAAACATGAAAATAATGCCGAAAACTGTTAGGCAGCTGTTTTCTCACTTAGAATTTAAAAGTAAATTTTATTAGCGAAAATAAGTTAGATTAAGCGTAAATAAGCAATTTAGAACGAATTAGAGCGTTTTGTTAGTCAAATTTTGTTATTTAGAATTAAACGTTCAAATGGCTTCCAAAAAGCTGTTTTCTCACTTAGAATTTAAAAGGAAATTTTATTAGTGAAAAGAAGTTAGATTAAGCGTAAATAAGCAATTTAGAACGAACTAGAGCGTTTTGTTAGTCAAATTTTGTTATTTAGAATTAAACGTTCAAATGGCTGCCAAAAAGCTGTTTTCTCACTTAGAATTTAAAAGTAAATTTTATTAGTGAAAAGAAGTTAGATTAAGCGTAAATAAGCAATTTAGAACGAATTAGAGCGTTTTGATAGTAAAATTTTGTTATTTAGAATTAAACGTTAAAGTGGCTGCCAAAAAGCTGTTTTCTCACTTAGAATTTAAAAGTAAATTTTATTAGTTAAAAGAAGTTAGATTTAGCGTAAATAAGCAATTTCGAACGAATTAGAGTGTTTTGATAGTAAAATTTTGTTATTTAGAATTAAACGTACAAATGGCTGCCAAAAAGCTGTTTTCTCACTTAGAATTTAAAAGTAAATTTTATTAGTGAAAAGAAGTTAGCTTAAGCGTAAATAAGCAATTTAGAACGAATTAGAGTGTTTTGTTAGTCAAATTTTGTTATTTAGAATTAAACGTTCAAATGGCTGCCAAAAAGCTGTTTTCTCACTTAGAATTTAAAAGTAAATTTTATTAGTCAAAAGAAATTAGATTAAGCATAAAAAAGCAATTTAGAACGATTTAGCGCGTTTTGTTACTAAAATTTTGATATTTAGAATTAAACGTTAAAGAGGCTGCCAAAAAGCTGTTTCTCACTTAGAATTTAAAAGTAAATTTTATTAGTAAAAAGAAGTTAGATTAAGCGTAAATAAGCAATTTAGAACGAATTAGAGCGTTTTGTTAGTCAAATTTTGTTATTTAGAATTAAACGTTCAAATGGCTGTCAAAAACTGTTTTCTCACTTAGAATTTAAAAGTAAATTTTATTAGTAAAAAGAAGTCAGATTAAGCGTAAATAAGCAATTTAGAACGAATTAGAGCGTTTTGTTAGTCAAATTTTGTTATTTAGAATTAAACGTTCAAATGGCTGCCAAAAACTGTTTTCTCACTTAGAATTTAAAAGTAAATTTTATTAGTAAAAAGAAGTTAGATTAAGCGTAAATAAGCAATTTAGAACGAATTAGAGCGTTTTGTTAGTCAAATTTTGTTATTTAGAAGTAAACGTACAAATGGCTGCCAAAAAGCTGTTTTCTCACTTAGAATTTAAAAGTAAATTTTATTAGTGAAAAGAAGTTAGCTTAAGCGTAAATAAGCAATTTAGAACGAATTAGAGCGTTTTGTTAGTCAAATTTTGTTATTTAGAATTAAACGTTCAAATGGCTGCCAAAAAGCTGTTTTCTCACTTAGAATTTAAAATAAATTTTATTAGTAAAAAGAAATTAGTTTAAGCATAAAAAAGCAGTTTAGAACGATTTAGCGCGTTTTGGTACTAAAATTTTGTTATTTAGAATTAAACGTTAAAGTGGCTGCCAAAAAGCTGTTTTCTCACTTGGAATTTAAAAGTAAATTTTATTAGTTAAAAGAAGTTAGATTAAGCGTAAATAAGCAGTTTAGAACGAATTAGAGTGTTTTGATAGTAAAATTTTGTTATTTAGAATTAAACGTACAAATGGCTGCCAAAAAGCTGTTTTCTCACTTAGAATTTAAAAGTAAATTTTATTAGTGAAAAGAAGTTAGCTTAAGCGTAAATAAGCAATTTAGAACGAATTAGAGCGTTTTGTTAGTCAAATTTTGTTATTTAGAATTAAACGTTCAAATGGCTGCCAAAAAGCTGTTTTCTCACTTAGAATTTAAAAGTAAATTTTATTAGTCAAAAGAAATTAGATTAAGCATAAAAAAGCAATTTAGAACGATTTAGCGCGTTTTGTCACTAAAATTTTGATATTTAGAATTAAACGTTAAAGAGGCTGCCAAAAAGCTGTTTCTCACTTAGAATTTAAAAGTAAATTTTATTAGTGAAAAGGAGTTCGTTTAAGCGTAAATAAGCAATTTAGAACGAATTAGAGCGTTTTGTTAGTCAAATTTTGTTATTTAGAATTAAACGTTCAAATGGCTGCCAAAAAGCTGTTTTCTCACTTAGAATTTAAAAGTAAATTTTATTAGTGAAAAGAAGTTAGATTAAGCGTAAATAAGCAATTTAGAACGAATTAGAGCGTTTTGATAGTAAAATTTTGTTATTTAGAATTAAACGTTCAAATGGCTGTCAAAAAGCTGTTTTCTTACTTAGAATTTAAAATAAATTTTATTAGTAAAAAGAAATTAGTTTAAGCATAAAAAAGCAGTTTAGAACGATTTAGGGCGTTTTGGTACTAAAATATTGTTATTTAGAATTAAACGTTAAAGTGGCTGCCAAAAAGCTGTTTTCTCACTTAGAATTTAAAAGTAAATTTTATTAGTTAAAAGAAGTTAGATTAAGCGTAAATAAGCAATTTCGAACGAATTAGAGTGTTTTGATAGTAAAATTTTGTTATTTAGAATTAAACGTACAAATGGCTGCCAAAAAGCTGTTTTCTCACTTAGAATTTAAAAGTAAATTTTATTAGTGAAAAGAAGTTAGCTTAAGCGTAAATAAGCAATTTAGAACGAATTAGAGCGTTTTGTTAGTCAAATTTTGTTATTTAGAATTAAACGTTCAAATGGCTGCTAAAAAGCTGTTTTCTCACTTAGAATTTAAAAGTAAATTTTATTAGTCAAAAGAAATTAGATTAAGCATAAAAAAGCAATTTAGAACGATTTAGCGCGTTTTGTTACTAAAATTTTGATATTTAGAATTAAACGTTAAAGAGGCTGCCAAAAAGCTGTTTCTCACTTAGAATTTAAAAGTAAATTTTATTAGTGAAAAGGAGTTCGTTTAAGCGTAAATAAGCAATTTAGAACGAATTAGAACGTTTTGTTAGTCAAATTTTGTTATTTAGAATTAAACGTTCAAATGGCTGCCAAAAAGCTGTTTTCTCACTTAGAATTTAAAAATAAATATTTATTAGTGAAAAGAAGTTAGATTAAGAGGGGAATCTGAAACGGTTAGTTACAAAAATGGCCGCTAGTATGGTTGTATTCTTGGTTGCCTAAGGCTGTATTCATTTAAAAATATCCATTTCTTAAGTTACAACATATTTTAATATATTCTTCTCCTCACTAGGTGGCGCCAAAACTAATACATAGTGACCCTAAAATGTAATATTTCTATTTTGGGTAATCATTATTTTTATTCTTTTTTGTGCATATATTCGTTTGTAATACAGACTGTAAGTATAATATATTATTGGTACCTAGGTATTATATCTATATACAAGATATAAGCAAGTTATGTTCGATATACCTATAAGGTTGTTAGTTGGATTTTGATCTTTTTTTATTTAATTCGGTACTTTTTTATTTCAATAGGTAGGTACCCACCTACTTTGATTTTAGCTTTGTTTTCAGGAAATGATTTTTGATTTATGATTCAAATCTTTTTGAATAGTATCTTTCATTTTTTACTAAAAAATTAAGATTTAAATATTTTCAAAATAATTTATATTTTTAAAAATATTTATATTTATAGGTAAGGCGTATTTATTATATCCAAATAAAATATTTATTTTATATTAGACATGAGGCACTATTTATTGGTACATAATATAGGTATTTTATTCTATATCAGATAAATAAAACAAATAGTTATATAATTCATTTATTATGAAATCAGTTTCACTACAATCAATTACAAATAGGTATAAAATCAATTATAATGATAGTAACAATCTCAACAAAAGGTAAGAGTTTGGCTGGAAGCCATTCTTTCACTTTCCCTAAGAAAAATAACACACTACAGTGTGTCCTCGGATCGGTGAAACGGCTCATGTAAACGACAAAAAATCATACGAGTTTAACATATTTTTTTTTATTATTCTTGAACCGCTATTCTAATTTTTTTCAGGTTACTTTTTTCTTGGGGTGTTCGGTTCTTATAAAAATTCCTCTTTACACAACTTCTCTACATAAAAATATTCATATTTATTTTCGTCACTATCAAACTAAAATCATAACATACGACGTTTCGTTACTAATTAGTAACTTCCTCAGGTTGAAACAACATTTTTTTCCCTTTCCTTTCTAACACAAATTCCAATACGTCAATATCAATAAAATAACAAATAATTTTCATTATATTTACAAACACATTTAAAACATTCAAACATAATAAAATACATTTTTATTTAAAAAGATGAAACTATTGCCTGATATGTTGTGTTGACAACACACCCCAAGAAAAAAGTAAACTGAAAAAAATTAGAGTTTAACTTTGATCTAGCCCTGCTTGGTGTGAAACTAATTTAAGACAATCAGTTAAAATTACGACAAAATGTGATTAAGAAAAATTATTCCGAATGAAAAACTGAGTAACTGTGCGAACATCTTAGACCTACTTTGAATTTTTGCTTTTTTTCTCTTTTTTTCCTTTCTGGTAGCAGATAGTACAAAATGTTTTGAAGAAAGTTGTTCAGAAAGAGATAATGAATAAAACACTATTTATTATAAATGGGTATTTAAATTAAACATGAAATATTCAAGGATTTTTTTTCAAACAAGAAAAAAGAAAAGGATCAAATTCAAAATATGGACAGACGGCTTTCAAATTTTACTTTGCAATTTCGTACTGTTACTCAGTTTTTCATTTTGAATAACTTTTCTTAATAACATAACATAACATAATTTTGTCGTAACCGAAAGAACACCAGCTCAATTAAAACAAACTGTTGCCCTCGAGGCACGAATACCTCTCCATATTTCAATGTAAAAGTAATATTTCTGTGAGCTTTTTGTCAATAGTTGTTCTCTCTACACGCTTTATTTCTAAATAAAATATTATTTGTTTTATTGCAGACTTCAGCTATGTTTTTTTTTCACGGACGCCCATGGTACATACATTTTTTCAGTATAATAGAAAAATAGGAACCGATTATGTGTGAAAACTGATTTTTCTAAAAAAATCATCCAACTGTTTTAGACTTATAGACAGACAGAAACACACACACACACCATCACACAAACACTTTTCCAAAAACATTATATTCGCAATAAAGTTAGAGAGGTTTTGCGAGTTCTTCTTTTTTTTTGCCTTTGTGCTTCTATTGATATCAAAATAAATTCTGGGTCAATACATCGTTTCCCTTTTCCAATTCTGTCTCTAACTATCTCAGGAGCTATACAATCACCATAAAATGTTTTTAATTTTGGCAACCCCTTTCCAAAAATACTCATCTCGGAAAATTTCTTCAATAAAGAGGTCTATTGTATCATTTATGTATACAACTCATTTTCAATATTCTAAAATAAAGAAGGAGTCATTGTAGGTATATCCATACAACTAAAAAGTTCACTCGTATGAGAATACGTACTACCCGAAGCCATAGTACCCCACACTGTACCAATATTTATATCTGACTTTTCCTTTTCAGGATTTTCGGTGTCATACTGGTAAATATTTTTGCATGAATTGCAAGAAAACACAATCGTGCTGATTAGCCCTTTGCCTCGTGATTTTTCTCCAGCTATTTGCAATTTTCCTAGAGTGCACTTTTTGGAGTGATTGTATTGCAAAGATATTGCCCAATTTAGAACATAATTTAGCTCCACAATTCGGTTGCCTTTAATTATGTACTCATCTTGACTTTCCTTTTCTACAGTCAGTGGACAAGTGTTAATGCTAAAATGTAATTAAAAATACGTTGTTTTAATCACATGAAATTGCAGTATTAAGTACATGATATATAACCTTTCATATTCATCTGATGAAATACACCCCGCTTCCTTTTTGTCATGCTTTTCATCCGTAAAAGCATAAGATCTTAAATCATAACTTTCAGATCTAAAAAAAATAATATATATATTATTTTCAGACCTTTTTTTGCGTTTCATTAATATTGCTATTTATATTATTTTCATTCCGCCCAGGTCTAGAATGAATTTTATTTATATAACATATACAGGGTCTCCTATGGTGATGACACATTAGAATATTTCAGAGACTACCTTGAATTGAATTTCAAAAATTTCGGCATCTAAATATGGTCTACTCAAATCACATAATAGCAACTGTATAACACCTTCGGTTCTGCCAGAAGTTGATGGCGACTTTGTTGTTTTAAATAGAACGTTCTATATTTTATTACATTTTTAGATTCTACGTGAGTTTGTAGACATGTTTCCTGTATCATGTTGTATGCCTAATTCCAATGAAAAGGATGTTAGAAAAACAGTTGAAAAGTTTATCTTTCTTATCATTAAAAATGAGGGCAATTTTGTAACAGGTGTTCGATGATAAGTAAGATAAAATTAGAAAAATATATGTACCATTTGAAAAAAAATTGATTTTCAAATGTACTTTCTAACATCCATTTGTATGTATGTATCTATACTTTTTTGACCACCTCGTATGAATAAATCTGAAAATATCTTAAGGAATCGGAGACCTTACTTTCTAAGAAAACACATATAAAATAATTAACAGAGACGTCCTTATGAGAAAAAATTAATATTATTTGGTCCTAAAATGTAAATTTTGACATAAATCTTGATAAAAGCACGTCAGAAACGACTGAAATTAGGCATACAACATGATACAGGAAACATGTCTACAATCTTACGTAGAATCCAAAAATGTAATAAAATATAGGATGTTCTATTTAAAATAACAAAGTCGCCATCAACTTCTGGTAGAACCGGAGGTGTATACAGTTGCTATTGTGTTATTTGAGTAGATGCCTAAATTTTTGAAATTCAATTCAAGGTATAATCTCTGAAATATTCTAATGGGTCGGCACCATAGGACACTCTGTATATAACTTTAGAAAATGAGTTTGACAAAATACCCAGTGACATTAAAAAAAATTGTCTCTGATTGAACCTATATTTCGCATAGAAATAAACATTTTTATATACCTACTTACCTTTGAGAATTTAAATGTATAGGACTTCCCTCCGAAAAATCTTCAACTACATTATTTCCATTAGTTTCGCTGTAAATTTTTTAAATATGAAACTAAGGAAAAAAAATGGTGTCGTCATATTGCCCAAATATTCCTTTTCCAATATATTTTTTTTAAAATGTTAGGCAACTTAACTAATTTGCGTAAAAATTAGTATCTCTTAATGGCATGTTATTGTATTTTCTTAAATCTGAGTTTAACTGTAATTAATTTGGTTATTAAAATTATTGACATCATCTGACTAACATTTTTGATTTGAGGAAATCAAGTTACACTCATTTATATGACGATAAATCTTGGATACTAATTCTGAACACGCTGTATAACTTAAAAGAAGAGTATCAATAAGTCAAATGTAAGCTGGTTATCACCAACGTAAACAGTTTTTCTTGAAATTTACTATATACTCGAAAATATTATGTAAATCGGTACTGGGTTATTCTACGTAAATAACAAACTGCCCAATTGGTTCGTAAATAATTTTACTTATAAAAAAAAACTAATACTACAAATAATACGAAATAACACAAAACTAGGTCTTCGCTTATCATCTGGTTATAGTTACAATAATTAGGTATACGTACATAAAAGGGATGAATGAAAGATAGAAATAGGTATTATATTTATGGTGTATGTGAAAAACTGGTTCTATTGTCCTCGGTGGTAAGTATATTGATTATTGCGGAATGTTTTAGATATTGTCAACAGATTATTTTTGTCTTGCTGTGTATAAATTGAAAAAAAAGTGAACTGTAAGCGGCGCCCATAGCGGCATCTCTTCAATGCTGTCCCAACTACAAACAAAATGTTCGGTGCCTATATTTATAAAGAAATTATAAGAAAATGGCGGATATTTGAAGGGAAATATGAGATATTTTTTTATATATGGATATTGTCTAATACAGAAAGTTTTCACGTATAATTTTAATTACAAGTGAGTGTTAAATATATAAATTAGGTAATAAAGCAATATTATCATTATTAAATATTAGAATCATAGCACAAAATGAGGAAAAAGTTGCTGACTTTGAACTCAATTTATTAAGTAATTATTTATTGTTGTAGCCTCAAAATACCTAATCCAAACCTTAGTCTTTAAAACCCTATTAAAATTTTTGCTACCAGATAAGTATTAGTGGAGATTTCCATCCACAAAAATATATCTGTAAATTTGAAAAAATTACCCATGTTTGAACTCAATTTATGAGTTAACTATTTAATCTTTCCGCTTGAAAATACTTCATTACCTAATCCCATCTTTTGTCTTTAAAACCCTATAAAAATTTTTGCTAGCAGATACGTCTTAGTGGCGACTACCATGGGCAAAATTATGCCTGCAAAGCGAAATATGATGATTTTCTAACTCTGTTTTTGAACTAACTATCCAATATTTCAACTTCAAAATACTTCAATACCTAATCCCATCTTTACTCTTTAACTCCCTATCAAAAGTTTTGCTACCAGATACGTATTAGTGGAGTCTACCATGCGCAAAAATAGGTCTGCAAACGATTGTATTCAAACGCCCCTCTTAAGCGTAAATAAGCAATTTAGAACGAACTAGAGCGTTTTGTTAGTCAAATTTTGTTATTTAGAATTAAACGTTAAAGTGGCTGCCAAAAAGCTGTTTTCTCACTTAGAATTTAAAAGTAAATTTTATTAGTGAAAAGAAGTTAGACTAAGCGTAAATAAGCAATTTAGAACGAATTAGAGCGTTTTGATAGTAAAATTTTGTTATTTAGAATTAAACGTTCAAATGGCTGCCAAAAGCTGTTTTCTCACTTAGAATTTAAAAGTAAATTTTATTAGTAAAAAGAAGTTAGATTAAGCGTAAATAAGCAATTTAGAACGAATTAGAGCGTTTTGTTAGTCAAATTTTGTTAAATTGCTTATTTACGCTTAATCTAACTTCTTTTTACTAATAAAATTTACTTTTAAATTCTAAGTGAGAAAACAGCTTTTGGCAGCCATTTGAACGTTTAATTCTAAATAACAAAATTTTACTATCAAAACGCTCTAATTCGTTAAGTTTTACTTAACGTTCAAATGGCTGCCAAAAACTGTTTTCTCACTTAGAATTTAAAAGTAAATTTTATTAGTAAAAAGAAGTTAGATTAAGCGTAAATAAGCGCAATTTAGAACGAATTAGAGCGTTTTGTTAGTCAAATTTTGTTATTTAGAATTAAACGTTCAAATGGCTGCCAAAAAGCTGTTTTCTCACTTAGAATTTAAAAATAAATTTTATTAGTGAAAAGAAGTTAGCTTAAGCGTAAATAAGCAATTTAGAACGAATTAGAGCGTTTTGTTAGTCAAATTTTGTTATTTAGAATTAAACGTTAAAATGGCTGCCAAAAAACTGTTTTCTCACTTAGAATTTAAAAGTAAATTTTATTAGTGAAAAGAAGTTAGATTAAGCGTAAATAAGCAATTTAGAACGAATTAGAGCGTTTTGATAGTAAAATTTTGTTATTTAGAATTAAACGTTCAAAGGGCTGTCAAAAAGCTGTTTTCTTACTTAGAATTTAAAATAAATTTTATTAATTTAAAATAAATTTTATTAGTAAAAAGAAATTAGTTTAGGCATACAAAAGCAGTTTAGAACGATTTAGCTCGTTTTGGTACTAAAATTTTGTTATTTAGAATTAAACGTTAAAGTGGCTGCCAAAGAACTGTTTTCTCACTTAGAATTTAAAAGTAAATTTTATTAGTTAAAAGAAGTTAGATTAAGCGTAAATAAGCAATTTCGAACGAATTAGAGTGTTTTGATAGTAAAATTTTGTTATTTAGAATTAAACGTACAAATGGCTGCCAAAAAGCTGTTTTCTCACTTAGAATTTAAAAGTAAATTTTATTAGTGAAAAGAAGTTAGCTTAAGCGTAAATAAGCAATTTAGAACGAATTAGAGCGTTTTGTTAGTCAAATTTTGTTATTTAGAATTAAACGTTCAAATGGCTGCCAAAAAGCTGTTTTTTTACTTAGAATTTAAAATATATTTTATTAGTAAAAAGAAATTAGTTTAAGCATAAAAAAGCAGTTTAGAACGATTTAGCTCGTTTTGGTACTAAAATTTTGTTATTTAGAATTAAACGTTAAAGTGGCTGCCAAAGAGCTGTTTTCTCACTTAGAATTTAAAAGTAAATTTTATTACTTAAAAGAAGTTAGATTAAGCGTAATTAAGCAATTTCGAACGAATTAGAGTGTTTTGATAGTAAAATTTTGTTATTTAGAATTAAACGTACAAATGGCTGCCAAAAAGCTGTTTTCTCACTTAGAATTTAAAAGTAAATTTTATTAGTGAAAAGAAGTTAGCTTAAGCGTAAATAAGCAATTTAGAACGAATTAGAGCGTTTTGTTAGTCAAATTTTGTTATTTAGAATTAAACGTTCAAATGGCTGCCAAAAAGCTGTTTTCTTACTTAGAATTTAAAATAAATTTTATTAGTAAAAAGAAATTAGTTTAAGCATAAAAAAGCAGTTTAGAACGATTTAGCTCGTTTTGGTACTAAAATTTTGTTATTTAGAATTAAACGTTAAAGTGGCTGCCAAAGAGCTGTTTTCTCACTTAGAATTTAAAAGTAAATTTTATTAGTTAAAATAAGTTAGATTAAGCGTAAATAAGCAATTTCGAACGAATTAGAGTGTTTTGATAGTAAAATTTTGTTATTTAGAATTAAACGTACAAATGGCTGCCAAAAAGCTGTTTTCTCACTTAGAATTTAAAAATAAATATTTATTAGTGAAAAGAAGTTAGATTAAGCGTAAATAAGCAATTTAGAACGATTTAGCGCGTTTTGTTACTAAAATTTTGATATTTAGAATTAAACGTTAAAGAGGCTGCCAAAAAGCTGATTCTCACTTAGAATTTAAAAGTAAATTTTATTAGTGAAAAGAAGTTAGCTTAAGCGTAAATAAGCAATTTAGAACGAATTAGAGCGTTTTGTTAGTCAAATTTTGTTATTTAGAATTAAACGTTCAAATGGCTGCCAAAAAGCTGTTTTCTCACTTAGAATTTAAAAATAAAAATTTATTAGTGAAAAGAAGTTAGATTAAGCGTAAATAAGCAATTTAGAACGATTTAGCGCGTTTTGTTACTAAAATTTTGATATTTAGAATTAAACGTTAAAGAGGCTGCCAAAAAGCTGATTCTCACTTAGAATTTAAAAGTAAATTTTATTAGTGAAAAGGAGTTCGTTTAAGCGTAAATAAGCAATTTAGAACGAATTAGAGCGTTTTGTTAGTCAAATTTTGTTATTTAGAATTAAACGTTCAAATGGCTGCCAAAAAGCTGTTTTCTCACTTAGAATTTAAAAATAAATTTTATTAGTGAAAAGAAGTTAGATTAAGCGTAAATAAGCAATTTAGAACGAACTAGAGCGTTTTGTTGGTCAAATTTTGTTATTTAGAATTAAACGTTCAAATGGCTGCCAAAAAGCTGTTTTCTCACTTAGAATTTAAAAGTAAATTTTATTAGTGAAAAGAAGTTAGATTAAGCGTAAATAAGCAATTTAGAACGAATTAGAGCGTTTTGATAGTAAAATTTTGTTATTTAGAATTAAACGTTAAAGTGGCTGCCAAAAAGCTGTTTTCTCACTTAGAATTTAAAAGTAAATTTTATTAGTTAAAAGAAGTTAGATTAAGCGTAAATAAGCAATTTCGAACGAACTAGAGTGTTTTGATAGTAAAATTTTGTTATTTAGAATTAAACGTACAAATGGCTGCCAAAAAGCTGTTTTCTCACTTAGAATTTAAAAGTAAATTTTATTAGTGAAAAGAAGTTAGCTTAAGCGTAAATAAGCAATTTAGAACGAATTAGAGCGTTTTGTTAGTCAAATTTTGTTATTTAGAGTTAAACGTTCAAATGGCTGCCAAAAAGCTGTTTTCTCACTTAGAATTTACAAGTAAATTTTATTAGTCAAAAGAAATTAGATTAAGCATAAAAAAGCAATTTAGAACGATTTAGCGCGTTTTGTTACTAAAATTTTGATATTTAGAATTAAACGTTAAAGAGGCTGCCAAAAAGCTGTTTCTCACTTAAAATTTAAAAGTAAATTTTATTAGTAAAAAGGAGTTCGTTTAAGCGTAAATAAGCAATTTAGAACGAATTAGAGCGTTTTGTTAGTCAAATTTTGTTATTTAGAATTAAACGTTCAAATGGCTGCCAAAAAGCTGTTTTCTCACTTAGAATTAAAAAATAAATATTTATTAGTGAAAAGAAGTTAGATTAAGCGTAAATAAGCAATTTAGAACGAACTAGAGCGTTTTGTTAGTGAAATTTTGTTATTTAGAATTAAACGTTAAAGTGGCTGCCAAAAAGCTGTTTTCTCACTTAGAATTTAAAAGTCAATTTTATTAGTAAAAAGAAGTTAGTGTGGTATAGTGTATATTATTATTATTATGTTTAGATATACCAGCAGCATTTTGACATTAGTGGAGTTTAGTTTTGACATTGTAATATTATTTAATAAAAAGATTATAAAATATTTTGAATACAAAACATAACATGGCGCAGTCCAATTAAGAACCAAGAGCAGCTCTTTTAGAACGCTAAAAATGTCCACTCGTAAGAATAAGAGTAAGAAATCAAACCAGACATCTACAGAAATTCCAGAAGCATGTATTGAAACAACCAACCAAGCTTTACGAACTTTAGAAAAGAAAACCGAAGAATCGTTAAAAAATATGAAGACGGATTTCAAACAACAGCTATCAGAAATACAAAACAGTATGAGGCAATTGTTAGAAATTCAGAAAGATAGTAATAATAAAGAAAGAATTCCAGAAGAAGTTCAGAACTCAAAGACGGAGTGTGCAGACGATACTAACATGGAATATATACGTTTACCAAGCAATATACCTTTACCAGAAAAACTAAACGATTCTCTAAACCTAGCGCAGTTCAAAGACTGGAAAATCAATTTTGAAAATTACTTGTTGTATCAAGGAATACATCTAAATAAAAGTGGCCAGGTAACAGCTTTATTATCCACATTTTTTAATCAAGATATTCTAGATGTTGTCCGATTTGTATTGAAAATTGAAAATTTTAATCAAATTAAAGCCAGTCATGTTCTAGAAGAACTGGAAGGCTATTTTAAGAAAAAAGAAAATACTCGAATCAGATGCAGTCAATTCATGAATCGTAAACAAGAACAAGGTGAATCTTTCTCTATTTTTTATAGAGAAAAACTTAAATTATTTCATTTGAGTGACCCCTGCTCAAATTGTTTCGACCGAGCAATTACTGATCATATGATCGAATCGCTGTATGACGCAGAAATCAGAAAAAAATGCAGAACATTACCAGAATCAGCAAACATTAATGATGTCAAGAAACTTTGTGAATTGGAAGAAATCGCACAAATGGAAGAGATCCAAGCATATTCTTCTAAGGTATAGAAAATTGATAGATCAATGAAAAATTCAACAAATATAAAAAAATGTCTACGATGTAACAATGCATGGCATAAAAGTTTGAAAGATTGCCCTGCTATAAATTCTATATGCAGTCGATGCAATAAAAAAGGACATTTCTTAAATTGTTGTCGTACAAAGAACATAGGGTTTGTTGACTGCTCAGAAGATGAACCAGCAAAAGTTGGTTTACTGAAAATTGCTAACGTCAGAAATAATAACAACCGTCAAATTAAAGTTGAAATTCGAGCACCCACTAAAACCAGAAATATATTCACTTACATGGCAACACCAGATACTGGCGCAGACGTAAGCGTAGTAGGTGAAAATTTTATTCAAAAAGCCAATTTTACCTATGCAAATTTAGAAAAAACGCACGTAATGCTTGAATCAGCTGATGGTACAAAAATTAAGGTACTTGGATCTTTAAAATGTCAAATTAGCTATGAAAATAAAACTACAGAAGTAAGGATTTATGTTTGTAAGAATGTTAAAGATCTTTTGCTTGATAAAACAACACTTATACGACTTGGCATTCTTCATGCAGAATTTCCAAAGCCAATAATTTACGAAACGTGTACTGTTAAAAATATTCATGAAGACCCATCTGAAGAAGAAATTAAAAAAATTAAAAATCAGCTTTTGGAAAAATACAAAGATGTTTTTGATACAAAGGTCTTAAAACCAATGGATGGAAAACCTGTACATATACATTTGATGGAAAAATATGAACCATATGCAATTACATGTCCTCGAAAAATTCCATATGCATGGTTGGATCCAGTGAAGAAGGAATTAGACGACTTGTTAGCACAAGGTATCATTGCACCCGTTCTAGACATTCCAACTGAATTTGTTAGTCCTTTAGTAGTAGTTCAAAAATCAGACGGCAAAATAAGAATATGTGTGGACTATACAAAACTTAACCAGTATGTTAAAAGGCCCATACATCCATTTAAATCCCCATGGCATGCAGTATCAAATATCAATGGGAAATCAAAATATTTTTCATCATTAGATGCAAAAAGTGGATACTGGCAAATAGCTTTAGATGATGAAAGTCAAAATTTAACAACTTTTCTAACTCCTTGGGGCCGATTTAAATTTCTAAGGACTCCGATGGGTTTAGTTAGTTCTGGAGACGAATTCTGCCGGCGTGGTGATGAAGCTTTACTGGATATTGGCAATATTGAAAAAGTTGTGGATGATATCTTGCTTTATGACGAATCATTTGAGGAGCACTACCGACGTATTATTACTCTTCTTGATCGTTGCAGATCCAAGTCCATCACACTAAATCCAGATAAGTTTATTTTTGCACGACAAGAATTAACTTATGTTGGTTATGTTATTGGAAAATATGGTATTAAAGCAGATCCTAAAAAAATCGAGGCAATAGAAAAATTTCCGTTTCCGCAAAATATTACTCAACTTAGGTCTTTTATGGGACTTGTAAACCAATTAGGGTCGTTTTCTTCACAAATAAGCGAAGTTGCAAGACCACTCAGAGATCTTCTGAAAATCAAAAATGAGTTCAAATGGAGCGAAAGCCATGATGAGGCATTTAACAATGTACGAAAAGCTCTGTCACAACCTCCTATACTAACTCATTTTGATCCATCGAAACCAACAGCTTTACACACAGACGCATCAAGAACTAATGGATTGGGGTTTGCTTTGTTACAGCAACATGGAGATGGATGGAAATTAATACATTGTGGTTCGCGTTTTTTTATCTGACACCGAAACAAGATACGCTATGATTGAGATAGAACTCTTAGGCATAACTTGGGCCGTAATGAAATGCAGATTATACCTTTTAGGCCTACAGACTTTTTCCATTATAACTGATCACAAACCACTTATACCCATTTTAAATAAATTCACTTTAGATTCAATAGAAAATCCCAGGGTACAAAGACTTAAAGAAAAGTTATCCGGATATAGATACAAAGCTGAATGGCGAAAAGGTAAGGAACACATCATTCCCGATGCTCTTTCACGTGCACCAGTTTCAAATCCGGTGGGAGAAGATTTACTGGCAGAAGAGGTATCAAAACACATGCAAACAATGACAATCCACCAAATCTCTTTGATAGATAATACATCAGATGAGGTCAGAAATTCCCATTTGAGTGATCCTATGATTTTACAACTTCAACATGTAGCCGAAGAGGACCACGAATATAAATTGCTTGTGAAACGAATTAAAATGGTTTTCCCAAAAACAAAAAAGAACTCGAAACGATTTTGTTACCTTACTGGAATGTTCGAGATGAACTAAGCTACGATAATGGGCATTAGCTAACTATTAAGTTAAGGGAAATAGAATTTTAATTCCTCAGGCATCCAGAAAAATGGTATTGGAGAGACTACATACATCCCATCAAGGCATTGATAGAACGCTCCGAAGAGCACGCCTGTCTGTATACTGGCCTGCAATGGCAAGTGATGTAAAAAATTGCATTGAATCATGCCGGTCTTGTCAAGCCAATAGAACTTCATTACCAAAAGAGACAATTATAATGGACCCATTACCAAGTCGTCCATTTGAAGATGTTTCATCGGACTTATTTAGTGCAGCTGGAAAACATTTTATGGTTTACATAGATCGTTTATCAGGGTGGCCGATAGTTTGTAAATATGGAAATAAAGATCCCAACAGCACACAGATTATAAATGATTTGCTTAAAATTTTTGCCGACACAGGTGTTCCGGTTAGATTCAGATCAGACAACGGAGGCCAATATTCGTCATATGAATTCCAATCTTTCTTAAAGAAATGGAATGTAGCATTTGCTCCATCGACGCCCCATTACCCACAAAGCAATGGACATGCAGAAGCAGCGGTGAAATCCATGAAAGCATTAATAATCAAATGCATAGAGAACGGAACGTTAAATAAAGAAAAGTACTACAAAGGACTGTTAGAGTTTCGAAATACACCTAATGTAAGGGGTAAATCTCCTGCTATTATACTCTATGGAAGACCCATTAGGTCAATAATACCAACCCATCATAAAGGTTTTGCAATCGAATGGAAAAATATTAGAGATAAATGTGATGACTATGCTAATAAAAAATTGGAATTAGCACGAAACTACAACAAAGTCGCTAAAGATTTAATTCCACTTTCGGTTGGACGTAATGTTTATCTTCAGAATCCAATAACCAAACGCTGGGATAACACAGGTGTTATTGTGGAAGTGGGTCCCTACAGAAGATATACTATAAAATCTTCAAGTGGCAGAGTATTTGTCCGAAACAGAAGATTTATTCGTCCAGTTCCAACAATTTCATGAAGGGAAGGTTGGGATAGACGAGAAAAAGGGGATATGTGGTAGTCCTGTATATTATTATTATTATGTTTAGATATACCAGCAGCATTTTGACATTAGTGGAGTTTAGTTTTGACATTGTAATATTATTTAATAAAAAGATTATAAAATATTTTGAATACAAAACATAACAGTTAGATTAAGCGTAAATAAGCAATTTAGAACGAATTAGAGCGTTTTGTTAGTCAAATTTTGTTATTTAGAATTAAACGTTCAAATGGCTGCCAAAAACTGTTTTCTCACTTAGAATTTAAAAGTAAATTTTATTAGTAAAAAGAAGTTAGATTAAGCGTAAATAAGCAATTTAGAACGAATTAGAGCGTTTTGTTAGTCAAATTTTGTTATTTAGAATTAAACGTTCAAATGGCTGCCAAAAAGCTGTTTTCTCACTTAGAATTTAAAAATAAATTTTATTAGTGAAAAGAAGTTAGCTTAATCGTAAATAAGCAATTTAGAACGAATTAGAGCGTTTTGTTAGTCAAATTTTGTTATTTAGAATTAAACGTTAAAATGGCTGCCAAAAAGCTGTTTTCTCACTTAGAATTTAAAATAAACTTTATTAGTAAAAAGTTATTAGTTTAAGCATAAAAAAGCAGTTTAGAACGATTTAGCTCGTTTTGGAACTAAAATTTTGTTATTTAGAATTAAACGTTAAAGTGGCTGCCAAAGAGCTGTTTTCTCACTTAGAATTTAAAAGTAAATTTTATTAGTTAAAAGAAGTTAGATTAAGCGTAAATAAGCAATTTCGAACGAATTAGAGTGTTTTGAGAGTAAAATTTTGTTATTTAGAATTAAACGTACAAATGGCTGCCAAAAAGCTGTTTTCTCACTTAGAATTTAAAAGTAAATTTTATTAGTGAAAAGAAGTTAGCTTAAGCGTAAATAAGCAATTTAGAACGAATTAGAGCGTTTTGTTAGTCAAATTTTGTTATTTAGAATTAAACGTTCAAATGGCTGCCAAAAAGCTGTTTTCTTACTTAGAATTTAAAATAAATTTTATTAGTAAAAAGAAATTAGTTTAAGCATAAAAAAGCAGTTTAGAACGATTTAGCTCGTTTTGGTACTAAAATTTTGTTATTTAGAATTAAACGTTAAAGTGGCTGCCAAAGAGCTGTTTTCTCACTTAGAATTTAAAAGTAAATTTTATTAGTTAAAAGAAGTTAGATTAAGCGTAAGTAAGCAATTTCGAACGAATTAGAGTGTTTTGATAGTAAAATTTTGTTATTTAGAATTAAACGTACAAATGGCTGCCAAAAAGCTGTTTTCTCACTTAGAATTTAAAAGTAAATTTTATTAGTGAAAAGAAGTTAGCTTAAGCGTAAATAAGCAATTTAGAACGAATTAGAGCGTTTTGTTAGTCAAATTTTGTTATTTAGAATTAAACGTTCAAATGGCTGCCAAAAAGCTGTTTTCTCACTTAGAATTTAAAAGTAAATTTTATTAGTCAAAAGAAATTAGATTAAGCATAAAAAAGCAATTTAGAACGATTTAGCGCGTTTTGTTACTAAAATTTTGATATTTAGAATTAAACGTTAAAGAGGCTGCCAAAAAGCTGATTCTGACTTAGAATTTAAAAGTAAATTTTATTAGTGAAAAGGAGTTCGTTTAAGCGTAAATAAGCAATTTAGAACGAATTAGAGCGTTTTGATAGTAAAATTTTGTTATTTAGAATTAAACGTTCAAATGGCTGCCAAAAGCTGTTTTCTCACTTAGAATTTAAAAGTAAATTTTATTAGTAAAAAGAAGTTAGATTAAGCGGAAATAAGCAATTTAGAACGAATTAGAGCGTTTTGTTAGTCAAATTTTGTTATTTAGAATTAAACGTTCAAATGGCTGCCAAAAGCTGTTTTCTCACTTAGAATTTAAAAGTAAATTTTATTAGTAAAAAGAAGTTAGATTAAGCGTAAATAAGCAATTTAGAACGAATTAGAGCGTTTTGTTAGTCAAATTTTGTTATTTAGAATTAAACGTTCAAATGGCTGCCAAAAAGCTGTTTTCTCACTTAGAATTTAAAAGTAAATTTTATTAGTGAAAAGAAGTTAGCTTAAGCGTAAATAAGCAATTTAGAACGAATTAGAGCGTTTTGTTAGTCAAATTTTGTTATTTAGAATAAAACGTTCAAATGGCTGCCAAAAAGCTGTTTTCTCACTTAGAATTTAAAAGTAAATTTTATTAGTCAAAAGAAATTAGATTAAGCATAAAAAAGCAATTTAGAACGATTTAGCGCGTTTTGTTACTAAAATTTTGTTATTTAGAATTAAACGTTAAAGAGGCTGCCAAAAAGCTGTTTCTCACTTAGAATTTAAAAGTAAATTTTATTAGTGAAAAGGAGTTCGTTTAAGCGTAAATAAGCAATATATAACGAATTAAAGCGTTTTGTTAGTCAAATTTTGTTATTTAGAATTAAACGTTCAAATGGCTGCCAAAAAGCTGTTTTCTCACTTAGAATTTAAAAGTAAATTTTATTAGTAAAAAGAAGTTAGATTAAGCGTAAATAAGCAATTTAGAACGAATTAGAGCGTTTTGTTAGTGAAATTTTGTTATTTAGAATTAAACGTTCAAATGGCTGCCAAAAAGCTGTTTTCTCACTTAGAATTTAAAAGTAAATTTTATTAGTCAAAAGAAATTAGATTAAGCGTAAATAACCAATTTAGAACGAATTAGAGCGTTTAAAAGAGAAATTTTTAGCATACACTTTAAATTTATATACGGGGTGAGTCAAAAATATATTTTGTTAAGGACAAAAAGTAATATTTTGAATAATTTTTTGTTTTCTTGAGATTTAAATTCAAGTTTTCTTTGAAAGTTAAACTATAAGCTCCTAAAGCTTATCTACGGGGTAACTCAAAAATGGATTTCTTTATTTTGTTAAGGACAAAAAAGTAATATTTTGAATAATTGTTTCATTTATTGAGACATAATAATATTAATAATAATAAACGGACTTTATTTTAAACTCGGCGAAGATCAGCAAAGGCTGTTTGCTTAACCGAGCACATATACACGAATTAAATACAATAGGTACTTACACTACACTATCTAAATAAACAAATTTGAGCTCTCACAAAAAAAAATATATTAAAAGAAAACCAAAAAGAAAACGAAATATCATGACAACAATATATCATTGGCAATAATTTTCAATAATTTTCAACAACAACAATAATCAAACAAACATTCATGTATCACATAAATGCAAAAACAAGTAGGGTGAGACAGAGCATCAGCCATTGTTCAAAAGGTACTCTTTATAATTGTTTTTGAAGCTATAGGTTGACAGCAATTTCATTTCTGCAGGTATTTTATTATACAAATGAGAAGCAACATAGGAGAACGAACGTTCAAATAAAGCAGATCTATGTTTTGGTATGCTGAGGAGATGGCGGTATCGTGTATCTCTATCATGCACAATATGTCTGTGACATAGTTTCTTTCTCAGGTATGACGGAGCCCCAGATTTCATAATTTTATGAATCAAACATGCCATATGTAACTCTCTACGTTTTTTCATAGTCAACCATTTTAACTCCGTAAGTCGTTCGCTCATGTGATCTCTCAGGCTCAGTCCAAAAATAAAACGTACACAAGAGTTCTGAATTTTCTGAATTTTATATTGATATTGTACATCCAAACAGGGACCGTAAACCACATCGCAATAATTACAATGGCTCAAGACCAGGCTTTCGCATAATTTTTGTTTCATATGTCTACTTAAAACATACCTACTTCTATATAAATTTCGCAAAGATATATAGGCTCTCTGAACAGTCTTACTAACTTGCGTTTTAAACCGCAGGCTATTATCAAATATTACTCCCAAGTTCCTGACCTCTGTTTTAGTAGATATCATACTCTGATCTATTTTAATATTCAAGTTGTTTTCATGACCAAAATATATAACATTCGACTTTAAAGGATTTAGTTTTAAACCATTACTAATGCAATATGTTTGAATTCGATTAAGAGTATCATTTATTTTGTTTTCTACATTATGAGAGTTATTTTTATTAAAAGAAACATAAACCTGGGTGTCATCCGCATATTGATGTATACAACATGAATTAAGACAATCTAAAATATCTGTGGTAAAAATTACAAAAAACAAAGGACCCAAAATAGATCCCTGTGGCACGCCCCTGGTCAGATGAAGAGACTCAGATTTTTCCCTATCTATCATAACTTCTTGGGTACGATCGGACAGATAACTACGCGCGAAATTTATTGTTGCTTCGTCAAACCCATAATAGTGTAATTTTGCACAAAATAAATTATGATCGATTGTGTCGAAAGCCTTGCTCAAATCCAGAAGTACTAGCGCAGACGTGTCTCTGCTATCCATAGCTTTTATTATGTCATCCAGTACCCTTAGTAAGGCAGTAGCAGTACTTAGGCCCTTACGAAATCCTGACTGAAAATTGGAAAAAAGATTATTATCATTCAAATATCGAACCACTTGTTTGTAAATAATTTTCTCGAATATTTTTGAGAAGACTGGTAATAAACTAATCGGTCGCAAATCTGATATTTCCTGTACAATAGTTGTCTTGGGTCTTGGTAATCAATTCAAGATTTCTTTAAAAGTTAAACTATAACCTCCTAGAGGTTATCTACGGGGTAACTCAAAAATGTATTTCTTTATTTTGTTAAGGACAAAATAGTAATATTTTGAATAATTTTTTGATTTCTTTGGATTTCAATTCAAGATTTCTTTGAAAGTTAAACTATAAGCTTCTAGAGGTTATCTACGGGTAACTCAAAAATGTTTCTATTTATTTTCAATATTTTTTTTCTTTGAAAATATTTTTTTTTTTTTTTTTAATTTTTTTTTTTAAATTTTGTTCTTTGATTTTTTTTTTGAATTTTTTTTACATTTCTTTTTTTCATTTTTTTTTTTGAATTTTTTTTTTGAATTTTTCATTTCTTTAGATTTCAATTCAAGATTTCTTTGAAAGTTAACTAGAACCTCCTAGAGGTTATCTACGGGGTAACTCAAAAATGTATTTCTTTATTTTGTTAAGGACAAAAAAGCAATATTTTGAATAATATTTTGATTTCTTTAGATTTCAATTCAAGATTTCTTTGAAACTTAAACTATAAGCTCCTAGAGGTTATCTACGGGGTAACTCAAAAATGTATTTCTTTATTTTGTTAAGGACAAAAAATTCTTCTTAGTTTTTTTTTTTTTTATAACCCTCAATGACTTTTTTCATAGATAAAACTACCACAAAACGACTGGGAAATCCCGCAGGAATTTCTTGTTAATATATACTAACGAGTGTCTTCGCGTCTTTGTCTAAAATCGAGAAAAAAAGGGCCAAGTTAAAGCCATTTTGGCACCTGTTCCGCCTTCCGGCGGACCAGCAGCGCTGTCTATATAGATATTTTCCTTTTTGCACGCGGGAAAGGCGTCTTTAAAAAGGTGATTCCGTGCATTAAAATAATGTATTTTATTAATATACAAGAAATCCCTTTGGGATTTTCCAGTCGGTTTGTGGTAGTCTTATCTATGACAAAAGTCATTGAGGGTTATAAAAAAAATAATTAAAAAAAAAAATAAAAAAAAGTTTTCCCAGAGCTGGGATTCGAACCCCTAACCTTTAGCATGCGAAGCGAACGCCCTACCAATGACGCCACACAAACCTGATAACAATTATTTTAATTTAATTTTAATAATATAGGTTCCAACTACCTAACTGGTGATATTTTAAATCGGACACATACACCCTGTATAAAAATTTTATGAGCCCATTCTACCTAAAAATACTGTGAAAGAAAAGACATATATAAAAACTTCAAACTAAAATTTTTTTGAAACATTTTTTAACCACCCTGTGCAATAATTGCATAAACCATTCTAAAAAACTAAAAAAATCTGAAAATTTTTCTACCTATTACGTTCTACCGTACCTAAAAATATTGAAAATAAATAGAAACATTTTTGAGTTACCCCGTAGATAACATGTTTAACCACCCTGTGCAATAATATCATAAAGCAATCTAAAAAACTAAAAAAACCTGAATATTTTTGTATCTATTACGTTCTACCGTACTTAAAGATATTGAAAATAAATAGAGTTACCCCGTAGATCACCTCTAGGAGCTTATAGTTACACGTTAAAGAAATCATGCATTCAAATCTAAAAAACCAAAAGATTATTCAAATATATTACGTTTTTGTCCTTAAAAACAACAAATGCATGTTTGACTCACCCCGTATATAAATTTATAGTGTACGCTAAAAATGTTTCAAGATTTAAAAGTTTTTCGATTGCAATCTGAAAAAAAAGTTAAATGTGCACAATCAATAACACATTAAAAAATGAACTGGGATCACTGTGTATAACTACACCTAAAAAAACCTGTGTATATACTGAAATCCATCAAAAAAATCAAATTTTTTACTTTAGACAAAATTATAAAGAGCATCGAAAAGTGTCTTATTCCATAGAAGTTATGCAACCGTAAATACCATAATGATGTGTTGGAGGTTGCATAAGTATAAGATATTAAAACTAATCAGTTAAATGTCATTGATTGGTTGTAATTATTGAAATCGTAGCCCGTCTGCGCATATTCAAAGATGTTAATATCTCTGCACATATAACGGGATCATTGAACTTTTTTGTATTATTATTGAAATTGTAACCTTTCTGGTGCGAATTAATTTTCGATTGTGCAAATTTGTCAACTTGTGCACTGCCAGATTTAGTTCATGTGAATAGTAGTATAATAAAAATAAGTATAAATTAGTAGTTTTGTTAGATAAAATAATGTTTTAATATTTGTTATGTTATTGTAGGAGTTGAGTAAATTAAATTTGTTGGAAAATCGAGTACATAATAATGTTCCATGTATATATATAAATATTGTGTAATATGTGGATTTATTGAGGAAAATCTTCTGGAATATGTTTGTGATGAAAATCTTCAAATAAAGTGTGGCATCCGCGTATTTCTCACCTTTTCTTCATTGTTGCCGGAATTTAATGAATGACATATAAATAATATGGATTTTTATCTACAACGAAATTTCTGTTCTGAAGTTTCTGACATCAGACAGAATAGATCGTCATCGTATTAGGTACGCGGTATCGGCGGCATCAGGCATTACCCTTTGATTTCTTTCTAATATAATATTACTTAGTTGTTAAGTTACCAGTTTGTTATTAGTATTATTTTACATATTCTTTACTTATAATTAAAAAAATAAATTAAAACAAACGCTCTTGTTTTAATATAACAATCAAGAATATAACAATCATAACCGCAGTTATAATCGGTGAATGGCGTGAATTCGACTTTATACGCAATAATATTCTTCTCTCTCTCTTTATCTCTCTCTCTCTCTCTGTCTGTTTGACTTTGCCTAACATTTATTCGCATACGCATATTTCTTCTTCTTGTCTTCCTGCCTCCTGCTAAATACGCATATTTTGTTTCATAAAGCGATTTGATTGAAGTTAAAACGAATATTCTTTTTTAATAGAAATTCACTTACTACTAAATATTAAAAGAAATCATTATTGGTAGATAAATTAAAAAATATTTTCTTTCACCTTTCCTCAGCTTAACTAAGAGGTAAATATGTCATTCTATGCCAAATATCACCATTTGTCACTCGACTGTCTGTCATACCGTTCCTTTTACAAATTTGATTTATATTATATCAGTTTGAATAACATTTATCCGGTAAATTATATTACAAAATTTTTTTCACTGACCGAGAGAACAGAGGCGATGTAGCGCTAATTTAATAGGCTTTGCCTCACTTCAATCCCTTGGTTATAAAGCTTTTGAGAATAAAGTTCTCATTTACCTGCAATTGGAATATGTAATAATACCATTGTATTTTGAGACAAAAGTAAAATGATGTTCCTAGTTCTAATTTTTTCTATATAACTTACTGAACTTGATGTATTTTAATTAAAAAAAGAGAAACACGATTTGGTAAAAGCAATAATATTTATTTAGAAAATAACAAAATATAGAAAAAATGAAATGTTACTTATTGCACATAAAAAATAGTACCAACCAGAACAGTAGTTGATATGTGCTCGATTTTAAAACGATTTGTGCTGACTCACCGAAATATGTAGTTTATTATTTGTTTATACATTTTGATCATGATTAAATACGTACGTACCTAGAAACATAAACAATTCTAGCTGGAATAACTTCAAATAATAATAAAAAGTATTGTATTTTAAAGTACTTACGTTAAAAAGATTCTTTCCACAGAATAAGGAATGTATTAATCTTTGCTTTAAGGTAAGTCGTTTTTGTTTACCAATGTGGAGATTAGGAGATACCAAAGTAGTATGTGGTATAATATGTAGGTACGTACCTAGGAACATAAACAAATCTAGCTGAAATACCTTTAAATAAACATAAAAAGTATTGTATTTTAAACTACTTACGTAAAAAAGCTTGTATAGCCTTTTCAAGTATTTGTTTACGTACGTGGAATATGTTTAACCTAGTATACATCAAAAATCGAATTTTGGCTAGTTTGGCTTGGTATTAATAGAATATAATTACCGTGTACAATTACCAATATTAGTATGGATTTTAATATGTTTTTTCTATTTTCAAACAAATTAAAAGGATTTATATTTTATTTCAAAATGCCACTTGTTATAATTGTCATACAGCAAATTTTAGCTCTTTAGTTCCTTGGTTGTCAGATTTATTTTGTCCTAGCATATAAAATATGTAATATATTTATATGGGAGAATATTTTCGTAAAAGTAGATTTGAAACTACGTACCTAGGAACATAAACAAATCTAGCTGAAATACCTTTAAATAAACATAAAAAGTATTGTATTTTAAACTACTTACGTAAAAAAGCTTGTATAGCCTTTTCAAGTGTTTGTTTACGTACGTGGAATATGTTTAACCTAGCATACATCAAAAATCGAATTTTGGCTAGTTTGGCTTGGTATTAATAGAATATAATTACCGTGTACAATTACCAATATTAGTATGGATTTTATTATGTTTTTTCTATTTTCAAACAAATTAAAAGGATTTATATTTTATTTCAAAATGCCACTTGTTATAATTGTCATACAGCAAATTTTAGCTCTTTAGTTCCTTGGTTGTCAGATTTATTTTGTCCTAGCATATAAAATATGTAATATATTTATATGGGAGAATATTTTCGTAAAAGTAGATTTGAAACTAAAGTTTTCGTGAAAGAAAATTGAAAATAAAGATTGGCTAATTTAAGTTTGTGGTTAATTAACTTGTGTTGGGTATGTAATTGAATTGGGATTGATTGATTTTGGTATTTAGATTGAATAAAGTGTGGCAACCGCGATTTTCGCAATTTTTCTAGGTTGTTGTCACATTTTGAATGAATTGCATGGAATGACATATAAATAATATGGATGTTTCTCAACAACGAAATTATTTTAGTTAAGGTAAAATAAAATAAACTTGGGGAAATTAAGGTTATATTTAATTAACCATCTGGGGGTGTGTCGGATCTAAATAGGTGTCAGTTTAATTAAGCTATTGCGCGAATAATAAGTACGAGCTGTAGGATAGAGATAATTTGAAAGACATTCTGGCAGCCTTGCATTGTAAGTTGGTATGTTGTTTAAGCGAGTAGATTCCATAATCAAATCTGTTTTCTTTTCTATTGACTTTACTTTAATGAAAAATGTGACGAGAGAAGATGAGCCTCACTAAAAGTAGCCTACCGCCTATTCTCAATATTTAACTGTATGTTAAAACACATGGCATATTTTACACTTGTTTTGATTGTCAGAAATCCGTGCCCAACTTTATCCTGTTTTCGTTCAAGATTAGAGTGAATAAGGGCACAAAATTTATAATTCTTGATGTTTCCCTTCAAAGGAGCCTCACCAAAAGTAGCCTACCGCCTATTCTCAACTGTTTGTAAAAACACATGACATATTTTACAATTATTTTTCTTCGAAGGAGATACGTACGAACTTTTACTCGTTTTCGTTGAAGATTAGAGTGAATAAGGACTCTCACAATTTATATTTCTTGACAAGAAATACCTTTGGGAATTCCCAGTCGTTTTGTGGTACTCTTATCTATGATAAAAGTCATTGAGGGTTATAAAAAAAAAATCGTAATTTTTTCTTTGTATTTTTGTATTTTTTTTTTATTAATTTTTTTTTAATTTTTCTTTTAATTTTTTTTTATAATTTTTTGTTACTAATTTTTTTTTTCAATTTTTTTTATTAATTTTTTTTTTTGAATTTTATTTTTAATTTTTTTAAATTTTTTTTTTTATTTTTGAATTTGAATTAAAAAAATTAAAAAAAAAAAACAAAAGTATTGCCACAGCTGGGATTCGAACCCTTAACCTTTCGCATGCGACGCGAACGCCCTACCAATGACGCCACAGAAACCTGATAACAAATATTGTATTTTAATTGTAATAATATAGGTTCCAACTACCTAACTGGTGAAATTTAAATGGGAACAATACACATACACCCTGTATAAAAATTTTATGATCCCATTCTAACTGAAAATACTGTGAAACTTAAAAAATATATAAAAATCTTCAAATTAAAATTTTTTTGAAACATTTTTTTGAACCTGTAGCAGCTTATAGTTTCACTTCAAAGAAATTTTGAATTGAAATCTAAAAAACTCAAAATATTACTTTTTTGTCTTTAAAAAAATAAACAAATACATTTTTGACTCACCCCGTATTTAAATTTAAAGTGTACGCTAAAAATTTCTAAAGATTTAAAATTTTTTCGATTGCAATCTGAAAAAAAAGTTAAATGTGCACAATCAATAACACATTCAAAAATGAACTGGGATCACTTTTTGTATAACTACACCACCTAAAAAAACACCCCTGTATATACTGAAACTCATCAAAAAAATCAAATTTTTTACTTTAGAGAAAATTAAAGAGCATCGAAAAGTGTCTTATTCCATAGAAGAGGTTATGCAACCGTAAATACCATAATGATGTGTTTGACGTTGCATAAGCATAAGATATTAAATCTAATCAGTTAAAGGTCATTGATTGGTTGTAATTATTGAAATTGTAGACCGTCTGCACATATTCAAAGATGTTAATATCTCTCCCACCTCAATGATATCTCTGCACATATAAAGGGATTATTAAACTTTTTTGTATTGTTATTGAAATTGTAACCTTTGTGGTGGGAATCAATTTTCTAATGGCAAAAAATATGTCAACTTGTGCACACTACTCTGCCAGAAATAAACTTGGGGAAATTGAGTTTATCTTTAAATTAGCATATTCACGTGTTTCGGTTGTAAACCGGTTTCGGATTAAGTACGCTATTGCAGAAATAATAAGTACGAGGTGTAGGATAGAGATAAATTGAAAGACAATCTGGCAGCAAAGCATTGTAAGTTGGTATGTTGTTTAAGCGAGTAGATTCCATAAGAACAACACACAAATCTCTTTTCTTTTCTACTGACATTACTTTAATGAAAACTGTGACGATTTGAAAACTATTTTAAAAATGTTTCGCTTCAAAGGAGCCTCACCAAAATTAGCCTACCGCACATTCTCAATATTTAACTGTATGTAAAAACACATGACATATTTTACAATTGTTTTTCTTCGGAGGAAATACGTACGAACTTTTACTCGTTTTCGTTGAAGATTAGAGTGAATAAGGGCTTACACACTTTATATTTATTGATTTAGGTCTACAAAAACGAAATTAGAGAGTGAGTGAGAGTTGAATAACTTTTTCTACAACGAAAATAAAGAAAACAACAGTACAAAACTGCAAAAAAAGCTACTACTAAATCAATAAATTTACCTTTTTGCAACATCCACACATACAATAAAAGCATTTTGATTTATAAATCAAAATTCCGCTCTTTTTGGAAAAAATATGAAATCTTTATGTAAATCTTTTATGGCCGTTATTACAGAACGGACTGTAGTCCAGCAAGCACTTTCTGTTATATCGAACCTTTTCCAATACCGAGCAAAAGCATCAAAAAATTGAAATTTTTCCGGTGCCTGAAGGGCTGTGAATTTTAGACAGGACGATGATATTATGAATGGCTATTTGCATGCCAAACGACATGCGAAGACAGTGTCATTAAGGATATTTTCTTAGGGCTTGATTGATAGCGTTCTATAGTCCAATACCGAGCAAAAGCATCAAAAAATTTAAATTTTTCCGGTGCCTGAAGGGCTGTGAATTTTAGACAGGACGATGATATTATGAAGGGCTATTTGCATGCTAAACGACATGCGAAGACAGTGTCATTAAGGATAGTTTCTTAGGGCTTGAATGATAGCGTTCTATAGTCCAATACCGAGCAAAAGCATCAAAAAATTTAAATTTTTCCGGTGCCTGAAGGGCTGTGAATTTTAGACAGGACGATGATATTATGAAGGGCTATTTGCATGCCAAACGACATGCGAAGACAGTGTCATTAAGGATAGTTTCTTAGGGCTTGATTGATAGCGTTCTATAGTCCAATACCGAGCAAAAGCATCAAAAAATTTAAATTTTTCCGGTGCCTGAAGGGCTGTGAATTTTAGACAGGACGATGATATTATGAAGGGCTATTTGCATGCCAAACGACATGCGAAGACAGTTTCATTAAGGATAGTTTCTTAGGGCTTGAATGATAGCGTTCTATAGTCCAATACCGGCAAAAGCATAAAAAAATTGAAATTTTTCCGGTGCCTGAAGGGCTGTGAATTTTAGACAGGACGATGATATTATGAAGGGCTATTTGCATGCCAAACGACATGCAAAGACAGTGTCATTAAGGATAGTTTCTTAGGGCTTGATTGATAGCGTTCTATAGTCCAATACCGAGCAAAAGCATCAAAAAATTGAAATTTTTCCGGTGCCTGAAGGGCTGTGAATTTTAGACAGGACGATGATATTATGAAGGGCTATTTGCATGCCAAACGACATGCGAAGACAGTGTCATTAAGGATAGTTTCTTAGGGTTTGATTGATAGCGTTCTATAGTCCAATACCGAGCAAAAGCATCAAAAAATTTAAATTTTTCCGGTGCCTGAAGGGCTGTGAATTTTAGACAGGACGATGATATTATGAAGGGCTATTTGCATGCCAAACGACATGCGAAGACAGTGTCATTAAGGATAGTTTCTTAGGGTTTGATTGATAGCGTTCTATAGTCCAATACCGGCAAAAGCATCAGAAAATTGAAATTTTTCCGGTGCCTGAAGGGCTGTGAATTTTAGACAGGACGATGATATTATGAAGGGCTATTTGCATGCCAAACGACATGCGAAGACAGTGTCATTAAGGATAGTTTCTTAGGGCTTGAATGATAGCGTTCTATAGTCCAATACCGGCAAAAGCATCAAAAAATTGAAATTTTTCCGGTGCCTGAAGGGCTGTGAATTTTAGACAGGACGATGATATTATGAAGGGCTATTTGCATGCCAAACGACATGCAAAGACAGTGTCATTAAGGATAGTTTCTTAGGGCTTGATTGATAGCGTTCTATAGTCCAATACCGAGCAAAAGCATCAAAAAATTGAAATTTTTCCGGTGCCTGAAGGGCTGTGAATTTTAGACAGGACGATGATATTATGAAGGGCTATTTGCATGCCAAACGACATGCGAAGACAGTGTCATTAAGGATAGTTTCTTAGGGTTTGATTGATAGCGTTCTATAGTCCAATACCGAGCAAAAGCATCAAAAAATTTAAATTTTTCCGGTGCCTGAAGGGCTGTGAATTTTAGACAGGACGATGATATTATGAAGGGCTATTTGCATGCCAAACGACATGCGAAGACAGTGTCATTAAGGATAGTTTCTTAGGGTCTGATTGATAGCGTTCTATAGTCCAATACCGGCAAAAGCATCAGAAAATTGAAATTTTTCCGGTGCCTGAAGGGCTGTGAATTTTAGACAGGACGATGATATTATGAAGGGCTATTTGCATGCCAAACGACATGCGAAGACAGTGTCATTAAGGATAGTTTCTTAGGGCTTGATTGATAGCGTTCTATAGTCCAATACCGAGCAAAAGCATCAAAAAATTTAAATTTTTCCGGTGCCTGAAGGGCTGTGAATTTTTGACAGGACGATGATATTATGACGGGCTAATTGCATGCCAAACGACATGCGAAGACAGTGTCATTAAGGATAGTTTCTTAGGGCTTGAATGATAGCGTTCTATAGTCCAATACCGAGCAAAAGCATCAAAAAATTGAAATTTTTCCGGTGCCTGAAGGACTGTGAATTTTAGACAGGACGATGATATTATGAAGGGCTATTTGCATGCCAAACGACATGCGAAGACAGTGTCATTAAGGATAGTTTCTTAGGGCTTGATTGATAGCGTTCTATAGTCCAATACCGAGCAAAAGCATCAAAAAATTTAAATTTTTCCGGTGCCTGAAGGGCTGTGAATTTTAGACAGGACGATGATATTATGAAGGGCTATTTGCATGCCAAACGACATGCGAAGACAGTGTCATTAAGGATAGTTTCTTAGGGCTTGATTGATAGCGTTCTATAGTCCAATACCGAACAAAAGCATCAAAAAATTTAAATTTTTCCGGTGCTTGAAGGGCTGTGAATTTTAGACAGGACGATGATATTATGAAGGGCTATTTGTATGCCAAACGACATGCGAAGACAGTTTCATTAAGGATAGTTTCTTAGGGATTGAATGATAGCGTTCTATAGTCCAATACCGGCAAAAGCATCAAAAAATTTAAATTTTTCCGGTGCCTGAAGGGCTGTGAATTTTAGACAGGACGATGATATTATGAAGGGCTATTTGCATGCCAAACGACATGCGAAGACAGTTTCATTAAGGATAGTTTCTTAGGGCTTGAATGATAGCGTTCTATAGTCCAATACCGAGCAAAAGCATCAAAAAATTGAAATTTTTCCGGTGCCTGAAGGGCTGTGAATTTTAGACAAGACGATGATATTATGAAGGGCTATTTGCATGCCAAACTACATGCGAAGACAGTGTCATTAAGGATGGTTTCTTAAGGCTTGATTGATAGCGTTCTATAGTCCAATACCGAGCAAAAGCATCAAAAAATTAAAATTTTTCCGGTGCCTGAAGGGCTGTGAATTTTAGACAGGACGATGATATTATGAAGGGCTATTTGCATGCCAAACGACATGCGAAGACAGTGTCATTAAGGATAGTTTCTTAGGGTTTGATTGATAGCGTTCTATAGTCCAATACCGAGCAAAAGCATCAAAAAATTTAAATTTTTCCGGTGCCTGAAGGGCTGTGAATTTTTGACAGGACGATGATATTATGACGGGCTAATTGCATGCCAAACGACATGCGAAGACAGTGTCATTAAGGATAGTTTCTTAGGGCTTGAATGATAGCGTTCTATAGTCCAATACCGAGCAAAAGCATCAAAAAATTGAAATTTTTCCGGTGCCTGAAGGGCTGTGAATTTTAGACAGGACGATGATATTATGAAGGGCTATTTGCATGCCAAACGACATGCGAAGACAGTGTCATTAAGGATAGTTTCTTAGGGTTTGATTGATAGCGTTCTATAGTCCAATACCGAGCAAAAGCATCAAAAAATTTAAATTTTTCCGTTGCCTGAAGGGCTGTGAATTTTTGACAGGACGATGATATTATGACGGGCTAATTGCATGCCAAACGACATGCGAAGACAGTGTCATTAAGGATAGTTTCTTAGGGCTTGAATGATAGCGTTCTATAGTCCAATACCGGCAAAAGCATCAAAAAATTTAAATTTTTCCGGTGCCTGAAGGGCTGTGAATTTTAGACAGGACGATGATATTATGAAGGGCTATTTGCATGCCAAACGACATGCGAAGACAGTGTCATTAAGGATAGTTTCTTAGGGCTTGAATGATAGCGTTCTATAGTCCAATACCGGCAAAAGCATCAAAAAATTGAAATTTTTCCGGTGCCTGAAGGGCTGTGAATTTTAGACAGGACGATGATATTATGAAGGGCTATTTGCATGCCAAACGACATGCAAAGACAGTGTCATTAAGGATAGTTTCTTAGGGCTTGATTGATAGCGTTCTATAGTCCAATACCGAGCAAAAGCATCAAAAAATTGAAATTTTTCCGGTGCCTGAAGGGCTGTGAATTTTAGACAGGACGATGATATTATGAAGGGCTATTTGCATGCCAAACGACATGCGAAGACAGTGTCATTAAGGATAGTTTCTTAGGGTTTGATTGATAGCGTTCTATAGTCCAATACCGAGCAAAAGCATCAAAAAATTTAAATTTTTCCGGTGCCTGAAGGGCTGTGAATTTTAGACAGGACGATGATATTATGAAGGGCTATTTGCATGCCAAACGACATGCGAAGACAGTGTCATTAAGGATAGTTTCTTAGGGTTTGATTGATAGCGTTCTATAGTCCAATACCGGCAAAAGCATCAGAAAATTGAAATTTTTCCGGTGCCTGAAGGGCTGTGAATTTTAGACAGGACGATGATATTATGAAGGGCTATTTGCATGCCAAACGACATGCGAAGACAGTGTCATTAAGGATAGTTTCTTAGGGCTTGATTGATAGCGTTCTATAGTCCAATACCGAGCAAAAGCATCAAAAAATTTAAATTTTTCCGGTGCCTGAAGGGCTGTGAATTTTTGACAGGACGATGATATTATGACGGGCTAATTGCATGCCAAACGACATGCGAAGACAGTGTCATTAAGGATAGTTTCTTAGGGCTTGAATGATAGCGTTCTATAGTCCAATACCGAGCAAAAGCATCAAAAAATTGAAATTTTTCCGGTGCCTGAAGGACTGTGAATTTTAGACAGGACGATGATATTATGAAGGGCTATTTGCATGCCAAACGACATGCGAAGACAGTGTCATTAAGGATAGTTTCTTAGGGCTTGATTGATAGCGTTCTATAGTCCAATACCGAGCAAAAGCATCAAAAAATTTAAATTTTTCCGGTGCCTGAAGGGCTGTGAATTTTAGACAGGACGATGATATTATGAAGGGCTATTTGCATGCCAAACGACATGCGAAGACAGTGTCATTAAGGATAGTTTCTTAGGGCTTGATTGATAGCGTTCTATAGTCCAATACCGAACAAAAGCATCAAAAAATTTAAATTTTTCCGGTGCTTGAAGGGCTGTGAATTTTAGACAGGACGATGATATTATGAAGGGCTATTTGTATGCCAAACGACATGCGAAGACAGTTTCATTAAGGATAGTTTCTTAGGGATTGAATGATAGCGTTCTATAGTCCAATACCGGCAAAAGCATCAAAAAATTTAAATTTTTCCGGTGCCTGAAGGGCTGTGAATTTAAGACAGGACGATGATATTATGAAGGGCTATTTGCATGCCAAACGACATGCGAAGACAGTGTCATTAAGGATAGTTTCTTAGGGCTTGATTGATAGCGTTCTATAGTCCAATACCGAACAAAAGCATCAAAAAATTTAAATTTTTCCGGTGCCTGAAGGGCTGTGAATTTAAGACAGGACGATGATATTATGAAGGGCTATTTGCATGCCAAACGACATGCGAAGACAGTGTCATTAAGGATAGTTTCTTAGGGTTTGATTGATAGCGTTCTATAGTCCAATACCGAGCAAAAGCATCAAAAAATTTAAATTTTTCCGGTGCCTGAAGGGCTGTGAATTTTTGACAGGACGATGATATTATGACGGGCTAATTGCATGCCAAACGACATGCGAAGACAGTGTCATTAAGGATAGTTTCTTAGGGCTTGAATGATAGCGTTCTATAGTCCAATACCGAGCAAAAGCATCAAAAAATTGAAAATTTTCCGGTGCCTGAAGGGCTGTGAATTTTAGACAGGACGATGATATTATGAAGGGCTATTTGCATGCCAAACGACATGCGAAGACAGTGTCATTAAGGATAGTTTCTTAGGGCTTGAATGATAGCGTTCTATAGTCCAATACCGAGCAAAAGCATCAAAAAATTGAAATTTTTCCGGTGCCTGAAGGGCTGTGAATTTTAGACAAGACGATGATATTATAAAGGGCTATTTGCATGCCAAACGACATGCGAAGACAGTGTCATTAAGGATAGTTTCTTATGGCTTGATTGATAGCGTTCTATAGACCAATACCGAGCAAAAGCATCAAAAAATTTAAATTTTTCCGGTGCCTGAAGGGCTGTGAATTTTAGACAGGACGATGATATTATGAAGGGCTATTTGCATGCCAAACGACATGCGAAAACAGTGTCATTAAGGATAGTTTCTTAGGGCTTGAATGATAGCGTTCTATAGTCCAATACCGAGCAAAAGCATCAAAAAATTGAAATTTTTCCGGTGCCTGAAGGGCTATGAATTTTAGACAGGACGATGATATTATGAAGGGCTATTTGCATGCCAAACGACAAGCGAAGACAGTGTCATTAAGGATAGTTTCTTAGGGCTTGATTGATAGCGTTCTATAGTCCAATACCGAGCAAAAGCATCAAAAAATTTAAATTTTTCCGGTGCCTGAAGGGCTGTGAATTTTAGACAGGACGATGATATTATGAAGGGCTATTTGCATGCCAAACTACATGCGAAGACAGTGTCATTAAGGATGGTTTCTTAAGGCTTGATTGATAGCGTTCTATAGTCCAATACCGAGCAAAAGCATCAAAAAATTAAAATTTTTCCGGTGCCTGAAGGGCTGTGAATTTTAGACAGGACGATGATATTATGAAGGGCTATTTGCATGCCAAACGACATGCGAAGACAGTGTCATTAAGGATAGTTTCTTAGGGCTTGATTGATAGCGTTCTATAGTCCAATACCGAGCAAAAGCATCAAAAAATTTAAATTTTTCCGGTGCCTGAAGGGCTGTGAATTTTTGACAGGACGATGATATTATGACGGGCTAATTGCATGCCAAACGACATGCGAAGACAGTGTCATTAAGGATAGTTTCTTAGGGCTTGAATGATAGCGTTCTATAGTCCAATACCGAGCAAAAGCATCAAAAAATTGAAAATTTTCCGGTGCCTGAAGGGCTGTGAATTTTAGACAGGACGATGATATTATGAAGGGCTATTTGCATGCCAAACGACATGCGAAGACAGTGTCATTAAGGATAGTTTCTTAGGGTTTGATTGATAGCGTTCTATAGTCCAATACCGAGCAAAAGCATCAAAAAATTTAAATTTTTCCGTTGCCTGAAGGGCTGTGAATTTTTGACAGGACGATGATATTATGACGGGCTAATTGCATGCCAAACGACATGCGAAGACAGTGTCATTAAGGATAGTTTCTTAGGGCTTGAATGATAGCGTTCTATAGTCCAATACCGGCAAAAGCATCAAAAAATTTAAATTTTTCCGGTGCCTGAAGGGCTGTGAATTTTAGACAGGACGATGATATTATGAAGGGCTATTTGCATGCCAAACGACATGCGAAGACAGTGTCATTAAGGATAGTTTCTTAGGGCTTGAATGATAGCGTTCTATAGTCCAATACCGGCAAAAGCATCAAAAAATTGAAATTTTTCCGGTGCCTGAAGGGCTGTGAATTTTAGACAGGACGATGATATTATGAAGGGCTATTTGCATGCCAAACGACATGCAAAGACAGTGTCATTAAGGATAGTTTCTTAGGGCTTGATTGATAGCGTTCTATAGTCCAATACCGAGCAAAAGCATCAAAAAATTGAAATTTTTCCGGTGCCTGAAGGGCTGTGAATTTTAGACAGGACGATGATATTATGAAGGGCTATTTGCATGCCAAACGACATGCGAAGACAGTGTCATTAAGGATAGTTTCTTAGGGTTTGATTGATAGCGTTCTATAGTCCAATACCGAGCAAAAGCATCAAAAAATTTAAATTTTTCCGGTGCCTGAAGGGCTGTGAATTTTAGACAGGACGATGATATTATGAAGGGCTATTTGCATGCCAAACGACATGCGAAGACAGTGTCATTAAGGATAGTTTCTTAGGGTTTGATTGATAGCGTTCTATAGTCCAATACCGGCAAAAGCATCAGAAAATTGAAATTTTTCCGGTGCCTGAAGGGCTGTGAATTTTAGACAGGACGATGATATTATGAAGGGCTATTTGCATGCCAAACGACATGCGAAGACAGTGTCATTAAGGATAGTTTCTTAGGGCTTGATTGATAGCGTTCTATAGTCCAATACCGAGCAAAAGCATCAAAAAATTTAAATTTTTCCGGTGCCTGAAGGGCTGTGAATTTTTGACAGGACGATGATATTATGACGGGCTAATTGCATGCCAAACGACATGCGAAGACAGTGTCATTAAGGATAGTTTCTTAGGGCTTGAATGATAGCGTTCTATAGTCCAATACCGAGCAAAAGCATCAAAAAATTGAAATTTTTCCGGTGCCTGAAGGACTGTGAATTTTAGACAGGACGATGATATTATGAAGGGCTATTTGCATGCCAAACGACATGCGAAGACAGTGTCATTAAGGATAGTTTCTTAGGGCTTGATTGATAGCGTTCTATAGTCCAATACCGAGCAAAAGCATCAAAAAATTTAAATTTTTCCGGTGCCTGAAGGGCTGTGAATTTTAGACAGGACGATGATATTATGAAGGGCTATTTGCATGCCAAACGACATGCGAAGACAGTGTCATTAAGGATAGTTTCTTAGGGCTTGATTGATAGCGTTCTATAGTCCAATACCGAACAAAAGCATCAAAAAATTTAAATTTTTCCGGTGCTTGAAGGGCTGTGAATTTTAGACAGGACGATGATATTATGAAGGGCTATTTGTATGCCAAACGACATGCGAAGACAGTTTCATTAAGGATAGTTTCTTAGGGATTGAATGATAGCGTTCTATAGTCCAATACCGGCAAAAGCATCAAAAAATTTAAATTTTTCCGGTGCCTGAAGGGCTGTGAATTTTAGACAGGACGATGATATTATGAAGGGCTATTTGCATGCCAAACGACATGCGAAGACAGTTTCATTAAGGATAGTTTCTTAGGGCTTGAATGATAGCGTTCTATAGTCCAATACCGAGCAAAAGCATCAAAAAATTGAAATTTTTCCGGTGCCTGAAGGGCTGTGAATTTTAGACAGGACGATGATATTATGAAGGGCTATTTGCATGCCAAACTACATGCGAAGACAGTGTCATTAAGGATGGTTTCTTAAGGCTTGATTGATAGCGTTCTATAGTCCAATACCGAGCAAAAGCATCAAAAAATTAAAATTTTTCCGGTGCCTGAAGGGCTGTGAATTTTAGACAGGACGATGATATTATGAAGGGCTATTTGCATGCCAAACGACATGCGAAGACAGTGTCATTAAGGATAGTTTCTTAGGGTTTGATTGATAGCGTTCTATAGTCCAATACCGAGCAAAAGCATCAAAAAATTTAAATTTTTCCGGTGCCTGAAGGGCTGTGAATTTTTGACAGGACGATGATATTATGACGGGCTAATTGCATGCCAAACGACATGCGAAGACAGTGTCATTAAGGATAGTTTCTTAGGGCTTGAATGATAGCGTTCTATAGTCCAATACCGAGCAAAAGCATCAAAAAATTGAAAATTTTCCGGTGCCTGAAGGGCTGTGAATTTTAGACAGGACGATGATATTATGAAGGGCTATTTGCATGCCAAACGACATGCGAAGACAGTGTCATTAAGGATAGTTTCTTAGGGCTTGAATGATAGCGTTCTATAGTCCAATACCGAGCAAAAGCATCAAAAAATTGAAATTTTTCCGGTGCCTGAAGGGCTGTGAATTTTAGACAAGACGATGATATTATAAAGGGCTATTTGCATGCCAAACGACATGCGAAGACAGTGTCATTAAGGATAGTTTCTTATGGCTTGATTGATAGCGTTCTATAGACCAATACCGAGCAAAAGCATCAAAAAATTTAAATTTTTCCGGTGCCTGAAGGGCTGTGAATTTTAGACAGGACGATGATATTATGAAGGGCTATTTGCATGCCAAACGACATGCGAAAACAGTGTCATTAAGGATAGTTTCTTAGGGCTTGAATGATAGCGTTCTATAGTCCAATACCGAGCAAAAGCATCAAAAAATTTAAATTTTTCCGGTGCCTGAAGGACTGTGAATTTTAGACAGGACGATGATATTATGAAGGGCTATTTGCATGCCAAACGACATGCGAAGACAGTGTCATTAAGGATAGTTTCTTAGGGCTTGATTGATAGCGTTCTATAGTCCAATACCGAGCAAAAGCATCAAAAAATTTAAATTTTTCCGGTGCCTGAAGGGCTGTGAATTTTAGACAGGACGATGATATTATGAAGGGCTATTTGCATGCCAAACGACATGCGAAGACAGTGTCATTAAGGATAGTTTCTTAGGGCTTGATTGATAGCGTTCTATAGTCCAATACCGAACAAAAGCATCAAAAAATTTAAATTTTTCCGGTGCTTGAAGGGCTGTGAATTTTAGACAGGACGATGATATTATGAAGGGCTATTTGTATGCCAAACGACATGCGAAGACAGTTTCATTAAGGATAGTTTCTTAGGGATTGAATGATAGCGTTCTATAGTCCAATACCGGCAAAAGCATCAAAAAATTTAAATTTTTCCGGTGCCTGAAGGGCTGTGAATCTTAGACAGGACGATGATATTATGAAGGGCTATTTGCATGCCAAACGACATGCGAAGACAGTTTCATTAAGGATAGTTTCTTAGGGCTTGAATGATAGCGTTCTATAGTCCAATACCGAGCAAAAGCATCAAAAAATTGAAATTTTTCCGGTGCCTGAAGGGCTGTGAATTTTAGACAGGACGATGATATTATGAAGGGCTATTTGCATGCCAAACTACATGCGAAGACAGTGTCATTAAGGATGGTTTCTTAAGGCTTGATTGATAGCGTTCTATAGTCCAATACCGAGCAAAAGCATCAAAAAATTAAAATTTTTCCGGTGCCTGAAGGGCTGTGAATTTTAGACAGGACGATGATATTATGAAGGGCTATTTGCATGCCAAACGACATGCGAAGACAGTGTCATTAAGGATAGTTTCTTAGGGTTTGATTGATAGCGTTCTATAGTCCAATACCGAGCAAAAGCATCAAAAAATTTAAATTTTTCCGGTGCCTGAAGGGCTGTGAATTTTTGACAGGACGATGATATTATGACGGGCTAATTGCATGCCAAACGACATGCGAAGACAGTGTCATTAAGGATAGTTTCTTAGGGCTTGAATGATAGCGTTCTATAGTCCAATACCGAGCAAAAGCATCAAAAAATTGAAAATTTTCCGGTGCCTGAAGGGCTGTGAATTTTAGACAGGACGATGATATTATGAAGGGCTATTTGCATGCCAAACGACATGCGAAGACAGTGTCATTAAGGATAGTTTCTTAGGGCTTGAATGATAGCGTTCTATAGTCCAATACCGAGCAAAAGCATCAAAAAATTGAAATTTTTCCGGTGCCTGAAGGGCTGTGAATTTTAGACAAGACGATGATATTATAAAGGGCTATTTGCATGCCAAACGACATGCGAAGACAGTGTCATTAAGGATAGTTTCTTATGGCTTGATTGATAGCGTTCTATAGACCAATACCGAGCAAAAGCATCAAAAAATTTAAATTTTTCCGGTGCCTGAAGGGCTGTGAATTTTAGACAGGACGATGATATTATGAAGGGCTATTTGCATGCCAAACGACATGCGAAAACAGTGTCATTAAGGATAGTTTCTTAGGGCTTGAATGATAGCGTTCTATAGTCCAATACCGAGCAAAAGCATCAAAAAATTGAAATTTTTCCGGTGCCTGAAGGGCTATGAATTTTAGACAGGACGATGATATTATGAAGGGCTATTTGCATGCCAAACGACAAGCGAAGACAGTGTCATTAAGGATAGTTTCTTAGGGCTTGATTGATAGCGTTCTATAGTCCAATACCGAGCAAAAGCATCAAAAAATTTAAATTTTTCCGGTGCCTGAAGGGCTGTGAATTTTAGACAGGACGATGATATTATGAAGGGCTATTTGCATGCCAAACTACATGCGAAGACAGTGTCATTAAGGATGGTTTCTTAAGGCTTGATTGATAGCGTTCTATAGTCCAATACCGAGCAAAAGCATCAAAAAATTAAAATTTTTCCGGTGCCTGAAGGGCTGTGAATTTTAGACAGGACGATGATATTATGAAGGGCTATTTGCATGCCAAACGACATGCGAAGACAGTGTCATTAAGGATAGTTTCTTAGGGTTTGATTGATAGCGTTCTATAGTCCAATACCGAGCAAAAGCATCAAAAAATTTAAATTTTTCCGGTGCCTGAAGGGCTGTGAATTTTAGACAGGACGATGATATTATGACGGGCTAATTGCATGCCAAACGACATGCGAAGACAGTGTCATTAAGGATAGTTTCTTAGGGCTTGAATGATAGCGTTCTATAGTCCAATACCGAGCAAAAGCATCAAAAAATTGAAAATTTTCCGGTGCCTGAAGGGCTGTGAATTTTAGACAGGACGATGATATTATGAAGGGCTATTTGCATGCCAAACGACATGCGAAGACAGTGTCATTAAGGATAGTTTCTTAGGGCTTGAATGATAGCGTTCTATAGTCCAATACCGAGCAAAAGCATCAAAAAATTGAAATTTTTCCGGTGCCTGAAGGGCTGTGAATTTTAGACAAGACGATGATATTATAAAGGGCTATTTGCATGCCAAACGACATGCGAAGACAGTGTCATTAAGGATAGTTTCTTATGGCTTGATTGATAGCGTTCTATAGACCAATACCGAGCAAAAGCATCAAAAAATTTAAATTTTTCCGGTGCCTGAAGGGCTGTGAATTTTAGACAGGACGATGATATTATGAAGGGCTATTTGCATGCCAAACGACATGCGAAAACAGTGTCATTAAGGATAGTTTCTTAGGGCTTGAATGATAGCGTTCTATAGTCCAATACCGAGCAACAGCATCAAAAAATGGAAATTTTTCCGGTGCCTGAAGGGCTATGAATTTTAGACAGGACGATGATATTATGAAGGGCTATTTGCATGCCAAACGACAAGCGAAGACAGTGTCATTAAGGATAGTTTCTTAGGGTTTGATTGATAGCGTTCTATAGTCCAATACCGAGCAAAAGCATCAACAAATTTAAATTTTTCCGGTGCCTGAAGGGCTGTGAATTTTTGATATTTATTTATTTACTTATTTATTTATATTTGTATTTATTTATTTATTTACTTATTTATTTATATATTTATTTATGTATTTATTTATGTATTTATTTATGTATTTATTTATTTATGTATTTATTTATTTATTTATTTATTTACTTACTTATTTATTTATTTATGTATTTATAAAGTGGTTAAAAATCAATAATCATACAGGTAATATCAGTGTACTAATAACTTAGTACACTGATATTACCTGTATGATTATATATATATATATATATATATATATATATATATATACATACCAATCGTATGATACGACGCCCAGAGCGCTACATTGCTCGGATGATACGACGCCATTTTGGAGATACGACGCCCGACCTCGGGCGTTGGAAAAATTCACGTGTATATTCTTGATATGTTGTTCTATAGGCCCCTACCAACCCATAGACGAATTTTAGTGTGGGCGTCGTATAGTCATATACACATGGACATTATATATGGAAATAGTTCAAGAGAAAAACGTGTAGGTGGCGCGTCGTTAAATACGTATATAGTGTTTTATACGCACCGCATGATAGGAAGCCCACATCATAATGCGTATGATGCGACGCCCGAAAGCCTGGCAACAACGTAAGGCATAACTTTTATTATTTGAATAAAGAAATTAAATCGTATTTGTACATTTATTTGCTTATCACCCTGTATATATCATGTCGTGAAAAAATAGACAGAATAATATGAAGAATAAAAAAGATCAGTTGAGTAACGTCTTGTCAAGTAAAGGACTTGATATTTAAATAAACATTCATAAAATCCACAATTATAACAATCCCAAACAAAATGATCCTAAAAACATAAAAGTGTAATTAATATCCTATGCTCCACTTCAAATTAAATTTGATAGATTTCTGGAAATGATTCTGAAACATTACCTATTGTCAAAAAATCGACATTTTTGTTTTAACTTTTGAATTCCAAAAAACTTTTGTCGTATCGAAAAATAAATTATTACATCACAGAAGGCGAAACTCAGCTACCTATACGACACGACGCGACCCCCATACACTCTAAAGAGCTTCCAACGCCCGACTTGTGCGCCTAGAAGGATTAGGAGAATACATTTTTGACAGGAACGTTTTTGTTACTACAGTGGGGAAATACTAGTTTATGTGATTCCCATGATTTGAGAAGAACAACTAAACGCAGCTCGTTTTATTATGTTATATTAAGCATATTTTACGATTGCTATTTCAAACAATCCATGTTTATGATTATAATATGGGAGATCGAACTAAATTTATTTTGAACTTGGCGGACAAAGATAAAATAGGTTAGCAATTTTAAAATGTTACTTATATTCAATAAATATACACTGTGTCCAAGATAAGAATGGGATAGCATTGGAATCTTGGAAACGGTAGGAGTTACAATATCGGTTAAATTAGAGAAAACTTGTACAATTTAAACACAGTTTAAATGGTGTTCTTAAAAGTAAAGTGACTTTAGCCATTTTTGAAAAAACTATTTTTTGCGATTTTTATTTATTTCAGCCATTATTTTTACAGATATAAAAAATCGAAAGCACTTCCTCATTGTTACTTTTTGAGGAGAATAAGTTAGCGTTTACAAATTGTCACTACGACGTTTCGTTTTCGAAAAACCATCATTAACTTCGTTTTGTAAAATACGGCCCTGGATTTTTTATTGTTAAATTTAAAGCCATTTTCAATTCAAAAATAGGTTGTAATCACACGTAATGGTTTAAACAAGTTTTCAGTATTTTTAGCTGTTATTTAAAGTTATTCAAGAAAAATCGCCATCGTTTGGCACTCAATTTGCGTAAAACATTCATCTGAGAAAGGCGTTTTTTTAATAACCTCAAAAAGCACAAAAATTTCACCTAAATTTAAAAAGCCGCGTACAGAATAAAATATTGTACTGAGACAGAAATAAATTGTAAAATAATAATAAATAATTGTGAGTAACGACGAAACAATGTTTTTGGTAAACCTACTACTCTGCATTCAGTCAGCAGTGGCAAACCATGGCGATTTTTCTTGAAGAAGTTTAAATAACAGCTAAAAATACTACTACGTGTTTACATCATTACGTGTGAAATACCACCCATATTTGAATTGAAACCATTTTCAATTCAAATAAATTCAATTTGACAATAAAAAATCCAAGGGCGTATTTAAAAAAAAACGAAGTTGACGATGGTTTTTCAAAATCGAAAAGTCGTATTGCAAATTTGTAAACGCTATATTATTCGTCTCAAAAATTAACAATGAGAAAGTGCTTTTTATTTTTTGCTATCGGTAAAAATAATGTCAGAAATAAATAAAAACTAAAATCGCAAAAAATAGTTTATTCAAAAATTCTCGAAAACGGCTAAAGTTAAAGTTTACTTTTGAAAAAACCATTTAAAAGGTGTTTAAAAACGAATCTTGACGATTAACAAAACAAAACAAATCTTCAAAATGTTGGCTAATACTTCTCATACACAAGTCATATCTTTCATGGATAATGTTAACAGCATTATAAATATGAGTATTAGAAACGGAATTGATACAATGTCTAAAATTTGCTTTCAATTCTGCAATATTCCGGGGTGTCCCGTTAAATAAACAAACAAAGTTTATAGTGATAACTAAAATTTTTCTGAGTACGCTACTGTACTCTACGTATAAGTCCCCCTAACTTTTATTAAAACTATTTTTAAAGAAAATATCTAAGAAAAAAAATGGCAAATAATGCAAATCACCCTAAAGGGTGATTAGTTTCTGGTATGTATACTACTTAAATGAGCCTGATTGGTACAAATGATTTAAAACAAAAAGGTATTTTCTTTGATCTTGTCTCTAGACGGCGTCTGTACATGTTGCTTTGAGAAGATGCAGATTTTAATTTTGCCTGAATTTTATTAAGGGTTGTCAGTACTCAAATTACTTTATTTTTGGCTCAAATTACGATTTTCTATTACTCAGACCTGATTTTTTGATATTTGTTTAAAAACCTAGAAGGCTCATATCAAAAATGGTTTTTAATAAACAAAACACGATTTGGTTAGTTTGGAGCGGATATTTTTAATTTGGTTAATTAGTTCAGTAAAAAGTATTTATTTATATTTTGGTTAATTTTGTGAAGTCTGAATTTAACTAACAGTGTTTTGTTTATTAAAATATTTAACATGATTTCATTCATTTGAAAGAAATATCAAAAAATCAGGTCTATAGCTGCTAATAGTATTGTTTTATTTCAGAAAATCAGGTTGCACTCATATAACTGGCAATAAACTTTGGTTACTAATTGTGAATCTGTATACTTGCATATAGTTTTTGCAGAATATGTGGCGTATTAGATCTACCATTAAAGAAAAAATCATTTTTAATACAGTAAAACGACGTGTCTTGCTAGACTCACCCTGTATGTATATTAAAACACAACATTCATATGCCACTTTTTTGAAGGAACCCGAAGATCTGATAAATATGTCCTGAAGATACATAATGCTGGAGAATCATTTATTTTTGCAGATGAAAACATAAATAATAAAGTGAAAATATTTCTTAAAAACGACTTTTAATGGCCTACTGAATTAGATAAAGTACAGGGTATCCCATTTCGAAACTTTTATTGGATATCTCCGTAATTGTTAGTGCTACCAAAATATAATATAGATGTCATGTGCTTGCTCTCTTTGAGTCATACTTAAAATGGTAAATTAAAATTTGAAAATTTTGTCACAATCATATTTTAACAAAAATATTCCATCACAGGTCAAATTCAGTCTTTCTACTGATTCCTAATTTATAAAATTTCAACACTCTACCATCGGTATTGTACGAAATATACAAAATTGGCTGATTGACATTTAGTTGTTTAGTTTTTTAATAGTGAATAATTAAAACCAAAAATATAATTTCTATTAAATAGCAGTAATTGAGTTGAATTTAAAAATTAAGAAAAGAAGCAAATAAATAAAGCCCAAAGTAAACCTCTTCTCTTATCTTTTTATTATTGTGACAATTTTCGCCCGCAAGAGATCGGCGGAAAATAAAAGTGTGACTTTCAAAATAACCCTATATTATCTTAGTTAAAAGAGACAAAGGAAAATGTTTTATGCAAAAATTTCTTTACAACGAATGTTGAATTATCTGCCGATATCAGAGTGAGTATAGTGGGTCAGGTAAAAAAGTTATCGGACCTAACCCCGTTTTTTTGAACTGGGACAACCTGTATATTTGATTCTAAGAAGATATAATTTTAAGTTATCTTTTCAAAAATATAGCACCCCATGATATTGGTTTTCTATGCGATTTATTTCAACTGTATTATTTTAAACCACAGTTAGTAGTCAATGAAACAAAAGCTAATATCCTAGAAACAAAACTATGTTGATATTAAAACGAAATAAAAGATTCAGATAAAGCTATTGAGGTATTGGGATTTTAAGGCATTCATGATGATCAAGTTGCTCACAAATTAAGATGACTTCTTTATAAATTTTATTTTCCAATACTCCCCAAAGAAAAAAATCTGGAGGTGTTAGATGTGGAGATTGTGCTGGCCACCTTATAGGTCCGTGTGTTCTTATCCAACGGTTTCTAAAGTGAGTATTTAATTACTCTCTTATTCGAAGAGCGTTATGGGTCGAGGCGTCATCGGTGAAAGTAAATCTCTCGTACTTCATTTAAGGGAACATAATCAAGGATATTGAAAAAGTTTGATTAGATATTAGATATAGATCCAGATATATATCTGCATTTAAATCAATAATAATAATGAAACGTAATTTGTTGGTACAAAACCCCAAAAGGCCATTGACCGAAGTCTTTCAGCCTAGCATTTAAATTTTCTTCAAACCAGTTACAAAATTCTATTATCCCACATCATCAAATATTGGGTAATACAAACATCATAAGGTAAATATTTATTGGACCTCAAAATTCTTTGCACCTTAGATTTTTAAATTCCAATTTTAACTGACCCCATATACTCATTCTGAAATGCGCAGATTATTCAACAATCATTATAAACAAACTTTTATATAAAACATTTTTCTATATCTCTTTTAGCTAACACATTTTTTTATTTTCCTCCGTATCTCTGGGAGATCAAATTTTGATCTTTCAATTATAAGTTTAACCCAAAAAGAACACAGGACATCATCTATATTACTTTCTTGAGATTTTTTTTAAGTAATTGAAGGAAACCAAATTTCTATAAACGAAAGTAGTTATCGAGGATAAATTTGAAAATTTGTAGAACGAATGAGTGAATTGACGGTGCAGTGTGTCTTAAAAATGAAGAATTTTGAATGAAATAAATTATTCGAAAATAATTTGGAAAATAGATTTCAAAGCAAATAGAGAAACGAAAACAGTACAAGAATCTTTCATGACATAATATAATAGAGGTTCACTGAACATCCAATCTGTAATGGAGAGAAAAGAGTAAATCTCTTATAATTTATTTATGTGACTTTAATAAAACTTGTATGATTAAAATGATATTTCTGCATGGAAGCAGATTATTTCCTTTAAAAACACTTACAATTACATAATATTTTTGTTGTTTCGCAAGTTAAAGGACTCCCGTTATATTAGGAGTACTATATGATGCCCATGTGTGTATGTTGTATAATATAGATTCTACCGCTTTAATGATGCCCGTTAATGTTGTCACTAAAATGTGACAGAGGCAACGTTGTCGGGCGTTATTGAATATGTAATATATATACAATATATACAAACGGGCTTCATATAGTTGTACATACATAGCGGGCGTTTGGAAAACTGGAAAATATCAAAATTTTGTATATTGTTTAAAGCTACCCCTCCCAGGTTGCCTCGACTAAACAAATTAAATCAAACCGTTATATACAAAATACAATGCCCCTGGCCCTCTAGAAGTGCCGGGCGTCTGAGTGCCCATAGTGTGTACTGGGCTTCCTAAAGGTAGATAGGTACGTATATATATATATATATATATATATATATAGAGAGAGATTTAGGTACTTGGGTATTCCCCTATTGGTGGATGACAATCACGTGACGCCAGCGCGTAGAGGTAAATTCTCCAAATACCCAAAAGTTGGTTTAAGTTTATGTTTTCTCGCATATTTGCACTTTGCGCATGCGTTATGATACGCTCCTTTGTGAACTCTAAAATAAATAACAACAAAAATAACCTAATAATCCTTTACTAACCTTAAATAATAAAGTGTTTATTAGTGTATGCTTTTCGAAGTTTTAAAACTCTTAGGACCGAATCTCCAAATACCCAACGCAGTAAAAGGGTCTCATGACATTGCTACTCCCCCACCATCAAATCTCTCAATACTCGAATCTCCAAATCTTCCTCGCACAAAATAAATAATATTTTATAATAATAAGCTTTAGCTTTATAATAAGTTACTCCGCGCAGGCGTAGTAAATATATTTCTGCATTTCACCGTTGACTGAAATTAAATATTTCAATCAACGATTTCACCGACCAAATAATAAATTAGTTCCAGAATCGTTCTGAACTGCAATCAATCATTCAACGATAAATGTTAGTAAACATTTTTTAATGACTTGAACCCTACTTCCCTAGTCATTTATTTCTTTTAAAACGCTTGTATATTATTTAATATCATATCGTTTATAAAATAAGCATGAAATTGTATATTAAATATATTAGGGATCTTACATGTTATATTATGTCATTTATTAAAAGAAAATATTTCAGTCAACGAATCTAGAGAATAAAAGAAAAAAATCTACTCACGGCAACGTCTCATTAACGAAATGAACGAATGGGGCAGAACGCCGCTATGCCATCGGTTGCTATTGTACCGCAATATCAGGCATCTTGAATAAGAACTTAGTTTGCCCGTTCACAGATGCGCTAGTGCAGTTCAGCAAAGCACGAAAATGATACCAGCGTTCCGAATCTTATTAAATATTTCAATCAACGTACTTAACCAATCACATAGGTACGTCCACGTAGTGTGTGTGAGCGGAGCTAACACCCTATTGGCTGCGCAGCGTACGGGTAGGCGTATATAAACCAGTGCCGCGCGCGATATAGTCAGTTAAAATTTAATAATTATAGTGTGCGAATTTTAGTGAGGAAGTTAATTAATTCTACGAATATGTATAAATTATTCAGACGTATCGAGTCTCCGGCCCAGTTGGCGAGTTTACCAGTGGAAATGTGGTGTGCGATATTGCGCTTATTAGATGGAACATCTTTATTATCGATGATACGTGGTTTTCCAATTTTATTGAGTATTTGTTATGGTGATCCATTGCTCAAGAAAAGAATATGTGAGGCAATAGTACAAGAGAAGAAGACTATGTTGGAGTTTAAGTTTAATCCGAAATTGACGACGAGCATAGGAAGAACTGGTGAATCAAAAGCTGCGACTCACGGACAAAATGTTGTTAAGGATGTCAGGGTGAGAGATATGCCTAGGAATAATAAGACGATGGGAGAGAATTTGTTGAAGAAGTGTGACAAAAATCAGAAAATGGTTAGATCGAAGACAAGACAGCATCGTTTCAATTCGTACAGGCTGTAATTGGTGAGTAGAATATAGCTTTTGTATATATTAAAATTAATTGTAAATAATAATTTAGCTTAGGTTTGTACATATTAGATTATTTAGTACCTAGTGTTGGAGTTTGTAAAAATATAGATTTAGATGTATATTATTGTATCTTATTTCTATGTATATTTTGTAATAAGGTTTATAAGACAGTAAATATGAAACCATGATTTACTTTCACTGGTTGTAGGATTTTTCTTCATGAAAATCTTCCTGGTGAACATAAGTGAAAAATCAAGCATAACATGTGGTTGAACATATCGATAATAGGATGTTACCATATGCCAGAAGGAAAGTGTGTAGGCCGTTTAGTTTTTTTAATAAGTGTTGGGTATTACACAAAAATTAAAATATACTCTTAAAAAATGTTTTTTTAGGTAAAAGTTAGTTTTTTTTTATTTTTGTTTTAATGGTGACACCTTGGTCTCACGAGGCCAGGCGATATCTCAAACAGCCGGATTGGCCGCATGAATCCAACGTGTCACCAGCACGATATCCTAACACAGTAAAAATAAAATGTCGATAACAACTTCCCGAGAAGAAGTAATTCACTCCAGGTATAAAATACTAATTATATCGATGACCAAATACCAAATACTATGCAAAAATATAATAAAAAAAAAACATATCTCTCTATAGGTTTACCAAATATACCATAAATATTTAACTAAAAATGTTCCAATACAAACGCCACAAAAGTAGGAACTTAATTCAAATTTAACTACAAAATAAATGTAACTTATTAGTGTGGGGAATTTGGGCGTGTCCTGTCTCCTAACTCATTCACTCTAACATTATTAAATAAATAATTCTACCTATACGCAATCCCAATGTCATTTTGGTATATCGCTGGTTGCGACCAAACCGAAATGTTTCTTACTTACTTTAAATAAATTAATATGTTCGTATAGGAATATAATAATAATAGTAACTGTAACAAGTAAGTTTTCGATGAAAATCAAGTTGTTGAAAAACATGGTCAATTTTAGTAGATTTTAAAAAAAAAATCTTACTATTCAGGAGATCGACACAACCGAAATTTTGAAAATTTTTTATGCAGTACTTCATTTTATGACCCCTGGATCCTAAAAATGACCTCAGTTCAAAAGTTTATATATCTATATATATATATATATATAAGTTGAGTGGTAGTCTTTGCTGACTAGTTAATAGATAACTTTGTGTCTTGGGTTGATCAGCAAATATTTTTGATTAAAACTCTTTTACGTTATGCCAAGCTTTCGATATATTTTTATATCTTTCTCAGGGCTACGAATATAAGAGTAAGCTAAGTATAAATATATATAAAATTTAAAAATATGTTTACCTTAGTATACGCGGCAAGTTTTACATTGGTAAAAATAATATAAATTGTAAATTAAAGAACATTAATATAAAAACTTTTGTCAACTTTGTAAAATAATGATTAACATTTAACATTTTTAAGTTAATTGAATTTTTTTTGTGATTGACACTGACATGTTTATTCAAAAATATTTTGTTTAGTTTATTTGTGGTAAATTGTTTTTTAAGTGAAATGTCAAGTTTTTTAATTAGGTTAGAAAGTAAATTCAAAAGAAATATTACTGTCATCATGGGTGCTATTATTAATAGTGTCACAATATGAAGATTTATTAAATATTTTATAAATTCATTTACTTATTAATAAAGATATACATTCATTTTTCCATTAGAGAAGATACTTCCTGTTACATCACCTTACGTTTTTTTATTTCCAACGAGAGTAATTTTAGACAAAACTTCCTTTTGGAATACATAATTTACATTTTACAAAATTTACTGACAGTCGCTATTTTCACTCGAGGTGCTTGGACTTTGTTTTTGCGGTCTAAACAAAATAGGAGAAGCATCGGTCATTAGGTAGGAAAAAAGTAAATAGCGTAGACCAATAAAAAAGTAGAAAAATATAAAACAAATTAATGAAAGGGGGAAAAGAATTAAATGAAAAATTGAGACAAACAAAAAAGAGGAGAGTTCGGACGGGACAGTAAAAGAAAACGGACGTACTGATACGCGGGAAGCTCGGGAAGTTTTTTCTTAAGTAAGAGTTAGACGTTAGGAAAAAGGAATTCTCCAGCGTTCATCTAAGAGTAAATAAATAAGAGTTTTTGATCGCGCGTGTAACTTTTACTCCTTTGAAGACGATCCAGGTGATTGAGTGCAAAATGTTAAAATTTTTAATGTAAGTACCAACAAAATTTTATTGGGTATAGTGTATGTAAATTCCTCTTTTGTATTTTTTTGTATCTTTTGTTATTTTTTAAAAAAGTCATTGATTTTATTTGCATTTTTAATTATTGAAAGTTTGTACATTTTTATAATAAATAGTAATTAAGTTTTATTTGATTCACTTCGTTTCATTTCTATTTAGCTTTTAAACTGTTGTGTTTCTTAAATAAACCCAGCCACTTGTTAGTAGGATTGTAGCCTTTTGAATGGCTTCCGTCTGAAAACATGATACTAGGAGGGACCCAGGGACGTATCGAGAACTAGCCAAGCGAGTCCTGTTAGATTAAAGATCGTAGAAAACATTTTTTAATAAATTACAATACATCTAGCCCCTTTAAAAGAAACGAAGATGTGACATGGTGGAGGCGCCAAACTCCAGTATTTCTATGGTTAGTGGTTTATTGAAACACAGCACTGATTGCTAATTAGAATAGAAAGAGGAACGTACATAACATAGTTAAGCTTGTTTTAATTATTTCAGTTTTATTTTTGTAGTTTTTTTGCATGTGTTTTGGTTTTTATTTTACTAACTTACTCCTCACTAATTAATTGATAATTAGTAGAGACAATATTTGTGTGTTGTTTTAAATATGTAAAGGTATGTCAAAAAATATAAATAAATTAACACTAAGTATTACTCCGTCAAAAGATAGCGGCATAGGTGTAGAACAAGCGTCCGCGTCAAATATTTTTACAAACTCTAGGAAAGTTTTAAGAAGCCCACCTTGTACTTCAACTCCCTTGACAGGAACCCCTAAAAGTTCTAAAGTTTTTGATTTTTCCCGTGTACAGACCAGGAGTCAGGCTAAAAAAGATCCAGCACAGAGTTTTTCCCCGTTAGGTAACCAAGACGCGTCATTTTCTTCTGAGCTTCATAATACAGTAATAGATAACACAATAACAACAACATTAACTAGTCAAAAACCGGAGGATAAGTTAAATACCAACGAAGATAAAACACCAGAAGTACAGGCAGAAGAAGCTCAAAAAGTTAAAATGGATGCAACAATCTTAGAAGCAGAGGCAGCACAAAAAAACACCAGCTGTGCCAACGTTTATAAGTCCACCAACATTCCATCCATGCAAAGGTTCAGCAAGTACGTTTATTGCTACATATGAGCGGACAGCTATTGCAAATGGGTGGGATAATACGTTAAAGATCACATATTTTGGGTCATTTCTGGAAGGAGCAGCAAACATATGGTTTAAGGTATATTGTGAAAGAGCACAGAATAAGAAAAAACAATGGTCGAACATTGTAGAAGATTTTTTAAATGAATACGAAGATGCAGATGTAAATAAGTTAATGCGCAGGCGATTGGAAGAAAGAAAACAAGGAAAGGATGAGCTGTTAATAGAGTTTTATTATAATCTTCAGACGCTAGCTTACGAATATGATAGGAATATGGATGATGTAACGTTTATAGAATTTTTGAAAAAGGTATTAACGAAAATGCAGCTTATCATTTCTACTGGCTAGCAAACGCTCCCAACAAAAAACCGACAACGATGAAAGAATTAAAGGATATTATAAGAACCGTCGATAAAGCCCCAAAGCAGAAAATTGATCCGGCTCCTGTGCAAGAAGCTTTAAATGTTAATAGGTACAGACAGCATAACTCACCACAAATTCGAGGATACCCTAATAAATATGAAACAGAGAGATACCACAACGAAAATAGATATGATAACCGACAGAAAGGATATAATGAGAATGCGCAACGATATGTAAAAAATTATACAGGTAGAGATGAAAATCAGGGTAAACAAAATTTACCACCAAGATATAGAAATGGATATCAAAGAACCAACACTCATGGGGTTACACAAACAAGGACTTACGATAATCGCCCGAAGTGTTATAATTGTGGAAAACCGGGGCATTTTGCATGTAAAAAACCTGGGGTGGCGACAAAATTAAGAGCCCCGGTCGCCACATGTTTTACGGGGAGCAAAGAGATACATCATGTAAATAAAGACCTATCAACACTCATATTAAATGTATAAATAAACAACAGGAAAAGTTCGGCATTAGTAGATACTGGAAGTACTAAAAGTATAATTAGAGCAGATCTGGTCCACCACTTTCAACCAACAATGTCGACAACAAGCAACTTGATAACAGCAGGAAATTTTAAAATACCAATCCTAGGCAGCGTTAATGTAAATATTAAAATAGATAATTTTGAGACCTGCAGAAATATGCAAATAATTGAAAATTCACCACATCCGGTCATATTAGGAATGGATTTTTTAGTAGATTATGAGGCGGTAATTAATATTAAGAAAGGAAAAATTACGTTGAAAGACAAAGGAAAATATTACTCATTATTTACAATTTGCTGTGACAGCAAAAATAAGTTAAATAACGTAACACATAATACAATGATATTCAATCGTAAGGTCAATGCATCCGAAAAGGCTACGAAATATAAGTCAAGGTACCACAATAAAAGTTCAAGACAAATAAAAAATAAGTCACGTAATATAGGTCAAACAATTGAATATAAACATCCATATAATGAAGAAACAGCTGTTATACATAAGAATAGGTTTAAAATAGAAGAAAATAACAAGACACCGCTAGAAAAACAACATAGAGAAGGAAATGCGACACCACCTACGAACGTACCTAATATATTTGATATGGAAACAAATGAAGAAAATACACCTTATCTAAAAATTAAAATAGCGAGAAATACAGTAATTCAACCAAATGAGAGAGCATTAGTGGAAATATTGGAAAGCAGCGAATTAAGAAAACAAATTAAAACAAACAAATTGGACTTTTACTTCAACGAAAATCTGCTAATAAAAAGGAAATTGGTTCCAATAGAATATCCATATCTTAAGGGCTCGTCAATAGTAATTCAGGTTAATTCAAAATCTAGGATTCCAGTAACTCTATACAAATATAGCACGATAGGATTTTTAGGCACAGAGACAGAACTTAATAATAACAGTCATCATTTATTTATATTACAAGAGGCACAAAGTGAAGACGCAGTAACTTTGAGCGACCACAACTTAGAAAGTATATCAGATCCAAAAATAAAAGAGAAAATGTCAATTTTATTAGAACAGTATAAAGACATATTCGCCAAATCACCAAAATTCATGGGTAGAACTAGCCTGGTGCAACATAAAATAGAACTTTTAAATGACAGTCCAATTAAATGTCCACCATACAGGGTCAGTCAGAAAGAGCGAGACATTATAGCCGAACAAGTAAATGAGATGCTTAAATATAACATAATAAAACCCTCACATAGTCCTTATTCGTCGCCGGTAGTGCTGGTACGAAAAAAAGACGAGTCAATTAGATTTTGTGTAGATTACAGGAAACTAAACGCCATTACAAAAAAGTCCACATACCCACTGCCGAATATAGAGGATATTATGACATATCTAGGTGATTGTTCTTATTACTCGACTTTAGATTTATACAGCGGATATTGGCAAGTACCAATGGAAGAAAATTCAAAAGAATATACAGCCTTTATCACACAAGATGGTACTTACTCTTTTGAGGTATTACCCTTCGGGTTAACAACCGCACCCACGACTTTCCAAGCTTTGGCGGATAAAGTTTTTGAAGGAATGAAATGGAAAGATATTTTGATATATTTGGACGACATCATAATTTTTTCAAAAACACCTGAAGAACATTTAGAAAAATTGCAGAAAGTGTTTCAAAGACTTCGAAATGCAGGATTAACCTTAAAGCCTAGCAAATGTGAGTATATGAAAAAAGAATTAAGAGTTTTAGGTTTTAAAGTAAATGAAACTGGTCTTTTACCAGATGACACAAAATTGGACGCAGTTAAAAAATTTCCCACCCCAAAGAAATTAAAAGATCTGCAGTCATTCTTAGGTCTTTGCAACTACTATAGAAAATTTATTTACCAATATTCGGTAATCGCACGTCCTCTACACGAATTAACAAAGAAAAACGTAAAATTTAAATGGGGTGAGCCGCAGATTAAAGCGTTTGAAGAACTGAAAGGTAAACTTACGATGGCCCCAGTACTTTATCATTTTAACCCACAAAAAGCAACAATTCTTCACGTAGATGCATCAAGAAAGGGCATTGGAGGAATACTTCTCCAAGAAGACGAGAATAATGTGGAACATCCTGTACTATATTGTAGTAGAAGCTTAAACAAACATGAACAAAAGTATGGTATCACAGAATTGGAAGGTCTCGCTTGCGTATGGATGCTTACATACTTAAGACATTTAATATATGGGAGGCCTATTAAAATTTTAACAGACCACAGCGCACTATGCTGGTTTAAGACTATTAAGAATAACCCAAGATTATATAGATGGGCACTTAAACTTAGTGAATTTGATTATACAATAGTTCATAAAAGAGGTTGCCATAATAAAGATGTTGATTGCTTATCCCGATATCCAGTGGACATAAAAGAAAAAGTTAGAGAACTAATCGACGTCGAAGATTTTCCTACTTTTTTGTTAGATACAGCTGATCTAGAATGATGTAACAGTGAAGAAATGATGTCAACATTCTTATTAAAACCGGAAGAAGTGAGAGAATTGCAACAAAAAGACAATTATATTAAAGAACTCCAAACATCATTAGAAAATAAAGAACAATTACCTATCGGAGTACAGAAAAGGTTAAAGCAATTTAAAATTAAAAATGGTGTGTTTTATAAAATAGGTCAATTCAATAATGGAGAAAAAGACTTGTTAGTAATACCAAAGCAATTGGTCGAGGAAATACTATTTCAAATGCATTCAGATCCATTGTCGGGTCATGTGGGATTAACAAAGACACTACAAAAAATTCGAGAAAGATTTTATTGGCCAACTATGCAAAAAGATATCACGGCTTTCGTAAAAAGTTGTGTAGATTGTCAACGACGTAAAGCAGGTTTTGTAATGAAACCAGCAGGTATGTTACAGCCGGTGGAAGTGGGGTTACCTTTCCAAAAAATAGGAATTGATTTATTAGGACCTTTTCCGCGAACTAACGACGATAAAGTGTATATAATAGTAGCCTGTGATTACGCGACAAGATATATAGAAACCGAGGCAATTATTAACGGAAAAGCAGAATCTGTAGCAAAGTTTATTCTGAACAACATTATTAGTAGACATGGAGCTCCACAAATCATGGTCAGTGACAGAGGAAAAGTATTTCAAAGCGAAATGGTTCAAGAACTCATGAAACTAATGGGCTGTGTTAGTAATTTTACTACAGCTTATCATCCGAATGCAAATGGGCTTTGTGAAAAGCAAAATAAAACTATAGTTGATATGTTATCTCATTTTGTAAGTACATCACAAAATGATTGGTCTACATACTTGCCTATGGCACAGTTTGCATACAATACAACGATACAAGCTACAACAAGGTACAGCCCTTTTGAACTTGTATATGGAAGGTCTCCAGTTTTGCCTATAGAGGCAAATCTTAAAGAAATGAAGTGCAAAACACTAGTGGACGAAATTAGACAAAAAGCATTGGTCACGAGAAGCTTAGCAGTTGAAAATATTTTGAAAAAGCAAGCCACGGATAAAGAGATATACGACCAAAAGCACAGACATGCAACATTTAATGTAGGAGATAAAGTAAAAGTATTTATCCCAATTCGAAAAAAAGGCAGAAGTGAAAAATTATTACTGAGATACTTCGGACCTTATGTCATCGAAGAACGTATAGGTGAGGTTAATTATAAAATAAGAATGGGACATGGAGCCTCAGCCAAATCAGATGTGGTACATATAAGCAGAATACTGCCATATTACGAAGAATGGCCGCCAGTAACAATAGAAAATGCTAAACCATTAGAAGAATTGCAGAAAACATTAGGATATGAAGATAACAGTAACTTGAAAGAAAAATCAAATGATGATATAACAAAACAATGCAAAAAAGAACAAAGGATTACAGAAATTAAGCAAGATGAACGAAAATATGACCAAAATCCTGTGGGTACATGCGACATTAGCCAAACAACTTCTAACCAAAATCAAGGAATTGAACAAGATAATGATAATGATGAGTTAAATTGGTTACTTGTTACGATAGATAAAGTAGAAAAACATATCGCAGAACTGATTAAATCAAAACAATCAGAAGACCACCAGCTGGATCAATTCAAACAATTAGTGAATGGATACAAAGCATATAGAATCAATTGCTGGTAGAATCAAATTTTTTAAAGTGTAAATAATGTATAGTTAGTTTTTTTGTATAGTTAAATACAGTTAATAGATTAATAGAGGTTAAAAAATAAAGTATACATATAATTGGCATGTACGATACTGAGATTTGAATGAAGTAGAAAATGACGTTATTGGTACAAAAACAAAATTATATGAAATGAAGGACACACTAAGCTAATCCCAAGACAGTTCCCGTGCAACGAAGTTCAATTTAACCCTATACAGAAGTCATGCATATACTCCCCGCAATATTTACAAGTTTAGACAGCTTTGTTCTAAATCCAGTTGTTAAAGAAACGATTACTACTTATCATAATATTAGTGAAATTTTAAACACTAACTGGTCAATTAACAAACCGTTTGTCAATGTTAGTCCTACACAAGACACAATAGCAAAAATAGTCAATTCCCTTAGAAATTTAGAATCTCGTCAGATAACGTATGGGGACGCCCAGGCAAAAAATGGCGATATTCTATTTTTTGTATGGAATGCTATTACTACGATATTACTAATTTACTTGTTGCTACATCGTGAGAGAGCATGGGCTTTTTTGCCAGCCATGGGGCAACAAGCACATGCTCAAAAATATGATAATTCAGAACAACACGACATTCTAATTGGAATTTTCTACGGGTTCTTTATATTTTTAATAGGATATATAATCATGAGGATTACAATAATCGTTTATAAACGTAAAAAATTGAGACAGAATATGATTAATAGTATTAGGGGACAAAAAACAACAGAAATACAACCAGAATTTAATAGAGTAAGGAATCATGAAAATAGGGGTACCCCAAAAACCAGGTCATATATTTTAGAGTTAGACAGCAATGAGGATTTATTTGCTTTAAAAGAAAGAAAAGAAATTAGTTGTTCTTTACAAGAGTTAAATCTAAGACCATCGGTTGCTCCGAAGGATGGTAGTACGCGAAGAGTTAGTTTTAATAATTATCCAGAAGAAATTACGGTATAAGTAGGTAGAATAAGATTGGTATAAAGGGAAATCTAGAATAAGTATATAATGGGTCGTTTAATTTGTTTTAGTATTAACCAGCAACATAGATATTAGGTTTAATGTATTTATCTAAATACGAGTATATATAAGTTTTATTTGAAAAAAAAAAAGAAAAAGATATTATTAGAGTGAAATTTTTAGAGACTGGCCACCTACGAAATTTCACTTTAATTGTTTAAAACAAAACTATTTAAAAATCTAAAACAGGAATCAAGCTTGTAAGGATTACGTAACAAACATGAAATTAAATCCATGTTTATATAAAACGCTACTTGTTAACATAACAACTACAATAACAAGAAATGTAGTTGATAGTATTTTTTTTAAGGATTGTTATGAAATATAATTCTGATGTTTAATGCAATCAAAATTGTTGCTCTTTATGTAAAACATAAACAGATAACACATTTAATTCTATTAATTATTAAAATCATTTAAGTTTTATGTGTATTATTATTTAATAATCATTTGATATAAGCACAAGTAAGAACATATACTAATACTTTGTTTTTTCTCTTTTTGCATGTTACGAGAATTTGAAAATGTTCCAATGAACCCTGCTGAAAACAATACACGACATGCGAAGAAAAGGAACGGTTCATGGCAAAACACTACACCAAACTACACTACTAAGCGTATATGTACGAACACTGGACGATTGAAACCTGTGATTGAAACAATAAACGAGCAGTTCAACTATAAAAACAAAGATCAAACCAAGGCGCAAACGATGAGGGTACACCTGGAGTCCAAAGTCCAGCTTACACTAGATTCAAAACACAAAAATCTAGTATATTACCCGTAGCAGCGTGTTTGACGATGATTAGTGCGCGGTTTGAGGTGCAATTGACATTATAAATGAAAAAGTTCATTTACGATTTGATCGTCATGATCGAAATAACCAAGTGCTGATAATACTAAGTGAAACGTCACAATGTATAGACAATGTTTCCAGGTTCGTGCAGAAGAGACTTATGGTTTGTGTGTGGTAAATGATATGAATAGTAACGTTGACATTTTCCTTTACCAGTGTCGTGTAAAATAAAAAGGGTACATAATTTTTTATTATTGTAAAACATGCAAAACTAAGTTTATATTTTTTTTATTGTAAAACAAGCAAAACTTTAAGTTTATATTTTATTATTTATTTTAATATTGTAAAATATGCAAAACTTTAAATTTACATGGTTTAATCTTTTTTAATTTAACTTCTCAAATATAGTATGTATAGGTATATAAAATTAGTAGTTAAGATTATATTAATTGACAATTATTATGTTAGATCGATTCAAAGGAGTAAACGCGAAAGAGTATAAATTTATTACAAACAGAAGGTTGGAGACCAACCTTTCGTAGGGCCGGGGGATGTCACAATATGAAGATTTATTAAATATTTTATAAATTAATTTACTTATTAATAAAGATATACATTCATTTTTCCATTAGAGAAGATACTTCCTGTTACATCACCTTACGTTTTTTTATTTCCAACGAGAGTAATTTTAGACAAAACTTCCTTTTGGAATACATAATTTACATTTTACAAAATTTACTGACAGTCGCTATTTTCACTCGAGGTGCTTGGACTTTGTTTTTGCGGTCTAAACAAAATAGGAGAAGCATCGGTCATTAGGTAGGAAAAAAGTAAATAGCGTAGACCAATAAAAAAGTAGAAAAATATAAAACAAATTAATGAAAGGGGGAAAAGAATTAAATGAAAAATTGAGACAAACAAAAAAGAGGAGAGTTCGGACGGGACAGTAAAAGAAAACGGACGTACTGATACGCGGGAAGCTCGGGAAGTTTTTTCTTAAGTAAGAGTTAGACGTTAGGAAAAAGGAATTCTCCAGCGTTCATCTAAGAGTAAATAAATAAGAGTTTTTGATCGCGCGTGTAACTTTTACTCCTTTGAAGACGATCCAGGTGATTGAGTGCAAAATGTTAAAATTTTTAATGTAAGTACCAACAAAATTTTATTGGGTATAGTGTATGTAAATTCCTCTTTTGTATCTTTTGTTATTTTTTTTAAAAAGTCATTGATTGATTTGCATTTTTAATTAATTAAAGTTTGTACATTTTTATAATAAACAGTAATTAAGTTTTCACTTCGTTTCATTTCTATTTAGCTTTTAAACTGTTGTGTTTCTTAAATAAACCCAGCCACTTGTTAGTAGGATTGTAGCCTTTTGAATGGCTTCCGTCTGAAAACATGATACTAGGAGGGACCCAGGGACGTATCGAGAACTAGCCAAGCGAGTCCTGTTAGATTAAAGATCGTAGAAAACATTTTTTAATAAATTACAATACATCTAGCCCCTTTAAAAGAAACGAAGATGTGACAATAGTAAATAAATATGAATATATATTACTGATTTCATTCGAGTCTTTCTTTTTGTTTAACGTATTTTCGGTATTATACGTTTCAAACATTTCAATGAAAAGTCTTTTATTTTGATTTTGTTCACAGGCAAGGATTTTTACATTATTTAAGTCTGGAAAATGATTTGTATTGACACAATGTTCAGCTAATGCACAAGTTTTTTTGTTAAGTCGAATATCACTTTTATGTTGGGTAATTCTATCTTTAAAATTCGGGAAGTTTGTCCGATATATACTTGGTTACAGTCTGAACATGGTATATTATAAACTACGTTAGATTTTTTTAAAATGGAGTCTTGATCTTTAGTTTTTGTATATAAATTGTTAATCGTTTTTGATGACTTGCTGACAATTTTTAAATTTGGAAGATCTTTTTTATAATTTTAGTTATTTTTGGGGTTATAAATTTTATATTTGGAAAAGAAATATAAGAAATTTCGTTATTAATAAGAATCATGGTTGTTTCTAACTTGAACATTTGTATTCTGATTTTCTGGTGTATTATATAATAATTTTTGTAGTAGTTTTCGTGGATATGAATTATCGAGTAGAATATTACACAATTTTTTGTAGTTCTCTTCTTTGAATTGAGGATGACAAATTTTGTTAATTCTGTTTTTTAACCCTAATACCAAATTTATTTTCATTTTTTGTGTGTGGTATGTGTTATTCAATATAGTGGACTGTATTAATCGTCATTAATGTAACTTCAAATGTAACTTTATTTAAATTTTAATACTAGATATTTACAATGAAATTACTTAATATTACAAAAACGAAGAAAAGAAAAACAAAAGGTTATTATAATATATATGATGTGGTACGTAAGAAAAGAATACTTGTTCATACAGCCAAAGCTGTGCTTGCTCTGTCTTTGCCGCCGCACACCGCCTCTATGCAGATGCACAAAGTAAAAATGCGTCGTTGCCACTGTTCACTCATAATTGTCCAATAATATACAAAATAATTGTTCATACTCCGCGCCTTTGAACGGTTGATAATCGTTCTAATAAATCCACTTAAACCATATTTTCTAAGTGTCCTTCTAGTACGCCGTTTCAGCCATTGGCAATGGACATATTTTCGAAACACCTCGTTTAAATATTCCATATGCTGTTTTAACTGTCACAACGCGCACTACGTCATCACTGCCTGCATGTGTGACAGTCACTCGTCCAAGATGCCATTTGCATGGAGGAAGATTGTCATTTTTTATCAATACTAAGCTACCCACTTCAATTTGCGTTTTGGTAATTTTCCACTTATATCGTTGTTGAAGTTGAGATAAGTAGCATTGTGACCACTGCTTCCAAAACCCGTGCAAAAGTTGTTGGATCAATTGGTATCTGGATAGTTGGTTGATCTTCTTAGTTTCGTCGAAATCTGGATCAGGCACCGTGTTCAATGGCCGTCCAATCAAAAAATGTGAGGGGGTTAAAGGACTTAAATCATTGGGGTCAGTTGATAGGGCATATATTGGACGGGAATTTAATGTGGCTTCAATTTGAACAACAAAAGTCTCAAATTCCTCGTAAATCAAAACAGATTCTCCAATTACCCTGTATAAATGAAATTTTGCTCCCTTTATGTTACTCTCCCACAATCCACCGAAGTTAGGAGTATTCGGTGGAATAAAATGCCACACAATACCTTGATCTGCGCACGAACTAACAATTTCATCTTGAGAATTTTTCAAATGATCATACAATACCTTTAATTCTCTTTGAGCACCCACAAAGTTAGATGCGTTGTCTGAATATATGTGTGCGGTTTTACCGCGTCTTGAAACAAATCTGCGCAAGCTATCCAAAAAAGCTTCAGTAGTCAAGGAACTGACAACCTCCAAATGCACTGCTTTAATGGCAGAACAGATAAATAGGCATAAATATGCCTTATAATTTTTACAACCACGTCCCTTTCTATCCTTTAAAATAAAAGGACCTGCGAAATCTAGTCCGGTAATTGAAAATGGTTGAGAGATATTAACTCGATGTTCGGGTAAATCAGCCATAATAGAAATTGCTGGCTTTGGTTTATATCGAAAACATTTTATGCACTTTCTTACAATAGATTTTGCTAATGACATTCCGGAAATTATCCAAAATTCTTGGCGTACAGTTGCCAATAAAAGTTGTGGACCAGCATGTTGTAATTGCAAATGCTGATGTTCTAAAATTAATTTGCTAAAATTGTGATCTTTGTGTAACAAAATAGGATGTTTTTCACTATAACCATAGAATAAGAAAGCTAGCTAACAAGAAGTTTGACTTGACGATTTCGGTGGGATTTAGTGTTCGTTCGCGCGATTTTGTGCGCAGGCTGTCAAATTGGGTAAAATTCCAATATGGACGAATATTAATGATTGCTTACATTCGTTTATTTCATTTTCTAAAAAGTTTTCAACGTTTTTCCATTTTTATTAGTTATTTGGTTATAAGATTTATTTAAATCTAGTTTTAAGAACAGTAGTGTAATAGTGTTTATTTAATAAGTGTTACTGAAAGCATAGATCAATAATTGTGTACATAAGTAAATCTTTGGTGAAAGACAATGCCAAATTCTTGTAGTGTTAACGGTTGTGACAACAACAGCCGCAAAACTGGAAACTTAATAAGTTATTTCAGAATTCCGAGTGATCCAATAAGGTATGTATGTACCTACACAAAAAGTTGCATGTTTTAGCTATTTTGTAAATAATTTTAAAGGCAACTTCAATGGTTGGAAAACATTGGCAGGTTAGACTTGATGTCGAACGAACCGGAGAAAGTGTCTAACCGCAAAGTTTGTAGCGAACATTTTGAGAAGAAAATGTTTGCCGGTTTTGGCAACAGCAAGCCATGAAGCCATACCAACTATTTTTAAAAAGGTGGCTAGCAAACAAGGTAAATGTTTAATGAATGTTGTGTCAGTCGTATGTACATATTTAATTAATTTATTTTAAGTGCGCACCGATTCACCACAACCATCGACGTCAGGCATGATTTCGGATGGATCTTCTCTGGTTTTTGATGACCTGCATTTGGAAAAAAACCCTTTAGATAGTAATTTGCTTTTAACTACAAATTCTATCTTCATGTATTAGATGAAATTCTCAATTACAGAACAACTGCAAACATCTCCAGGCATATCTGAGCAATCTCCAAGAAAAAAAGCCTTGAGACTGGAGGTGAAGAACCTTAAGAGAAAGTTTGACAGAATTTCGGAATCATCGGAACTTTCGAACAGACCTTTCAATAAAGAAGATTTCATTGAGTTTGTTAAAACTAATTTTAAGGAAGGCTTGGCTAATTTTGTAATTATGCAGTACAATTTATCCAACAAATCATTGCAAGGTCGGAGATATACAAGTGAGTTCAAGAAATTTGCCCTAACTGTATATTTTCTTGGACCTAAACTATATCGACACTTACAAGACATTTTTTTTTTTGCCTTGTAAGTCAACCCTCTGGACAATAACTTCTGAATGGCATATTTTTTCTGGCTTAAATGATTTTATTTTTAAAACAATTTCACTCAAAATTAACAATTTAGAACCGAGTGCTAAAACCTGTATAATTTGCATAGATGAAATGTCATTAAAGACGAACTTGTTTTACAATAGAAGTAAGGATTATGTTATATTCTATCAAAGCTATAAATAACTAGGCAATATTTATATTGTTTTGGAAATATTTTTTTTTTTGAGTTTTTAACCCCTTCTACACGGTGGAATTCAAAAAATTCATGAAACAGACCTCATATATAATATGATATGGAGAGCTAATTAAAAAACCTACTAATTGACAACACATTTGCAAAAATTTCTAAATGCTGACCAATGATAACATTCTGTTTTGTTTAAATTTTTTTTTGTACACACATTTATAGATATTTATGTAGCTATTATTATGTTTTTATTATATATTAAAATAAACTACGTATGTTTTATACTTTGGGTTACCGACGTGTATGTACATAAGTACGAATGAGACGAAATAAATATTATTATAATAAAGTTTTTTTTTAAATTAAACATATTTTTTTTATTTGCGAAAGTTGCGCGAAAACATTCCGCTTATGTGAAATTGTGTACTATTTTAATTGTTAGTACAGAATTTATTGCCCGCTTGTTTGATATTGTGAACAATACTATGATGCGCACAAAATCTGCGCAAGTTTCAAAAAATCCCATACAAATCAATGCTATTTACACGAAGTCAAACTTCTGGTTAGCTAGGTTTCTTATTCTATGCTATAACTTAATGCAGAATTTTTTAGCCTGCCGCCTACCCTCAATAAACCGTTTTCATCATAAAATGGAGTAAGGGATAATATTCTGCTAGTGGAACTTAATGGTTTTTTATTTTTTAATAGCGTTATTTCTGTGGCAAAACTTTCTTCTTGAGCTAACTTTATTAATCTCAGTTTGGCTTCATTATACTCAAGAGTTGTAATTGCTCCAGAAATTTTTTCAGTTTTATTTGGCCGCGAATTTTTCAAAAATCTTAAACAAAATGAAAAAATCCTAATTAGCTTATTCAATTTTGAATATCTTCTGAAGATAGAACACAGATTATTCTTTACTACAGCAAAACTATTAACGTTTTTTCTTAACTCAGGAATCTCTGAAACTTCTGGTAATTGCCGAAACTTTGGTTTCTCGAAATTTGTCCACAGAAATGACGGACCTTTAAACCATAAATCACAATCCTTTAATTGATCGGGGAAAATTCCTCTGCTGCCGATGTCAGCAGGATTCTCGGTTGTGTTGATATAATTCCAATTTTCAATCTTTGACTTACTCTGAATCTCAGCGATTCGATTTCCTACAAAAACTTGAAGATTTGCAGGGTTCGTATTTAGCCAATGTAACACTGTCTGGGAATCACACCAATAAAATGACTCATATTGAAAAGTTACTGACCTTGAGACAGTCTCCATTAACTTAACCAGCAATAAACTACCGCAGAGTTCTAATCTAGGCACTGTCAATATTTTGACAGGTGCCACTTTGGTTTTAGCGCAGAGCAATTTAACAATAATATTACCGTCAAAAGAAATGCATCTAACATAAATTGCAGCACAATAGGCGTGTTTAGACGCATCGCTAAACCCATGAATATCAATCGAAATTGGTTTATCGCATAAAATAAATCTTGGGATCTGTACATCATTTAAAGCCGACATTTTTGATTGAAATCTTTTCCATTTCAAAGCTAAATCAGGGGAAACTTCTGTATCCCAGTCCAACTTTTTTGACCAAAGCATCTGAATCATAATGTTTACAAGGATAATACAACAACTTGCCAAACCCATAGGATCGTAAATCTTGGCAATAGCTGAGAGCATTAATCGTTTAGTTACTATGGAAGAACTTGGAATATCTATGTGAAAACTAAAAACGTCGGGATGACTAGACCATTGAACTCCCAAAGTTTTAATTGAGTCATCATTTCCCAAATCAAGCACACGAAGTGAATCTAAATTATCTCTAAAATGTTGTAATACAAGGTCACTGTTTGATACCCATTTTCTTAGATCAAAACAAGCAGAACTCAATATATTTACAATCTCATCACATACTCTAATAGCCTCAATTGCACTCGAAAATCCAGTTATGAGATCATCAACATAAAAATCCTTTCTGATTATATCAGAAGCCTCAGGGTAATTATCTGAATTTTCCATTGTTAATTGTTGAATAAATCGCATTGCCAAGAAAGGTGCACTTGCAGTGCCATATGTGACTGTATTTAGGATATAAGACACAATTGGTTGCGAAGGATCCTCTCTCCAAAGAATTTTCTGCATAGATCTATCATTGGGATGCATCAAAACCATGCGATACATTTGTTTAATATCCGAAACTACAACAATTTTATGTTGTCTAAATCGCAATAAAATCCCTAGAATATCATTTTGAATCGCAGGTCCAGGGAACTGTAAATCATTCAATGACTTACCATTGCTTGATGGTGCCGAACCATCAAAAACTACCCTAAGCTTGGTTGTCAGGCTGTCATTTTTAATGACACCATGGTGGGGTAAAAAATAACATTTCTCATCAGAAGAAGAATCATCAATAGACATATGTCCTAAATCTTTATATTCTTTAATAAATGCCGAGTATTTTTCTTTAAAATCTGAATCTCTTTTAAATCGTGCTTCAAGATTTAATAATCGTTTAATGGCTACAGTTTTTGACTGTCATATAGAAAGGGGATCTTCTCGCCAAGGAACCTTCACTACAAACTGACCAAGTTGTGTTTTAGAAAAATTCTTTTGAAAATGGCTTTCACAAAAAATATCTTCCTCAGATCTTACAATAAGATTTTGAGATTCTTCAAGAGACCAGAATTTCTCTAAATTGAAATCGAAATCTTCGTCCTGGACATGACTCAACAAGGTACGGTTAACAGTTTTCCCTGAGGACGGAATCTTTCCAGTAACGATGTACCCAAAAACTGTATTTTGTAGAGTTGGCATATTTTTTCCCAAGAAAATTTGCCCTTCAATTATTATTTCCCAAAACAGACCAGCATCAATCAAAATATCAACAGACTCATTCACATTAAACGAATCATCTGCCAAAGCTACATTCAGTGGTAAATTCCACGTTGAAATGTCAAAAGTATATGCAGGTAGCTTATCTGTGATCTGAGGTACAACGAGACAACCTATGATTGCCGAAAAATCCGTAAATCGAGAGCCAATTTTAATCATGCATGTCTTATTTATCAAAGCTGGTGAATTGTTAATACCAGTGACAGAGACACTTGTATTCTCAGTTTTTAACGATAAACTCTTACAAAATTTCTCAGTCACAAAACAATATTGAGTTCCAGAATCTAAAATCACACGGGCCACATGCTCTTGTCCCAAATCATCATAAACAATAATTTTAGCAGTGCTTAGCAACACATAATCTTGTTTATTAGAGCCACTAAAATAGTTTTTCTTTTTTGTAGCTAATGAAAATGTTTCTGTAGCAGAATTGGAATTGTTAAGAACACAATCAGTATTCGATACTAAAGAATTAATATTCGAACCTTGGTAATCTACATTATTTGAAGTTGAAGCATTTCCACTTGTCTCAACTCTACTTTTTTCAGTACTTTTATTTTCGTGTAAAAGAGAACTGTGTTTACCCTTACAAATTTTACAGCCTAATAATTTACACTTTGGGCTGAAATGACCTGTACATAGACAATTGCAACATAATTTTATTTTTTTAACCTTTTCCCATCTTTCAGAAATAGATAACTTAAGAAAACCTTCACAACTATATATCATATGATCTTTCTTACAAAAATTACAATGTTTTTTAGAGCTTTGCACCAAAAGTGATCTAGATACACCCTTACTTTTATTGTCATATTTCGAAATAGTATTAGTAGATGGATAATTAACTTCTAGAGTCTCCAGAAAATTAGCCCGTTTCTTTAAAAATTCAAAAAATTCATCGAGAGTTGGTAAATTGCTATCAGATTTAAATAACTCCCATTCACGAGAACTAGTTTTATCTAATTTGCCTACTACTAAATAGATCACAACAACATCCCAGTATTCTGTTGGTAATTGTAGCGACTTTAATGCGCATAAATGTTTTTTGACAGAGTCAATTAAATTCCTAAGCCCATTAGCGGACTCTTTGTTTAAAGCAGGAAACTCAAATAGTGCTTTCATATAATTATGAACTAACATACGCGAGTTACTATACCGATTGCATAAAGTTTCCCACGCATGCGTATAGTTTTGTGCTGAAAAGTCTAAGCTTTGAATAACTTTCAAAGCTTCATCAGTCAAACTTGCCCTCAAATAATGATACTTTTGTATATCTGTCAGTACTTGGTTTTCATGAATCAATGCTTCAAATGTATCCTTAAATTCTAACCATTTTAAATAATCGGAATTAAAAATCGGTAATTGAATCGGAGGTAGTTTAACACCTTCTAAACCTGTAAAATTTCGTCTAGGTGACTCAGTATGTTCTACTCTAATTGAATCTACAGAAACTGTATCACGAATTGACCTTTTCAAAATCGTTTTTGCAATAGACAAATTTTGACAAAAAATATCATCAATTTCTTGTCTATGTTGATATTCCTCTGTAGACAATTTAATTCAATTTTCATTTGGACTTCCTCAAATTCACTTAGCAGGGTCCCCGCCCTTTGAATATTAATCTCAAGTTCTGACACTTGATCTTCTGTAATGTCATTAATAGAAATAGAGTTAATTGTTTTAATAAACTTTACAAATGTTTGCAACCTTTGCTCTACAATATCCCGCAGCCTGTATAGTTGCTTAAATTCTGAAGCTTTTAGTGGCATCTTGCTAATCAAACTATTATTTTAATCAAAAACCAGAACACACTAATTCAAACAATAATATCCAACAATGCAAATGCCCAAATCGCTAGGTAACTACTTAACTAAATTTAAAATCACTGCGTAAATACGCGTTAATTGCTTGGCATTTATTCCTATTTCAGAATAAAAATCGTTGCTACCTAGTTTATATCACATTTAAATCAAACCAAAATTTTAATATAAAAATCAATATAAAACTTCAATCAAATCAAATTAATCGTAAATAGGTATATCAAACTTGAAGATAATCAATAACTTTACCTATTAAAATCAAAAATCAAATAAACAGGTACTTAATAGTAGTACAAATTGAAACCACAATTAATGGAATTTGTTTTAAAAGGTAAAATGGAATCAAAATAAAGGAAAAACCTCACATATAACTTTGCCTTTGTTGAAAGCCGACGACGCACAACATCCAAACCAAATCCACAATTCTTCTAAATCCGGTTGAATGGACCAAAATGTTATTCAATATAGTGGACTGTATTAATCGTTATTAATGTAACTTCAAATGTAACTTTATTTAAATTTTAATACTAGATATTTACAATGAAATTACTTATTATTACAAAAACGAAGAAAAGAAAAACAAAAGGTTATTATATATATATGATGTGGTACGTAAGAAAACAAAACTTGTTCATACAGCCAAAGCTGTGCTTGCTCTGTCTTTGCCGCCACACACCGCCTCTACAGTGTTGTTGCTGGCAAAAAATTTTTAGTAATAGAAAATGGTGTGTAATTGTAATAAACGTAATAGATTTATGTTTAAAAAGTAATAGAAATGTAACAAATAGAAATACATTATAGGTTTGTTTTCACAAGCGTCAGAATCAGTCAGGATTCTGCGCAAACCAATTAAACCGCACGTCAACAACGTTATGCTCACAATCCAGACTGTTTCTGACACTTGTGGGAACAATCCTCATAACAATCTTATTTTAATAATATCCAGAGATAGTTCATAAATAGCTACTTTATTTCGCTAGTTTTCTTGATCCGGATTTATTATTCAGGATTTGTTGGATTCTGAATCGTGATTCTTTTCATTTCTATAGATAAGCAAAGAAAGAACGGTCGATAAGTTTAACCTAAAAGGTCGAGTCTACAGACATAACCTCTTTAGACTAGAACTTTTCTTTTTTCTATAACGTGTTTGTTTATAAATAAGAAATATGACACTTTAGAAAGGTTCAGAGGTTAGAATTTTATGTTCGAATGAAACGAATCACATTTTTTAAATTCGGGAAACGCAAGGGGATTACGGATTCGGATGGCGATAGGCGCTAAAGTGGGGATGAATCAGAAAATGCGTTTTTAGCGAAAGAACATGATCAGTGAATCCATACGCGTTTGGATCCTGAAATCAGTAGGGAAAGAAAACACCTATTATCGTAAACCCGTCACAGATATTTCCCTACAAAAGAAAGAAAGATATATGACAACAAACGGAAAACAAGAGACAAGCCAAACATTTAGGTCACAGTTCCAACCGTATTAAACTGTGTTTAGATGTAGGTAGGGCACATGACATAAATACAAACGACGATGTTTTATTTTATTGGTATCGACTTTTTTTAAAAATGACTAAGATTTGGTATGCAGCTCTCTGTTTTCTGATCACAAACCTAAAAAATAAAACGACAGTTTTTTTGATCTCTTGCGCTTGCGCTTTTCTATTAGCTATGCCATGCCCGTCAAAGATTAAAGCACTACAGATCCTATTATAGGAAGCCATGTTGACGCTAACTGATTTGGAATATCTAATATCTTGTAAAGACAATGATATTTAGTAGTTAAATGTCTGAAGTTTTTGATTTTGACAAGTAATTTTTTTTCAAATTTTAATTGAATTTGAAAGTAATAAAAAAGTAATAGAATCCATAAAAAGTAATAGATTCTATCAAATTAGACAAATGTCGTAATAAAGTAATAGACGATAGAAAAAGTAATAGATTTGTTACAATTGTAATAGCAATAACAACACTGCGCCTCTATGCAGATGCACTAAGTAAAAATGCGTCGTTGCCACTGTTCACTCATAATTGTCCAATAATATACAAAATAATTGTTCATTTACAACCAACAATCCAACTTTTTGGTTTAACGATTTAGGATATTGAAGACATACTTTTAGCATCGAACCCTGTCCGTTATTTTATTAGGATAAAAACACTTTACATTTTTTGTTGTATATAATTATAACAAAATGTTCTAGAATCATCACTAGTGTAAAATGTAAGATAACAAATTGTCTATAAATATGTAATTTATTCTAAACGAAACATTTTTTTAATAACAAATATTAATATTAAGGAACAAATAATTCTTTCATATTAATAAGAATAAAATACAGAATTATGCTTAAATTTGACTGCTTCTTAACCGCTTACGATCGCGAATTTTAATTAATTATTTAAAAAATCAATAAATCATAAAGCTAATACATAAATAATGCTTGCAAATCATTTTTCTGGTGTACGGGAAAGTTCAATTTGGCTGCCTCTGAAATGAAAAATGCATACACAGGTATTAGCATAATATAATTATAAATATTTAGAATGTAATGTTATTTTTGCTAGGAGCGTATAGATACTTTATACATTTTTAGGCAAAAGTAAAAGATATTTACTTTTAATCTAAAATTATATTTTCTGAGTGCAGTAAACCAAACACCCAGTAAATTCATTGCATTGTAGTTTGTCAATTTTAAATTTTTTTCCTGTGAATTTTTTCAAATTTTATAATATAATTTTTGTTAGTGTTCTAAAAGCAAAATATCGAGGGGTGTGGCTGGCTGATGAGTACAAACGAGTACGAAATATGCGCATATAGGTAGTAGTCTCTACTTGATATTTTGAAGCAACAAACTTCAATAGTAAGTAAGTAAAGTGTATTTTATTTTTTTTTCTCTTAAATACTGTGTTAATAAGTTTAGTAAATTGAATTTTTTAACATCTGATGCAATAAATTATATATTTTTTGATTGCATTTCACATTTCAATGATTTATTTGGGTTTTTGTTGTACTTATAGGTATGCTCAGTTAATTTGATGCGAAAAAGCCGGAAGAAGCTAAATAAAATATTCATTTTAGTATTTATTTAGAAAACTTGTGCTTGTAATTCAATGCCAGTGGAGTAGCTGTTTTGCCTTGTTCTCTAAATTTATACATAACATTTTCGATAGCGGGGACAGATTGGTCTCTACATAAATATTTTTTTACATATCAATAAAATAATTATAAATATTTTGGACTATATTGCCGACTTTTGAAATGAATACATACAGGTTATATAATTAGTGCGCTAAAGACCATTTACGCCTTTGCTTTCGTATTTAAGGACTCTTTGTTGATGTAATTACACTAAACTATTAAGGTCCACATTTTAAAATAGTTTTAAATATTCAGGATCTACCGTAAATAAAGGCTGAACTAAATTTCTGTTTTTACACTGAAAGAATTTAAATTTAGTTAACTATAAGCTACTTCGTAATATTTTCTTTGCAGCATAAATTATTAAAATTAAAATCAAACATAATTTTTCAGAGAACAGTTCGTAGACGTAAAACTACCAAACTTGAGAATAGGAAATTTTCAACAAAACATAAAAGAAATTCGTAGACCTCGGGTTTTTTATATTACATACATGGTGTGCTATTCATACATACATTATTACACTTTTGAAATCAACTATTTCATACACATGTAATTAAACGACTACTTAGTATTTTTATATAAACTGGTCAACCTAAGTATAGTATCCGTTCTAATTGCCTTTTTGAAACGCCTGAGAGAATTAACTGAATTCAATTTTTATTCGAAATTTGCTATGTTTTCTAAAAATATTCTGTATAACAAACATACTATGCCACATAATAACCAACAACGATCAGAATCCAACTAGTAAGTAAATCAAATGTGCTATTTAAAAAATTAAAATAAGTTTGGTACGCTTTGTTTTTATGGTATACCCTGTATGCTTATTTTAAAAAATATGTACTTTAATAGGACGCATAATTTTTATTTATAACATTTTTCTGCAAATATGGTGGTAAATAATGCGTAAATCGATCTTAACGCACTAATTTTATACCCTGTGTAAATATCAAATATGTTTAAGCCGTTTTAGTATCATAATAAAATCTTGTGTTCTATCTTATTGACACCTATTACTTACCTAAAATAGTGCTCAAAAGTGTTGTTTTCAAAACCATTTTTTTGAAGCGACCTTTACAGTTGAACTGTATTCCTAATTGGTTGGCCATTAAAAATTTCATAATTCTTCTAGAAACTCAATACCGAACATCACTTAATTTTTAATAATATTAAACTACTTAAATATTTTTTAACTAATTGTAGCACTTGATATTTATTATATTCGCACTATTTACAATCATAATTATTATTCTTTGCTACCTCCATTCTTCTAGAAAGTCCCTCAATACCGAATCTCACTTAATTTTTAATAATATTACACTTCTTAAATCTTTTTTAGCTAGGTAATTGTAGCACTATATTTTTATTCTATTCGCACTATTTTCATAATTCTTTTAGAAACGCCCTCAATACCGAACGTCACTTAATTTTTAATAAGCATTAAACTACTTAAATCTTTTTTAACTAATTGTCGCACGTTCCAGTGCTTTGATGTAACGTAATAAATATAAAATATATTGTAAATTCTAATTCTTATACCTACCCGCGATATACCTAAAACCATTGTTGCCAAGTCGGGTAGCCTGTTAATAAAATTTAAATGTCATTTTAAGTCTGTCTTATTATACCTAAACAAAGCTTTAAATATTATAAATCAAAGGCGTCTACTACAGAAAATATTTTTATATACATGTTCGAATCAGCCAAACATGTTTCGGAACTTTACTGTTCTATCTTCAGTGGCATTAATAAATCTTACAAAGAATTCTTACCGAGTGTCTTAAGTTATAATATGGATTCAAACATGTATACCTACATACACTTTGTGGAAAAACTTTTATTTAATAGCAAAAAACATGAGCTCAGTCGATAAAAGTTTTCGAAAACTTAAATTTGGTTATACCTACTACTTATTATGTAAATAGCAAATTTCTGTAATACACCATTTAATGTGGAATGTTTCTTTTTGTAAATCATTTCAATAAAGAAGAATTGTTGAAAATACACTTATGTTGTTTGACTTTAATCAAATTCAAAAAAGTGTGTGTTAAAATTTATAAATATCTGGAAACCCCGAAAGTATACGTACCTATTATAAAAAATAATAATTAGATTATATATATCTTTATATCTCCTATAGTATGAGAAGAAATTCTCACTTTGGCATCACTGGTAAAAAACAACTGTAGGATTTTATTCACTAACAAACATTACGACCTTCACATACGTTTTCGGCCAATCATATGCTTTATAATTTAATGGTGTAACAACGGCCTGCCTTCAACCTTCAAGCAACGTTTGAAATGTGTGAAACTACACAAACAGGTGTTCATATAGCAAAAACAAAAACATTTTTTTGTGATTGCTTGGGCCGGTTACTAGGTATTTAAGTAGGTATAATACCACTTATTTTTAACTTCTTATTCAAGATTGGAAAAAATATGTTGTAAAACTATTCTGAAACTTATATTTTTGCATAAAAAAAAGAAAAACCCAACAAATCATTATAAGATTTAATTAACTTGTTAACAAATATTTGGCATTACTCGTGTAAACTTAGATTACCGATAGGTATATAGCTAATTGTAGTAGGAAGTTTTTGAAAAACACTTTTTTTTCAATTTCTTATGTACACTATGTCCGAGATAAGAATGGGATAGCATTGGAAACTAGGAAACGTTAGGACTTACAATGTCGTTTAAATTAGTGTAAAGTTATACAATTTAAACACCTTTTAAATGGTGTTTTCAAAAGTAAATTAACTAAATAGGTATATTAGGGATTTACTTACATATAAAGTGTTTGTTTTAATGTTTCAATTGGTAGGTAAATTAGGGTTAAACCTTTATATATTCTAGATTTTTGAAAATACATTTAGGACGTAATATTCGTTGTTATTTCAATAATTCTAGTTTTACATCAAACTATTCATTGACACATTTTTTAAAAGTATTTGGAATGGTAATAATCAACGTTTTAAAATTTCCCATTTTAAATATTGCTCATTTTAAGAATAATTTCACACGTTCTTCTAATTGTAGGTACATTTGGAATTGTGATAACATACTTATAAACATTATATAAACGTTTTGAATTTTCCCATATTAAGCAATAAAAATTTTTATGGGATATTTTACACGTTACCTTAACTGTAATTTTAGAATTAGTATAAAATACGTAATTTTAACGTTGTCATTGTCGCCTCTAAAAATTATGCGCTTCTAATGAACATTTTCTAACGTTATTTTAGCTATAAATATCGGTTTATTATAAATTACATAAAGAACGTTTTATAAACGTTTTTAATTTTGACAATGTTTGACACGCGTTTAAAAAACACCTAAAACAAACGTTTTTATTTTATGGTTTATTTATAATACATAAACAACGTTACTTAAACATAATAAATGTACATAGTTGTATTTAGATAATGACAACACGTGCCTATAACGTTTAAATTGAGCGGTGTAAAATTAAACTTAAAATAAACCGTCACTTTTCTAACGTAAGACCAATTATCAACGACTAACACGTTAAATCAACGTTTAATTTACGTATGTGTTTACTGGGTTAATTCTACGAATATGTATAAATTATTCAGACGTATCGAGTCTCCGGCCCAGTTGGCGAGTTTACCAGTGGAAATGTGGTGTGCGATATTGCGCTTATTAGATGGAACATCTTTATTATCGATGGTACGTGGTTTTCCAATTTTATTGAGTATTTGTTATGGTGATCCATTGCTGAAGAAAAGAATATGTGAGGCAATAGTACAAGAGAAGAAGACTATGTTGGAGTTTAAGTTTAATCCGAAATTGACGACGAGCATAGGAAGAACTGGTGAATCAAAAGCTGCGACTCACGGACAAAATGTTGTTAAGGATGTCAGGGTGAGAGATATGCCTAGGAATAATAAGACGATGGGAGAGAATTTGTTGAAGAAGTGTGACAAAAATCAGAAAATGGTTAGATCGAAGACAAGACAGCATCGTTTCAATCCGTACAGGTTGTAATTGGTGAGTAGAATATAGCTTTTGTACATATTAAAATTAATTGTAGATAATAATTTAGCTTAGGTTTGTACATATTAGATTATTTAGTACCTAGTGTTGTAGTTTGTAAAAATATAGATTTAGATGTATATTATTGTATCTTATTTCTGTGTATATTTTGTAATAAGGTTTATAAGACAGTAAATATGAAACCATGATTTACTTTCACTGGTTGTAGGATTTTTCTTGATGAAAATCTTCCTGGTGAACATAAGTGAAAAATCAAGTATAACATATTATGTGGTTGAACATATCGATAATAGGATGTTACCATATGCCAGAAGGAAAGTGTGTAGGCCGTTTAGTTTTTTTAATAAGTGTTGGGGATTACCGTTGATTGAAATATTTAATAAGATTCGGAACGCTGGTATCATTTTCGTGCTTTGCTGAACTGCACTAGCGCATCTGTGAACGGGCAAACTAAGTTCTTATTCAAGATGCCTGATATTGCGGTACAATAGCAACAGATGGCATAGCGGCGTGCTGCCTCATTCGTTCATTTCGTTAATGAGACGTTGCCGTGAGTAGATTTTTTTCTTTTATTCTCTAGATTCGTTGACTGAAATATTTTCTTTTAATAAATGACATAATATAACATGTAAGATCCCTAATATATTTAATATACAATTTCATGCTTATTTTATAAACGATATGATATTTAATAATATACAAGCGTTTTAAAAGAAATAAATTACTAGGGAAGTATGTTTACTAACATTTATCGTTGAATGATTGATTGCAGTTCAGAACGATTCTGGAACTAATTTATTATTTGGTCGGTGAAATCGTTGATTGAAATATTTAATTTCAGTCAACGGTGAAATGCAGAAATATATTTATTACGCCTGCGCGGAGTAACTTATTATAAAGCTAAAGCTTATTATTATAAAATATTATTTATTTTGTGCGAGGAAGATTTGGAGATTCGAGTATTGAGAGATTTGATGGTAGGGGAGTAGCAATGTCATGAGACCCTTTTACTGCGTTGGGTAATTCGAGATTCGGTCCTAAGAGTTTTAAAACTTCGAAAAGCATACACTAATAAACACTTTATTATTTAAGGTTAGTAAAGGTTTATTAGGTTATTTTTGTTGTTATTTATTTTAGAGTTCACAAAGGAGCGTATCATAACGCATGCGCAAAGTGCAAATATGCGAGAAAACATAAACTTAAACCAACTTTTGTGTATTTGGAGAATTTACCTCTACGCGCTGGCGTCACGTGATTGTCATCCACCAATAGGGGAATACCCAAGTACCTAAATCGCTCTATATATATATATATATATATATATATATATATATATAAATAAACAAACAAAGATATTCAACTAAGTTGACAGAGTATAGTATATCACCGATATACAAAGAAAAATGAAATAAACTAACTTGTACGAATCAAAAAAATCTCGTGACACAAGCTGGATTTGAACCAACATCTCCCAATTGCCGGTCAGGTGTATATATATATATATATATATAAATTTTATTTTATAATATTTCGGCTAAATATATTTAAACTATTGTGTGTAAGGTTTTGGGGTGTCAGCCTATATATGTTAAAACTCTTTTTACTTTCCAAGCTTTCGGAACACTTTAATTCCTTCTTCAGGGCTAAAAAATACAACGACAATATGAAACTACACTTGTAAGAAAAATCAATTTAACAATTAAATGAATATAAATATTGCTTTACCTTTTTTTCTAAGTAAGTGAGTTATAGTACAATGCTTTTAGATTTTTTAGACATCACATAATTTAACAATAACGGTAGAGAACGATCTATTGACATACACCTATGTAAACAATATTCTCATAAAATCATTACAGATATAATTGTTGTTTGTTACATTTTTGAGTTTGTTTTAAACGAGACCGGTGTTTGAAACATCCAAATTTTCACTAAATATATGCTTAAATAGTTGGTATTTATTATCTATTTTGTTAATTGATAAAGCCAGAATATACGAAATCGATGGATTTTTAATTTTTTTCCCTTTTCTTGATAGTTTTATATCGTATAGACCAAGATCTAAGAGCAAGTAAGTGTTTTATCATTATGGAACCACGATATATTACCAGACTGCCACTATCTGACAAAAACCATAGTCCACACGAAAAAAAGGAATGTGATATGTGTTTAACAGTGTTAGGGAAATACCTCACAAAATACATCAAAAAAATGGGAGTTGGGCCTACAGCTGTCACTACTGCAAACTTCAAATCCCATGATCTCTTTTCAGGTCATCACATTCTCCCGAAGAACATACCAACCTAAGACTGTCACTCCCAGGTCTAGCCAGATCATACACGAGACACAATAACCCGTATTTTTAATTGTGTAGGTACCTACTAATTTTCATTGAGTATTAGTATAATTGTAATGGTAAATCCTGTATTGATGGTTATGGAGTTCAGCGGCTGTCACTACCGCTGACCCCCATTTCCATGATATTGAAGATATCATCAATGTTTTTCTGAAAATAGTATTGCTCACACTAAAAGAGTCACACAATTAGCCGAATCATTAGTTTTCTATTCTGATAGATTTGAGTCTATTGTTGAGTCACTAACATTATCAGTAAACCCCGGATCAAGGATATTGGAATATATTATGTTAAGATCGTCGAAAAGAAAAGACATCGACGATCTTAACATAATATATTCCAATATCCTTGATCCGGGGTTTACTGATAATGTTAGTGACTCAACAATAGACTCAAATCTATCAGAATAGAAAACTAATGATTCGGCTAATTGTGTGACTCTTTTAGTGTGAGCAATACTATTTTCAGAAAAACATTGATGATATCTTCAATATCATGGAAATGGGGGTCAGCGGTAGTGACAGCCGCTGAACTCCATAACCATCAATACAGGATTTACCATTACAATTATACTAATACTCAATGAAAATTAGTAGGTACCTACACAATTAAAAATACGGGTTATTGTGTCTCGTGTATGATCTGGCTAGACCTGGGAGTGACAGTCTTAGGTTGGTATGTTCTTCGGGAGAATGTGATGACCTGAAAAGAGATCATGGGATTTGAAGTTTGCAGTAGTGACAGCTGTAGGCCCAACTCCCATTTTTTTGATGTATTTTGTGAGGTATTTCCCTAACACTGTTAAACACATATCACATTCCTTTTTTTCGTGTGGACTATGGTTTTTGTCAGATAGTGGCAGTCTGGTAATATATCGTGGTTCCATAATGATAAAACACTTACTTGCTCTTAGATCTTGGTCTATACGATATAAAACTATCAAGAAAAGGGAAAAAAATTAAAAATCCATCGATTTCGTATATTCTGGCTTTATCAATTAACAAAATAGATAATAAATACCAACTATTTAAGCATATATTTAGTGAAAATTTGGATGTTTCAAACACCGGTCTCGTTTAAAACAAACTCAAAAATGTAACAAACAACAATTATATCTGTAATGATTTTATGAGAATATTGTTTACATAGGTGTATGTCAATAGATCGTTCTCTACCGTTATTGTTAAATTATGTGATGTCTAAAAAATCTAAAAGCATTGTACTATAACTCACTTACTTAGAAAAAAGGTAAAGCAATATTTATATTCATTTAATTGTTAAATTGATTTTTCTTACAAGTGTAGTTTCATATTGTCGTTGTATTTTTTAGCCCTGAAGAAGGAATTAAAGTGTTCCGAAAGCTTGGAAAGTAAAAAGAGTTTTAACATATATAGGCTGACACCCCAAAACCTTACACACAATAGTTTATATATATATATATATATATATATATATTTATATTTGTGTTGTTAATGTGCTTAGAATCGTTGTGTTGTTACTGTGCTTAGAATCGCTGTGTCGTTACTGTGCGTGTTTTAGTATTTTTCTAAAAGTGATAATGGATTTTGCCACCAAATATAAATGTGTATATTTTGACTGTGGAAATACCGCAAACAACAAAGTGTCGCTTTTTCGATTTCCCCTGAAGGATCCAATGAGAACCCGCAAATGGTTGGATAATTGCGGCAATTTATTTTTGCTTCAATTTATCGATCAACTTGACGAACTTGAGGGATATAAAGTATGCGAGAAACATTTTGACTCCAATGCGTTTACGGACAAGAATCACAGAACCAGACTACTGAAAAGTGCTATTCCCCTACCACACCATCAAGTCTCGCATAAAATACATGAAGGTAAGTCTGTCAATATTGAAGTTATTCTTGATAGGTTACATACATAAATACTTTAAAAATATATAAAATTCGACGCAGGACGCAAACTACCACCCTTTTATTTTTAAAAATAATTTTTAATATTTTGGGAGAAAAAGCGTTGATAAAAATATTTAATACTCTTAATAATTAATAAATTAGTATTTCTGATATTCGAAATTAGGATATAGCGCTTACTCCATTTTTGCAGGGGTTTGTCATGCAATTAGGCTGAAAAATTTGTATATATATTTTGGAATATATGATATCATTAATCGTTTTAGAGATTTTAAAGTTTTTTGGATTTGATATCATCAAATACAATTTTTAATTGTGGGGTCTAGTTAGCGATGGTCATGTTTTTATTACGAATAGTCTGCTATAAGACATTAATTCAGTCAGTCGATCAATCAGTATATTTATCACTTTTCAGATAACGAATGCTTAGTGGTCACCAAAACCGCCAACTCGAAAACATATTGCAAAAGAAGCATAGAGTTTTCTGACGATTTTTCTGACAACGATATTAAAATAATTACGTCAAGTGTATCAGCCGTCAAGGTTCCTGGAGAACATCAATCCCAATCGCGCGAAGTAAAGACGTTCACGCAATTTCAGATACCCAGTTCTAAAATTAAAAAAGCGAAATGCGACGGTCCCAAGATCTCTCGCGGTGATGAACATAATATAAAAAAGAAATATAAATCAATATTACAACAAAATCTGAGGTTGCGTCGTAAATGGTCACGTTTGAAAGCTCAGAGCGACCCAAAATTTGTCTTGAGATTATTATTAAATAAGCGTAGCAAAGCAGTCCAAGTATTTACTAAAATGCAGGTTTTTCACAAAAAATCGCAAAAATGGAACCAGGACGAAAAAGATTTGACCCTATCTTTGTATTGTAAATCTCCGGGACTGTACAACAATTTGTTGGCTCGTGGATTTATATTACCATCTGTGTCCACTATTACAACTTGGTTGAAGTCGTTCAACTTAAGGACTGGCGTCAATACCAACTTAGTCAACTTGTTGGAAAAGAAAGTGGAGGTAATGGAGGACGTGGAAAGGAAGTGTGTTATTATGGTAGATGAAATTAAACTAGAAAAAGGTAGCACAATTTGTTTTATTCCTAATGTTAGATATTTACAAAATCGTTTTTTTTTTGTAGGTATCGATTATAACGCTTATCATGATTTATTGGAAGGATTTGAAGATTTTGGAGATCTGGGAAGATCAGAGAAACTGGCAACACAAGGCGTTGTTTTCTATTTAAGAGGGCTTTATTACTCTTGGAAAATTCCTTTCTGTTATTTTAGTTCAGCCTCTTCCGTAAAAGCCGAAATTTTGGTCAAATTAATAAAAATGGTGGTTTCCAAAGTAATTGCTATTGGATGATGTCCTAAAGTTTTTGTTGCCGATCAAGGTTCCAACAATAGGTTAGCCTTTAAAAAACTTACGGCAGCTGAGAAGACACCTTATTTTGATATGAATGAGCATCGCATTACAATTTTATTTGACACTCCACATTTACTTAAGTCGTTAAGGAATAATCTAATGAACCATAAATTGGAAACGTTTGTAGGCGGAGACAAAGTTAGTTGGTCAGATTTTACAAAAACTTATGACTTAGATAAAGCAAGTAACGTTGCTAGATCTATGTTGCGGATTTCAGAAAAGCACGTGAATCCGACTAACTTTCAAAAAATGCGTGTTAAATACGCAGCACAAGTATTTAGCAGTAGCGTCTCTGCCGCAATATTAACTGCCCATCAAATAAAACAGCTTAATAGTCCAAGTGCCAAGAACACTGCGACATTTTTTCAAAAAGTAAATAATATTTTTGACGTTCTCAATGCGAAATGTCTGTCAGATCCCAATCCGTTCAAGAGAGGTTTAAGTGCGAAAAATAACTTACCCATGAAAACGCTTCATGAAGGTTTGGAATTGTTTTCTAACATCCGGTTTGTCGAAAATGGCAAAGAACGCAATAATATCTATTGCCTAGAGGGATTCAGGTGGACTATCACCGGGATACTTCAACTGTGGGATAACGCCGTGGCAGAGGGAATGGTGTATCTGCTCACATCTCGATTAAACCAGGATCCGTTAGAGAATTTCTTTTCTGTCGTTAGAACCCGGGGTGGATATAATCCATATCCCAAAGTAAAAGGATTAAGAATTGGATTACAACAAAATATCCACATTCGCCTACAAGCAACAGCTGGTGCAAATTGTGAATGTGATGACGATGAACCATTGCCCTTAGTAAAGGACACATCTGTAACTCCATATTCACAAACTAAAACAGCACTTATTGAAGCCAAGTCTTCAATATTACGAACATCAACTGAAGAAGTTGATATAAGCCATGGATCCACAGATGACCAAATCGACGTCGAGCCAACCATAGAAGATTGCACGATTACTTACGTTGCTGGGTATTTGGCACATTTTATGTTAAAAAATGCCTTGAATGTAAAAAGTGCTTCATTCTAGACGAGGACGTAGTCGTGCGGCCCCACGAATCCTTGGTTTTCAATAAAAATTATGGAGCGGATGGAATCATGAGTTTAAAGAGACCAACACACAAATTTTGTTTATTAATTAGTTGCCTCCTAAAAAAATTTGGAGATTTATTTGACAGATATAAATTAAAAAATGGGTTGGTAGAAAATATAAAACATGACTTAATTTTAGTTATACGGGAACATGACCAGTTTTGGTTTGATCAGTGTGGTGACCATCGCAATATTATTATTAAACAATTAATAAAAATAAAATTATTTAGGGCTGTTAAGTGGGTTAGTTCTAGTACTAATAAAATTAAAGATAACGAATCAGGTAAACCACATAGGAAAATAAGAATATTACATTAGAGTTTGGACTTATAGGTATATTAGTCATCGGCCAAACTGTTTCTTATATTATGTTATGCCGTTGATTGAAATAATTAAATATTTCAATCAACGGTTATGCAAATATAGTTGCATTTACGGTTAGATGGAATGGGTTTATTTTTTATTTATTTTCTCAATTTGCTGTTAAATTTTGGTGTATTGTTTAATTATTAATCAAAACATACTGATACTAACAAATAAAAACATATAAAAAAAACTTTCTAAATTACGAGTTTAATTTTTTTTAGTCGGACACTGGAGTCCACAGGGGTTTACCAACTCAAGTGTAAAGATTGTCCAAAAGTTTATATTGGTCAAACTGGACGCAATTTCAAAACACATTTGAAAGAACATAAAAATTCATATATCACTAATAATACAAATTCTACTTATTCCAATCATTTCATAGCAGATAACCACAGTTTTAATAGCAAAAAATTGACTTTACTAGAAGCACTAGAAATTAACAAATTAAGAAATACAGAAAATGTTCTAAACGACAAAACCAATATAAATAATTCTTCTCTTTTGAAATTGTTTGCCTGTCTTGTACCTTTAAATTTTATTTCAATGTAAAAAACTGTTATGTTGGTATTTACCACTTGAGTTCATTTCTGGGGTTTCCATATATTTTTTTTATACCTTACACTATATTACTTTACTTACCTGTTTTTACCTAATAGTATAGAAAACAAACTCCAGGTAAACAAAGTAATATTGTGTAAGGTATAAAAAAATATATATGGAAAAACCCAGAAATGAGCTTATGTCAGATATTCTTTTACCATTTTAGAAGAAGCTACTGTGTAGCGAAACACGTGTAATGTACATAAAGTAAAAATAAAATTAGTGGAAAGTAATAACTTTAATTTAATATGAATGTCCATGGACAGTTACATAATATCAAGTTTACAGGTTGGGTAGATGGGGGATAGATACTACATAGTTTGTAGGTTGCTAAAATAACGTCCCATATTTCAAAAACCATAAGTTATTCAACCTATGTTTTTAGAGGTAAACCACCCAAAAATTAGTTATGCCACATTTTGTTAAAGTTCTGATGGTAAAACCACGAACTCCCTGTATAGCATACATTTTTTTTTTCACATTGTTACAGACCATTATAAATCGATCTTTGCCATTGTCATTTAGAAAACTAAGTTATGTCAAACAATTAGTTATATAAAAAATGTATTATCTTTTTGCCTTTTAGTAGCCTTCAAGAACACAAAATCACAAAAATTTCCCTGCAGAAAGGTGTCATTTTCTTTTCCCTGCTTTTAGAATAGCCGAAATCTGTTACATTAAAACCCATTTTTGCCTTGTATTTTAGACATTTTTCCGAAAATAGAATATATTATATATATAACCTTCAACTTTTTAAGGTTCGGGTTAATTTCTTTTTATTCTCTTCAGATCGCCCATGAGGTTTAATAGGTATATCCTTAGCGAGTCGAAATCAATATAAAAAAAATTCTTGTGCATTTCCTATGGTACCATTTCCACAGTCAACAATTAACTGAAAATTGAGATCTATCAATTAGCTCCAAACATGCCGTACAGTACAGAAATCAAAAACAATATTGTAAGGACAACCTGTATATACGCAAATGTATAAGTATATTACTTGTTTTATGTATTTAAAATTCTTTTATTTGCTATCCTAAACAATTTTTTTTATAACTTGAACGTTGAATTTAACCGTTGATTGAATATTTAATTTAACATAGGTAATGTATGATTTATATTTAAATAATTTATCGAGGATAAGTAATATATTTATTAAAGCAAATTATATATTTAGAGACAATAAATTTCTAGAACCAGTTCCATACAAGAAACGAAAAATTCAAAGACATAACCACTTGATGCTCTCCTACGTTAAAACACTTTTACAATGAATAAGCGAACAAAACCGTTGATTGAAATATTAAATATTTCAATCAACGACAAAACTACCTCCGGTTATTACTACCACTACTGTTGAATCGGCAACATCTAGTTTTTCGACGGCGTTTCTATAGATACGACGAAAATATTCATAGGTATTAATTCGTATAGTCGCCGCAACATATGGGATGACGCCTGTTACCGGGTAGGTTTTCTCTGGGAGAGGGGTAAGGCGAGCATAGCGGGGCACATTGTCCTTACCCCGCAAGCGACGACCCCCTCTCGTCCGGCGTTGCGTATCTTATTAAATATTTCAATCAACGTTAAGTATAAGTGGCATGCAGCGGTGAAAAATAATCGATAACGGTAACAACACGTTTTTGACTCACCAATTTTGAGCATAAAACTCAAAATGTTCTTATTTAATATTGGTCTTAAATAAATAAATGGTACGCTACTGGTACCGATATCTAACTTAACGGAACCTAACCGAATTATATTTGACAAGAGACGTATTACACAAAACATCCCCTGTTTTGTGGACGTATAAAACTTACCAAATTATCCATGGATGTTTCATAATATATGCGCAGGACTTCAGGATGTGAGAGCTCGTCGAAAAATATGAAAAAGTCTCTATTAACTAATCCTCTAAAATGCACCATTTTCGAGAGAAATTGAAAAAAAAATCCGGAACCGGAACCGTTTATCGTACAGAAAACAGCTTTTTAAGCATTTTCTACTCATAATAAGCTATGTTTTTTGCAAGAATGTTTTTCATTAATTCATAATTGGTGAAGATTTTGAAGGAGTAGTGGGTGTTTTTCTCCTCAATTTCTACGCCACTGGAAAAAGTACGGTTTTAAGATAACCGCCAATATTTTCTACACGAAAAAGGTACTCTTGGTCATAAGCTCTAAAGGTTTTGACCAAAATCACCTGTTGAAAATTTGTTGAAATAAATTTAACTTTTTCTACTAATTAAACGTTATCTTCATAATTGCAAAATTTAAAAAAAATGAACACCTTTCTTTAGCTTATCCTTATAAAAAAATTGTTTTGTTTTATTTCTCCAAGCCGTAAAAATAGTCGAAGAAATTTATTAAATGTTGAAAATGTCCGCCGTTAGCTTCAATGCACGCAGCATTAATTTTGCAATTATGAAGTTAGTTTGGTTTTGTTACTTGTTTTAACGTTTAAATAAATTTCGTTTAATTAGTAGAAAAAGTTAAAATTATTTAACAAAATTGACCATGTTTTTCAACAACTTGATTTTCATCGAAAACTTACTTGTTACAGTTACTGTGGCGAGCATTATTCTTGCGCCACACTGTATATATTGTATTTTATTCTGTAGATACTGTGGCAACCTTTTTATTGTGCCACACTGTATATATGTATTTTTAAATTTAGTGATTTCTTTGTAAGAATTTAGTATAGTAGTTGTAAATAATATTTTCTAAATTGCACCAAATGTTTAAACATCTGGCACGAATATTTCTACTTTCTTTTTAATGTTTTTCATTTTCGGGAACAAAAGAAATCCCTAGTCCGTACCTAGAAAAAGCAGTGGTTATTGTTAAAGCCACGTACCGACCAGATGTGGTACTCTCTTCACAGAGATGCTTTTTCTATAATTTTACCCCAGTCAGTCTTCAACATCAAAACCGTCAACATCTTTCTCGTGCCAAAACTCTCTCTCCAGATTTTGACAACCTAACTCTCAAACACACTCTTTTCCATTTTAATAAATATTCAGTTTTGTACATACCGTTAAACAGTGTTTTAATTATTACAACCATACTACCCAAATTACTATTATTATTATATTCCTATACGAACATATTAATTTATTTAAAGCAAGTAAGAAACATTTCGGTTTGGTCGCAACCAGCGATATACCAAAAGGACATTGGGATTGCGTATAGGTAGGATTATTTATTTAATAATGTTAGAGTGAATGAGTTAGGAGACAGGACACGCCCAAATTCCCCACACTAATAAGTTACATTTATTTTGTAGTTAAATTTGAGTTAAGTTCCTACTTTTGTGGCGTTTGTATTGGAACATTTTTAGTTAAATATTTATGGTTTATTTGGTAAACCTATAGACAGATATGTTTTTTTTGTATTATATTTTTGCATAGTATTTGGTATTTGGTCTTCGATATAATTAGTATTTTATACCTGGAGTGAATTACTTCTTCTCGGGAAGTTGTTATCGACATTTTATTTTTAGTGTGTTAGGATATCGTGCTGGTGACACGTTGGATTCATGCGGCCAACCCGGCTGTTTGAGATATCGCCTGGCCTCGTGAGACCAAGGTGTCACCATTAAAACAAAAATCAAAAAAACTAACTTTTACCTAAAAAAACATTTTCAAGAGTATATTTTAATTTTTGTGTAATCCCCAACACTTATTAAAAAAACTAAACGGCCTACACACTTTCCTTCTGGCATATGGGAACATCCTATTATCGATATGTTCAACCACATGTTATACTTGATTTTTCACTTATGTTCACCAGGAAGATTTTCATCAAGAAAAATCCTACAACCAGTGAAAGTAAATCATGGTTTCATATTTACTGTCTTATAAACCTTATTACAAAATATACACAGAAATAAGATACTATAATATACATCTAAATCTATATTTTTACAAACTACAACACTAGGTACTAAATAATCTAATATGTACAAACCTAAGCTAAATTATTATTTACAATTAATTTTAATATACATATACAAAATGTATATTCTACTCACCAATTACAACCTGTTCGGATTGAAACGATGCTGTCTTGTCTTCGATCTAACCATTTTCTGATTTTTGTCACACTTCTTTAACAAATTCTCTCCCATCGTCTTATTATTCCTGGGCATATCTCTCACCCTGACATCCCTAACAACATTTTGTCCAGTGTGAGTCGCAGCTTTTGATTCACCAGTTCTTCCTATGCTCGTCGTCAATTTCGGATTAAACTTAAACTCCAACATAGTCTTCTTCTCTTGTACTATTGCCTCACATATTCTTTTCTTCAGCAATGGATCACCATAACAAATACTCAATAAAATTGGAAAACCACGTACCATCGATAATAAAGATGTTCCATCTAATAAGCGCAATATCGCACACCACATTTCCACTGGTAAACTCGCCAACTGGGCCGGAGACTCGATACGTCTGAATAATTTATACATATTCGTAGAATTAATTAACTTCCTCACTAAAATTCGCACCCTATAATTATTAAATTTTAACTGACTATATCGCGCGCGGCACTGGTTTATATACGCCTACCCGTACGCTGCGCAGCCAATAGGGTGTTAGCTCCGCTCACACACACTACGTGGACGTACCTATGTGATTGGTTAAGTATAAGTGGCATGCAGCGGTGAAAAATAATCGATAACGGTTACAACACGTTTTTGACTCACCAATTTTGAGCATAAAACTCAAAATGTTCTTATTTAATATTGGTCTTAAATAAATAAATGGTACGCTACTGGTACCGATATCTAACTTAACGGAACCTAACCGAATTATATTTGACAAGAGAGGTATTACACAAAACATCCCATGTTTTGTGGACGTATTAAACTTACCAAATAATCCATGGATGATTTCTTTTTTTTTGTTTTTACAACAAATTTTGCAACTTCCTGTGCTATTTTTTATGTTCCGACGGCACAGCGTAGTTTTCAAAAGGAAAAGTGTGTCTGGTATGTGACCAATGTGGCCCCACAACTCTTTTCGAACTATATATATTTTTTCAGGAATAATACTACCTACATAGGTAATGTCGTATAACCGGGTGTTGTTGGGTTACCGAGTGGGAAGGGTTCTCGGTTGCATAAATAAACGATCGACGGTATCATTGAACACTTTTAAGAAACACTAGGAATAGTTATAATAACCTAAATCTACTAATTATTAAAGTAAGGATCATACAACATAAATGTAACATAACATGAGCTAATATAAGTGCGCCAAAACTAGTTTTTCTCTAACCTCCCTTATATGTCACTCTCAGTAGAACGCGCTTTGTTGTCTTCTTCTGTTTACATAGAATCCGCGCGTTAGTAGAGATGAAAGCTAAAGATACTACATTTCCCCCCCGTTAAGCTGAAACTAATCGGTGATTCGAACTGGGCGTCGTCCTTCTCTTGGTGGGTTTCTTCTAAACATAGTTGCAGGTTCGTCAGTCGTCGACTGTTGACTCGTACTAGGTTCTGGTGCTGCAGTAGAATCTAACATTTTATCACTATCTGGAACGATCATGTGTGACGGTACCTCTATATCTTCTGGTGTACTTGTTACTATGTTGTCATTTTGCGCTCTATGTCGCAGCTGATCCCCGTGTTTGCTTTTTGGGGTACCATTAACGTCTACTACGTAAGAGTATGGAGCTTTTTCTTCCAAAATAGTTCCGGGCAGGGAACCTTTTCCTAGAGGATTGTTTACCAATACTGACTGGTTTAACTTGTAAGATATATTCTTCGTATTCTTGTCATAATAATTTTTCTGGGTGAACTGCGATTTCTGGATATTTCTATGCACATCAGGTTTCTTTTGATCGAAGATTGTTCTTAATGGTCGCCCAAACATTAGTTCGCTTGGCATTCTTCCTGTGGATCGTTGTATAGTGTTCCGAAAATTAAACAAAAAGGCTTGTAATCGAACATCTTGACTTAACGTTTTATCACTCGCGTTCATCCGTTCTTTAAAAGTTTTAATTACGCGCTCTGCTAACCCGTTTGTTTGAGGATGGTATGGTGTTGATGTAACATGCGTTATAGAGAATCACAAAAGTTTTTAAAATCATCGGACACTAACTGCGGTCCATTATCTGATACAATTATTTTTGGATAACCGAAACGCGCGAATACTTCACGTAACGCGTTAATCGTAGAACTAGAAGTGATATTGTTCATGGGAACAATTTCCAACCAACGCGAATAAGCGTCTATTATTATGAGCCACATTTTGTTTTCAAACCGACCGGCAAAGTCTATGTGAACGCGAGACCACCGTTCTGGAGGCGGGCTCCACGGATACAATGGTAGCTTTGTGTTGTTCTGACGCGACTCTTGACACGAATAACACGTCTTCAAAAAGTTAACAATATCCGAATCGATATTTGGCCAATAAACATGTAGTCGGGATATTGATTGCATAGCGGTTATCCCTGGGTGTCCATCATGCAACACACATAAAATCCTGTGTTTTAACGTTTCGGGTATACATATTCTTCCCTTCCACAACAATATATTATCTTCATAAGAAAGCTCGTCCCTTTTTTCATAAAAAGTAGTACGTCGTCCGAAATATGTTTCTTATCCGGCCAATACGACCGCATATACTGGATAATTTTTAGAAAGGTTTTGCCTCCAGAAGTTTTATATTGCAGGATTTTCTTCGTTACAGGTAAGTGGTGTAATCGCAAATGCATTAAATGGCCTCTTTTTTGTAATCCCATTTCTTCTAGTGGTGATAATTCTTCATTTGATAAAGGCGCACGTGATAATGTGTCAGCTGCAGCGTTTTCTTTTCCAGGATGATATCTTATTTCAAAATCATAACTGTTCAAGATAATTGACCATCTTAGCAAGCGGTTACTTGCTACCTTCGGTGTTGAGCGGTTTTCACTAAATATTCTTTCAAGGGGTTTGTGATCCGTTAACAAGGTGAATCTACGTCCGTAGATATACTGGTGAAACTTTGAGATTGCAAACATTATTGCCAAAGCTTCTTTGTCAATTGTTGCGTATCGTTTCTCCGTATCGTTAAAAGTTCGGGAAGCGTATGCTATGGGTTTTCGTTTGCCATCTGTAAATTCGTGAAACAGTACTGCACCTGCACCAAAATTGCTTGCATCGCACGTAAGTATCAATGGTAACGATGGATCGTAATGTACAAGCGTGTCTGAAGAGGTAAGTATGGATTTCAGCTGTCTAAAAAGCTTTTCATCTTGTTCACTCCATTCAAAATCAACGCCCTTCTTCAAATAGTTATACAACGGTGCACATTTGATATGTAAATTGTCAATGAATCTTCCGTAATATGTTATAGAGCCTAAGAAAGATCTTAGCTCGGAGACATGAGTAGGCCTTGGCATATTCTTGATTGCAGTTATGTGATCATCATCGGCATCAATATAGTGTCCCAAAAATGTAACAGACTTTGTTAGTAGTTTACATTTTGATTTTTGTGTTTTAATACCAAATCTGTTCAGTCTACCAAGAATTTCATTTAATCGTTTGATATGCAATTCTTTAGTCGGAGCTGTAACAAGAATATCGTCCAAATAGCAAACTGTTCCCTCGATATCGGATAGAATCTGATCCATGGTTTTCTGGAACAGAGATGGAGCAAAATTTACCCCAAACGGTAACCTCTTATATTAAAAATATCCTTTATGTGTAGCTCTTATATTAAAAATATCCTTTATGTGTAGCTAATTTTACTAATTTTATTATTTCCTTCTATTAATATAAAAAATATGAATCAATCAAGTTTTTCTAAATTCGCAAAAGAATTTCTTGTAAATAGTTGTTTCTATAGTGTATCTGATTATCTTATGTGTACCCTTAATACAGATTGTCATAAAACTAGTTGAATAGGAAATATGAATTAAGAATGTATTGAGATATTGTATAGTTTTAATTGTTATCGTTGAAACGGATATTGTTAGAGTTATAATTTTATTAACAACTATTATTGTTATATTGCGTTGTACTGTTAATTGTTTTATTGTATTATTATTGTTATGAGTTTAAATAAGATAAATAAATAGAATTTTGTAAATTAATAAATTAATACTTATATGGTATAGGGTGTTGAATTGCCTACTAAATGTGAATCTATATAATTTCAATTGATTTTTGTTTTTTTTTTTTTTTTGATGCATTGTAATAGGGACTTAAAATGTACTGTTGTATGTATGAAAAGTCAATAAAGTATAAAGTATATTACTAAATATTTTCTGGAGTCAGGATGAACTGGAAGTTGCAGATAGGCATCTTTTAGATGTATATTAGAAAAATATTTTCCCCCACTTAGCTTTGACATAATGTCGTCGAATCGTGGCAACGGATAATCATTTTTCACCACATGTGGGTTTATCGTTACAGAAATATCTCCACAGATTCTAATGCTGCCGTTAGATTTTAGCACTAAAACAATAGGTGTAGACCACTCTATAGGTGTTACGGATCGGTTTACATGTTCAAGAACACCTTCGTCAACAAGACGCTTCAGTTATCCTGCTACCTGTTCTTGTAGCGCGATAGGTACTGGTCTTGGTCTAAAGGTTTTAGATACGACATTTTCCTTCATATGAATACGTACCATATGTCCAGAGATTGCACCTATTGTTACAAGTCCAAAAGTCACTTACCTTAGAAATTCATATGCTTTATTGATCTTTGGTAGTAATGTATATAATAAACAATGTTTTACAATTTACCACACATATGGATACTATACACAGTATGATCCAATGATAATTGTCTCTTTTTCCCATTCTCGTACCTCAATACTCTTGTTTTTGATGTCGGTATTCACTGACTAGGGCTTCGGTGATTGTTTTAGTTTTTCCTTTGTTTACCTAAAAATGTAAATAAAGTTTTAGGTTAATTTATAAGTCATTCGAATCCTACAAACCTATCGTCGATGGCTTCTTCTCGCTGGGGACTCCTTTTGCATATTGTTGCTAAGAATTATCCTACTATTATTGTTTATATCCATCTACGACGTCAATTTTAATAACATGCCATTTCGTCACAATGATTGACCAATCACAAAATTGGAATACCGTTTGACCTCTAATTTCCCGGCTAATTTGTCTTTGTTAAAGACAAGAATTAATTGGTTCGGCCATTTTATTGATTTCTGTGGAAACAGTAGCGAGTGTTCCGATAAAAGCTTGATTAAGTTTGGTAAAACTATTGTGGAGGCACTTGTAGTAAATTTAATTGGTGCTCCACGTAATTGATTTGGTGGTTTTGTATTCGAGAACTACTCGCTGCAAAGTCGAACTGTATTTCGCCAACTAAAAGGCCATCCAACAACTAAGGTAGGATACCATATTCAATAAAGTACTTTATGCTTAAGTAGATTGTGCTGTATGCTGACCCCATTCTCTGCTTTTAGGGCTTCTTCTTTATTTTCTTGGGCTTTGTCCCGCTTTATTGTGCTGTGCTGTTTGTAAACGCTTTTTGCCGTAACCATTGCATGTGTTGCGTATCACTGGTCTGGCTTGTGAAGAGTCTTCAACACGGTACTCGTACTATCAACCCGGTAGCTGGAGTTACCACATACATAGCGTGGATTACTGGTGTGTGTTCCCATACTTGTTGGTGCCCCGAGTGCATGGTCTGAGGATTGGATTGAGCCTACGCAAAATCCAGGCTCCACAGATAAGCAATTCTTAGATAATAGTATAACTACCATATCTACACCTACACACATCAACAATTAAACAATTAAAGTTTTATTTAGAACCGGTATCTACTAGTCATTAAATTTTATTAAGTATTTCGTCTGTCATATTATACCTAGTTATCAAAAATAAATAAGTGTTATATAAGTTAGTTTACCGTTGGCCACTCTGTAAGCGTCCCCATAGTACTATGGTAACGAGGTTCGGCATTTAAGTGTTTCGTATATTTCGTGTGCCTACCTATTTGTTTAACGTTAAGAATACCTGTTAAAATAATTATTGTTTGTGATAAGTTAAGTATTTATATATATATATATATATATATATAGGTTATAGGGGATACCTACCCGTTAGTTTATAAGACTGATTTTTTGTATCTTTTAAGTGTAATTGTCGCTTTCTGTCCATAATAGTAAAAACCATAATATAAAATATAAAATTAATTCTAAATTTAAAATACGATCAGCTGATGAACCCTATCTAAGTGTCATTTCTCATCTGCTTCTTATTTTCAATTGGTAAGAGGCCCTAAGCCTGGATCGTAGATTGGTAAATGGTAGAATAGGCATTTACAAATACATATAGCTCATATTTTCTTATTATTATATATTTATAGTCATTTATTATTATTATTGCATATATTTATAGTCATTTTTTTTAATAGATTTATATTTATCTACCTGGAAGGAACTGTCTTGTCATTTTCTGTAGACAATTTCCTATTTTATTTCATCACCGCAACTATCAATACGCTAAGAGGGCAAAAATAGGTGGCGCCTTTTTAATACTACATTTATAGTATAACCCACGACCTCACCGTTTGGCTAGCGGGATATAGGCCCAATGTATTGATAGTGCGTCCGCGGCGATACAGTTTTCTTCGAGTTTGGATTCGATATACACTTCCCCCCTTTGCCCGTTCATCGCGTTAGCCCGTTGGACGTGGCACTATATGACCATCAAAAAGTTCCTTGTAGATGTCGAGAAGTTTAGCTACTTCTTGGACTGTTACATCTGACCCGTTAGTGGTTGCAACTTCATGCATCGATTCCTGTTGTTTACGTGTTTTCGTGTTACTTGAAGGTTGTTCACTCTTGTTTGCATGTGTTGTTTTGTTTGCTTTACTTGTTGTGCTATGTTCACGTGATGTGAGTTGACACAGTCGAGAACCAGGTGGAAAATCTAGTCCAAATTTTATGCACCAGTCTAGACCAAATAAAGGTATATCATTTCTCTTTGTTACATATATAGGTAATTTCATATTTTTCTTAAAAGCGTTAACACTGACATGTGCTATGCCTAACGTTTCAATTTCCACAACTGTGTAAGCTATTAAGTTGTTCGTTGGTGTTAGAGGCGGTTTTCCCAATAATTTCCACAATTTTCTACCTACTACGGAATGTGCTGCACCAGGGTCATACAGCATCTCTGTTTCGATGTTGTTAATGTTCGTTTTTAACATAATCTTGTTAGCTGATTGTATATTTCGTACGTTCGATGTGTTGGTTGAACTGCAACTGCCGTCCTCATTTGAGTTGGCATTATTTTCTTCGCGGACGCAACGTGTACTATTTGTTCGTTGTTTATTTGCGATGCGGGCTTTACCTTTTGAGATACAAACTTTCGCGAAATGATTTAACAACCCACACGCCGCGCACTTTCGACCCTTCGCTGGACAATATTCTTTGTTCGCATGACGTTTATTACCGCACTGCAGACAATCGCTGCCTGCCTCTAAATTTAGAGGTTTTTGTTCGTTATTATTATTGTAAGAACGCGTGTTTGTTTTTGACGACCGTTGGATGTCTCTGTTTTTAACTCTATTCGTTATTTTATCACTTTTGTTAAAGGATAGCGCTGCTAGTCGCCGTGACTGTAATGTAGCTTGCTCTAACATCAACGCAGACGCTTCCACCATCTCCAAAGTTATATTAGAGTCGGGATGTGCTCTAATAAGTTCTTGTTGCCACACAGAATTATTTATCCCGATAACCAGTTGGTCACATAAACGTTCGTTTAAGCTCGCACCAAAATCACAGTTTCCGGCTAACCCCCGTAACGCGGATACAAATTGTGTTATAGTTTCATCATCTGTGCGGGTACGTAACGCCAAAGATTAATCTACACAATAGATAGTCAGCCCAATGCATTAAAATCAGAACATCTCTAAGTATGCCTGCCACTACGTGGCGTAGACTAGCGTGTAAAGCATAGAGCAGTATTGTCACAGCCAGAAACCGTTTTGTAGTTTATTAATATCAAAAACAAAACGCAACGTATAACAATTATTTAGATCATTTGCAACAGATATGCACCGGCAATGCTGTATTGTCAGAGAGAGAAATTGATGAAATTCTGTATTAATCTGGAGGGGATACGCAGGGAGGGTAGAAAAAAAAACAAGCGAATGTGGTGTGTGTCGTGCTGTTGCCAATTCGTCGGTAAAAGAAACACACAGGGTGATTTATTACAAGTACAGTATTGAAATAAAAGCCTAATCTCTATGAATTAAATTTAATATAATAATATTTAATCCATGTCATACATGTTTCAAGACTAGACCAGTCCCATGATCAGTGGCGAACAATCGTTAAATGAAAAGCTTTTAGATAGAAACATACTTTTGACTAAATATTTCACGTAGACAATGTGGCAAAGATGTAACAAGATTGTTGTAGATCTTATAATACCTATAATAAAAAAATTATCAGTGCTACCTATATTATATTAGGTATACCTATTATAATAGTCTGTCTCTTCATCAGGTATAAGTTCCACTTTATCGGTTTAGGTACTTAAATTTTACTTCTTTTTAATGTTTCTTCGGGTAAATAATAAGTTCGGTAGGAATAGGGCTTTGGGTATGAAACAAAAAAGATAGAAAATAGAAATTTGATATAGGGGTAGTTCTAAGCATTTACAAGTTTGTGACGTGTAGCGATTTTCGATGCCGCCCCCGGAGGTATACATGAGGGCGGCGCAATGCCGTTTTAAATATCTCGTATCGCTTTCTTGGAAAATAAAAAATTGTAACTGATAACTGAAACTTAGTACTTAATACGTGGGCGTAAGAGGTAAGGTCACTTCACAGGTCTCTATTAATGAAAGAAAGTTAACATTTTGAGCATCTGCGTAAAATTAAATGTATCCGTTTGGTGGGTAGTTTTGATTACAATAAGTCGGTGCCAAGCCCAAGCCCGAAACAAAATAAATCTATATTTACCTACTACCTATTTGGCTTGGTACCGACTATTATGTGCATTGTTGTCTTTTGAATGATATTTGTATTTTGTTATTTTTCGTATTTTTTATTAGTTCTTTTGACAGCTCTGGTGTCATCAATACACCTGTATCCCGAATTGCACCAAATTGCGATGCTATTGAACAAGCATATAATCCTAAATATAATAGTATTTTTGAACTACCTGTATCTCGAAAACCAAGCCGTAGCGGACCCATGTACATATGAAATTTGTATCTTAAAATTAGTCAAAGAATCACCCTTTAAAGTTTGTACAAGTACTTATGCAACACCCTGTATACATAGATACTTTGATTTGCAATTTGCAAATCTGTCAAACTAGGTAATGCTGTTTTTTTTTATTTACTTTCAAATATGGTGTTATGTAATTGTATTCAAATTAAATGTTTGGGGATGATATTTACGAGTTTTATTTTTTTATATAGAGAAACTGTTATTCAGTTTTTAAGGATCAATCTGAAGCAGACGATTGTACTTGTTAAAACATGAAAAAAGTTATTGTCGTGATACTTTTAACACCCTGTTGGTGGGTTTTTAAAGCTTTTTACGAAACGTGTTAACAATACAATCTACATAAATCGTTAGTTTTTTAAAGTTTTATGATCATTGCACAAAAACCAATATTAGGGAGACTGTAAGTTTTTTTTCAATTCGGCGTTGCAGAATTTGAACCTAATTGTGATAATTGTGTTATTTTACTAGTATAGATATTTTTGAGTAAATTAATTCGGTTATAATCGATGAGTAGAATCTTTGGAGTAAAATACATTTCACAAAAACCCTGAACCATATTTCTCAATAGATTTAAATTTTCATTAAAAACAGATTAAAAATTCTAATTTTTTACATCCTGCATTTCGAAACCGTATTTTTTTAAATAATTATTGTCATGCTGGAAATTTCAAACCTTATTTACTTCAGCAACTTGTAAAAAGCACAGCCTTTTTAATATTAACATTTCTTAAAATCGATATTACGCGATAACGATGACTTTCTATCAATATCACAGAAGGATACATTTATTACGTATATAATTTGTTAGATTTTACATCTCCGAATTGAAACACACGCAAAAAATGTGCATAAAAAAGTTAGGGTAGCATTTCACGCCTGTATGCCCCTTTAATTTACCCGCCTCTGAGATTTATTTTTTCATAATGTTAACGACAAGTTGAATCTGCTGTTTGAGTTTGATCATTAAAACTGAATCAGGTAATAACCGGAAGTCCTATCTATAACGCCAAATTTCGTTAATTTAAATATAACTTTTTGATGCATCCTTATATCCGAAATTTAAAATTAAATGACTAAAATAATATTATTTTAGTCATTTAAAATTATTGTCTAAAACATTTAATAAACCAGCCCTGTATATTTATACTATTATAGTAATTTCTTTTATTTTCGTCCATACACATTAATCTTTGCGTAGATAGGTATACGTATACCATATAATTTTAAACAAAAAACACTGCTGCACAGTAGTACGTATATGATACCTATAATATAAAAACAAACTCCCACCTCGTAGGGGAAAGTATACTCGTCCTTGTCTAACATTGCCCATATGATTATTTTATTTCAACACAATACATATAACGCCATCTACAATTTCCATAATTTCCATGGTTGCATGTTTTTCTAATAGATGTAGCTCGTGTCGAGACAGTTTCAATTTTTGTTTTATTTCCCATATACGCTGAATATCTATTGTGTAGATTAATCTTTGGTAACGCGAAAGCTACACGTTCCGAAAGTATGTACGTCTTTTTACCATAGTATCTGTTTAACATACTTAAAATTTCATCAAAAGTTGTTGTTGTAACATTTTGTGGCCTAAAATGATTTACTAAAATCTTAAAAGGTTCTGGACCTACCTTACTAAGAAGTAAGTTTCGTTTCTTGGTTATATTGTCGCCTGTATCCAGTCCATGGATTTGTATTTCCATCTGGAATCTTTGTATGTAATACTCCCATTCCTCTTTATCAGGTGAAAATCTTTCAAATTGAAAGTACTCCACATAATCGTTGTTCGATTCCTGTGCCATTTTAGGTTAGTTACTAACTAATTTACACTTTCAATTGTTTATTGTCCACTTAATTGTTTTAAGTAGTTCACGATAGAATAATGTTTATAGTTCACTAACTGTTAAGATTCACTTATTTGTTATAAGTTTACAATGTTCTTTTTTTATGCAAAACAAAACCAATCCCTTTTTCGTCGCCAGATTTATGTCGTATAACCGGGTGTTGTTGGGTTACCGAGTGGGAAGGGTTCTCGGTTGCATAAATAAATGATCGACGGTATCATTGAACACTTTTAATAAACACAAGGAATAGTTATAATAACCTAAATCTACTAATTATTAAAGTAAGGATCATACAACATAAATGTAACATAACATGAGCTAATATAAGTGCGCCAAAACTAGTTTTTCTCTAACCTCCCTTATATGTCACTCTCAGTAGAACGCGCTTTGTTTTCTTTTGTTTACATAGAATCCGCGCGTTAGTAGAGATGAAAGCTAAAGATACTACAGGTAATATACCAAAAGCATTACAAACGAAAAAACACTTGGGTTGGTAATGGAGTGCGGTACAAAGGATTATGCAGGGTGTTTTATAATATATGCGCAGGACTTCAGGATGTGAGAGCTCGTCCAAAAATATGAAAAAGTCTCTATTAACTAACCCTCTAAAATGCACCATTTTCGAGAGAAATTGAAAAAAAATCCGGAACCGTTTATCGTACAGAAAACAGCTTTTTAAGCATTTTCTACTCATAATAAGCTATGTTTTGTGCAAGAATGTTTTTCATTAATTCATAATTCGTGAAGATTTTGAAGGAGTAGTGGGTGTTTTTCTCCTCAATTTCTACGCCACTGGAAAAAGTACGGTTTTAAGATAACCGCCAATATTTTCTACTCAAAAAAGGTACTCTTGGTCATAAGCTCTAAAGTTTTCGAGCAAAATCACCTGTTGAAAATTTGTTGAAATAAATTTAACTTTTTCTACTAATTAAACGTTATCTTCATAATTGTAAAATTTAAAAAAATTGAAGACCTTTCTTCAGCTTATCCTTATAAAAAAGTTGTTTTTTTTTATTTCTCCAAGCCGTAAAAATAGTCGAAGAAATTTATTAAGTGTTGAAAATGTCCGCCGTTAGCTTCATTGCACGCAGCATTAATTTTGCAGTTATGAAGATACTTTGGTTTTGTTACTTGTTTTAACGATTAAATAAATTTCGTTTAATTAGTAGAAAAAATTAAAATTATTTAACAAAATTGACCATGTTTTTCAACAACTTGATTTTCATCCAAAACTTACTTGTTACAGTTACTATTATTATTATATTCCTATACGAACATATTAATTTATTTAAAGTAAGTAAGAAACATTTCGGTTTGGTCGCAACCAGCGATATACCAAAAGGACATTGGGATTGCGTATAGGTAGGATTATTTATTTAATAATGTTAGAGTGAATGAGTTAGGAGACAGGACAGGCCAAATTCCCCACATTAATAAGTTACATTTATTTTGAAGTTAAATTTGAGTTAAGTTCCTACTTTTGTGGCGTTTGTATTGGAACATTTTTAGTTATATATTTATGGTTTATATGGTAAACCTATAGAGAGATATGTTTTTTTTATTATATTTTTGCATAGTATTTGGTATTTGGTCATCGATATAATTAGTATTTTATACCTGGAGTGTGTTGTGTTTATATTTTTGTTAATTAAACACATATATTAATAATTAAACGATTTATTAATAATCAAAATGAAATTAGGTTATACAGAATACAGACATGGTTTTATGATAATTATAAGTGTTCTGTCTATGACATATGAAAGACAGACAGACATAAGTCAAACCTTAAATTAGAGATGGGCAAACGATATAACAATATTATAACATCTCCCTCTTTTTTTTTTTTAATTTTAACAAACATTATTATACATAATCATTAAGATATAAAGGTTTTGTAACAGTCCTACCACTTCTCGTCTTAACTCTATAGTCATCACCCAACTAACAATTTAACTTTTTTAATTGCTGTAAGAACGTTTATAAAATATATTTTATAAAACACCCATTGTTTTATAAACATTTTCACAACGTTCTTACGCGCCTTATAAACACGAAAAAGGCGCAGATTTATAAAACAAATCGACTCGTTAACGGTTCTATAAATGTTGCTTGTTGCTATTATACAATAGTTTTTAGAACGTTTATAAATATCTAATAAAAATCAAATAAAACTGTTATAAAGCAGTTTTATTATAGTTCTGGTACTAGAACAAAACGACATATTTGTAGAACTACTATAAAACTGTTATAAACATATTTTATAACTCTTTTATAAGAGCCTCAATTGCTATCAACGGTAACAGTTAAAGGATATAAACGTTTTTTTAATATACCTTTTTACACAAAATTATTTTATAATTATTATGCATTGTTGTTGGTACACATTAATAAAATCTGAGCAATCATGGAGGTAAAAATAATATAAAACGCAATAATACCCAATAACGAATAATAAAATAAGTCAGATAAAATTCACCCATGAGCAGATTTGGCGGCGAAACAAAATTTACTGTTAAATATATTGTATATTATTACTAAAATTTTAATGCGCCTCGCGAATTATGTAAATTAATGAATTTAGATTTTATAAATTATATAAAATATTTTTTTTTTGTCACTTATTGTTGAAAATAATCTTTTGGGATATCCTTCATTATGTAATGACTGATTTTGTATACCTTATTAGCTAAGATAATTTTACAAATTATAAAAATATTAATTTTCAAAGTTTGGTCAACATGGCTAACAATTTAAAGAATCCAAAAATGGCTTCTTCCTTATACGATGCTTATAAAACAAAATTATCTCAACCCAGACGAGTATGCTCTTTAGATAGCTATTACAAAATAACTGCAGAATTGTTTTATATATATTCGTTACCAAACATAAATCTCATAATATTTTAAGTGCAAATAAAATGCGTATATTAACTGTGTCGTACTATAGGTACCTATGTTTTATGTAAACGTGAAGAATTTTTTATAAACCAGTTATGGTGTAAAAAAATATATTTCACTAAGCTTGATAATGAATAATGAAGCTAATTACAAGTATTTTTCTTGAAGTTTTATGTATTTAGTAATCGTTTGCCGTTATTTAAAATAAATTAATAGTAAAACAAACTAAAACAAGCTTGTATATAAATGCTCTAAAAAATCAAAATTTAATTAAAAAGTGCTGCAAAAAATATATAAGATAAAATGTATAGAAATTAATCAAGTCTAGTCCTGTCTACTTGAAGTATTCGTGCTTGATACGTTGATGCTTGTGTGAGTCGCCGCCGTGTGTCGCATCGTCTCAATATTGGAATAATAATAAAATAGTAAACAGAGTTTTACAAAACAAACTTTAACATATGTTTTATAAAAGCTTTTAATGTGTTCTTATAAAACAAAATGCTTTTATAGTTACTCTCTTATTAGCTTTTACGGGAGTAATTAAAACATAACCTAAATTGAGCCCTTCGTTTATGTTATATATGTTAGAACTGCCGTTATTAAAACGGTTTGTTGAGTGTCTTTAAAAGAGTTCGAGGATCTTGAGGTAGAAAATTTGGCATGGGTTTATTTAGTATAGCAAAAAGCTTCTTTTGGGAAAAATGCGGAACATTATTTGATACTGCCCATGTTCGTATGTTTTCCCTTAGTTTTGCATTTTTTTCTAGCTCACTTGTACTTGATCACCAATTCTCTATTTCGGCTACCGGCTCACCATCTAGTAATAATTCCTCTCGAGAATTTATCAGTCTCCAAAATATTTGGTGTCTTATAAATTGTCATTAATTTGATTAGATTCCATTACAGTTTGCTACTCTTTATTATAGTCACTAATGTTTTCCCTTTGATAATTTATAATATTGTAATTAATTTTCTATTAAATGCACAACTGCTTTTCGTTTGGACAACATTTTAAACCTGTGTATGATATAACAATAAATATCAGTTGAAAATAAATAAGACTATGTTATATATTAGTTCTAGGTAATGTTTATGACAGCATTTTAATTTTATAAAATATGTATTGGCAACATATTTATTTTTTTATTGTTTTTAATAAAATAACTAAAAAACAATTTTGTAATTATTAATTTGCGCACAACTTTGCTGCAGAAAACAAAACTCTTAATAACGACAATAAAAAAACTATTTTATTATTACGAAATGTACTTTAACAGAATAATTTTATAATTGTTTTTAAAGTTAAAGTTAATCCAGAGTAGTACTTTTACAAAATGCTTTTAAAACCATTTATCATTCGGAACAAATTCGTCCTACAAAAAGTATTTTATAAACATTTATAAAATTGTTACAATATCATATTTTATAACTATTTTATTATTTTGCTGTAAAAACATTCTTAAAACAATTTTTCTCACAGAAAAGTTTAATACAACAGTTTAGTCACGAAACGAAACTTTAAACAAGAAAAAAGTTTTAATTAAGCGGCAATAAAATAATTATAAAATATATTAGTTCTTTAAGAGTGTCGAATTGCTAGTTGGGCACTTTTATCTTTATTATCACTTTTCACTGATACATTTGGTGGTACATTTGAAACACTGGCATTATTGTTGTTATTGTTGTTATTGTTAGGTAAGTAAATATCAATAAGTTGATCGATTAAATCGTCCGTAGGAAAGTTATCAGTATTGATTTTTCTTAAGAATTTCCGGTTTCTTATGAAAGTATTGTTACCTCTATTCAGCTTAACTAAACATGCCCTTGGTCTATTCGTATCAATACTAACTACCTTCCCTGGTTGCCATATCTTGTTATCAATTTGGATGAGAACATTGTCATTTACCTTTAATTCTGGTAAGTCTTTAGCATTCTTATCAAAATAGTATTTCTGAGAAGTCTGATTTTTCATGTGGTTAGAGTATATATATTCAGTATCATATTTTGGTTTTAAAATATTTTCATTAGTTGGAATAAAACCTTTAATTTTTCTTCCAAATAGTAGTTCTGCTGGGGATGGAACATTCCTATCGAATGGAGTATTTCTAAGTTCTAGAAGTGAAATATACATGTCTTTATTATCATATAAAACCTTTTTTAACGTTTTTTTAATAGTCTGGACATGTCGCTCGATAAACCCGTTAGATTGAGCATATCTGGGTGTGCTTGTTTTATGGGTAATTTCCCATTCACGAAGAAACTGTTGAAACTGAAAGTTTACAAACTGAGGACCGTTGTCCGAATACAAAATATCAGGCTTGCCATGTCGGGCAAACACTGCTTTAAAATTGTGAATGATATTAATATGAGTAGTATCACGATTTAAACAACATACCTCAGGGTATTTAGAGAAACTGTCTACAATTAACAAATATTGCTTTTCATTAAAATAAAATAAATCCGCCGCGACTATTTCCCATGGACGTTTAGGGATTTCTCTATTTATGAGTGTTTCTTTCTGATTAGAATTTTGATATCTCAGGAATGCTGGACAATTTTTAACAACATCTGTTATTTCCTTACTAATAAATGGCCAATAAACATGGTCTCTAGCTCGTAGAATAGTTTTTTCTATTCCTAAATGATTATAATGTAGTCTACCAAGAATTTCTGATCGCATAATTTTTGGGATCACTATTAAATCGCCTTTAAAAACTACACCTTGATAAACTGTTAATTCATCTTTTACCGACCAATATGGCTTTACAGAATTTGGAATATCGCTCTTTGTGTTCGGCCAACCTACATTTATAATATTAATTAACTCTTGTAGTTCTAAATCATTTTTTGTGTTTTCAATTACAGCGTTATACTTTGAAGGACTAATACTAGTATAATTTAATAGATTTACTTGAGCTTCTAACTCACTTTCAATCACGTCAAAATTTTTATCATCATAACTAGCACGTGATAATGTGTCAGCAAAATACATTTGCGATCCTGGTTTATATTTAACTGTGAAATTATAATTTTGCAAATTTATCCTTAATCTTTGTAACCTGAGAGGACACTTATTTAAGGGTTTTTTAAAAATCGACTCAAGGGCTTTATGATCAGATTCTACTAAGAATTCCTTACCATATAAGTATTGATGAAAACGTTGACAGCCGAATGCTATCGCTAGGCATTCTTTCTCAATTTGAGCATAATTTTGTTGTGTAGGCGTAAGTGATTTTGACGCATACGCTACTGGACCCCCATTCTGTAAAATAACGGCGCCCATACCGTCATTTGAACTATCCACTGATAGTATTATAGGTTGTTTTTCATCATAATATTGTAAAACTGGCTTTTTCATTAAAATTGTCTTTAAATTATTAAATTCACGATTATGTATATCTAGCCAATCCCAAATGATATCTTTTCTTGTCAACTGACGAAGATTAACAGTTAATTTGGCTAAATTGGGTATACATTTTGATACATAGGTAACCATACCTAAAAATCTGCTTAGTTCCTTTGCATTATTTGGAATAGGAATATTTCTAATTGCTTCGGTTTTATCCTTATCTATCGTAATACCTTCATCTGTAAGAATGTGACCTACATACCTAACTTCTTTATTTTTAAATTTACATTTGTTTCGATTAAATTTTACACCATGTTCTTTTGCTCTACTTAGGACTTTTATCAAAATTTCATCATGCTCTTCCTCTGTTTTAGCATTAATAATAATATCATCGATATAAATTTTTACGCCATGAATATCTTCAAAAATTTCAGAGAAAGTTCTGTGAAATATTTCAGGTGCGTTACGCAACCCATAAGGCAGTCTTAGAAATTTGTATCTGCCAAAAGGCGTTGCGAACGTTGTTAACTTGGATGATTGTTCTGAAAGTGCTATTTGCCAAAAACCTTTGTTGGCATCTAAAGTAGAAAAATACGTAGAACCTGCTAGATTACTAGTTATTTCCTCAAAAGTGGGTAATTCATAATGTTCGCGTAATAGTGATTTGTTTAAATTTTGTGGATCTAAACATATCCTAATTTGGTCATTGGGTTTTTTAACGATTACTATAGGGTTAACAAATTCCGTTGGTTCAGTGACCTTAGATATTATTTGATCTTCTACCATTCTATTCAATTCTAACTTTAATTTGTCCATTAATTGGAATGCTACCCTCCTACATGGAACTACTACTGGAACATAATCTTGTTTACCAAAAGCCGGACATTTTTTATAATCATGACTAAAATTACACCTAAGGCACTTTGTTTTAAATTGTACTGACCTGTGTTGCTTTTCTTGTTGATATTTTTGTCGCTTACCGTCACGTACTTGGTTTTGACCCTTGCCAACTGTTGGTACTCTCTGAAGTCTCGGCCCTTTATCATGTCTAACCTCCGAAACTTCACATTTGTTAACTTGTTCCATTAATTGCTGTATGTGGCTTTCAGTCTGCTCCGCTGCACGGCATAAATCTATTGTTTTCGCTAACGTAAGACCCTGTTCTCGAAGTAGACGATCTTTGACTTTCGTATCTCGTATACCAATTAATCGAACATTCTTTCATTTCACCAAAGTTGCAATTAGTTGCTAACCTTCTTAAGTCTCCTAAGAAAGCATCAAACGATTCGCCGGCCTCCTGTACTCGCCTATTAAATTTGTGTGACTCTACACTTATGTTGCATTGCGGAATAAACTGATTGTTAAACTTTCTTATCAGTAACGTATAGCTCTTTCTCTCTTCATCGGTTAATTCCAAGTTTGTTCCATAGTTATCTAATACTTCTTCACCCACGCAGTGGAGAAAGACCGCTGCCTGCACCTGTTCAGGCTTTTCTACACAGCCTGTGGCAATACTGTAGAGCTCAAACGCACTACGGAATTTCTTCCAGTTAGCCCCGATGTCACCTTCTATAGACATAGGCTTCGGTTGTTTCAAATTCTCCATTTTTTATATCGGCGTTTTTACACTTAATCTTTTACTCTTTTTTATTAATCAATTGCTTAGGTTCATTCGTTTATTCTGAATTCGCCATGTTGTGTTTATATTTTTATTAATTAAACACATATATTAATAATTAAACGATTTATTAATAATCAAAATGAAATTAGGTTATACAGAATACAGACATGGTTTTATGATAATTATAAGTGTTCTGTCTATGACATATGAAAGACAGACTGACATAAGTCAAACCTTAAATTAGAGATGGGCAAACGATATAACAATATTATAACAGAGTGAATTACTTCTTCTCGGGAAGTTGTTATCGACATTTTATTTTTAGTGTGTTAGGATATCGTGCTGGTGACACGTTGGATTCATGCGGCCAACCCGGCTGTTTGAGATATCGCCTGGCCTCGTCAGACCAAGGTGTCACCATTAAAACAAAAATCAAAAAAACTAACTTTTACCTAAAAAAAAACATTTTTTAAGAGTATAATTTAATTTTTCTGTAATCCCCAACACTTATTAAAAAAACTAAACGGCCTACACACTTTCCTTTTGGCATATGGTAACATCCTATTATCGATATGTTCAACCACATGTTATACTTGATTTTTCACTTATGTTCACCAGGAAGATTTTCATCAAGAAAAATCCTACAACCAGTGAAAGTAAATCATGGTTTCATATTTACTGTCTTATAAACCTTATTACAAAATATACACAGAAATAAGATACAACAATATACATTTAAATCTATATTTTTACAAACTACAACACTAGGTACTAAATAATTTAATATGTACAAACCTAAGCTAAATTATTATTTACAATTAATTTTAATATATACAAAAGCTATATTCTACTCACCAATTACAACCTGTACGGATTGAAACGATGCTGTCTTGTCTTCGATCTAACCATTTTCTGATTTTTGTCACACTTCTTCAACAAATTCTCCCATCGTCTTATTATTCCTAGGCATATCTCTCACCCTGACATCCTTAACAACATTTTGTACGTGAGTCGCAGCTTTTGATTCACCAGTTCTTCCTATGCTCGTCGTCAATTTCGGATTAAACTTAAACTCCAACATAGTCTTCTCTTGTACTATTGCCTCACATATTCTTTTCTTCAGCAATGGATCACCATAACAAATACTTAATAAAATTGGAAGACCACGTACCATCGATAATAAAGATGTTCCATCTAATAAGCGCAATATCGCACACCACATTTCCACTTGTAAACTCGCCAACTGGGCCGGAGACTCGATACGTCTGAATAGTTTATACATATTCGTAGAATTAATTAACTCCCTCACTAAAATTCGCACACTATAATTATTAAATTTTAACTGACTATATCGCGCGCGGCACTGGTTTATATACGCCTACCCGTACGCTGCGCAGCCAATAGGGTGTTAGCTCCGCTCACACACACTACGTGGACGTACCTATGTGATTGGTTAAGTATAAGTGGCATGCAGCGTTGAAAAATAATCGATAACGGTTACAACACGTTTTTGACTCACCAATTTTGAGCATAAAACTCAAAATGTTCTTATTTAATATTGGTCTTAAATAAATAAATGGTACGCTACTGGTACCGATATCTAACTTAACGGAACCTAACCGAATTATATTTGACAAGAGACGTATTACACACAACATCCCCTGTTTTGTGGACGTATTAAACTTACCAAATAATCCATGGATGATTTCTTTTTTTTTTTGTTTTTACAATAAATTTTGCAACTTCCTGTGCTATTTTTTATGTTCCGACGGCACAGCGTAGTTTTCAAAAGGAAAAGTGTGTCTGGTATGTGGCCAATGTGGCCCCACAACTCTTTTGGGACTATATATTTTTTTTCAGGAATAATACTACATAGGTAATATACCAAAAGCATTACAAACGAAAAAACACTTGGGTTGGTAATGGAGTGCGGTACAAAGGATTATATATATATGCGCAGGACTTCAGGATGTGAGAGCTCGTCTAAAAATATGAAAAAGTATCTATTAACTAACCCTCTAAAATGCACCATTTTCGAGAGAAATTGAAAAAAAAATCCGGAACCGGAACCGTTTATCGTACAGAAAACAGCTTTTTAAGCATTTTCTACTCATAATAAGCTATGTTTTGTGCAAGAATGTTGTTCATTAATTCATAATTGGTGAAGATTTTGAAGGAGTAGTGGGTGTTTTTCTCCTCAATTTCTACGCCACTTGAAATAGTACGGTTTTAAGATAACCGCCAATATTTTGTACACAAAAAAGGTACTCTTGGTCATAAGCTCTAAAGTTTTCGAGCAAAATCACCTGTTGAAAATTTGTTGAAATAAATTTAACTTTTTCTAATTAAACGTTATCTTCATAATGGCAAAATTTAAAAAAATTGAAGACCTTTCTTCAGCTTATCTTTATAAAAAAGTTGTTTTGTTTTATTTCTACAAGTCGTAAAAATAGTCGAAGAAATTTATTAAATGTTGAAAATGTCCGCCGTTAGCTTCAATGCACGCAGCATTAATTTTGCAATTATGAAGTTAGTTTGGTTTTGTTACTTGTTCTAACGTTTAAATAAATTTCGTTTAATTAAGTAGTAGAAAAAATTAAAATTATTTAAAAAAATTGACCATGTTTTTCAACAACTTGATTTTCATCGAAAACATACTTGTTACAGTTACTTATTATTATTATATTCCTATACGAACATATTAATTTATTTAAAGTAAGTAAGAAACATTTCGGTTTGGTCTGAACCAGCGATATACCAAAAGGACATTGGGATTGCGTATAGGTAGGAATATTTATTTAATAATGTTAGAGTGAATGAGTTAAGAGACAGGACACGCCCAAATTCCCCACACTAATAAGTTACATTTATTTTGAAGTTAAATTTGAGTTAAGTTCCTACTTTTGTGGCGTTTGTATTAGAACATTTTTAGTTAAATATTTATGGTTTATTTGGTAAACCTATAGAGAGATATGTTTTTTTTTATTATATTTTTGCATAGTATTTGGTATTTGGTCATCGATATAATTAGTATTTTATACCTGGAGTGAATTACTTCTTCTCGGGAAGTTGTTATCGACATTTTATTTTTAGTGTGTTAGGATATCGTGCTGGTGACACGTTGGATTCATGCGGTCAACCCGGCTGTTTGAGATATCGCCTGGCCTCGTGAGACCAAGGTGTCACCATTAAAACAAAAATCAAAAAAACTAACTTTTACCTAAAAAAACATTTTTCAAGAGTATATTTTAATATTTGTGTAATCCTCAACACTTATTAAAAAAACTAAATGGCCTACACACTTTCCTTCTGGCATATGGTAAATCCTATTATCGATATGTTCAACCACATGTTATACTTGATTTTTCACTTATGTTCACCAGGAAGATTTTCATGAAGAAAAATCCTACAACCAGTGAAAGTAAATCATGGTTTCATATTTACTGTCTTATAAACCTTATTACAACATATACACAGAAATAAGATACAATTATATACATCTAAATCTATATTTTTACAAACTACAACACTAGGTGCTAAATAATCTAATATGTACAAACCCAAGCTAAATTATTATTTACAATTAATTTTAATATATACAAAAGCTATATACTACTCACCAATTACAATCTGTACGGATTGAAACGATGCTGTCTTGTCTTCGATCTAACCATTTTCTGATTTTTGTCACACTTCTTCAACAAATTCTCTCCCATCGTCTTATTACTCCTAGGCATATCTCTCACCCTGACATCCTTAACAACATTTTGTCCGTGAGTCGCAGCTTTTGATTCACCAGTTCTTCCTATGCTCGTCGTCAATTTCGGATTAAACTTAAACTCCAACATAGTCTTCTTCTCTTGTACTATTGCCTCACATATTCTTTTCTTCAGCAATTGATCACCATAACAAATACTCAATAAAATTGGAAAACCACGTACCATCGATAATAAAGATGTTCCATCTAATAAGCGCAATATCGCACACCACATTTCCACTGGTAAACTCGCCAACTAGGCCGGAGACTCGATACGTCTGAATAATTTATACTTATTCGTAGAATTAATTGACTTCCTCACTAAAATTCGCACACTATAATTATTAAATTTTAACAGACTATATCGCGCGCGGCACTGGTTTATATACGCCTACCCGTACGCTGCGCAGCCAATAGGGTGTTAGCTCCGCTCACACACACTACGTGGACGTACCTATGTGATTGGTTAAGTATAAGTGGCATGCAGCGGTGAAAAATAATCGATAACGGTTACAACACGTTTTTGACTCACCAATTTTGAGCATAAAACTCAAAATGTTCTTATTTAATATTGGTCTTAAATAAATAAATGGTACGCTACTGGTACCGATATCTAACTTAACGGAACCTAACCGAATTATATTTGACAAGAGACGTATTACACAAAACATCCCCTGTTTTGTGGACGTATTAAACTTACCAAATAATCCATGGATGATTTCTTTTTTTTTTGTTTTTACAACAAATTTTGCAACTTCCTGTGCTATTTTTTATGTTCCGACGACACAGCGTAGTTTTCAAAAGGAAAAGTGTGTCTGGTATGTGACCAATGTGGCCCCACAACTCTTTTGGGACTATATTTTTTTTTCAGGAATAATACTACATAGGTAATATACCAAAAGCATTATAAACGAAAAAACACTTGGGTTGGTAATGGAGTGCGGTACAAAGGATTATACAGGGTGTTTCATAATATATACGCAGGACTTCAGGATGTGAGAGCTCGTCCAAAAATATGAAAAAGTCTCTATTAACTAACCCTCTAAAATGCAACATTTTCGAGAGAAATTGAAAAAAAAATCCGGAAACGGAACCGCTTATCGTACAGTAAACAGCTTTTTAAGCAATTTCTACTCATAATAAGCTATGTTTTGTGCAAGAATATTTTTTATTAATTCATAATTGGTGAAGATTTTGAAGGAGTAGTGGGTGATTTTCTCCTCAATTTCTACGGCAAAAAAAAAAAAGTACGGTTTTAAGATAACCGCCAATATTTTCTACACAAAAAAGGTACTCTTGGTCATAAGCTCTAAAGTTTTCGAGCAAAATCACCTGTTGAAAATTTGTTGAAATAAATTAAACTTTTTCTGCTAATTAAACGTTATCTTCATAATTGCGAAATTTAAAAAAAATTGAAGACCTTTCTTCAGCTTATCCTTATAAAAAAGTTGTTTTTTTTATTTCTCCAAGCCGTAAAAATAGTCGAAGAAATTTATTAAATGTTGAAAATGTCCGCCGTTAGCTTCAATGCACGCAGCATTAATTTTGCAATTATGAAGTTAGTTTGGTTTTGTTACTTGTTCTAACGTTTAAATAAATTTCGTTTAATTAGTAGAAAAAATTAAAATTATTTAAAAAAATTGACCATGTTTTTCAACAACTTGATTTTCATCGAAAACTTACTTGTTACAGTTACTATTATTATTATATTCCTATACGAACATATTAATTTATTTAATGTAAGTAAGAAACATTTCGGTTTGGTCGCAACCAGCGATATACCAAAAGGACATTGGGATTGCGTATAGGTAGGAATATTTATTTAATAATGTTAGAGTGAATGAGTTAAGAGACAGGACACGCCCAAATTCCCCACACTAATAAGTTACATTTATTTTGAAGTTAAATTTGAGTTAAGTTCCGACTTTTGTGGCGTTTGTATTGGAACATTTTTAGTTTAATATTTATGGTTTATTTGGTAAACCTATAGAGAGATATGTTTTTTTTATTATATTTTTGCATAGTATTTGGTATTTGGTCATCGATATAATTAGTATTTTATACCTGGAGTGAATTACTTCTTCTCGGGAAGTTGTTATCGACATTTTATTTTTAGTGTGTTAGGATATCGTGCTGGTGACACGTTGGATTCATGCAGTTAACCCGGCTGTTTGAGATATCGGCTGGCGTCGTGAGACCAAGGTGTCACCATTAAAACAAAAATCAAAAAAACTAACTTTTATTTAAAAAAACATTTTTCAAGAGTATATTTTAATATTTGTGTAATCCTCAACACTTATTAAAAAAACTAAACGGCCTACACACTTTCCTTCTGGCATATGGTAAATCCTATTATCGATATGTTCAACCACATGTTATGTGTTCGATATTCGAATATATTTCCTGATATTTTCGTTGATGATAATTGGTAAATTTGTATTTCGCGCTATTCAAATTTTGAATTGCTATTAAGTACCTACAGCGACTTAAAAAGGGAATGACCGCGCATGATAAATACGGTCATATTCGGCAGTCTATTAAAAACCGCCGTATCGTGAACATATTGATATATAAACAAACACGCTAAAATCGTTGTCTATAAAGTTACGCTATTTTATGGAAAGTTGGGTATTTGGATCAGAATCCAGGCCTGGACAGAGTGAAGAAAGAAGAGTAAATTGGTAAGTCGCACATGCTTAGTTAGTAATTCAATTTTGTCGCTCTTACAAGTTAAAATTGCTTCAACGCCATTTTGTTTATTTCTAGAATTGAAAAAGGGATACGTCCATTTTTTCTCTCCTTTTAACTGATTCTAAAATCGAACATTAATGGTCCTTCGAGCCGGATAAGCTCCTTTTTCATTCTGGAAAATACAAACATTTCCATTGGAAAATTATAATTTTTTTTTTATAAATCATTTCTTTATACCGTATGCGCTGTCATTTCGTCTATATTCGCTATTCGTCGTTCTTAAACGCATTCAAAGTAAAACGGATTCTTATCTGTTTTTTTTTTTATAGGTTGATTATTTTTTGTCCGAATACCTATTTGCATTTGCACCTTTTATTTGATTTATTTACTTTCTGCTGACTAATAGAGGAGATTCCCAATAGACTACACATTCCTGTTTTATTTATCTTCTACTTTGTTTATAAATAATAAACAGGTGTCACATAATAATCTATCCGTTTGTCTTCGGCATTTAAATTGTATCATGACGGACGCTGCTAAATTGAAACGCTACAAGGCATTACGCACAAGCTGTGTTAATGAGATTAATATCATTAAAACCATTGGTCAAGAAGCTTTAACTAATAGAAAAGAAAGTACTCGCTTTAAAATAATGTACGAGGAAGTTGAAGATCTTCGCAATAAATTCTTTAAGCATCACAATAATATTCTTACTATTTTGTCGTCAATTGCTGATTATGATTTGAATGCTGAGGATCAAGAAAAGAATTATTTCAAGGAAGCGTATACTACCGTTAAAACTTTGTACGCTGAAATATATCAAGACAAGGATCAAAATTTGAATGCTTCCGCTATTACACCCGAAAAAACTTCTCGCATAAGATTACCCGAAGTTGTACTTCGCAAATTTTCTGGAGAATATCGTGAATTTGCTACTTTCAAGAGTTTTTTTGATACCGCTGTTCATAATCAACCATTAAGTAATTCCGATAAATATGATTATTTGATTTCTTGCCTGGAAGGCTCCGCCCTAAAAGTAGTTAGAGGTCTGCCAATAACGGACCATAATTATGATATCGCGTATAAAACATTGTGCGAGCGTTTTACGAAAATACGTTTCGTCGCACAAGCACATTGGGCTGCTATTGAAAATTATCCCGCTATAACGACTCTTAAGTCAGAAACGCTTTCCGATTTATTAGATACATTTTCAGAGAATTTAGCAGCACTGAATTTGCTTGACTTTCCGACTGATTCTTGGGACTTTATATTAGTACAAATTATGTATAAAAAGATTCCGCAACATTTACGTTCTCGATTTGAATTCGATTTCGCTTCCGCAGATAAGGTCCCAAAATATAGTAAATTAGTCGAATTTTTACGCAAACAGTGTGATGCTTTGGATTCTGCAAATTTAAGTGTTTATTCACAAAAACCACTAGATAATTTTAAGAAACCTCTTCCCATACCCGGTACTTCAACAAATACGAAGCCACGGCACGCTTTTTTTAATAAACAAAATATTAATACCAATATGCAATGCGTAGTTTGCAACCAAAATCATCCTCTTTACAGTTGTTCAAATTTTCTATCGAAATCGGCAAACGAACGACTAACTGCAGTTCAAAATTTTAATTTATGTAGGAATTGTTTAAGTCGCATGCACAATACTAAAAATTGCAAATCTTCGCACAATTGTCATACTTGCAACAAACGACATCATTCATTGCTTCATATTAATAAAAGTAATGACGCCGCCTCTGGTAACGATGAGCACAATATCGCATCCACTTCCGATACCTCTTTTAATTCTAGTATTGACCAACCTCAAAATATTAATGTACATTCTGGAAATGTATCCCATTATTCTGAAGTTCTTTTGTCGACCGCTATAATAGAGATTTTAGATAAAAGGGGTCAATTTCAAAAATTTAAATGCTTATTAGATTGTGGTAGTCAAATTTCGTTAATATCGCTGAAAGCCGCTAACTTGTTAGGTTTACCTAAAACTAAAACAAATATCAATATACAAGGGTTGAATGAAATGTCTACTTCAGCTAACCTTGGCGCTTTAAATATTTTTGTTAAGCAGAGTGACGTTTTACCGTTAATTTCTGTACGTGTGGTAATTTTACCAAGAGTTTGTGATAAAATGCCTACCTTGCAAATTTTACCGAACAAATTCAGTTATTTTTCTAAGTTAGAACATATTAAATTAGCTGATCCACAATTTTATAAACCAAGCGAGATAGATATTTTGTTGGGAGCCGATGTATTTCCGCAAATTTTGACTGACGGTAAAATCATAGGGCAAGCCAATGAACCATACGCGTTAAATACTATTTTCGGATATGTTTTGATGGGAAAGTTGACTACAGAGTTACCACCGCAAGTAAAATCATTTTTCTGCAACACATCGGATTGTCATAAGCTAGAAGATATACTTAAGCGCTTTTGGGAAACGGAGACTATTCCAGACTCTCAAGTTTGTTCTGATGAAGACAAATTGTGTGAGAAATATTTTTGTGAAACTTGGTCACGTGACACAACTGGAAAATTTACAGTTTCATTGCCATTTAAAGATCCAAATAACTTGCCATCATTTCACTACAGTAGATCTCTCGCATATTCGAATTTCATTTCACTAGAACGACGTTTATTAAAAAATTCTTCGCTTTACGAAAATTATAAATTGTTCATGAAAGAATATTTGGATTTAGGACATATGTCACGCATTTATGAACCTAATTTGCCACCTAAATATTATTACATACCTCATCACGCAGTCATTAAACCAGATAGCTTAACTACAAAGTTACGTGTAGTTTTTAATGCTAGTGCTAGAATATCGAATCAACCGTCACTCAATGATACATTGTTTGTTGGACCAAAATTACAGAAGGATACTATTTCAATTTTACTCAGATTTAGATTGCACAAGTATGTTTTTTGCACCGATGTCAAACAAATGTACCGTAATATTTTAATCAATCCATTGCAACGCAATTATCAGCGGATCTTATTTCGCTTTTCGCCTGAAGAACCTGTAAAGGATTTTTGTTTAAACACGGTTACGTATGGAGTAAATGTTGCTCCGTATCTGGCTTTGCGCACTCTACAACAGTTAGCCACTGAAGAAGAAAACAATTTCCCCTTAGCTAGTCGCATTCTTCTAATGGACACTTATGTTGACGATGTTATCACTGGTGGTTCTGTTCTTTCGGAGGTTTTAGAGATGCAGAAACAAATTATTTTATTATTGGATAAAGGAGGTTTTGAACTTAGAAAGTGGTGTAGTAATAGTTCACTACTTTTGCAAAACCTTCCTAAGGAATATTTATCTACCAGCGAACTGGATTTCGATTTGGGTTCAGACGTATCGTTAAAGATATTAGGTCTTCAATGGAATCCAACTATAGATACTTTTAGTTTTAATGTATCTTGTTTTGATCGACCATGCACTAAACGCAATATGCTCTCTGAATTAGCTCGTGTGTTTGACCCCTTAGGGTTTTTAGCTCCTGTTATTTTCCTAACCAAGTATATGATACAACGTCTCTGGATATCTGGTATTGGATGGGATGAAGCTCCTAGTAATGAAATATTAAGGATATGGACGCAATATAAAACTGAATTACCTTGTTTAAAAAATTTAAATTTACCTAGACGCTTAATTTTCACACCTTCCGTTCGTGTTGAACTTTTTGGTTTTTCTGATGCCAGTGAAAGAGGTTTAGCGTCAGTAGTTTATTTTAGAGTGTTATCTGAGGATAATAACATTAGAACATACTTTGTTTGTGCTAAAACAAAAGTAGCGCCTACTAAGCGATTATCTGTTCCGCATTTGGAGTTAAGCGCGGCAGTTATTCTTAGCAAACTAATTTATTACGTATTGAATGTTTTTGCAAGTATCTTAACTATAGATAACATTTACGCATTTACAGATTCGCAGATAGCGCTTACTTGGATAAAGTCGCCCGCATATAAATTTAAAACTTTTGTTTCTAATAGAATTTCTAAGATTCAAGAATATGTTTCTCCAACTCACTGGTATTATGTGCCTAGTAATGAGAATTCAGCTGATATGGCTTCCCGTGGCATAATGCCATCGCAAATAATTAACAATGACCTTTGGTTTAAAGGTCCTAAATTTCTCTCTGAAGGTGGTTATACATTTTTGGAAAACCAACCAGCCGCACCTCCTACAATGCTATCCAATGTCGATTTAGAGGAACGCAAAATTATTTTTATTGCTGCAACTAATTCTAATTTTATAGACGATCTTTTATTGAATGCATCTTGTTTGACGCCCGTTCAAAGAATAATTTGTTATGTAATGAGGTTTATTAACCGTTCTAGAAAGGGCATCAACTTACTAGGTGCTCTCACTAGTGTAGAAATTTCTACAGCACTATACATTTGTGTAAAACGCACTCAACAAGTTTATTTCTCCGCGGAATTTAAAACTTTTTCGAAACCATTTAAAAAATTGTCTGCTTTTCGGGATGAACAAGGTATTATTCGTGTTGGAGGACGTTTAACATATTTGTCGACGTCCTATGATAAAAAACATCCTGCCATTTTGCCGCGTCGTTGTCGGTTCACGCAACTTCTCATAAAATATGTTCATGAAAAATATTTCCACGCAGGTAATAAAACTGTCCATTTTCTAATTAGTCAACAGTTTTGGATCTTCTCCGCCACTCAAACAATTCGCTCAGTTTTATCACAATGCTTAACCTGTTGGAAACAAAATCCTAAAGCTTATCAACCCCCTATGGGAAATTTACCCTTACCTCGTATATCTCAAGTTAAGGCTTTTGCGAATTCCGGTGTTGATATGGGCGGTCCATTTTTTATAACAATGAGTAAAAATAGAGGAACAAAACGCATTAAATGTTATATTTGCGTTTTTGTATGTCTTTCTACAAAGGCGGTGCATATCGAATTAGCTAGTGATATGTCGACTGAGTCTTTTTTAAATGCTTTGCGCCGATTTGTAGCTAGAAGGGGTCGAGTTAGTAATATTATAGCGACTGTGGGACAAACTTTGTAGGTGCTAATACATATCTAAGAACTTTGAAGTTCGCAGCCGAAAAGGAAAATATAACTTGGCATTTTCAACCACCTGGTGCTCCTCATTTTGGAGGATTATATGAGGCTGGTATAAAAAGTGTTAAAACGCATTTACACAGAGTAGTGGGAGAACAAATCCTTACGTTCGAAGAATTGTATACAGTTGTTGTTCAGATAGAATCGCTTTTAAATTCACGCCCTCTTACCCCGCTCAGTTCTGATCCGTCCGATTTATCTGTCTTAACTCCTGGTCATTTTTTGACTTTGGAGCCTTTAACAACAATCCCAGAAGTTGATCTTACTTCGACGCCATTAAATCGCATTTCACGTTGGAAGTTGCTTCAACGACTCCACCAAGATTTCTGGAGTCGTTGGAGTAAAGAATACCTTCATACGCTGCAGCAGAGGAGTAAGTGGCATTTACCTTCTGCTTCACCCGTTATCGGAACGATTGTTTTAATCAAACAAGATAACGTACCACCACTACAATGGGTTTTGGGACGTATTGTCACTTTACACCCCGGCAAAGATAATATTGTCCGTGTTGCCACAGTTAAAACAGCCAGAGGAGTTGTTACAAGGCCTTTGGTCAAATTGTGTCCTTTGCCTGGTCAGTAAAGCTCAAGTTTTTTAATTTTTTTTTTAGTTCTATTTTGTATTATTTTCTATTATTATCTTTAATTATTTTTCTTTTCTTCCTTTTTCTCGTTTAAATATTCTATTATAAGGCGAATATAGACGAGGTGTCGCAGGGTTTATGTTAATTGAATGACTTTTTTATTTTTTATTTTTTGGGATAATGAATTCAAACGCGCATATGCGCCTTTTGGGGGGCGGAATGTTCGATATTCGAATATATTTCCTGATATTTTCGTTGATGATAATTGGTAAATTTGTATTTCGCGCTATTCAAATTTTGAATTGCTATTAAGTACCTACAGCGACTTAAAAAGGGAATGACCGCGCATGATAAATACGGTCATATTCGGCAGTCTATTAAAAACCGCCGTATCGTGAACATATTGATATATAAACAAACACGCTAAAATCGTTGTCTATAAAGTTACGCTATTTTATGGAAAGTTGGGTATTTGGATCAGAATCCAGGCCTGGACAGAGTGAAGAAAGAAGAGTAAATTGGTAAGTCGCACATGCTTAGTTAGTAATTCAATTTTGTCGCTCTTACAAGTTAAAATTGCTTCAACGCCATTTTGTTTATTTCTAGAATTGAAAAAGGGATACGTCCATTTTTTCTCTCCTTTTAACTGATTCTAAAATCGAACATGCTTGATTTTTCACTTATGTTCACCAGGAAGATTTTCATGAAGAAAAATCCTACAACCAGTGAAAGTAAATCATGGTTTCATATTTACTGTCTTATAAACCTTATTACAACATATACACAGAAATAAGATACAATTATATACATCTAAATCTATATTTTTACAAACTACAACACTAGGTGCCTACACACTTCGATATCGATATGTTCAACCACATATGTTATACTTGATTTTTCACTTATGCTCACCAGGAAGATTTTCATCAAGAAAAATCCTACAACCAGTGAAAGTAAATCATGCTTTCATATTTACTGTCTTATAAACATAACTACAAAATATACACAGAAATAAGATACAATAATATACATCTAAATCTATATTTTTACAAACTACAACACTTGGTACTAAATAATCTAATATGTACAAACCTAAGCTAAATTATTATTAACAATTAATTTTAATATATACAAAAGCTATATTCTACTCACCAATTACAACCTGTACGGATTGAAACGATGCTGTCTTGTCTTCGATCTAACCATTTTCTGATTTTTGTCACACTTCTTCAACAAATTCTCTCCCATCGTCTTATTATTCCTGGGCATATCTCTCACCCTGACATCCTTAACAACATTTTGTCCGTGAGTCGCAGCTTCTAATTCACCAGTTCTTCCTATGCTCGTCGTCAATTTCGGATTAAACTTAAACTCCAACATAGTCTTCTTCTCTTGTATTATTGCCTCACATATTCTTTTCTTCAGCAATGGATCACCATAACAAATACCCAATAAAATTGGAAAACCACGTACCATCGATAATAAAGATGTTCCATCTAATAAGCGCAATATCGCACACCACATTTCCACTGGTAAACTCACCAACTGGGCCGGAGACTCGATGCGTCTGAATAATTTATACATATTCGTAGAATTAATTAACTTCCTCACTAAAATTCGCACACTATAATTATTAAATTTTAACTGACTATATGGCGCGCGGCACTGGTTTAAATACGCCTACCCGTACGCTGCGCAGCCAATAGGGTGTTAGCTCCGCTCACACACACTACGTGGACGTACCTATGTGATTGGTTACGTATAAGTGGCATGCAGCGGTGAAAAATAATCGATAACGGTTACAACACGTTTTTGACTCACCAATTTTGAGCATAAAACTCAAAATGTTCTTATTTAATATTGGTCTTAAATAAATAAATGATACGCTACTGGTACCGATATCTAACTTAACGGAACCTAACCGAATTATATTTGACAAGAGACGTATTACACAAAAGATCCCCTGTTTTGTGGACGTATGAAACTTACCAAATAATCCATGGATGATTTCTTTTTTTTTTTTTGTTTTTACAACAAATGTTGCAACTTCCTGTGCTATTTTTTATGTTCCGACGGCACAGCATAGTTTTCAAAACGAAAAGTGTGTCTGGTAAGTGACCAATGTGGCCCTACCACTCTTTTGGGACTATATATTTTTTTTCAGGAATAATACTACATAGGTAATATACCAAAAGCATTCCAAACGAAAAAACACTTGGGTTGGTAATGGAGTGCGGTACAAAGGATTATACAGGGTGTTTCATAATATATGCGCAGGACTTCAGGATGTGAGAGCTCGTCCAAAAATATGGAAAAGTCTCTATTAACTAACCCTCTAAAATGCACCATTTTCGAGAGAAATTGAAAAAAAAATCCGGAAACGGAACCGTTTATCGTACAGAAAACAGCTTTTTGAGCAATTTCTACTCATAATAAGCTATGTTTTGTGCAAGAATGTTTTTTATTAATTCATAATTGGTGAAGATTTTGAAGGAGTAGTGGGTGTTTTTCTCCTCAATTTCTACGCAAAAAAAAAAGTACGGTTTTAAGATAACCGCCAATATTTTCTACACAAAAAAGGTACTCTTGGTCATAAGCTCTAAAGTGTTCGAGCGAAATCACCTGTTGAAAATTTGTTGAACTAAATTTAACTTTTTCTACTAATTAAACGTTATCTTCATAATTGCAAAATTTAAAAAAATTGAAGACCTTTCTTCAGCTTATCCTTATAAAAAAGTTGTTTTTTTTTATTTCTCCAAGCCGTAAAAATAGTCGAAGAATTTTATTAAATGTTGAAAATGTCCGCCGTTAGCTTCAATGCACGCAGCATTAATTTTGCAATTATGAAGTTAGTTTGGTTTTGTTACTTGTTCTAACGTTTAAATAAATTTCGTTTAATTAGTAGAAAAAATTAAAATTATTTAAAAAAATTGACCATGTTTTTCAACAACTTGATTTTCATCGAAAACTTACTTGTTACAGTTACTATTATTATTATATTCCTATACGAACATATTAAGTTATTTAAAGTAAGTAAGAAACATTTCGGTTTGGTCGCAACCAGCGATATACCAAAAGGACATTGGGATTGCGTATAGGTAGGATTATTTATTTAATAATGTTAGAGTGAATGAAGTTACATCCACGCATTTTGTAATTATTTTTGCATTGTATTCACTTACATATTACTTGTTCAGCATTTTCAGCATTTTCTTATCTTAAGTTAAAATTTTATAAATGCATGTAGACTTAAGAAGAAAGACAGTACAATTGTAACCATAAACTTGAATAAAGCTTTTTTTAAAATATTTATACCGAGTGGTCAAATATAACTGGCGCAGTCGACTGTAGGATTGAGTAGATACGTTTTTTTTTTCAAAAATTTGAGGTTTCCAAAATCGAGCCCAAAAAAGCCGGAAAAATCGTAGTTCGTGTCAACGATTAACTATTCAAACGAACGTTATACTCCAAGATAATATTCCTAGTTTTGACGGTAATCCAAAAACATTGAGTAGATTTTTAAATTCTTGTGAACATTTTCTTCAAAATCATCAAGTTAGAGATAACGCAAATGCTGCTATAAACATATGTTTATTTGATACAGTAGTAGGAAAATTAGTAGGAAGAGCTGCTGATTTAATTGGTTCGCGTATTGAATTAAACACTTGGCAAAATATCAAAGACGCGTTAATTACAACATTTTCAGATCAAAGATCAGAAGATTGTTTGGTGCAAGACATAATTTGTATGCGTCATGAACGTAATGAAACATTTCATCAATTCGGTTTAAGAATACAAGATTCTAGAAGTCTTTTATTCACAAAGGTTAATAATTCACTTGAAGAACCTAATATGAAAATTTTAAAAATTCGACAGTATGATGACCTATGTTTAAAAACTTTTGTAAATAATCTCAACTATCATATGCAACTAGTAGTAAGACTAAAAAATCCTAATTCACTAGAACAAGCAATGGCATTTGTTTGTGAAGAAGAAAACTTTATAAATTATAAAAATAGATCAAATACTCCTAACAATAAATCCATTCCACAACACCCACCGCAAATTCAAAAATCAAATTTCAATATGTCAATTCCACAAAGAAATGTATTTCATCCATCGTCTATTCCAAGAACAAATAATATTCCGTTTAGACCAATGTATTCAAATCCTAATACCCCATTTATGTCTAACAATTTTCCCAGACCGAATTTTTCATCGCAAAATTATAGATCACCTATGTTTAATAATCAACCAAGACCCATATTTCATCAAAATAATAATAATTTTAATAATCGATTTCATAACCATAATGCAAATACAGGTGCTATTCCAAAACATAATTATCCGGAACCAATGGATACTTCATCATCCAACACTCGTATAAAAACTCAACAACCAAGAATAAACAACATTACAGTAGATGAATTATCTCACCAATCTGTAGAACCCACTTATAAAGATAATTTTAAAAATGATATTGAAGTAAACCAATTTCATGAAAATCTAACAAATAATTATGCAGATCCACAACAAAATATTGATTTTAACTCATATGATCATTATAGTCAGTCTTATGAAAGCTACAATAATGATGATAATGAATATATAACGAATATGAAAATTTTCAATTGAAGACGAGTACATCAAAGATCACTTGATATATTTAAATAACTACAATAATACCGATTTACCTGTAATCTTTATACCTGAATTACAAGCAAAATTTTTAATAGACACTGGTAGTGGAAAAAGTTTTATTAATCCTCAACTAGCATATAATGTCTATCCTCAATATATTTATAATCAATATTTTTCAGTTAAGAGTGCACATGCAACCTCTATTCACAATGAAGCTATGGATATACCTATTTTCTCTTGCTTTAATTTCGATGGAATTCAAAAATTTTATCTCTTTGATTTTTCTGATAAATTTGATGGCTTACTAGGCATAGATTTTTTAATTAATATTGGTGCAAAAATAAATTTAAACAATTTAACTTTGGAAACAAATCATATTAAGTTACCACTTTATTTTCAAAACAATATACTATCTATTGATAATAAAACGAGAAACGTTCCAAAACAAATACAACCTTTTCAATCTTTAATTATACCTTCTAGAGTTACACAACAAATAAAAGTACCAGTAAAAGAAAAAAACGGCTTAGGTATATTAAATTATATCAATTTAAATGGTGCTGAAATGCCACAAGCACTCGTAAACATTGTAGACTTTTTTGCAATCACTGTTATTACCAACTCTCGAGATAACCCAATTAAAGTGACCTTTCATGAACCCTTAGATATAGAACTTATAGAGGAAAATGAAAATAATTTTTTGGAAAAAATGGAAACTGATACTGAATATGACAATTACATAGACAACAAACAAAAAGAAAATTTGAAGAATTTAAGACTTAATCATTGTAATTCTGAGGAATATAAAAAAACACGAGACTTATGTTACGAATACAGAGACATATTTTACTGTGAAGGAATACCTTTGACATTTACAAAACAAGTTAAACACAAAATAAACCTGACAAACGAGACACCCATTTATACCAAAACCTATAGATTCCCGGAAATACATAAACAGGAAGTCAAGACACAAATAAATCAAATGCTAGAAAATGGAATTATCCAAAATTCAAATTCACCTTGGTCAAGTCCCATATGGGTTGTACCGAAAAAATTAGACAAATCAGGAAGAAGAAAATGGAGAATAGTGTGTGATTTCAGAAAACTAAATGACGTGACAATAGATGACAAATTCCCATTACCAAATATTTCTGACATATTAGACAAGTTAGGAAAAGCGCAATACTTTACTACTTTGGACTTAGCGAATGGCTTCCATCAAATAGAAATGCATGAAGACGATATCCAAAAAACTGCATTTTCAACAGACACAGGACATTATGAATATAAAAGAATGCCTTTTGGACTAAAGAATGCTCCTTCAACATTTCAACGTGTAATGAATAACGTATTAAGAGGACTCCAAAACGAAATATGCTGTGTTTATTTAGATGATGGTATAATATACAGCACCTCATTACAAGAACATATTGAACGACTTAAAGTTATTTTTGACAGACTTAAACAATCAAACTTTAAGATACAACTGGACAAATCAGAATTTCTACACAAAGAAGTTGATTACTTAGGACATAAAATTACAAAAGACGGAGTTAAGCCTAACCCAGAGAAAATTGACGCAGTAAAAAATTTTCCAATACCCAGATCACAGAAAGAAATCAAATCTTTTCTAGGTTTAGCAGGATATTATAGACGATTTATAAAAGATTTCGCGAAAGTAGCAAAACCATTAACACTCTGTTTAAAAAAAAGTGCAAAAGTAGAACATATCCAAAAATTCATTGTATCTTTTAATCATTTAAAAAATTTATTAATTAATTCTCGTATATTAAAATATCCAGACTTTACAAAACCCTTCGTATTAACTACAGATGCTTCAAACATTGCCTTAGGTGCAGTTTTATCACAAGGTACACCTCCAAAAGATAATCCAGTAGCATATGCTTCCAGAACATTAAACGAAACTGAACAAAAATATTCCACAATTGAGAAGGAATTACTAGCAATTGTATGGGCATGTAAATACTTTCGACCATACCTCTATAATTTCAAATATTCACGGACCATAGACCATTAGTATGGCATTTAATCTAAAAGAACCTAATTCTAAACTTGTTAGATGGAGACTCAAGCTTGAAGAATATGATTACACAATAATCTACAAAAGTGGCAAACAAAATACCAACGCTGACGCTCTTTCTCGTATACAACATTTTGCTTTAGAGAATGAATCTACATTAAATAATCCCGGAGATATAGATTTCGATATAGATAAATATTTAACAGATAACCTAATAGAATTCGACCCAAATCAAGTAACGGACGAAATTGTAGATGAAACCTTGCAAGAAATTGAAAAACCATCTACATCAAAAATAAAAATATTACAAGATATTCAAATTAGACCTCCTTATCAATCATCTAATACTATTCATAGTATAACCTAAAATGAACCTTTAATCGATATACCAATATTAGACGAAATCATAAATAACAAAAATAACCAAATTATTGTAAAAAAATCACCATATGACTCTTATGTAAAAGCAACTCATGAAACATTTGACGGAAATCATATAATAAAAACTACTTTACCCCAAATTCTGATACAATAACCAAATTCTTAAAGGAGTATCTAAAAGAAAAAACAACATATATACACTTTCTTTCCAAAGAATTAAGACCTTATTTCCAAGAAGCCCTAACAAAACATTTTTGTAAATTTAAAATTGTAGAATGTTCAAAACTAATTAATAATGTTCAAGAAAATGAAAGAGAAATAATAATACGATTTTCTCACGAAGGAAAAAGTAACCATCGAGGAATTCAAGAAACCATAACAAGATTAAAATCTAATTATTATTGGAAAAGATTAAAACTAGATGTATCAAAATTCATTAATAATTGTGAAATTTGTCAAAGAACAAAATATAATAGAAATCCACCAAACGAACCTTTAATACTAACAGAAACCCCTTCAAAACCATTTGAAATAATACACATCGATACGTTATTAATAGGTAAACAAAAATTCTTAGTATTTCTAGATAAATTTGGACAAGCTTTACCATATTTTGGAACTGCAATTTCTGCTTGCCAAACATTAATTCATTTCTTTTCCTTCTTTGGAATACCAAAACAAATCGTTTCTGACAATGGTACAGAATTTAAAAATGAAGTTGTAAAAGAATTATTAAAAACCCATAATATAAAAATACATTTTACTACACCTAATCATCATGAATCCAACGGACCAGTAGAAAGATTGAATTCAACATTAATAGAGCATATTAGAATATTGAAAGAAAAAGATGATCAACTTGATATAATTACATTAATGTCTTATGCAGTTATAGCCTATAATAGTACCATACACTCAAGTACGAACTTTACACCCTTCGAATTAGTTACAGGACATATAGAATCATGTGATCCAATGAAATTATAACCCCTACAAGTTTACACCGAATATATTAATACCCATAAAACTAACACTAATGCACTATATAATAAAATTCAAAATGAATCAAAATTATTAAAACAAAAAATAATTGACAAAGCTAATAAATTAAAGAAATCTCAAAATCTAGTTATAGGTGCACAAGTATACAAGAAACAAAATAATAGATCATCAAAAGTAAAAAATAAATTTTTAGGTCCTTATATATTAACACAAATATTAGAAAACAACAAAATTGAAATTGAAAATCCAAAAACAAAACATAAAGAAATTATTCATATAAATGAAACTAAAATAAAATCCGTTGTTACAGATGGATTGGAATCCTCAGCATCGGAGCTATCGGAGTAAAATTCCATAACATAAATAACCTTCCAGGAATACTTCCTTATAAATTAGGCACCGCGAAAATACGTTCAAACCAATGGTCCTTAATACATATACACGATTTATCTCCCCTAATTACAGAATTTAATATTTTAAAATCGCATACCAAATATTTAGTAAATCACATTAATAATGATACGTCATATAAACAAGAATATGAAAATTCGTTAATACCTTTAAACGCATTAGAAAAAATAATTGAAAATCAAATAAAACAATTAGTTCCAAATAATTATAAGAAAATACAAAAACGTGGCTAAATTAATCCGCTAGGTACATTCATAAAAAGTTTAACAGGCAATCTAGATCAGGAAGATGCAGAACGTTATGACAAACAAATCAGACAATTACAAGAAAATCAAAACAAGTTAAAAGAAGTAATGTTTAATCAAATTACGCTTCTTGAAAAATCAATTAGTCAGTTTCAAACTGTAATTTCAAATGTAACTACAAACCAATTGATACTAAAATCAAGAATTTTACAAATAGAACAAACTATTAAAGATGTAGCTCTACAAGCAATATCAGATCATGGATATTTTAAAATTCATGTAATTATTAATCAAATATATATGCTGTATCAAACAATATATGATATTTTTGAAAAAACTGAAATAGCTATATCATTTGCAAAACTTAATACTCTTCATAATTCGATAATTGATCCAATTGAATTGATTAAAGAGATACAAAAATTTGAAAATATACTAAATTCTGATAAATTACCGCTAGAAGCAACTAGTGAAAATATTTTAAATTTTGAACAGATAATTGAAATTAAAAGTTATTCAAAAGGTTCAGTTATAACATTCATATTAGAAATACCATTAGTTGAATCGAGCATATATCATTATTATCAATTATACCCTTTACCAATCCCAGAAAATCAATCTTCTCAATTTTATATCAATTTACCTCATAAACCTTACCTAGCACTTGGCGATGTTAAATATTCTTATATGGACCGGACTTGCATTCAATTACTTCCAAACGAATACCTATGTAAAGAAGCACATACAGCATTCATTAATGAAGATCCACCATGTGACGTCCAATTAATATTATTTAAATCAAATATAACCACATGTAAACCATTCCGAATTATTTTAAAAGAAGTTCAAATAAATAAAATAATAGATGGAAAATGGATAGTGACAGTGCCACAAAAATTAGTTGTTCCTATTTCTTGTAAAAATACTAAAGACAATGTAATGTTATTCGGATCATATCTAGCCGAATCAATTAGTGACTATAAAATACAAATAAAAACATTTTTACTTCAAACATATCAATCAAATTCATTAATGTATGACGAAACATCATTGCCACGAGTAAACCTATCAGAATTGTATAATCGCAAAGACAATATGGTCTTTAATCCACCAACATTAGACTTAAACGTAATCAACCTGAAAGAAACTCAAAACATTGTTACGACGCCTCAAGAACAGAAGAGACGAATCGAAGAATTATCAACTCCAATTGAGACTAATCGAATTAATATATGGACAATTTTATTATATCTATTATTATTAACCATTTGTGTTTTATTAGTATATAAGTTAATATTTAAGAAATATTTTAATATCAATATTTTAAAACATGAATCAGAAAATATTGTAATTTAAGTTGATAATGATTTGATAATTATTTAATGATTTTATAGCTTGCTACAAATCAACCCCTCAGGGTATATTTTTTGCTAAGGGTGGAGGAGTTGCATCCACGCATTTTGTAATTATTTTTGCATTGTATTCACTTACATATTACTTGTTCAGCATTTTCAGCATTTTCTTATCTTAAGTTAAAATATTATAAATGCATGTAGACAGTTATATTTGACCACTCGGTATAAATATTTTTAAAAAAGCTTTATTCAAGTGTATGGTTACAATTGTACTGTCTTTCTTCTTAAGTCTACATGCATTTATAATATTTTAACTTAAGATAAGAAAATGCTGAACATGCTGAACAAGTAATATGTAAGTGAATACAATGCAAAAATAATTACAAAATGCGTGGATGTAGCTAGACTTCAGAAGAAAGACAGTACAATTGTAACAATAAACTTGAATAAAGCTTTTTTAAAAATATTTATACCGAGTGGTCAAATATAACTATGAGTTACGAGGACACGCATAAATTCCCCACACTAATAAGTTACATTTATTTTGAAGTTAAATTTGAGTTAAGTTCCTACTTTTGTGGCGTTTGTATTGGAACATTTTTAGTTAAATATTTATGGTTTATTTGGTAAACCTATAGAGAGATATGTTCTTTTTATTATATTTTTGCATAGTATTTGGTATTTGGTCATCGATATAATTAGTATTTTATACCTGGAGTGAATTTCTTCTTCTCGGGAAGTTGTTATCGACATTTTATTTTTAGTGTGTTAGGATATCGTGCTGGTGACACGTTGGATTCATGCGGCCAACCCGGCTGTTTGAGATATCGCCTGGCCTCGTGAGACCAAGGTGTCACCATTAAAACAAAAATCAAAAAAACTAACTTTTACCTAAAAAAACATTTTTCAAGAGTATATTTTAATTTTTGTGTAATCCCCAACACTTATTAAAAAAACTAAACGGCCTACACACTTTCCTTCTGGCATATGGTAACATCCTATTATCGATATGTTCAACCACATGTTATACTTGATTTTTCACTTATGTTCACCAGGAAGATTTTCATCAAGAAAAATCCTACAACCAGTGAAAGTAAATCATGGTTTCATATTTACTGTCTTATAAACCTTATTACAAAATATACACAGAAATAAGATACAATACTATACATAATAATAATAATAATAATAATAATAATAATAATAATAATAGGACTGGACTGGACTGGAAATATGTCTGGCCGGAAAAGGTACTGCAGCCAACAGTATACTTACCGCTACAGTAACGACGTAGACTGTACAGCCAGGGACGCAATGTCTGACCGGTTGGGGCATACCCACCGCTACCGTAATGCGTAAACGGTACAGTCAGTACGTCCAGCTGTCCAGCTGTCCCAATACCCACCTAGTATCCTACTCCTAGTGTCCTTTGCACTACCAAACACCTTTCCCTAACCCCAATTGGCTGGCGGTAGCCATAAAACGCACACCATTTTCTATGAAAGATGAGTCAAAGGAGAAATGAAAGAATGCGGCAGCCTGGAATGCCCCAGGGCACGTCTGGAGCCAACGCTGGACGTGGCAGTATGCGATCCGTTGGTGGTAGGTTGCTGAATAGGCGGGCACCTATCGCTCAAGAAACTACAGCCAACAGCAATAATGTGGAAATACCACCAGCTGACCCACAACCAGCAGCCAATGTTAGGGAGGATAATCCTCCCCCCATAGCTCCTGGACGCAGTAGACGCATGAGATGGAGTACTAACTTGAATAAGGATGTCATGCGCTACTACTTCATAGCCACAAGCCTCGAAACGGATTTTACTGATTATAGGGATAGACTAAAGAATATGTTTGCTGCTGAACATCCAGAACACAATGATATTACAGCACAACGCCTATCCGATCAGCGTAGAGCAATACAGAGAAACAATCTATTAACCCAAATTGAAATTCAGTATATTTTAGACAGAGTGAGGGAGGAACTAAATATACCTCATACGCCCAATCAGTCTTTTGAGGATGACAATGTTTATGGTACCCATACACCCTCAGATTCGCCACGTGGTTCACCATTCAATAACATAGATATAGAGATTCCTCAAGAGCCCCACCAAGAGGACGAAATACTTAATACTTACCATGCTAACTTACTGAAATACCTTGGAATGGACCCTAACGTTAGACCTCCCATACAAAAACTTAGATTTAACAAGAACACAGGAACACTTATAAATAGAGCCAATTCCATCCTAGAACAAACGCTAAACGATGGTATGAATCTTGAAGAGGTACATTCCACGATATATTGCGCGGCAATTACCGTAGTGAGCCTTAATCAAAAATATACATCACCTAACAAAAAAAATACAGATGGGTATTTACCATCATGGCAACGCCGCCTCACCAATAAAATTAATGGCCTACGAAGGAGTATCGGTAAAACTCAACAGTACCACGACGGAAATAGAAACAACAGATTGCTTAGAACACTGCCGACAGACTTAAAAGACATTATACAAACAATCAATGCCGAAACGGAAAATAAAGTGCGTACATACCTTGATACACTTAAACAAAAGTTAGCAGCATACTCAGCTCGATTAAAGAGATACAGAGAAAGTTACTCAAGACGCAGAGACAACAGCCTATTTTCGAACAATGAAAAGGCGTTTTACTCATCACTATCAAAAAAATATGATAACATAAACCCCCCAGATCTTGAAAGTCAGACCAACTACTGGACGAGTATATGGTCACAGAGCAATAACCATACAAAAAATACTTGGATAAACCAAGAAATGAAAGCACAGAACTCTCTACAACCAATGAATGAAATTGTAATAACCCAAGCAGATCTAACAGCTGCTTTAAAGAAAATTGCAAATTGGAAAGCGCCCGGACGCGATGGCTTGCATAGCTTTTGGTATAAACGATTCACAGCTTGTCATGAACTCTTAGTTAACAATTTCAACGATGTCATTAGATTTCCTAACAACTTTCCAACATTTTTAACTGAAGGACTTACTTATTTAATTCCAAAGACTGATAACCCGGATCACCCTTCGTTGTTTCGTCCCATTACATGCTTGCCGACCCTTTATAAGATCCTTACGTCGATATTATGTGCTAAACTTGAAGACCACCTGGAACTGGCTCAAGTGATGACAGATGAGCAGAAAGGTGCTAGACGCAACGTTATGGGATGCAAGGAGCAGCTGGTTGTCGATTCCGTAGTTATGCAGCAGTTGAGGGTGGGGCAGAGAAATGCACACATTGCATACATCGACTATAAAAAAGCATTTGACTCTGTCCCTCACTCTTGGCTCAAATTTGTATTGACACTGTATAAAGTACATCCTACGCTTATACTTTTTCTTGAGACAACTATGAGGGCCTGGCGAACCACACTGTCTCAAAAAATAAATAACGAACTAGTATTTAGCGGGAGCATACCTCTGCGCAGAGGTATCTTTCAGGGGGATTCGCTCAGTGCCCTATGGTTTTGTCTGTCTCTAAACCCAATTTCAAACACTCTTAAGAAAACAGAGTATGGAGTAAAATTAAAAAATAATGTACAGGATCTCTTAGTAAGTCACCTTTTCTATGTTGATGACCTAAAAGTATATGCAGCAAATGACAGACAGCTGAGAGCCATGCTAAAGCTGGTGCATGATATGAGTTCGGACATAGGTATGACTTTTGGACTGGAGAAGTGCCGCACGATCAAAATGGTCAAAGGGGTACTTAAAGAGTCACAACCTATAGAAATTAATAACGAGGTCGTCATACAAGGTATTGAAGAACCCTATAAATACCTGGGTATAGATCAGACCCATAAAATAGAACATACAACGATGAAATCGAAACTGTCTACTGAATTTGAAAAGCGAGTTAAGCTAATTATCAAAACAAAACTAAACTCAAAAAATATCGTTAAGGCTATAAACACATATGCAATATCTGCCTTAACCCATTCCTTTGGCATAATCAGATGGTCTGATACAGATCTTGATGCACTAAATAGACGAATCAGAACACTTCTAACGCACAAAAGAATGCATCACCCAAATGCATGCACTGAGAGAGTCACATTGCCTAGATGCCTGGGAGGTAGAGGTTTAAAAGATGTTAAAGCAATGTACTATGAACAGCTGGATAATATTAGAAAATATTTTTACAAAAACTCGGATAAACCGATGTACCGTGCAGTGATCGAGGCAGATAAAAATTTGACCACACTTAATTTAAAATCCCGAGAATATAACCCAAAAACACACATTACTACCAACGAGGATAAAATTAGGATGTGGTCAGGAAAGCAACTCCATGGAAGATTTTACAACTCCGTTCAAAACAATTACGTTGACAAATCCCTCTCTTTTATGTGGGCTACAAAAGGTTACCTCCATCCTGAAACTGAAGGATTCTTAATGGCCACGCAGGACCAAGTTATAAAAACACGAAATTACGCCAAATACATACTGGGAGAAGACCTGAGTTCTGATAAATGCCGCAAGTGCGGAGCTGTTTCCGAAACTATAGATCATATTTTGGGATCCTGTAACACACTAGCAAATACGAAGTACTTGACTCGACACAATCAAGTAGCACATATAATCCATCAGAAAATACTGATAGACAGAAAAATGAAAACCGAAATTGTCCCCTACTACAAATATGTGCCAAACGAAGTTGAGGAAAACGATCAATTTAAAATATATTGGGACAAAACAATTTACACCGATCATACAATAGAACACAACCGTCCTGATATTACATTAATAGACAAGAAAAAACACACAACATATCTAATTGATGTTTCTATACCAGGAACACACAATCTGCAACAAAAACATACGGAAAAATTAAACAAATATCAAGCGCTTCAACATGAAATAAAGCGCATTTGGAATATGAGGGAAGTGTACATAATACCTATAATACTATCGTCGATAGGAGTAATACCGAAAAATTTGGAAAAGAACCTAAAAATGATTCAAATCCCTATTACCGTAATTGAGGAGATGCAGAAAGCTGCGATACTGCAATCTCTCAACATTGTGAGATCTTTCTTGGCTGTTGGCAATGCTCATGAATCTTGAAACCTTGTTTTCCGATTCTAAAGCAAAATATACCCTTATGGTGAAAAAAAAAAAAAAAAAAAAAAAAAAAAAAAAAAAAAAAAAAAAAAAAAAAAAAAAAAAAAAAAAAAAAAAATAGGACTGGATTATTATTCACCTCTACAGCTCAGCAATAACACCATGAGCGAAACACTTACTAATGACCACATAAGAGAACAATGGCTAGAAAAATCGTTGCATGGAAAATATCCGTATGCCCTTTCTCAGGCAGATGCAGAGTTGTCAACCATGTGGCTTAAACATGGACTATTGTTCGCGGAAACCGAGGGTTTTCTGGTATCAATACAGGACGGAGTAACGCCCACCAGAAACTACCAAAAATACATACAGAAAATTCCAATTGAAAATGATAAGTGTAGAATGTGTTTCGCCAAATCAGAAACAACGGAACATATCCTCTCAGCGTGCAGCAGCTTAGCGCCCACAGAATATACAAAAAGGCATAATTTAACAGCAGGAATAATTCATCAGGAAATAGCCGTACAATGCAAACTTATAGAGAAAAAAGAAAAATATTTTCTATACAACCCATTCCCGTTTTTACAAAACGATAATTATAAACTTTATTGGGATTTCCCAATAATCACAGATAGACCTATCGCAAGTAATCGTCCTGACATAACCCTGGTAGACCGGAAAAATAAGACTGCTTACTTCGTCGATATTTCTCACCCGGCTGACCACAACCTCCTAAATAAAGAGAAAGAAAAAATAAATAAGTATCAAGACCTTTGTACGGAATTTAAGAATATTTATAAACTGGACAAGGTACTTACTGTTCCTATTATAATATCAGTGACGGGACTGATTGGGAAAAACCTGCCACGCTTTCTGAAACAAATAGACATTGATCAGCGAAACATAACATTGATGCAAAGATCGGTGATCCTTGAGTCATGTAGAATCATGAGAAAAACCCTAAACCTGCCTGAATAGAGTATAAAGGCAGCGGATAAAAAGTTGGACATCTGAAAAAAAAAAAAAAGAAAAAAGTAAATGAATGATAAATAAATATAAGTTTTAAATACGTACCTTGATTCCCTCCCCTATTTAAAGAAAAAGTATATACTTATTAATAATATCTGAAGCATACTTAATGAAATCCTAGAAGTACTTACCGTGTTAAAACAAATCTGTAGTGATTGGTTATCAAACCCCACTGCAGAATTTCTCCTATCTGGAAGAAAGTAGAAGGATGTAAAAAAAAAAAAAAAAATAATAATAATAATAATAATAATAGACGTAGACGCATGAGATGGAGTACTAACTTGAATAAGGATGTCATGCGCTACTACTTCATAGCCACAAGCCTCGAAACGGATTTTACTGATTATAGGGATAGACTAAAGAATATGTTTGCTGCTGAACATCCAGAACACAATGATATTACAGCACAACGCCTATCCGATCAGCGTAGAGCAATACAGAGAAACAATCTATTAACCCAAATTGAAATTCAGTATATTTTAGACAGAGTGAGGGAGGAACTAAATATACCTCATACGCCCAATCAGTCTTTTGAGGATGACAATGTTTATGGTACCCATACACCCTCAGATTCGCCACGTGGTTCACCATTCAATAACATAGATATAGAGATTCCTCAAGAGCCCCACCAAGAGGACGAAATACTTAATACTTACCATGCTAACTTACTGAAATACCTTGGAATGGACCCTAACGTTAGACCTCCCATACAAAAACTTAGATTTAACAAGAACACAGGAACACTTATAAATAGAGCCAATTCCATCCTAGAACAAACGCTAAACGATGGTATGAATCTTGAAGAGGTACATTCCACGATATATTGCGCGGCAATTACCGTAGTGAGCCTTAATCAAAAATATACATCACCTAACAAAAAAAATACAGATGGGTATTTACCATCATGGCAACGCCGCCTCACCAATAAAATTAATGGCCTACGAAGGAGTATCGGTAAAACTCAACAGTACCACGACGGAAATAGAAACAACAGATTGCTTAGAACACTGCCGACAGACTTAAAAGACATTATACAAACAATCAATGCCGAAACGGAAAATAAAGTGCGTACATACCTTGATACACTTAAACAAAAGTTAGCAGCATACTCAGCTCGATTAAAGAGATACAGAGAAAGTTACTCAAGACGCAGAGACAACAGCCTATTTTCGAACAATGAAAAGGCGTTTTACTCATCACTATCAAAAAAATATGATAACCTTAACCCCCCAGATCTTGAAAGTCAGACCAACTACTGGACGAGTATATGGTCACAGAGCAATAACCATACAAAAAATACTTGGATAAACCAAGAAATGAAAGCACAGAACTCTCTACAACCAATGAATGAAATTGTAATAACCCAAGCAGATCTAACAGCTGCTTTAAAGAAAATTGCAAATTGGAAAGCGCCCGGACGCGATGGCTTGCATAGCTTTTGGTATAAACGATTCACAGCTTGTCATGAACTCTTAGTTAACAATTTCAACGATGTCATTAGATTTCCTAACAACTTTCCAACATTTTTAACTGAAGGACTTACTTATTTAATTCCAAAGACTGATAACCCGGATCACCCTTCGTTGTTTCGTCCCATTACATGCTTGCCGACCCTTTATAAGATCCTTACGTCGATATTATGTGCTAAACTTGAAGACCACCTGGAACTGGCTCAAGTGATGACAGATGAGCAGAAAGGTGCTAGACGCAACGTTATGGGATGCAAGGAGCAGCTGGTTGTCGATTCCGTAGTTATGCAGCAGTTGAGGGTGGGGCAGAGAAATGCACACATTGCATACATCGACTATAAAAAAGCATTTGACTCTGTCCCTCACTCTTGGCTCAAATTTGTATTGACACTGTATAAAGTACATCCTACGCTTATACTTTTTCTTGAGACAACTATGAGGGCCTGGCGAACCACACTGTCTCAAAAAATAAATAACGAACTAGTATTTAGCGGGAGCATACCTCTGCGCAGAGGTATCTTTCAGGGGGATTCGCTCAGTGCCCTATGGTTTTGTCTGTCTCTAAACCCAATTTCAAACACTCTTAAGAAAACAGAGTATGGAGTAAAATTAAAAAATAATGTACAGGATCTCTTAGTAAGTCACCTTTTCTATGTTGATGACCTAAAAGTATATGCAGCAAATGACAGACAGCTGAGAGCCATGCTAAAGCTGGTGCATGATATGAGTTCGGACATAGGTATGACTTTTGGACTGGAGAAGTGCCGCACGATCAAAATGGTCAAAGGGGTACTTAAAGAGTCACAACCTATAGAAATTAACAACGAGGTCGTCATACAAGGTATTGAAGAACCCTATAAATACCTGGGTATAGATCAGACCCATAAAATAGAACATACAACGATGAAATCGAAACTGTCTACTGAATTTGAAAAGCGAGTTAAGCTAATTATCAAAACAAAACTAAACTCAAAAAATATCGTTAAGGCTATAAACACATATGCAATATCTGCCTTAACCCATTCCTTTGGCATAATCAGATGGTCTGATACAGATCTTGATGCACTAAATAGACGAATCAGAACACTTCTAACGCACAAAAGAATGCATCACCCAAATGCATGCACTGAGAGAGTCACATTGCCTAGATGCCTGGGAGGTAGAGGTTTAAAAGATGTTAAAGCAATGTACTATGAACAGCTGGATAATATTAGAAAATATTTTTACAAAAACTCGGATAAACCGATGTACCGTGCAGTGATCGAGGCAGATAAAAATTTGACCACACTTAATTTAAAATCCCGAGAATATAACCCAAAAACACACATTACTACCAACGAGGATAAAATTAGGATGTGGTCAGGAAAGCAACTCCATGGAAGATTTTACAACTCCGTTCAAAACAATTACGTTGACAAATCCCTCTCTTTTATGTGGGCTACAAAAGGTTACCTCCATCCTGAAACTGAAGGATTCTTAATGGCCACGCAGGACCAAGTTATAAAAACACGAAATTACGCCAAATACATACTGGGAGAAGACCTGAGTTCTGATAAATGCCGCAAGTGCGGAGCTGTTTCCGAAACTATAGATCATATTTTGGGATCCTGTAACACACTAGCAAATACGAAGTACTTGACTCGACACAATCAAGTAGCACATATAATCCATCAGAAAATACTGATAGACAGAAAAATGAAAACCGAAATTGTCCCCTACTACAAATATGTGCCAAACGAAGTTGAGGAAAACGATCAATTTAAAATATATTGGGACAAAACAATTTACACCGATCATACAATAGAACACAACCGTCCTGATATTACATTAATAGACAAGAAAAAACACACAACATATCTAATTGATGTTTCTATACCAGGAACACACAATCTGCAACAAAAACATACGGAAAAATTAAACAAATATCAAGCGCTTCAACATGAAATAAAGCGCATCTGGAATATGAGGGAAGTGTACATAATACCTATAATACTATCGTCGATAGGAGTAATACCGAAAAATTTGGAAAAGAACCTAAAAATGATTCAAATCCCTATTACCGTAATTGAGGAGATGCAGAAAGCTGCGATACTGCAATCTCTCAACATTGTGAGATCTTTCTTGGCTGTTGGCAATGCTCATGAATCTTGAAACCTTGTTTTCCGATTCTAAAGCAAAATATACCCTTATGGTGAAAAAAAAAAAAAAAAAAAAAAAAAAAAAAAAAAAAAAAAAAAAAATAATAATAATAACAATGAAGAGATTGACAATAAAGCATCAAACATGTGGCTTAAGAAAGGCAACATATTTGCAGAAACTGAAGGCTTTCTTATGGCAATTCAAGACCAAGTCATACCAACATTAAACTACCGAAAATATATTATAAAAGACCCCAACATACCAAACGATAAATGCCGCATATGCTTCACCAAATCGGAAACAATAGAACACATAATATCAGGCTGCTCAACTTTAGCACCAACGGAATATCTAAAAAGACATGACAATGTTGCCAAGGTAATCCATCAAGAACTCCGAAAAAACGCAAAGATGCTGACAGACACTCTACCGTATTACCAATACAAGCCTGAGGCTGTAGAGGAAAGTGACACCCACAAAATATACTGGAACCGGACCATTCGCACAGACCATACTATCGAGAGCAACAGGCCAGATATTGTATACCAGGATAAGACAACAAAACATACTTACCTAATAGATGTGGCCATACCAGCTGCTCATAATACCGTTGAAAAACAAAATGAAAAAATCCGCAAATACTTACCTTTAGCATCAGAAATCAAAACTCTGTGGAAACAAGAAAAAGTTATCGTTATACCTATCATCATCGGCGCGACAGGTGAAATTCCAAAAAAACTCCACAAATACCTCTCGGATTTAAACTTACCGTCAACCCTATTTATAACCCTCCAGAAGATCGCAATCCTAGGAACCTGCCACATCGCACGTAAAGTATTGAACACTGGAACCTGAAAAGAAAAACAAACATATAAATCCAGAACAAAATTCTTCACACTTGCATGCACTGCCGTGTGGAGAATACTTACCTGCAAAAGCAGAGAAAACCTGAAATAATAATAATAATAATAATACTATCGAGAGCAACAGGCCAGATATTGTATACCAGGATAAGACAACAAAACATACTTACCTAATAGATGTGGCCATACCAGCTGCTCATAATACCGTTGAAAAACAAAATGAAAAAATCCGCAAATACTTACCTTTAGCATCAGAAATCAAAACTCTGTGGAAACAAGAAAAAGTTATCGTTATACCTATCATCATCGGCGCGACAGGTGAAATTCCAAAAAAACTCCACAAATACCTCTCGGATTTAAACTTACCGTCAACCCTATTTATAACCCTCCAGAAGATCGCAATCCTAGGAACCTGCCACATCGCACGTAAAGTATTGAACACTGGAACCTGAAAAGAAAAACAAACATATAAATCCAGAACAAAATTCTTCACACTTGCATGCACTGCCGTGTGGAGAATACTTACCTGCAAAAGCAGAGAAAACCTGAAATAATAATAATACTTACCTGCAAAAGCAGAGAAAACCTGAAATAATAATAATAATAATAATAATGAACCCAACCACCATTCCAAGTTTCGTCACAGAAGGAATAACATACATGCTGCCTAAAACATACGAGAACCCAGAGCCTAAAGATTTTAGACCAATCACATGCCTGTGTGCAATATACAAAATATTAACTAAAGTAATAGAAACAAAACTTACAGGTCACCTAAATCAGAACAAAATTTTAGCCCCGGAACAAACAGGCTGTAAACCTAAAACTAGGGGAACAAAGGAGGCTCTCGTTGTCGACTCAGTGATAACGCACCATGCAAAAACAAAACACCGTTATTTATCAACTGCTTGGATCGACTACAAGAAAGCATTCGACTCTGTTCCCCACTCTTGGATCCTGCAAGTACTTAAGCTGTATAAAGTTCACAACGAAATAATCAAACTCATACACCATTTAATGAATTCATGGAGAACACGTATCCAAATAAAAACAGCTGCTGTTGGATATACAACTGAGGAGATCCATATACGCAGAGGCATATTCCAAGGAGATAGCCTCAGCCCCACACTGTTCTGCCTGTCTCTGAACCCATTGAGCACGATACTTAACGACTCACCTTACGGGTATATTATAAGTAAAAACCCAGTTATTAAAGTCACACATCAGTTCTACGTAGATGACTTAAAGCTTTACGCGACAAGTTCTAAGCAACTAATTAGCCAGCTTGAACTAGTCGCCAAATTTTCAAGAGACATCGGCATGGAGTTTGGCACAGACAAGTGTGCAACGTTGCATTTGCACAAAGGAAAACTAACGCAAGAGCAGGCAATTGATCTCATCGACGGCACCACAATACAAACTCTCCCTGATGGTAGCAACTACAAATATTTGGGTATACTTCAAGCTGCTGAGATTGACACAAATGCCGTAAGAGAGGGAGTTAGGAGAGAGGTGCGAGTAAGGCTCCATAGAGTCCTACACACGAAACTGAATTCTAGAAATAAAATAGATGCCATAAATGCATGGGTCTTACCAGTGGCAGCATATACGTTCGGTGTTGTCAAGTGGTCCACAACAGCTATACGAGAGCTTGATTGCGAGATTCGAAAATCACTATCAAAATCAGGGTTACACCACCCACAATCAAATACAAACCGCCTATATATACCGCGAGGAAACGGAGGCAGGGGTCTCCAGTTGTTGGAAAATGTATTAGCGGACTCAATGTCAAATATTAGACAATACTTCCTTAATTCCGAGATTCTAGTTCACACACAAACAAGTATGTCGAATTGGGCAAGAAAGTCACCCTGTTTTCGACCAACATCTGGTATCAAAAACAACAAGGGTCATGTTAGATGAATGGAGTTTAAAGCCATTGCATGGCAGATTTATTAACAACGTAAACAAAGATTATGTCGATAAAGCAAGTACATTTACTTACCTGAAAAGGGGGTATCTCTTCCCTGAGACAGAAGGAGCCATTCACGCTATCCAGGACCAATGCGTTAAAACAAGAGCCTATCGTAAAAGGATTCTCAATGAATCACTGGACATAGAAACATGCCGTATGTGTGGAGCTGCGTCAGAATCGATACAACACCTAACATCAGGATGTACCACATTGGCACCAAAAGATTATTTGGAAAGACATAATGCAGTAGCGAAAGTGATACACCAAGGTATCTGCCATCAGCAGAAACTAATAAAATCAATAGTCGCCCCATATAAATACATGCCGGAGTTTAAGCTCGAATCAGACACGATGCTTGTTTATTGGGATACGCCAATATTAACTGAACGACACATCGTTCATAATCGTCCGGGCATTGTAGTCATAGACAAAAAAGGAAAGTTAGGATATATTGTCGACATCGCAAACCCTGGTGATGAAAATCTACAGAAAACTTACGTAGAAAAACTCTCAAAATACGAATCTTTAAAATATGAGATTTCTCACCTGTACAATCTACAATCAGTGTTGATAGTTCCATTCATCTTGTCGGCTAACGGCTTGGTTCATAAAAGTTTTGTGGAAAATCTTAAAATATTTAATCTAAACTATGGATACTTACATGAAGCCCAAAAAGCGGTCATCTTGGGTACGTGTCGAATTGTCAGACGTGTGTTGCAAATATCTTAAGACCTTGGCCTTTGGCCCGGTCAATAATACCAGGAATAAAACCTGTGGAAAAAAAAAAAAAAAAAAAAATAATAATAATAATAATAATGCAGTTTATTTGTAATCCCAAAATTAACATTAAAAATACAACAATATAATAGGAGCTACATAAAAATATAGTAAAACAAAAAATATGTCACATAACATCACCTAAAAATAGCTTAGCCAAGGATTACAAAATGGGTTAAAAGGCAGTTAACACTGATTTAAAATTTTAACCCAAGAAAGCATAGTTACATACAAAAATAACATATCTAATGGTTGTGCACTGATGGCAAATATTCTTCTTAAAACTAAACAAACATATTTTCCTTTAATTGATTGACAACAATTAAAATCTAAGAGAAAAAAAGAGAAAAAAAAAAAGAGAAAAAAAAAAAACCACTCATTCCAACTCTACTCCTTATTAATGTGCTTGCAAATGTACAATCTGTTTCTTAAATAAATATTTTCGATAGGCAATTCTGAAACCGGCCAACGACAGCTCTTTAAACGATGATGGAATTTTGTTATAAGTCGCGTAAATCATCTAAATCTATATTTTTACAAACTACAACACTAGGTACTAAATAATCTATTATGTACAAACCTAAGCTAAATTATTATTTACAATTAATTTTAATATATACAAAAGCTATATTCTACTCACCAATTACAACCTGTACGGATTGAAACGATGCTGTCTTGTCTTCGATCTAACCAGTTTCTGATTTTTGTCACACTTCTTCAACAAATTCTCTCCCATCGTCTTATTATTCCTAGGCATATCTCTCACCCTGACATCCTTAACAACATTTTGTCCGTGGGTCGCAGCTTTTGATTCACCAGTTCTTCCTATGCTCGTCGTCAATTTCGGATTAAACTTAAACTCCAACATAGTCTTCTTCCCTTGTACTATTGCCTCACATATTCTTTTCTTCAGCAATGGATCACCATAACAAATACTCAATAAAATTGGAAAACCACGTACCATCGATAATAAAGATGTTCCATCTAATAAGCGCAATATCGCACACCCCATTTCCACTGGTAAACTCGCCAACTGGGCCGGAGACTCGATACGTCTGAATAATTTATACATATTCGTTGAATTAATTAACTTCCTCACTAAAATTCCCACATTAAAATTATTAAATTTTAACTGACTATATCGCGCGCGGCACTGGTTTATATACACCTACCCGTACGCTGCGCAGCCAATAGGGTGTTAGCTCCGCTCACACACACTACGTGGACGTACCTATGTGATTGGTAAAGTATAAGTGGCATGCAGCGGTGAAAAATAATCGATAACGGTTACAACCCGTTTTTGACTCACCAATTTTGAGCATAAAACTCAAAATGTTCTTATTTAATATTGGTCTTAAATAAATAAATGGTACGCTACTGGTACCGATATCTAACTTAACGGAACCTAACCGAATTATATTTGACAAGAGACGTATTACACAAAACATCCCCTGTTTTGTGGACGTATTAAACTTACCAAATAATCCATGGATGATTTCTTTTTTTTTTTTGTTTTTACAACAAATTTTACAACTTCCTGTGCTTTTTTTTATGTTCCGACGACACAGCGTAGTTTTCAAAAGGAAAAGTGTGTCTGGTATGTGACCAATGTGGCCCCACAACTCTTTTGGGACTATATATTTTTTTTCAGGAATAATACTACATAGGTAATATACCAAAAGCATTACAAACGAAAAAACACTTGGGTTGGTAATGGAGTGCGGTACAAAGGATTATACAGGGTGTTTCATAATATATGCGCAGGACTTCAGGATGTGAGAGCTCGTCCAAAAATATGAAAAAGTCTCTATTAACTAACAATCTAAAATGCACCATTTTCGAGAGAAATTGAAAAAAAAATCCGGAACCGTTTATCGTACAGAAAACAGCTTTTTAAGCATTTTCTACTCATAATAAGCTATGTTTTGTGCAAGAATGTTTTTCATTAATTCATAATTGGTGAAGATTTTGAAGGAGTAGTGGGTGTTTTTCTCCTTAATTTCTACGCCACTGGAAAAAGTACGGTTTTAAGATAACCGCCAATATTTTCTACACAAAAAAGGTACTCTTGGTCATAAGCTCTAAAGTGTTCGAGCAAAATCACCTGTTGAAAATTTGTTGAACTAAATTTAACTTTTTCTACTAATTAAACGTTATCTTCATAATTGCAAAATTTAAAAAAATTGAAGACCTTTCTTCAGCTTATCCTTATAAAAAAGTTGTTTTTTTTTATTTCTCCAAGCCGTAAAAATAGTCGAAGAAATTTATTAAATGTTGAAAATGTCCGCCGTTAGCTTCAATGCACGCAGCATTAATTTTGCAATTATGAAGTTAGTTTGGTTTTGTTACTTGTTTTAACGATTAAATAAATTTCGTTTAATTAGTAGAAAAAATTAAAATTATTTAACAAAATTGACCATGTTTTTCAACAACTTGATTTTCATCCAAAACTTACTTGTTACAGTTACTATTATTATTTTATTCCTATACGAACATATTAATTTATTTAAAGTAAGTAAGAAACATTTCGGTTTGGTCGCAACCAGCGATATACCAAAAGCACATTGGGATTGCGTATAGGTAGGATTATTTATTTAATAAAGTTAGAGTGAATGAGTTAGGAGACAGGACACGCCCAAATTCCCCACACTAATAAGTTACATTTATTTTGAAGTTAAATTTGAGTTAAGTTCCTACTTTTGTGGCGTTTGTATTGGAACATTTTTAGTTAAATATTTATGGTTTATTTGGTAAACCTATAGAAAATCAAAAACTTTTACCTAAAAAAACATTTTTCAAGAGTATATTTTAATTTTTGTGTAATCCCCAACACTTATTAAAAAAACTAAACGGCCTACACACTTTCCTTCTGGCATATGGTAACATCCTATTATCGATATGTTCAACCACATGTTATACTTGATTTTTCACTTATGTTCACCAGGAAGATTTTCATCAAGAAAAATCCTACAACCAGTGAAAGTAAATCATGGTTTCATATTTACTGTCTTATAAACCTTATTACAAAATATACACAGAAATAAGATACAATACTATACATCTAAATCTATATTTTTACAAACTACAACACTAGGTACTAAATAATCTATTATGTACAAACCTAAGCTAAATTATTATTTACAATTAATTTTAATATATACAAAAGCTATATTCTACTCACCATTTACAACCTGTACGGATTGAAACGATGCTGTCTTGTCTTCGATCTAACCATTTTCTGATTTTTGTCACACTTCTTCAACAAATTCTCTCCCATCGTCTTATTATTCCTAGGCATATCTCTCACCCTGACATCCTTAACAACATTTTGTCCGTGAGTCGCAGCTTTTGATTCACCAGTTCTTCCTATGCTCGTCGTCAATTTCGGATTAAACTTAAACTCCAACATAGTCTTCTTCCCTTGTACTATTGCCTCACATATTCTTTTCTTCAGTAATGGATCACCATAACAAATACTCAATAAAATTGGAAAACCACGTACCATCGATAATAAAGATGTTCCATCTAATAAGCGCAATATCGCACACCACATTTCCACTGGTAAACTCGCCAACTGGGCCGGAGACTCGATACGTCTGAATAATTTATACATATTCGTTGAATTAATTAACTTCCTCACTAAAATTCACACATTAAAATTATTAAATTTTAACTGACTATATCGCGCGCGGCACTGGTTTATATACACCTACCCGTACGCTGCGCAGCCAATAGGGTGTTAGATCCGCTCACACACACTACGTGGACGTACCTATGTGATTGGTAAAGTATAAGTGGCATGCAGCGGTGAAAAATAATCGATAACTTGATTTTCATCGAAAACTTACTTGTTACAGTTACTATTATTATTATATTCCTATACGAACATATTAATTTATTTAAAGTAAGAAACATTTCGGTTTGGTCGCAACCAGCGATATACCAAAAGGACATTGGGATTGCGTATAGGTAGGATTATTTATTTAATAATGTCAGAGTGAATGAAGTTACATCCACGCATTTTGTAATTATTTTTGCATTGTATTCACTTACATATTACTTGTTCAGCATTTTCTTATCTTATGTTAAAATTTTATAAATGCATGTAGAATTAAGAAGAAAGACAGTACAATTGTAATTATAAACTTGAATAAAGCTTTTTTAAAAATATTTATACCGAGTGGTCAAATATAACTGGCGCAGTCGACTGTAGGATTGAGTAGATACGTTTTTTTTTCAAAAATTTGAGGTTTCCAAAATCGAGCCCAAAAAAGCCGGAAAAATCGTAGTTCGTGTCAACGATTAACTATTCAAACGAACGTTATACTCCAAGTCGGACAAAATAAAATAAAAAAAGTGAAAGTTTGTGGTACAAGTGCTCAGACTAGGGGACAACGGAACAAGCATCGTCCAGAGCCCTATTGGTGCGGAAAGAGGAACAAAAATCGTCCAAATTCCATAATTAAGAAGAAGAAACAAAGCAAAGAATGTCCAAAATCCAGCATAAGTTAATATTAATATCGTAAGTGTGAATTCCTTTTCCTTATTTACCTTAGTTTAAGAATTGATTTTAATGATATAAATATAGAATAATTTTTTTTTGAATAGCTTTAAATCTGGAAAATCTTGAAGACATAGTGAATTTATTTGATAATTTCAGCATAAAAGCCAATAAGAAAAACAAAACAAAAATGGCACAACCAAATTATCAATTAATTCGTTATCAAGCAGATAATATTCCTAATTTTGACGGTGATCCAAAAACATTGAGTAGATTTTTAAATTCTTGTGAACATTTTCTTCAAAATCATCAAGTTAGAGATAACGCAAATGCTGCTATAAACATATGTTTATTTGATACAGTAGTAGGAAAATTAGTAGGAAGAGCTGCTGATTGAATTGGTTCGCGTATTGAATTAAACACTTGGCAAAATATCAAAGACGCGTTAATTACAACATTTTCAGATCAAAGATCAGAAGATTGTTTGGTGCAAGACATAATTTGTATGCGTCATGAACGTAATGAAACATTTCATCAATTCGGTTTAAGAATACAAGATTCTAGAAGTCTTTTATTCACAAAGGTTAATAATTCACTTGAAGAACCTAATATGAAAATTTTAAAAATTCGACAGTATGATGACCTATGTTTAAAAACTTTTGTAAATAATCTCAACTATCATATGCAACTAGTAGTAAGACTAAAAAATCCTAATTCACTAGAACAAGCAATGGCATTTGTTTGTGAAGAAGAAAACTTTATAAATTATAAAAATAGATCAAATACTCCTAACAATAAATCCATTCCACAACACCCACCGCAAATTCAAAAATCAAATTTCAATATGTCAATTCCACAAAGAAATGTATTTCATCCATCGTCTATTCCAAGAACAAATAATATTCCGTTTAGACCAATGTATTCAAATCCTAATACCCCATTTATGTCTAACAATTTTCCCAGACCGAATTTTTCATCGCAAAATTATAGATCACCTATGTTTAATAATCAACCAAGACCCATATTTCATCAAAATAATAATAATTTTAATAATCGATTTCATAACCATAATGCAAATACAGGTGCTATTCCAAAACATAATTATCCGGAACCAATGGATACTTCATCATCCAACACTCGTATAAAAACTCAACAACCTCTATTCACAATGAAGCTATGGATATACCTATTTTCTCTTGCTTTAATTTCGATGGAATTCAAAAATTTTATCTCTTTGATTTTTCTGATAAATTTGATGGCTTACTAGGCATAGATTTTTTAATTAATATTGGTGCAAAAATAAATTTAAACAATTTAACTTTGGAAACAAATCATATTAAGTTACCACTTTATTTTCAAAACAATATACTATCTATTGATAATAAAACGAGAAACGTTCCAAAACAAATACAACCTTTTCAATCTTTAATTATACCTTCTAGAGTTACACAACAAATAAAAGTACCAGTAAAAGAAAAAAACGGCTTAGGTATATTAAATTATATCAATTTAAATGGTGCTGAAATGCCACAAGCACTCGTAAACATTGTAGACTTTTTTGCAATCACTGTTATTACCAACTCTCGAGATAACCCAATTAAAGTGACCTTTCATGAACCCTTAGATATAGAACTTATAGAGGAAAATGAAAATAATTTTTTGGAAAAAATGGAAACTGATACTGAATATGACAATTACATAGACAACAAACAAAAAGAAAATTTGAAGAATTTAAGACTTAATCATTGTAATTCTGAGGAATATAAAAAAACACGAGACTTATGTTACGAATACAGAGACATATTTTACTGTGAAGGAATACCTTTGACATTTACAAACCAAGTTAAACACAAAATAAACCTGACAAACGAGACACCCATTTATACCAAAACCTATAGATTCCCGGAAATACATAAACAGGAAGTCAAGACACATGTTATGTCATCCTCTAACAGATAAATTGATGAACTTGCATTTATTCTGCTTACTTAAGTTACCATAGTTTATAAAAAGTGTTTTTGTTATGTATTGTAGCCAGTTAGAGTCAAACCTTTGTATAATTCACATAAATCCAGTATTTTGTAATTTTTGGAAAATAAAAATAATTTTTAAAAACGAATTTTGACAAAGTAGTTACATAATTGGCGCAGTCAGTATAGGATTGATTGAGTTGTTCGCTACATCGCGTAGGACAATATCGGTTTTAATCGTTAATCAATCAAACGAACTTAGTGATTCTCGGAACTGTGGTGGTGTTGTGCAGAGTGGCTTCTCAGACATCAGAAAACCCAATCCATTGTGGACTGTAGGCAACATCCAGCTACCGTATTCACGGAAAAGGAACAAAATTGTCCTTTTTGCAAGGAGTTATTGATTGGTATTGGACAAAATCGCTGAAACCTTCAAGACTTCTTATAGAATGATCAAAGTCCTCATATTAGTGTAAGTGCATTTTGAATTTCATGTTTATAGAAGATTTGTCAAGCTCTTTAAGTAAATTAAATATTAGTTTAGTTGGCTCTAACTCTGCTTCTCAAAGTTCACAAGAAATCTTAATTAGTAATAATCAATCTACTGAATTAGAAAGAAATACTTTTAATTTAGACAATACATTTAGTGATACGAATATAGATATTAGGTTAGCATTAGATAATTTTATTAACGAAGATACAATGGCAAACTTTAAACCTGAATATTTAAATTGTGTTCCAACTTTCGATGGAAACCCCACCGAATTAAACAGATATTTGGCTACTTGCGAATCAATTATAAATCAATTTTATGATCGAACAAATCCAAACAACTTTCAAAATGTTTACCTACTAAACTCACTGATTGGAAAACTTTCTGGCAATGCTCGTTTAGTTATTAATATTCAAAATTCGACAAACTGGGCAGAAGTAAAAGAAACCCTTCTAAGAAATTTCGCAGACAGACGTGACGAAAGCTGTCTAAACAGAGATCTTGTAATGCTAAGACAACTTCCGAACGAAAACGCACAAAGTTTCTACGATAAATGTCTTGAACTTCTTAATTTATTATGCTCATATGTAGATGGTCACGAAGAACCAAATACCGCTCAAATAAAACGACAATTATACCAAAATCTAGCATTAAAAACATTTCTTTCCGGTCTCAGAGAACCTTTAAATAACACTTGTGAATCGATTACCTTAGATTTTTTAGAACCATTGGAAGTTGAAAAATTTTGTAGACAAGACATTGAAAATATAAACTTAAATAACTTTGACGAAACAACTAATCTACAATTTGATCCCTCAATAATTAGAACAAACCACCTAAACGAAGAGGAAAAAAGTGCAGTTATTAATCTTTGCTCAAAATTTGCTGATATTTTTTATCACGACGGAACTCCACTAACATTCACTAGTAAAATCAAACACCACATACGCACGACCGATGAAATTCCTATCTACACAAAAACATACCGCTATCCTTTCATTCATAAACAAGAAGTCCCGTCACAAATCCAAAAAATGCTTGATCAAAATATTATTCGCCCCAGTAATTCTCCATATTCCTCACCGATATGGGTAGTCCCCAAAAAATTAGATGCCTCTGGTAAACAAAAATGGCGTGTAGTCATAGACTACCGAAAGCTAAATGAAAAGAGTATAGACGATAAATATCCCCTTCCAAATATAACCGACCTGTTAGATAAACTTGGTAAATGTAAATATTTTACTACCCTCGATTTGGCTAGTGGCTTCCACCAAATAGAGGTTAACGAACCCGACATCCAAAAAACAGCTTGTAGCACCGAGAACGGCCACTATGAATTCCTTCGTATGCCGTTTGGTTTAAAAAACCGTCCAGCCACGTTTCAACGCGTTATGGATAACATTTTGCGTGGTATAACTAACGAAAAGTGCGCTGTCTATTTAGACGACATAATTATTTTTTCAAGTTCGCTTCAGGAACATATAGTCAGGCTAACCGAAGTTTTCAAACGATTAAGAGACTCAAATTTCAAAATTCAATTAGATAAATCTGAATTTCTACGCCGTGAAGTTGCATATTTAGGCACATAGTCACCCCAGACGGAGTTAAACCTAACCCTGACAAAATTAAAGCCATAAAAAACTACCCTATTCCCGGAACAACTAAAGAAATTAAAGGCTTTTTAGGTTTATTAGGATATTATAGACGCTTTATAGATAACTTTTCAAAAATCACCCAACCATTAACTAAATGTCTAAAAAAAGGTGCAAAAATTGTACATGACAACGAATTTATAGACTGTTTTAATAAATGTAAGACTTTACTTATGAACGACCCTATACTACAATATCCCGATTTTAGTAAACCATTTAACCTCACTTGCGATGCTAGTGAGATAGCATTAGGTTGTGTTCTTAGCCAAGGACCTATTGGTCGAGACTTGCCTATCGCTTACGCATCACGAACCCTAAACGACAGCGAACGTAAACTATCTGCCACAGAACGTGAGTGTTTATGTTTAGTTTGGGGAACGAAACATTTTCGCCCTTACCTTTTTGGCCCTAACTTTAACTTAATAACTGACCATAAACCACTTATTTGGCTTTTTTCAATTAAAGACCCAAATTCAAAATTAGTAAGATGGCGTCTTAAACTGATGGAATTTAACTTTAAACTTTACTATAAATCTGGTCGCCTTAACACGAACGCTGACGCCCTCTCACGGATAGAATTACACACTAAAGATGCCGAAGAAACATTTGACTTAGATAAATTTATACAAGACACTTACGAAAATTTACACAATGACCCTTCTAACGAAATCCCAAATAAACAGGACAATATTGACAACATTTCAACCTTTGTTAATCCTGATAATAACCTCAATGACCTAGCATCCAATAGTGCATACCCTGACCTGGATCAAACAAACAATGTTGACCTACCAGTTGAAGACGACGTTACGATACACTCAAACGCACAACAAGATCCAATAATAAGTATACCTATTATTGAATCACCTGTTAACTACGGTGCGAACCAGATCTTTATTGAAGATGTATTTCATTCTCCCGCTAAAAAAAGAATTAAAATTTTATTCGAAAAGAAACGCCGATTTATAGTACAAATCTCAAAACATAATTTTGAACATGATATTATAAATTTTGTAAAAGAATTTGTTATCCCCGGCAAACCATATTATTTATATTTTGAAAATCCAGACACCTATGAACCATTTTGCGAAATCGTTAGGAAAAATTTTAAATGGCCTTCATTAATTTTTAAAAGATGCAAAATTAAACTTGTAGACGTCACCGACAAAGAAGAGATACAGAACATCATCCTTAATTATCATGAAGGAAAATCAAACCACCGAGGAATAGATGAGACAGAACAAAAAATCAAAACTAAATATTATTGGCCCAATTTAAAAGACTCTATTCAAACGTTTATTAATGACTGTGAAACCTGTCAGATTAGCAAATACGAGCGTAACCCTATAAAAATTAAAATGAATATCACTCCTACGGCAACCCGACCTTTCGATATTGTTCACATGGATACCTATACTCTAGAAAAACAGAAATTCTTGACTATTATTGACAGTTTCTCTAAATACGCTCAAGCATACCCAATAAAATCAACTACTTCTACTGAAATTGTCGATAACCTTTTAATTTATTTTTCGCATCATAATATCCCAAAACAAATTGTAGTAGACAATGGCACGGAATTCAAAAATTCAATCGTAACCGAACTCTTACAGCTACATAAAGTGAAAATTCACTTCTGTTCTCCAGAACACCCACAGTCTAATGGTTTAATCGAAAGATTACATTCCACCCTAGCTGAACATATAACCCTTTTAAATAACCAAAACTTTGAAAAAACTCCTATTACCCAAAAAATGATTTATGCTATATTGGCATGTAATCAAACCATTCATTCGGTCACCAAACTAAAGCCTATTGATATTATAAACGGACATATTACTAATGATGATCCTTTTGACATTAACATAGACCACATATTATTGACTGACTATATCAACGACCATAAAGAGAAATCCAAAATATTATATTCTGGTATTAATGAAAAAATATCATCTAACAAAGAAAAGATTATTACTAAAAAGAATGAAACTCGAGACGACCCTGAGATTTTCAACCGAACAAAAAGTGTTACATAAAAAAGCATGCACGCCGTAAACTTGCTGATAAATTCTCAAAATCTACTAAGGTCATATCTGTAAATAAAAACCGTAAAACAGCAAAGACATCTTCTCATGAAAAAGTACACCTCGACAACATAAAAAGACCCATGAGAAATAAATACAGTTTTGAGTAAATATTTCTTTGAAAAAAAAATATATAATAATATAAATATGTAATTAAATAATAAAACTTAAATTTTAACACGTCCTTTTTCTTGTTTTCAGAATCTTATATATCACAATGTCAGTCTCACGTTGCGATAAAATAACATACAAACAACTAGATGATAATCCTGGTTTAATACCCTTTAAACTCGGATCAGCAAAAATAGAGCAGTACACTACACTTTAATTCACTACTAAGTTCTCAGCCTCCTCGCAGATAGGGTAGATCAAAAAATTTTCCAAATTATACCGCAATATTTAAATAAACGTTCAAAAAGAGGACTAGCAAATATTATTGGTTCAGTTTTTAAAAGTATCACTGGAAATTTAGATGCCGCCGATGGCGAAAGATACGAAAACTTAATAAAAAATCTACAAAACAATCAAAATAAATTATCGGATACCATTTTGAAAGAAAACACAATCTCTCTGAAGTTAATAAAAAAGTTTAATTTTTCTATAGAACAAGTCAGCCAAAATGAACAGTTATTGGAACACAAGTTAAATCACATAGGACTAATTGTGCATAAGCAAAACCATTAACACTCTGTTTAAAAAAAAGTGCAAAAGTAGAACATACCCAAAAATTCATTGTATCTTTTAATCATTTAAAAAATTTATTAATTAATTCTCCTATATTAAAATATCCAGACTTTACAAAACCCTTCGTATTAACTACAGATCTAATCTAAAAGAACCTAATTCTAAACTTGTTAGATGGAGACTCAAGCTTGAAGAATATGATTACACAATAATCTACAAAAGTGGCAAACAAAATATCAACGCTGACGCTCTTTCTCGTATACAACATTTTGCTTTAGAGAATGAATCTACATTAAATAATCGCGGAGATATAGATATAGATTTCGATATAGATAAATATTTAACAGATAACCTAATAGAATTCGACCCAAATCAAGTAACGGACGAAATTGTAGATGAAACCTTGCAAGAAATTGAAAAACCATCTACATCAAAAATAAAAATATTACAAGATATTCAAATTAGACCCCCTTATCAATCATCTAATACTATTCATAGTATAGCCGAAAATGAACCTTTAATCGATATACCAATATTAGACGAAATCATAAATAACAAAAATAACCAAATTATTGTACAAAAATCACCATATGACTCTTATGTAAAAGCAACTCATGAAACATTTGACGGAAATCATATAATAAAAGCTACTTTACCCCCAAATTCTGATACAATAACCAAATTCTTAAAGGAGTATCTAAAAGAAAAAACAACATATATACACTTTCTTTCCAAAGAATTAAGACCTTATTTCGAAGAAGCCCTAACAAAACATTTTTGTAAATTTAAAATTGTAGAATGTTCAAAACTAATTAATAATGTTCAAGAAAATGAAAGAGAAATAATAATACGATTTTCTCACGAAGGAAAAAGTATCCATCGAGGAATTCAAGAAACCATAACGAGATTAAAATCTAATTATTATTGGAAAAGATTAAAACTAGATGTATCAAAATTCATTAATAATTGTGAAATTTATCAAATAACAAAATATAATAGAAATCCACCAAACGAACCTTTAATATTAACAGAAACCCCTTCAAAACCATTTGAAATAATACACATCGATACGTTATTAATAGGTAAACAAAAATTCTTAGTATTTCTAGATAAATTTTCAAAATTTGGACAAGCTTTACCATATTTTGGAACTGCAATTTCTGCTTGCCAAACATTAATTCATTTCTTTTCTTTCTTTGGAATACCAAAACAAATCGTTTCTGACAATGGTACAGAATTTAAAAATGAAGTTGTAAAAGAATTATTAAAAACCCATAATATAAAAATACATTTTACTACACCTAATCATCATGAATCCAACGGACCAGTAGAAAGATTGAATTCAACATTAATAGAGCATATTAGAATATTGAAAGAAAAAGATGATCAACTTGATATAATTACATTAATGTCTTATGCAGTTATAGCCTATAATAGTACCATACACTCAAGTACGAACTTTACACCCTTCGAATTAGTTACAGGACATATAGAATCATGTGATCCAATGAAATTATAACCCCTACAAGTTTACACCGAATATATTAATACCCATAAAACTAACACTAATTCACTATATAATAAAATTCAAAATGAATCAAAATTATTAAAACAAAAAATAATTGACAAAGCTAATAAATTAAAGAAATCTCAAAATCTAGTTATAGGTGCACAAGTATACAAGAAACAAAATAATAGATCATCAAAAGTAAAAAATAAATTTTTAGGTCCTTATATATTAACACAAATATTAGAAAACAACAAAATTGAAATTGAAAATCCAAAAACAAAACATAAAGAAATTATTCATATAAATGAAACTAAAATAAAATCCGTTGTTACAGATGGATTGGAATCCTCAGCATCGGAGCTATCGGAGTAAAATTCCATAACATAAATAACCTTCCAGGAATACTTCCTTATAAATTAGGCACCGCGAAGATACATTCAAACCAATGGTCCTTAATACAAATACACGATTTATCTCCCCTAATTACAGAATTTAATATTTTAAAATCGCATACCAAATATTTAGTAAATCACATTAATAATGATACGTCATATAAACAAGAATATGAAAATTCGTTAATACCTTTAAACGCATTAGAAAAAAGAATTGAAAATCAAATAAAACAATTAGTTCCAAATAATTATAAGAAAATACAAAAACGTGGCTAAATTAATCCGCTAGGTACATTCATAAAAAGTTTAACAGGCAATCTAGATCAGGAAGATGCAGAACGTTATGACAAACAAATCAGACAATTACAAGAAAATCAAAACAAGTTAAAAGAAGTAATGTTTAATCAAATTACGCTTCTTGAAAAATCAATTAGTCAGTTTCAAACTGTAATTTCAAATGTAACTACAAACCAATTGATACTAAAATCAAGAATTTTACAAATAGAACAAACTATTAAAGATGTAGCTCTACAATCAAATATATATGCTGTATCAAACAATGTATGATATTTTTGAAAAAACTGAAATAGCTATATCATTTGCAAAACTTAATACTCTTCATAATTCTATAATTGATCCAATTGAATTGATTAAAGAAATACAAAAATTTGAAAATATACTAAGTTCTGATAAATTACCGCTAGAAGCAACTAGTGAAAATATTTTAAATTTTGAACAAATAATTGAAATTAAAAGTTATTCAAAAGGTTCAGTTATAACATTCATATTAGAAATACCATTAGTTGAATCGGGTATATATCATTATTATCAATTATACCCTTTACCAATCCCAGAAAATCAATCTTCTCAATTTTATATCAATTTACCTCATAAACCTTACCTAGCACTTGGCGATGTTAAATATTCTTATATGGACCGGACTTGCATTCAATTACTTCCAAACGAATACCTATGTAAAGAAGCACATACAGCATTTATTGATGAAGATCCACCATGTGACGTCCAATTAATATTATTTAAATCAAATATAACCACATGTAAACCATTCCGAATTATTTTAAAAGAAGTTCAAATAAATAAAATAATAGATGGAAAATGGATAGTGACAGTGCCACAAAAATTAGTTGTTCCTATTTCTTGTAAAAATACTAAAGACAATGTAATGTTATTCGGATCATATCTAGCCGAATCAATTAGTGACTGTAAAATACAAATAAAAACATTTTTACTTCAAACATATCAATCAAATTCATTAATGTATGACGAAACATCATTGCCACGAGTAAACCTATCAGAATTGTATAATCGCAAAGACAATATGGTCTTTAATCCACCAACATTAGACTTAAACGTAATCAACCTGAAAGAAACTCAAAACATTGTTACGACGCTTCAAGAACAGAAGAGACGAATCGAAGAATTATCAACTCCAATTGAGACTAATCGAATTAATATATGGACAATTTTATTATATCTATTATTATTAACCATTTGTGTTTTATTAGTATATAAGTTAATATTTAAGAAATATTTTAATATCAATATTTTAAAACATGAATCAGAAAATATTGTAATTTAAGTTGATAATGATTTGATAATTATTTAATGATTTTATAGCTTGCTACAAAACAACCCCTCAGGGTATATTTTTCGCTAAGGGTGGAGGAGTTACATCCACGCATTTTGTAATTATTTTTGCATTGTATTCACTTACATCTTACTTGTTCAGCATTTTCAGCATTTTCTTATCTTAAGTTAAAATATTATAAATGCATGTAGACTTAAGAAGAAAGACAGTACAATTGTAACCATAAACTTGAATAAAGCTTTTTTAAAAATATTTATACCGAGTGGTCAAATATAACTACCGAAAGCGGCGACTTACCGTGATTCATTTTTCTATCGCGTTTATTATACTTTTTTTGAATAATCCAATACAAATATATTTTTATAATGTAAATAAGTATTTGAAACTGATAATACTAATAAATCTCTTTTTATAACAACCCAGAAAAAAATGTTAAACTCAACAAAACTAACAATTCCAAATTTATATCCTAACACTATATTAAAATTAAAAGGAAAGTCAGATATATTTTACTATTATTTATTAAATCAACTATTTAAAATATAAGGAAATCAATTCGGTGAAGAAGAACAAGTTTCAAAATCATCAATTCTAATAATTAAAAATTGGTACTTACATGTCAAACATCATCCTCGACACAGCTGATCTTTTTTTTAGTTTAAAAAGAAACGTTCAGAATTATAATAATTATACTAGTACTATAAACTCGCGTTGCCAAACCGTGAAAGTTTAAGACACTACTCAAGAACCCCAAAAAAAGAGAGTTTTTTCGTGAGTCCGGGGATGTCACACCCGGTATATTACAATAAAAATATTGCATCCGGTCGAACTAGCTATTTTACGCTGATTTAATAATTTATAAAAGTTTATCAAAGTTTATCAAAGTTTATCAAAGTTTATACAAGTTCATGACTTTAGCATCGGTATTGTACTTAATAGACAAATTGCAAAGTCAACAAAAAACGGTCCGACCGACGCTAAGAATAGACAAGCATTGGTCGATATTCGAAAGAGTGGAGATAATCAAAGGTTATAAATTTTAATGCAACAAGTCTTCTCTCCAAACTTCGGTGAAGTAAACTTCGGGTCCTTGAAGCGCTAATTCCCCCCGTTGGGTATAGTGTCTTAAGAATTATAGTTTATTTTAAGGCGAATTAATATTATTAGTAGCTATATTAAATATTTATAATTTTAACCATTTTATTAACGCGAACGAAATATCAGCTGTGTCGTCAAAAATGATTGTAATGTAAGTAAGTTGATTATGATAATTGTTGATTTTTATTAAACTTGTCCTTTTTTTTATTAAATTGATTTTTGTACATTTTTTAAATAATTAAATAAATAATAGTTAGTAATATTCATCTGACTTTCCTTTTATTTTTAATTTAGTTTATTTCAATTTAATCAAATAACTATTAACTGAGAGACGCCGTTCAAATACAGACCGTCACTCGTTTACGAGGGAGAATCAATAAGATCCTCTTTCGTGAGCGTGATGTAAGTGGGCGATTCTCGAGTAGCTAAACAAGCCAAGCGAGTAACTAAATTAATTAACATAACTTAATAAAACTCAAACCCTTCTTTAAACTCTATATAAAGATTTAACTCAGTAGAGGACGCTTACCTGAATCTTCAAATACTAAAAGACATAAGGGAGGCTCTACCCTTATTTTCTAACTCTCCAATTGGGACTAGGTGAAGGCACCGTTCCTACTAAATCCATATTCTTATACTAATCTCTTTCTTATTTGTGACAATATTACCAATTGGTTTCAAAATTTCAATTATGGTTTCGCTTTTTTTAATTAAGAATATATGAAATTTTCTTAACTCCCAATTGCTATTTATGTGTAAAGTGCCTAAATCCAACATACACCATTATATATCGGCACTTTACAACGCGTTGCAGAAGCATACACCAACATAGGGACAAGACTGGGATTTGCCTACTTTTGCCTACTGCTTTTTAGCGCTATCTACCGAAAATGAGAGAAACTATGTCAGTCCAAATTTACCAAAAACTAATTTTTGATATAAATGGACTTAGGCACTTTTCACATTAGACTGACGAAATCCGGTTTTCTCTTTTATAATTCAAAACAAAATTTTATTTGAAAAAAGAAATTAGATTTGGTTTAAATAAGCAATTTAGCACGATTTCGAGCGTTTCGTTAGAATTAAAAATCAAAGTGCCTTCCAAAATGCGAATTTCACTCTTATAATTCAAAACTAAATTTCATTAGCAAAATGACATTAGATTAAGCGTAAATAAACAATTTAGAACGATTCAGCATGTAGTTAGAATTAATAATCAAAATGTCTTTAAAATTGCTATTTTCACTCCTATAATTTAAAAACTAATTTTATTAGTAAAAATAATTTAGATTAAGCCTAAATGAGCAATTTAGAACGATTTAGAGCGTTTAGTTAGAATTAAAAATCGAGGTGTATACCAAAATGTGGCTTTCTCTTTTATAATCAAAACGAAATTTTATTTTATTTAATTAAGCAATTTAGAACGATTTCGAGCGTCTAGTTAAGAAAATCTGATGTTATTTAGAATTAAAAAATAAAGTGTCCTCAAAATTGCTATTTTCCCTCCTACAATTTAAAAACTAATTTTATTAGTAAAAAGAAATTAGATTAAGCGTAAATAAGCAATTTAGAACGATTTCGAAAATTTCGTTATAATTTAAAATCAAAGTGTCTTTACAATTGCTATTTTCACTCCTATAATTTACAAATTAATTTTATTAGTAAAAAGAAATTAGATTAAGCGTAAATAAGAAATTTAGAACGATTTAGAGCGTTTACTTATCATTAAAAATCAAGGTGTTTACCAAAATGCGGTTTTCTCTTTTATTATTTTATTAATTCAAAACAAAATTTTATTTGAAAAAGAAATTAGATTTAGTTTAAATAAGCAATTTAGCACGATTTAGAGCGTTTAGTTAGAATTAAAAATCAAAGTGTCTTCCAAAATACGAATTTCACTCTTATAATTCAAAACTAAATTTTATTAGTAAAATGACATTAGATTAAGCGTAAATAAACAATTTAGAACGATTTAGAGCATGTAGTTAGAATTAAAAATCAAAATTGCTATTTTCACTCCTATAATTTAAAAACTAATTTTATTAGTAAAAAGAATTTAGATCAAGCCTAAATAAGAAATTTAGAACGATTTAGAGCGTTGCGTTAGAATTAAAAATCAAAGTGTCTACCAAAATGCGATTTTCTCTCTTTTAATTCAAAACTAAATTTTATTAGTAAAAAGAAATTAGGTTTAGCGTAAATAAGCAATTTAGCACGATTTCGAGCGTTTAGTTAGAATTAAAAATCAAGGTGTCTACCAAAATGTGGTTTTCTCTTTTATACTTCGAAACAAAATTTTATTTTATGTAATTAAGCAATTTCGAGCGTTTAGTTAAGAAAATATGATGTTATTAAAATTAAAAAAATAAAGTGTCCTCAAAATTGCTATTTTCCTTCCTATAATTTAAAAACTAATTTCGTTAGTAAAAAGAAATTATATTAAACGTAAATAAGCAATTTATAACGATTCAGAGTTAGAATTAAAAATCAAAATGTCTTCAAAGTTGCTGTTCACTCCTATAATTTAAAAACTAATTTTATTAATAATTATAAATTCTGATAATGCTGTCTTTGTCGTCGAAAAGCTGCAAAAAGGCCGAATTTAAAGCCACCATAACTAAAGTTACGCCGTAACAAGTACTGTGATTTAATGCGATCTCACTATTTTATTAATTAATTTAATTACATCTACACAGTTAATTAAAAGTGTGCGACGCAGAGGTACATATTCTTCTGCGGCTATTCACAAATATATGATCACATCCATACATCTGACGGCTTTCATGGCACTGTCACTTTAGGTTATTTATGTTATTATCACTTTTTCAGTAAAATTACTTTAAATACACAATGACAACTTCTAAATTTACTACAACTATATCGAATAACCTTTTTATAACACTACAATATACAACATGTTGATAGAAATTGATCTTAAACATAAAAATAATGCCGCAAACTTTTAGACTATGAATGTAAACAAAGAAAATAATAAACTATTTGACACAAGCAATTTGTTTGACGTGTTAGAAAAAACATTTTACCAAAACCAAATTATGACGTGAACTAGAGGTGCAACTATATTGGAATTTGTCGATTTTTTTTTGAAAACCTTTTTCATGACTATATCCTTAGAAAAACATATGGGAGAAGCAATTTCTTATATTTTTAATCACAAATTATTAATTCATTATCAAAAAATTACGTACCCATGCGTAATTTCTATTGAAAAAGTATTAATCTTTAAAAATATGACTCACTTCACACATACTACGTTCCTTTTATAAATATCACTATTCCAAATGTCATATAAATTGTGACAGCTACCCACACAAAAAAATTTCGATATCAATAAATAATTGTTTGTACTGGAAGCACCTAGATGACAAAGCTTATATGAAAATTTCCAGTCAAAACTGATGCTTACTTATCTAAAAAATAATGCAAATATACTGAACCCTACCTCCAAAGAAGTAGAGAATGTCCATAGTGTCAAATTATAACATAAATCCATCTGTCATTATAATTATGGTGTACTAAACTGTCTACAGTAAAACAACGTAAATACAATAATTTCCAAAAATATTACTGGAAATTGAAAAAGAATATATACCGACAGGTAAGTGTACAATTATATAAAATAGGGTTATCACCGTACACTTTGATGAAATTATTTGTTGACATTCCGCAACGACTTAACTTACCACTATTTGTAGAAAAAACTCAAAATACGATACCAAGAGAGAGGATACAGAAAATAAATAACATGGCTCATTTTCCACATTAGTTTTACAACATATATGCAAACATTGGGGTCATAAAAGGAGAGGTTTTAGTTCATGTGTTACCAGTTACGAATGACGAATAAAACTATGAATATTTCACTTACATGCTAGGTAAAATATTTACAACATATTATCACAATTAAATCTTACCATTTACACCTTTTCAGCATACGAAGGCACTCCTCAAACTACCAGATAGACGTCTGAATCTCTAACCACCACTGAAAAGCATCTATACTCAATAAAAACTTTCCAAGAACCATAACAAGAATTTAATACCTATCGACTTTAAACTATTCTTACTCAATGGACATTAGATTTATTCCAATAACAATATCTAAGTGTTTTATTTCTTACTTTAGAGCAAACTTGAATCCATTTTTCAAGTTATACCTACTGTACCGAGGAAAAGGTATCTAATTAAAGTTTCCATTACGAGGGCAACATCGGTAGGTAGGTACATTATTATTAGCTATTATTATTATTTAGATTTGCTTGAAACTAAACTAAAGGTTACTTCAGGTGAACCTATTGGTTGTAGGTACTTTTACATATTACTAGGTGCCGAATACCTACTTATGTCTGTTTTTGTTCAAAAAGTAATTACAGACATCCTAGATGTACCAAAAACATTCAATGAAACAAAATAGGTACGTAATTTTGTATAAGCTTATCTAAGTATAGCCACTATGTATTCATATCAATAGTAAGTACTTATTTACACTAAAATAAAGTTGCTATACTTATTGTTTCGATACAAAACTACCTTACCTATTCGTACTAAGTATCTCCAATAATTTTATTTAAATACACGTACGTAAATACAATAAATCAATATACGAGTAGATGAGAATAAAGTTAACTGCACTTAATGATTTACAAACAACCTATTACTAAACTAGAATAGTCCACCTTTTTTTAAACATTGAATATTTCACATTGAAAACTTTCTTTGTTCTTGGTCAAGAAACTATTTGACACAAGCAATTTGTTAGCAAAACCAAATTATGACGTGAACTAGAAGTGTCAACTAAACAAAAATAAGTGACACCAACGTTAGAAAAAAATACTGCCAAAGTATGACAAGCCAACGAACCATGATAGAGAGATATGATAGTCAAAATAACGTCCGCCGCTATTAACGTTAACGTTAATTTGACACCAACGATTTTCAAATAGGAAGATGTGGATTTATTATTTAAATTAAATATTTATCAGGTTATAACAACATTAAAGCATGTACAGGGTGATGAAAAAAAAAACATTAATTAACCGCCATTTAACAAATTTTCCAGATTGCAATCAAATAAATTTTAAATGTTTAGAAATTTTTAGCATACACTTTAAATTTATATACGGGGTGAGTCAAACATGTATTTGTTTATTTTTTAAGGACAGAAAAGTAATATTTTCAGTATTTTTTTGATTTTTTTAGATTTCAATTCAACATTTTTTAGAGGTGAAACTATAAGTTCATAGAGGTTATATACGAGGTAACTCAAAAATGTTTCTATATATTTCTCAAGACTTTTAGACACGGCAGGACCTAATAAATAGAAAAAATTTTTTTTTTTTTATTTGTTAGAATAGTCTCACACATTTTTAGCATAAGCACTTTAAATTTATATACGCGTTGAGTCAAAAATTTATTTATTTATTTTGTTAAGGACAAAAAGTAATATTTTCAGTAATTTTTTGATTTCAATTTTTTGATTTCTTTAAACGTTAAACTATAAGCTCCTAGAGGTGATCTACGGGGTAACTCAAAACTTTTTCTATTTATTTTCAAAATTTTTAGTTTTCTTTTTAATTTTTTTTTTCATAGATAAAACTACCACAAAACGACTGGGAAATCCCAAAGGGATTTCTTGTTAGTAAAAATAAATTAGATTAAGCGTGAATATGCAATTTAGAACGATTTAGAGCGTTTAGTAAGAATTAAAAATCAAAGTGTCTACCAAAATTCGATTTTCTCTCTTATAATTCAATACTAAATTTTATTAGTAAAAAGAACTAATTTAGCACGATTTCGAGCGGTTAGTTAAGAAAATATGTTATTTAAAATTAAAAAATAAAGTGTCTTCAAAATTGCTATTTTCTCTCCTATAATTTAAAAACTAATTTTATTAGTTAATAGGAATTAGATTTAGATTAAGTGTAAATAAGCAATTTAGAAGGATTTAGAGCGTTTAGTTAGAATTAAAAATCAAAGTGTCTTCCAAAATGCAATTTTTTCTCTTATTATTCAAAACTAAATTTTATTAGTAAAAAGAAAATAGAATTAGTCTAATAAGCAATTTAGAACAATTTAAAGCGTTTAGTTAACGAATTATTATGTCATTTAGATTTAAAAATTTAATGTGTCTATAAAATTGCTGCTTTCTCTCTTATAATTTAAACATTAATTTTAATAGTAAAAGAACATTACATTTTACGTAACCAAGCCATTTAGAACGGTTTAGAGCGTTTGGTTAAGAAAATATGAAGTTATTTAAAATTAAAAATTAAAGTGTCTACCAAATTGCTGTTTTCTCTTCAATAATTTAAAACTAGATTCTATCAATTGTTTTAACTTGACTATATCCAGTGTTTACGCCCAGTATAGGATAAATATTTTCTCAAATAGTGGGCATATGACACTTATCAAAATTATTAGAAAAAAGAGTTGTCAAAAGATTTACTGTCAGCAATTAATTATTTTTTGTATGTAATTTTCGTTCTAAAAAAGAGCTGATTTATTACTGAACATAAGTTTAATAAACATAATTTTGGTCCCTCGAACTGGATAATAATCAGTTTCGCAAGAAAAATTACACCACACGCTGTTACTGAAAATTTGTACCAGATCAGATACCTGGTGAAAGAATTATAAGTAGCGGTTAAACAAAAGGCTGCCAAACTGTGAGTACTTATTTCCTTTTTCATTTAAAATTATTAATCTAACTCTCTAATTCTTTACTTATCACGAGTATATACCACTAGAGTTGATTTGTGCTGAAGTGTGTGTAACCATTTCATACAATTTTAAATTCCTCAGAAATGTCTCTTGAGCAATGCAAACGGAAAAGACGCGCTATAAAAGGCAAAGCAACCATTTTTTCTAAATTTCTTTCACCGTTTTTAAATAAAACCACTGACAATTTCCGATATTGACAAAATAAATTTAAGAGAAAGATGCGACAAATTTGAGCTCATAATTGACGAGTTTAATGATATTCAGCTACAGGTTGAGTCTAATATTACTGGTGAAGATGTAGATGAACTTTTAGATATAGAAGAGAATGAACGAGAGGGTTTTGAGACAATGTTTTATGATCAGTTAAGTTTAGCTCGTGATTTACTCTCAAAATTCGAGGTCAAAAATAATTGTCCATCTATATCTTCCCATAGTGTAGCTGGTAGTATCAACAGTGAGCAAAATAATTTGTCTAATTTAGTAAAATTACCAAAGATCTCGTTACCTACGTTTAACGGCAAAAATTTACGATGGCTTGAGTACCGCGATACTTATGAATCCTTAATTCATAATAATGAAAGCCTAAGCCTTATTCAAAAATTCCATTATTTGACGGCATCCGTAGATAGTCCCCCTGCTGATATTTTAAACTCCATGGAATTTTCTGCTCAAAACTATATTACAGCTTGGAATTGCATTAAGGAACGCTACAATTGTCCTCGTTTGTTAATCGATTATCACGTCAAAGCATTGCTTAATATAGACCAAGTTAAAAAAGATTCTTCAGGTGAATTGAGAAGCTTAAGAGACACGCTAATGAAAAATCTAAGAGCTCTCAAACAGTTGGAACAGCCAACGGAAAATTGGGATGTTCTTATAGTAGCTTTAGCAGCAGAAAAGTTAGATAAATCTACGAAATTTGAATGGGAAAAGTTTAAAATATCAAAAAATACTGTTCCAACATTTGAGAACTTTAAAGACTTTTTAAAATCTCGAGCGGAATTATTAGAGTCACTTGAACAAAACATTTCCGAGAATCCTCACAAACATTTTGAAAAACGTAATCCTAATTCAACTTGTGGTTTTTTTGTCACAGATAGTGATGCAAAAAATAAAAATATTCCTCTTTGTCAAATGTGTAAAAAATCACATTATATTCAAAACTGTTCAGAGTTTGTGCATCTTTCTACTGAAGATAGATCACGAAAAGCGATCGCTTTAAAACTTTGTGTAAATTGCTTGCGTTTCGGTCATTTTTCAAAGGTTTGTCGCAGTTCTACATGTCGAAAATGTCACCGAAAGCATCACACTTTATTACATACCGAATATAATACAAATACTCCTAACGATTCCTCGAATAAGAATTCACAACCTGGTGCAGTTTCTTCAAATTTGCCAATTCAAGTTCCTGTTAGCCAAGGTCAGGCTAGTACCAGTTCTTTTTCTGCCAATGGTTTGTTAGATGGAGTGCTTTTATCAACTGCTTATGTTAATGTATGTGATAAAGACGGAAAACTGCATTCTGTTAGAGATCTATTAGATAGTGGTTCCCAGTCAAGTTTTATTTCCAAGTCCCTTTGCAGTAGATTAGGTATACCAGTTGAAGAAACAAATATCTCTATTAAAGGTCTAAACAACTCTGTTTCTTCTGTCGAATATAAATGTCAGATTGTTATAAAATCTCAATATAGCAATTTTTCTGAAAATATTTCTTTTTTCATGTTGCCCAGAATTACTGAAAACTTACCTAGTGTGAAATTTGATGTTAGAAAGTTAGAGATACCTGCAAATATTAAACTGGCAGATCCTACGTTTTTTGAACCTGGATCGATAGATATCTTGATTGGAGCTGACCTATTTTGGCGTCTAATTTGTAACGGTCAGCATTTCCTTGGTAATAACAAACCAGTGCTTCAAAAGACTCGATTTGGCTGGATAGTTTAATAATAATAAATCATTTATGGTGAAATCAAAAATTACAAAAATCAAATGAACTCATACATAAATTAGTAATTTCAGCAAAAGGAAAGAGTTTGATTTTAAGTCATTCTTCCACTCTTCCTAAGATATAAAAAAAAAAATACATATACGCACACAGTTAAAAAGAAATAAAAAGCAGGAAAACAGAGCTAATCAACAATATTTAAATTTTAAGTACATAAATTAATAGCACATCAAATAACAGAAATACACATTCTTAATTGGCTTTTAAATGAACTTGGTGACAAGTCCAACAAATAATATACAGAATTCAGCAATTTAGGCGCCATACACGAAAATGAACCCTCATATCTAGCGGTTCTGCGCTGGGGAATAGTGAAAGAATTAGTCCGTATATTCACATTGTGAACACTAGAACGCCTGTTCAATAGTCTATATAAGTAAGACGGCGATTTAGAATGATACAATTTATATAGCATCATAATGTAAAAAAATTTCAGTCTAGAACCGAGTCTAATCTCAGACCCCTATAAGGCACTTTACAGACATACCTAATGCAAGCATTCTGCACTCTTTGAATCTTGGCTTTATTATAATCTGTTAGAAAGCTATAATATACCTGAGAGCAGTAGTCAATGTTGGGATACACCAATGCTTTAACCAGAGAAAGCTTCGTCCTTTCATCCAAAACATCCTTAAGATGATACAATGACTTCAGTCTATAAAACGCATTCTTATAAACATGGATGCAATGCTCATGAAAAGACAGTCTGGTATCGAAAATAACACCCAAATTACGGGCCTCTCTCTTCCACTGGACTTCGACGCTATTAATCTTTACACCGAAAGCAGTCTCAACAAGCTCAGTCGCACGCTCATTTCCAAAACACATTGCAATTGACTTTTTTGGATTAATTTTTAGTCCATTCTCAAGGCACCATCCCGAAAACCCACACAGATCCTTGTCCATATCCCTCATCACTCTAGGCAAGTCACCCAAAGGGAATGACATATAAAACTGGATATCGTCCGCATACATATGGATACGACAGTGTTGAACCACGCTGCCTATGTCAAAAGTATACAAAGAAAACAGAAGAGGGCCCAATATGCTACCCTGAGGGACACCACATGTTGTTTCTTTAAAGTCAGATAAATCTGAAGGACTGATTTTAACTCTCTGTTTTCTATGAACTAAGTAATTCCGAAACCATTCCATGCATGTCTCGGTGAAACCAATATATTTCAACTTAGACAAGAGCAAATCAAAATTCACCAAGTCAAACGCCTTACTCTGGTCCAATAAAACAAGAACCGTGAGCTCTGAATTGTCCATTGCTCGTGCAATATCATCTACGACTTTTAGCAACGCAGTGTTAGTGCTATGCATCCTGCGAAATCCGGACTGAACTTCAGGCAATAAATTATTCTCATTCAAAAACTGTTGCACTTGCCTGCTAACTATACGCTCAAAAACCTTGGAAAATGCGGGCAAAATGGATATTGGTCGAAGGTCACTGAATGTAGACGGACGGGAAACCTTAGGCAGTGGTATAACATTAGCTGTCTTCCAACTTTCAGGAAACGTGCCACTCTCAAGAGACTTATTAAAAATATGTGTTACCACATGTATACAAAAAGGAAGCACCATTCGGATCATTCTTATATTCACACCATCAATGCCATAAGACTCAGACCTGACTGAACGCACACTCTCAAAAACATCCTCATTTGATATCTCATGAAACTCGAAACGAAGATGTTCCCCAAATGTAGTAGCGTTATAAAATTGTATATTATCATTGCTTACATTAATCGGTCCCGCGGCATTTAAAAAATAGTTATTTAAATCATCGGGCTTTCTTAATTCCTCAGGAATATGGGAAGTACCCTTGCCCTTCGAAGAAAAAACGCCCCACTGAGAAAACTTGCTCCAAAGTTTTTTTGAGTCTGTTTTGAAACGCTGAATTGTTTGGGAAACATAAGCCTTCTTTTCAGCATTAATCGCGTTTTTAACATAATTACGCATTTCTACGTAGTGTAAACGTGATGCGAATGAACGAGTCCCCAAATACTTTCGATGCGCTTTATTTCTTAAATTTATCATTTTTTTTATGGTATATGTAATGTATGGACGAAAAGGGCGATTTGCTCTAATAGATCTGAGAGGGGCATGTGTATTAAAAAGTGTTAATATATTTTCATTAAGTTGTTCGACTGCCGTTGAAACATCAGTGGCGAGAGCAACAGCATCCCAATCAAATGAGAGCGCATCCTCTGAGAATAGTTCGGAGTTAAAGCCATGAAAACATCTATAGATAATATCTCTCCCAACTCTCCCCACAGACTCAACAGACAGAGTGCAGAATACAAGCAAATGATCAGTCTTACAACCAGTGTCAATCGTAGTAGAGAAATCCAATTTCAAGTTGTTACTGATGCAAATGATATCAATCAATGATTCACTGGTATTTGTTATTCGTGTTGGCCCATCAATTACCTGCACTAAATCAAACTGTTGCGTTACCGAGAGAAACTTTAGGACATCGCTCGATTGCCGATTCAAAAAATTTATATTGCAATCACCCATAAGTACAATAGAATCAGTATTCAAATATACTTTCTCCAACAAATCAGTCAATTCATAGACCGAATCAATATTAATATGTGGTGGTCTGTATATGACACCCATACCGATCTTCTTATTTTTTAAAGAAACTAGTGTCCACAATTGTTCAATACCATTGTCACTAATAAAAGACAACATAACCCTTGACCTAAACTTATTTTTTATATATACGGCTAAACCCCCACCCCTGCTTGGGCGATCGAGTCTATGCATATCGTAACCTACCAAACTTATATAATCATTGGGGAAATCTTGCCTCAACCATGTCTCAGACACTGTCAGTACATCAAAGCTTTGCTCTAATGCAAAATTCTTAAAATTACCGAAATCCGCTACAAGAGACCTTATGTTAATATGTGCGCATTTGAGCTTTAGTTTTTTGACTTTGCAATTGTTGGCACACCCTGTACATATTTTATAAAAAGATCGCTCTCGCCAGACTCAACTCTATCAGTCATCTGTGATTTGATGTTTTTGTAATATTCCCGTTCCATTAAAGTTTTATCAGTATTTATAGAGACGCCCCTGTAACTGACACCCAATTTACGTTTGGACTTCAGCACCAGAGACACATCCTTCCTAGACGTCAGCTCAACTTTCACTGGGGCAGGTTTGTTGTTTCGATCTTTACCAATCCGTGTAACGTTGATCCTCTCTGTTGCTATGTTTGGACAGATGCTTTTGAGTAGTACCAATACTGAATCTTTATCAGACTCGGGACTTGAATTCGATTGAAGTCCATAGATAATAATATTTTGTTCGCGTTTTTGGCGTTCTTTTAATTCGCTCAATAGCGCCTCGTTATTACCTGAACCAGATGTTTCGTGGGTAGGGGCTACATTATTAACATTTACGATCGAGGTCATTTGTTTCTTAATTCCAGATATTTCGTTTCTTAGCATATTATTCACCTCAAGTTGTTGGACATATTTCTGCTGTAAATCACGATACATTTCCTCGATAATTGTTAATTTATTCATTACATCACCTATGGTGTACGATATCCTGAGAAGAATTCTATTTCTTGCAAATTTGCGCAAAGTTTTGAATCTGATATACTAACTCAGTTAACTCGATTCTGGGAAATAGAAGAATGTCCAAGCACTATTCTAAGTACAATGTCACAAGAAGAAATACTTAGTATGAGAAGCTGGGACATATGAAAAAAGTCTCAAATATACCTAGAGAAAGTGACGTAACATATTATCTTCCTCACCATGGGGTTCTGCGCTAAGATAGCCTTACTACTAAATTACGAACAGTATTTGATGCAAGTGCCCCAAGCTCAACTGGTGATTTACTTAATCATATTCAAATGAAAGGCCCTGTATTGCAGCAAAGTCTCTTTTCAATTTTACTCAGATTCAGGCAACACGCTATAGCAATGACTGCAGATATTGAAAAAATGTATAGAAATGTGAATATTGCTGACGAACATTTGCCATTGCAACGTATTCTCTGGAGAAGTAGTCCCGATAAGGAGCTTTCCACGTATGAATTGCAAACGGTTACTTATGGTACCACGGCTGGTTCGTTTTTGTCTATTCGGTGTCTCATTCAACTTGCTATGGACAATGAAAAATCTTTTCCACAGTTTTCAGATATAATCAAGTCAGATTTCTACGTAGATGATCTTCTTACAGGTTCTGAATCCGTAGATGAGGCTCTACAAATTTGTAATGGCGTTTCTGAAATTCTCAGTCAAGGATGTTTTAATCTAAGAAAATTTGTTTCTAGTAATCGTGAACTTCTAGAAAGAATTCCTGGAAAAACCGAAAATGTGAAGATTGTGAATCTTGGTGAAAATGAAAATTCCAAAACATTAGGTTTGATTTGGAACCCATCTTCCGATAAATTTTTATACAAAATAAATTCTAAATCTCAAAACAAAATCGTAACTAAACGTGAAATTCTTTCAAGAATTTCCCAGGTGTTTGATCCTTTAGGTTTGCTAAGTCCATGCGTAATTATAGGAAAGATTTTGTTACAAAAGATTTGGTTAGAAAAATGTTCTTGGGATGAGGGTTTACCGCTGCATATTCACACGGCGTGGATTACTTTAAGGGATGAATTACCTCTGCTAAATGATTTGGAAATAGATAGGCACGTGATTTGTGAAAATCCAGAGCGCATTGAATTGCACGGGTTCGCTGATGCTTCAGAATCAGCCTACGGTGGCTGTATATACATTCGTTCGATTGATAAACAAGGCCATGTATACGTGAAATTGCTTACTGCTAAAAGCAAGGTTTCTCCACTGAAAACAATGCCAAGATTAGAATTATGTGGTTGTTTGGTACTTGCAAGATTAGCAAATGAAGTTACAAAATCATTAAGACTTTCATTTCATGATAAATTCCTTTGGACTGATTCGACTGTAGCACTTGGTTGGTTAAAAACTGAACCTAGCCGATTGAAGTCATTTGTAAGCAACCGCGTAGCAGAAATTCAAGAGCTCACTTCTACTTATCATTGGAATCATATAGCTACTAATTATAATGCTGCAGATTTGCTAACATGGGGTGTAAGACCTAGTGAATTGAAATTTTCTAGTCTTTGGTGGTTTGGTCCAAAATTTCTTTTGCAGAGCAGGTCACATTGGTCTATTTCTAGTATTGACGTAAACAATTTACCCGATATACGCAAACCTGATATGTTTGTATTTGAACAAATACTTGAAAGCTCAATAATTAATAAATTTTCTACTTTGAGAAAGTTAAATAGCGTTGTCGCTTATATATTACGTTGGAAAAACAATGTTAAAACTCGTAAACAGCTACAGGAAACCGGAGCACTTTCTGTATCAGAATTGAGTAATGCATTGTTATAATTAAAATTTCACAAAATCAAACTTTTTCAAAAGAAATTACTATGTTAAAGCAAAACAAAACTTTAAAAAATGATAGTAAAATTCTAAATCCTTTTTTAGATAAATTAGGCGTTTTACGCGTTGGCGGTCGTATTAGCGCATCTAATTTTAATTTTGAAGAGAAACACCCAGTAATTTTAACAGAAAAAGATTATTTAACTAAGTTGATTGAATGAAAGTGAACATATTAGATTATTACATTGTGGTCCGCAACAATTACTCGCATCAGTGCGCGATAAATTTTGGCCAATAAGAGGCCGATCTTTAGCAAGGAAAGTTGTACGTAATTGTGTCAAATGTTTCCGTTTTAATGCAAATACTTCTATGCCAATTATGGGTAATTTACCACCTGAACGGTTAAATCCAAGTGTTACGTTTGTACGTAAATGAATGAAAAAATTACCAAGTTTATAATATTTTATTGTGGACTGTTATAAAATATAAATGACATGAATTGATTTTTCTTTTTAATTCTAATTGGCAATGTCAAAATCAAAAACTTTTTTTTTTAACATGCTCGATATTTTTTAACTAAATAAACATACAAAGTGTAATAAATTACAACATAAAAAACTTAAATTCTTTAACATATGCCGCCCGCCTTGGAAAGGCGACTTTCCAAAATTCAGTCTATTGGCAATGGACACACTTTATTTATTGCACGCTTAAATGGTGTCGAACTATAAGCTGTCTTGATGCTGACGACTCGCACTCTTCCATCCATTCCAGGGAATGCGGCAACAATTCTTCCCATTGGCCAGGATAGAGGTGGTGTATTTTCATCCTTAATCAACACAATACTTCCAGGTGAAAACAAATCATTGACATCACCTTTCTTCCATTTTTTTCGTTGTTGTAATGTCGTTAAATATTCAGATTTCCAACGTTTCCAGAAATGTTGAATCATTTGCTGCAGCCGGTAATACTGTTTGAGACGATTACCCTCTATTTCACTTAGATCAGATTGAGGCAATGACAGAAGTGAGTCACCAATAAGAAAATGACCAGGTGTCAGTATTGAAAAATCGTTAGGATCATTAGTTAAAGGTGTAATAGGTCTAGAGTTAAGAACAGATTCAACTTGTGCTATGACAGTCGATAATTCCTCATATGTTAAATGCGCATTGCCTACAATACGCTTCAAATGGAATTTTGCTGATTTCACAGCTGCTTCATGCAAACCACCAAAATGAGGGGATCTTGCGGGTTGAAATTTCCATTCTATGGAATTTTGTGAAAGAAAATGATTAAATTTTTCATATTTATGAACATTTGATAACAGAGCTGAGACATTCTTTAATTCGTTACTTGCCCCAACAAAATTGGAACCATTATCCGAATAAATTTTTGCGCATAAACCGCGCCTTGCTGTAAATCTTTTTAATGAATTTAAAAAAGCATGTGCAGTTAAATCACCCACAAGTTCAAGATGCACAGCTTTCGAAGTAAAACAAACAAATATACATAAATAAGCCTTAACTATTTTTCTGTTACGAAGTTTGCCGTCCTTAATTAGAAAAGGCCCAGCAAAATCAACAGCCACAGTAATAAATGCTCTAACTGGATTTATTCTATCAGAAGGCAAATTTGCCATTATTTGATTTACAGTTCTAGGATTAGCACGAAAACATGTTACGCATTCGCGTAATACCAGTTTAACTGCATTTTTTCCATTAATTGGCCAAAATTTCAATCTTACTGCTGCTAATGTTGTTTGTATCCCGGAATGCAAACTCTGAAGATGAGCCTGCTTTATCACTAATTTAGTAAAATGACCATTTTTTGGCAGCAAAATTGGAAATTTTTGTTCAAATGAATATTGCGAATTTGCTAATCTTCCTCCTACACGAATTATTCCCTGATCGTCAAGAAAAGGATTTAATGATAATAATTTACTATTCTGTGCAATTTGTTTATTGTTTTTTAAATTATGAATTTCATTATAAAACTCCTTCAATTGTACCAACTTTATCGCCCATACCAAGGAATTGTTAATTTCAGTATTAGTTAAAATGCCAATCATTTTTTGTTTATTGTGTTTGGATAATTTACAATTTTCGATAAAGCGAAAACAATATGCTAAAACACGTTTTAACTTATGCAAGCTAGAATATCCATTTATAATATTAAATGCAGAATCATACAAAACAGGACAGGAAATTAAAAATGTGCGTTCATCGGGAATCTTTTTAGGTATTTCAAATAAAGGAGCAGGCCAAAAGGATTCATCTTTGTATAACCAATCAGGTCCCTGCCACCAACGTTTAATATCTTTTAAATTCTCGGGTTCGACCCCTCGCGAAATGATGTCAGCGGGATTACATTTGCCACTGATGTGTCTCCACTGAGCATTACAAGTAAGGCTTTCGATTTTAGAAACACGATTTGCCACAAATATCTCCCACCTACTTGCATCTGAAGATAACCAACTTAAAACAATTGACGAATCGCACCAAAAATACCTCTTATTAAACTGGATTTTTAAGGTAGAATTTATTTTATCAGAGAGCTCTGCAGCCAACAAGGCCCCACAAAGTTCCAATCGTGGCATAGTAAGTGTTTTTAATGGCGCTACTTTTGATTTGGCACACAGTAATTGAATGCAGTTGTTTCCCAATTTATCGAAACTCTTTAAGTATATACAGGTACCAAATGCCTTTTGGGAAGCATCTGAAAAACTATGCATTTCAATGGAAATTGGATTTTCTAGTAAAGCATGCCTGGGTACCTGTATCTCTGCTAAGGAATGTAACTTTTCGCAAAAATGAGCACTGATTTTGTAAATTAATAGGAACTGTTTCATCCCAACCTAATCGATTTTGCCACAATTGCTGCAAAATTATTTTTGCTCTGACTACGACCGGCCCTATTAAACCTAAAGGATCGAATAACTGAGCTATGATAGACAATATGGATCTTTTAGTAATTTGTTTTTCTTGCTCAAGCGCAACTGTAAAATGAAATGTATCGGATTTTGCATTCCACATTAGCCCAAGGGTTTTATGACAATCATTATCATCTGCTATATAATATTGAAGAGAGCTACAGTCTTTGTCCATAGACTCTTCCAACACTTGTTTGTTGTTAGATATCCACTGTCGCAAAAGAAAACCATAATTTTCAAGTATATGAGAAATTTCACGCTTTAATTCAATTGTGCCTTCAATAGAATCTGAGCCAGTAAGAAGATCGTCAACATAAAAGTCGGACAATATGGTCTGCGAAGCAATCGGAAATGCTTCAGCATTATCTACAGCACACTGATGCAAACTACGTATGGCTAAAAATGCTGCTGAAGCCGTACCATAAGTTACAGTATTAAGTCTGAAATGTGACAAAGGCTCATCTGGATTAGAACGCCATAAAATTCTTTGAAGGTCACGAAATTGTTCAGCGACTTCAACCTGTCGATACATTTTAGCAATATCTCCAGTTATTACATATTTATGTTTTCTGAAACGAGTAAGAATGGAAAAAATATCTTGCTGTAATGTAGGACCAACCAATAGAATATCATTTAATGAAATACCATTATCAGATTTAGCAGAAGCATCAAAAACTACGCGCAACTTTGTTGTTAAGCTTGATTCTTTGATTATCCCATGATGTGGCAAATAATAAATTTGAGTTTGGAAATTATTGACATTTTCATGATCGATTTTAGACATATGTCCTAATGATTGATATTCGGACATGAAATTGCAATATTTGATTTTTAGATCTGGATTTTTTGAAAACTTGCGCTCCAGAGCTAAAAATCTGCGTCGTGCACATTCAAATGATCCTCCAAGTTGAGGTGTAGTTTTGCGCAAAGGTAAAGTTACCACAAACCGACCATTGTTATTGCGACTTAAAGTTTCTAAAAACATTTGTTCACAGAACCTATCATCATTGCTCAAACTGTTTGGTTTATTGTTATCTGAGACCTCTTCAATTTTCCAAAATTTTTCCAAAGTCTCCCGAATATTATGATTCATTGATAAGTTACAAAACGTTTTTTGAGCCTTAGATTTAATTTTGTTAATTGCTAGAGGCCCTGTTACTAACCAACCAAAATGTGTTTCTTGCAAAATGGGTAAATTTTTACCAAGCTTGACTTGTCCAATGCACATAAGTTCCCAATAAACATCTGCGCCAAGTAAGATATCTATTTTATCAGACATGTGAAAACCTGGATCTGCTAAAACCAAGTCATTGGGAATATCCAATATAGAAGAATGGAATGAATGTATGGGAATATTTTCTGTGATTTTATCTATGATTAAAAATGAAACATTTTTCAGATAATTGTTATACATTGACCTTATTGTAGCATAAGTTTTATTCCGAATATGTGACACTGTTTGATTAACTCCAACAACTGATGAACTAGTATTGATTTTGGATAGCTTTAATCTTTCAAATAGCTTCAATGACATAAATGAGGACATACTCCCAGAATCTAACAAAGCTCGAGCCTTTACTGGATTACCATTAGCATCCAATATGAAAATTATGGCAGTTGCCAATAAAACAGATGTTTCTGTACTAACATGTGTATTTATTATTGCATCTTGTATTTGTTTTGAACTTACAGTTTGATCAACTTCTGTATGATTGTCTGACTTGGAATAAGAGCTTGCGCTTGGCCTTTCTGTAGTAGTCTTGCATGTAGTATCAACATGATTTTGATAGTCACTATAATGTAAAAGCGTATTATGCTTACGATTGCATTTTTTGCAGCCACTAGACTTACAATCGGATGAGATATGACCATCTCGTAAACAATTTGCACATAATTTCAATTTTTTGATTTCAAAATATCTAGTCTTAATTGGAAAATTAAGAAATTTTTGACAATAGTAAATTAAATGAGAACCATTACAAAGCGAACATTTTTTATTTTTCTCCTGATTAAAATGTTTTAACACCTGTGACCACATTTGATCTTTGATTAAATTTATGCGGAATGGGTTCTATAGTTTCTAATAATCGGCAACGTTCTATAAGAAAATCTGTTAAATCTTTAGTTGTAACAATTTCCTTTTTAGACACTTCTTTCTCCCACTCCCTTTTACTAACTGAATCCAATTTTGTCGATATCAAGTAGATAAGAAGAGTGTCCCAACTTTCAGTTGGTTGTCCCAATGACTTTAATGCTCTGATATGTTTAAAAAACTCATCTACTAAATTTCTTAAATCTTTGTGTGATTCTTTATGTAAAGAAGGTAATTCAAATAAAGCCTTTACATGCATATGAGATATAGTTTTTTTATTTTCGAATCGTTTTTGCAATAAATCCCATGCAATCTTATAATTCTCGTTTGAAATTTCGAGCGATTGAATTACGTTCAAGGCTTCACCTTTGAGAGACGAATTTAAATAATAAAATTTTTGGATGTCAGATAAAGACGGATTGTTATTTATTAATGCATTAAATGTATCAAAAAATTGTAACCACCCTTCATAATGACCACTAAATTCTGGAAGATTAATTAATGGAAGTTTAACTTGAGTATTTGAAACCAAGTTATTATTATCATTGCTTACAAGCTGAGTTGTTTGATTTGTAATAAATTCTCTCGCCCTTGAAGTTATACGAAAGAAATCATCCTCAAAATCTTGTCTATATTTCTCATCATTTTCATCATCATCATTATGTAGACATTCAATTTCACTCTGTATATTTTCAAATTGTTCCCAAATATAGCTTGTCTTTTCTAAACGAACTTGAATATCTGACATAGGTGTTGCATCAGAAACTTTAGTGGTCACAAATGTCTCAAAACGAGTTAGAGATGCCTTAATTCTACCTCGTTTTTTAATTAGAATCTTTAATTTTTCATCAGATGTCAAAATATTACCGCTGTCATTATGTGACATCCTTAAATTCTATGAATAAATAATTTTTATAAACCACCAATGTGTTCTGAAATTATAACTATGAACTTCAAATTGATGTATTTGCACTTTGCAACTGTAAAATATTTATCAGACAAGACAACTTAATACGAAATAATACAAAATACTGTATAGCACAAAAATTGAAAAGATTTTTTTTTATTTAGAAAACAGCAATTAAGTATAAATATGCAAGAGTGACTCACGGCCTTAATGCCTTTTACTGACTGTGATCTCTTTCCAACTTAATACCAATGTTTGTTCCAATCAATCAGCTGAACCCCAAGTAGTTCTGGTGAATATTGTTTGTTATGGATACTACCAAGTTGTATCCGGCTTCGAAATGGACCAATGTTACGTTTGTACGTAAATGAATGAAAAAATTACCAAGTTTATAATATTTTATTGTGGACTGTTATAAAATATAAATGACATGAATTGATTTTTCTTTTTAATTCTAATTGACAATGTCAAAATCAAAAACTTTTTTTTTTAACATGCTCGATATTTTTTAACTAAATAAACATACAAAGTGTAATAAATTACAACATAAAAAACTTAAATTCTTTAACACCAAGGCATCCTTTTGAAATCGTTGGAGTAGATTATGCTGGACCTATATTAATAAAAAACAAAGTACGCCGTCCGAATTGCATCACTAAGTCGTATATTTGTTTGTCTGTTTTGTAACAAGAGCTGTGCACATAGAATTGGTGCCAGAATTATCAAAAGATTCTTTTATGTTAGCTCTTCGTAGATTTTGTGCACGTCGTGGACGACCTTGTATGGTGTTCTCAGATAATGGTAAAAATTTTGTTGCTGCAAAATCAGAGTTACGAGACTTAGGTAATTTTATTAAAAATAATCAAATATGTATTGAACAAGATGCGTCTAAAGAAAATATTACTTGGAAGTTTATTCCACCATATTCTCCGCATTTTGGCGGAATTTGGGAATCTGGTGTACGTAGTGCTAAACACCATTTAAAACATGTTATAGGAAATAGACCTCTTTCATGTGAACCTGATGATCTTCTTCCTCTTACTCCTGCTCACTTTTTGACTGACAGACCGCTAACGTCGTTACCAGAATATGACGTGTAAGTGCAGTTCCAGTAAATCGACTTGATTTGTATTAGCATATACAGCAAATGAAATGGCACTTTTGGAAGAGATGGAACAAAGAATACGTGTGAGAACTTCAGAAACGTGTAAAGTGGAAGACAAATCAACAAAATTTAAAAGAAAACACTTTAGTTATCATTAAAGAAGATAACCTTTCACCTGCACAATGGAAAATGGGACGGGTAGTTCAAATTCACACTGGTGCCGATGGAGTCCCAAGAGTTGCTTCAATTAAAACGTCTTGTGGTGAAGTTAAACGTGTGTTTCAAAAAATATGCCCTTTACCAATAGGCAATGAATAATAAAATTAATCTTATTTTGTTGTTATAAGTTATAATAGTGTTATGTTGAAGCCTAGAGACGTCAAGTTGGGGGGTATGTTTACGCCCAGTATAGGATAAATATTTTCTCAAATAGTGGGCATATGATACTTATCAAAATTATTAGAAAAAAGAGTTGTCAAAAGATTTACTGTCAGCAATTATTTATTTTTTGTAAGTAATTTTTCAATATAAGTTTTCGTTCTAAAAAAGAGCTGATTTATTACTGAACATAAGTTTAATAAACATCCAGTACTGTTCCCGTAAACTTCTTGCCATTAAACAATTAAACAATTTTGCCCTTAAACATTTCGCACTTTTTATGAACTATCAATAAATTTAAAATTTTTTGTTGTTTGTTAACTGGAGTGGAATTCATCTTTACTTTGTTGGTGTTACCTTTTAGAAATCTAAATTTATTCTCAATCTTAAGAGTGTAGTATTAAGCTTAAAATAGTATATTTGTACGTTACTTAAGGTACCTATCATCATGTACTTATAATAATTATTGTAAACCGACGATGAGACGCACACAAGTTTTACTTAAAATCTACGCGCCTATTCTAATCAATCTTAAGTGACTGCGTAAAATAAAACAACTTTAGTTTTAAATATTTCCAAACTTTTATAATATACAAATTTATATTTCAAAATTACACGACATGTTTCGTCCACACAGTGGCTTTATCAAGTGTTATTTTACGCAGTTATAATGAATTTCCAACAAGTATCGGCTAATTCTATTCAAATCTTAAGTGAGCCAAATTATTGTAAACATTATTTCATATGTGCAAATAAAAACTACTACTACTACTACTATTAGTAAAAGAAATTAGGATAATCGCAAAAGAGGAATTTAGAACGATATCGAGCTTTTAGTTAAGAAAATATGTTGTTATTAAGAATGAAAAACTAAAGTATCTTCAGAATTGCTGTTCTCTCTCCTAGAATTTAAAAATTATTTTTATTAGTAAAAAAAATTAAATTTAACGTAAATAGGTCATTTAGTAAGATTTAGATGCTCGAAAGAACATAGGATGTTATTTAGAATTAAAAATTAAAGTGTTTTCTCTCCTACTAAACTGTAATATTTAATGGCATTTCATTGTACTTAAATACATTTAGAAATTATTTAATACTCAGTAAATATGTAATGAATTATTATTATCATCTAGTAAGGCAGTCTTTTTAATTGCGTTAGGTACAATAAGTCGATGTGACATATTATGAATATTGTTTAACATGCAATTGTATTATTTCTAATAGTTTCCACGACGAGCACCCTCTCTCCAACAACTTTCCACCCTGGGCATAGATAATGCAATTTTTAGCCTTAAATTTGGAACGCTACAGCTTAATGAGTAATTAACCGAAATTGGTGTGCTTGACTAGAAATGAAAGCCTATGTGATTCCATTCCTACTTCGGCCAAAAATGATGCAGCATCAAAAATTGCATGATGTAGAGGGTGAAACAGGAAATGATTGTAATTTTCTTTGGAGACAATTTAAATATCAAGATCGATGTGAATCAACAGACCCTATAGGAGCTTCTTATCATATTTTTTTATTTTTTATCAACTTTTTATATGGAGATTTTCTATTTCCTCTCCATTGGTGTTTTTAATTAATATAACTTCTTTTATGTAATATTGTAAATAAATATTTACAACGAAAAATTATAATAAACTTATATTTTTTTTTTACAAAATTCATAATGACATTACATTTTTTTTTTCTTATTATTTTCTTTTTATACAACTTATGTTGCTATGGCAATCTAGGTAATGGTATTATTTTTAACAAATTGATGCACATAATTAAATTAATAATAAAATTAATAAATTCCTATTAAATTACAAAGTGTCTTTAACATGCCCCCCGACTTGAAGTGTCTGCACCTTCAAACCACACTACTATTCGCTTTGTTCACTGCTTCTTCTGGAAGAGGGCAAATTTTCGCAAAAGATCGTTTTATTATGCCTTTCGCAGTTCGAATTGTTGCAACTCTGGAGCGATTGTCACGACCAGGATGTACGCCAATGATTCTACCAAGCGCCCATTGCATTGGAGGTACATTATCTTCTTTGATAACTACCATCATATTTTCTTTCAATGTTTGTATATTGGAAACCTTCCATTTTACACGATGCTGAAGCTCAGATATGTATTCTTTAGACCATCGTTGCCAGAAAAGTTGCTTCATTTTTTGTATTTGTTCAAAAATATCTAGCTTATTTTCTGTTAGATCAGTAAGTTCTGGTTCTGGTATGTTGGTTAAAGGACAACCATTCAAAAAATGTCCAGGCGTGAGGGGTATAAAGTCATCAGCAGACGATGGAAGGGGAGTCAAAGGGCGAGAGTTCAATATTGACTCAATTTGTGCAAAAAGTGTATATAATTGTTCAAAAGTTAACGGTTTATTACCTGACACTCTAACAAGATGGTGTTTGACACTTTTTACAGCAGCTTCCCACAGACCATCAAAATGTGGGGAGCTTACAGGAATAAAGCTCCAATCAATATTTTGATTAACAAAATCATAATTAAAATTATCCTTATTTTGCGTAACAAATCGTACATTTCTTTTAATGCAGAATTTGCTGATACAAAATTTGATGCATTATCAGAATAAATTTTAATGGGCGTTCCCCTACGTGCAACAAATCTCCTTAAACTCATTAAAAATGAATCTTTTGTCAAATTAGCTACTAACTCCAAATGAATCGCTTTCGTTACAAAACATACAAATAAACACAAATATGCTTTTGAATTTCGACTACCTCGACCAGGTCTGTCTTTGATTATAAAAGGACCTGCGTAATCAACTCCTACAACTTCAAATGGTCGTCTGCAGTGTAACCTAAGCGTTGGTAAATTACCCATAATAGGAGTTATGGTTTTAGCTGTATAACGGAAACATCGAATACATTGTCGAACAATATTTCTGGCTAATGACCTGCCATGAGTGGGCCAATATCTTTCACGAAATGAATATAATAATTGTTGTGCTCCACAATGACATAATTTTATTCTTTGTATCTTTGTAGAAAGTTCTCTTTTATCTTTCAAACATTTTACTTCTGTATAAAAACTTTCAAGTTGTGATAACCTTATTAAAATATTTGTAGCATGTTTTATTTCTATAATACTGTATGATCCATATTGACGATTATCTTTTTTGAGACAATTACGTAAAAAACGGAACATAGCACAAATAACATGTATTAATTTTAAAATATGCGAATATTTTTTAAATATAGAGAAATCTGTGGTATGTGCAAAAGCAAATGTATCTTTAGTTTTTAATTCAATTAAGTCTTTATCAGATACACGTCCAAATGTTTTATTTGGCCATTCATGTGTATCTTTGGAAAGCCATACAGGGCCATTCCACCATAGACCTGACTTTATAATTTCGCAGGGTTTCATACCACGCGATAATAAATCAGCAGGCTTCTCTTGAGAAGGAACATGTCGCCAAGAATCAATATCAGACAATTGTTCAATTTGTGACACCCTGTCACTAACGAAGGTCTTTAGATGAACTGGTTCTAGTTTTAACCAACTGAGAACTATTGAAGAATCTGTCCAGAATACTTTCTTATCAATATTGATCTTTAATGCATTTGTTACCATATTTGATAATTTAGCTAACATAAGCGCTCCACATAATTCCAAACGAGGTAACGTGACAGATTTAATTGGACTTACTCTGCTTTTAGCGCATAACAAATTCACAAAAATCGTACCATTTTTATTTATGGAACGTAAATAAATACAAGCACCATATGCATGTTGTGATGCATCTGAAAAACCTTGTATTTCAACGAAAACTCTATTACAACAGAGAACATGCCGTGGAATTTTTAATTTATTTAATAAATGAAGTTCATTCCTAAAATTTGTCCACAATGTATGAAGATGCAAAGGTAAACTTTCATCCCAAGACAAATTTTCAAGCCATAATTTCTGAAGCAGAATTTTTGCAATAACAATGCAAGGGTTAACCAAGCCTAAAGGATCAAAGATCTGTGAAATCGTGGATAAAATTGATCGTTTCGAAATGTTAGTTTCCAACTTTAAGTCAATCGAATACATTAAACAATCAGTGGGAGGGCTCCAAGTGAGACCCAAGGTTTTGGTATGTTCTTCATGTCCAAAATTAATTACTATGGAAGGGAGATTTCTCTCAGGAACATGTTTTGTAATTTCAGGGTTATTAGAATAGAATTTCCTCAGTTCAAAACAGCCTTGTTTTAAGATATTGCAAAGACCTTGACAAATGTCAATACCAGCTTCCACAGTTTCAGCGCCAGTAAGCAAATGATCGACATAAAAATCTGATTTTATTATTTCAGATAAACTAGGAAATTTCTCTTGATTTTCTAAAGCTAACTGGTATACACAGCGAATAGCAAGAAATGGAGCCGATGATGTCCCGTAAGTAACCGTTTGCAATTCATAAATTGACATTGGTTCATTAGAATCAACTCTCCAGAAGATTCTTTGTAAAGAATGTTGCTTAGGATCAATTAAAATCTGACGGTACATTTTTGCTATGTCAGCAGAAATGACAAACGAATGCTGACGAAAGCGCAATAACATAGAAAACAGAGTTTGTTGTATAGTAGGTCCAACCATTTGTAAATCGTTTAACGAAATACCAGAAGTAGTTACCGCGGAACCATCAAACACTACCCTAAGTTTTGTAGTTAGACTCTCCTCACGAAATACTCCATGATGCGGAAAATAATATTCAAAATCTGATTTATTATTAATATCAACCTTTTTCATATGCCCTAATGAAATGTATTCAGCCATGAAATCATTATATAAAGTTTTAAAATTACTGTTCTTTTGTAGTCTATTCTTTTCTAATGACAAGAATCTTGTTTTTGCCAGTCCAAATGAATCTCCTAGCTTACTCGGAGATAGTTTAAGAGGTATAGATACGATAAATCGGCCATCTGAAGAACGTTTTGTCGTTTCAATAAAACGTTTTTCACATTGCATTTCTTCAGAAGAACGTGGTTGACTTGTTGGAAATTCTTCCAAAGTCCAAAATTTTGATAATTGAGCTTGGATTTCATGTTCAATATTTTGTGAGAAATTGCACATCGAAACGGATGGATATTTGATATATAATGGACCAGAAATGATCCATCCGAATCTAGTTTTTTGCAAAATTGGTTTATTTTTACCTAACGATATTTGACCATTACAAATGAAATTCCAAAATACGTCACAACCAAGTAACATGTCAATACGTTTTGGAATCGAAAAGTTAGGATCAGCTAATTTTAAATTAGGAGGTATTTGTAGTTTGGAGATATCCAATTTTATATTAGGTAAACTTCCCGTGATTTCAGGTAAAACCAAACAATCCACATTTGTACTATATGAATAGTATTGAGATTCAATCTTCAAATTACACTTGCGTTCAACAAGAGAAGACATTTGGTTTAATCCTTTAACTGATAAATTAATTTTATCAGTATGTAAATTCAACTTTTTGCATAAATCAACAGTTATGAAACTTGACTGCGAACCGCAATCTAATAATGCATTTGCTACATGTTTAATTCCAAATTTATCATAAACATCAACAACAACTGTTGACAGTAAGACATTTTTAATTAGTCCAAAGGCCGATACAGATGAATTATTTGTATGCAAGCCATCAATGCTGGAAGTACTAGCATTTTCTGAGGTACTTACCTGTGCTTCAACAGATGTTGTAGCAGAATTATTAAAATCAAAATGCAATAATGTATTGTGTTTTTTGTTACATTTATTGCAAGAACCTTTTTTGCAAACTTTACTTGCATGACCTGGTCGAAAGCAATTAATACATAACTTCAAATTTTTTATTTTTAAAAAACGATGATTTGGTGTTAAATTTAAGAATATAGAACAGTTTTGAAGTTTATGATTATTATTACAAATCTCACATTTACTAGGTATATTATTTGTATTTTCAACCGATAAAAATCCTTTAGTTGAGTTATTTTTGTTTTTAGTATTATTATGATATTTATTCTCTATCTGTTTAGCTTGAGAATTGACTTCAATGCGTTTTAAAAATTCAATTCTATTATAAAGAAAAGATTCAAATTCCGTAAATGTTAAAGGTGAAGATTTAGATGTTTTGAATTTCTCTAATTCATAAAACGTATTTTTGTCTAATTTTTCTGAAGCTAAACAAATAATTAGAGTATCCCAATAATCAACTGGCTGACCAAGTTGACGTAATGCACGCAAATGCTTTAATATTAAATCTATAAATCTTCTAATGTTTTGTGAAGTGGCCTTAATAACGGGTTCCACATTAATTAAAGCTTTAGCGTGATTATCCACTAGGGAACGAGAATTATTGAATGTTTTAACAACAGTTTCCGAAGCACTCTCATATTCACTTTCTGAAAATTCAAAAGTTTCTAATATTTGAGCAGCTGCGCCTTTTAGCGACTCTCTCAAATAATGAAACTTTTGAATTTTATTAATTGATTTATTGTTATGAATAACGGATAAAAATGTGTCCCGAAATTTCAACCAATTCAAATCATCACCTTCAAATATTGGCAATGGCATTTCAGGCAATTTAATACATTGTGAGGCACAAGATGAAATATTATTATTATTACTTTCAATTACCTTATCGATATCACTATGCTTTTTAATTATTGACTTCGCCCGTGATAATGCATCAAAATATGTATTTTCAAAAGCTTCTCGCTCTACATAAGCATCATTTAAATCTTCATCCTCATATGATGATTCAATGAGCGTCTGTATTTCATCAAACTTACAGTAAGTATCCTGTATTTGATTTATTCTTTCATTTAACTCTAATAATTTTAAATCTGTCAAATCTGACACATTGTCAAATTTAGATAAATATTTAATAAAAAATGTTAATTTAGTTTTAATAGTACCACGTTTTTTAATTAAATCAGACATTTTGATTGTGGTAATATTATATGACGAAAGGAATATACACAAGCACAAATAAAGACAATATTAATAATCAATAAATGTATTATTATTGATTATATTTACTCACAGTTTAAGATCCCTTACACCATTAGCAAATGAATCATCCCTGTGTACCAATACAACACTACTCTGGATCCTCGCACCAATATTTTTGCAAAGTGGCAACAAAAGGTTCCAAATTCGTACTTTTGTGTATAATCCGGCTCAAAGGACCATGTTTTTAATTAATATAACTTCTTTTATGTAATATTGTAAATAAATATTTACAACGAAAAATTATAATAAACTTATATTTTTTTTTACAAAATTCATAATGACATTACATTTTTTTTTTCTTATTATTTTCTTTTTATACAACTTATGTTGCTATGGCAATCTAGGTAATGGTATTATTTTTAACAAATTGATGCACATAATTAAATTAATAATAAAATTAATAAATTCCTATTAAATTACAAAGTGTCTTTAACAATTGGAACAATCCAAATTCAAAAATAGTAAAATTGATTAACTTTTGTTGGTTAATGTTCCGCTTTGTAGAAAGTGGTTACAATTGTGACTTTATCTAATATTATTAGATACATTTTGAGTGGAACGAGTAAAGTGACAGCTTTTTTACGTTCGATGATTTTGTCTCGTATTTCAACAAAACTTTTTCATTCAAAATGTATCTATTAATATTTTTTTCAAGATTAAGTCAAAATTGTAACGACTTTGTACAAGGGGGATTGAATAATTAATAAACATTAACAAACAAAAATTTAATCTATTTTACTATATTTGGTTTTCGATTTTCTAACGAAAAAGTTTGTATGTAAATGGATCACACAAAATATTAAAGAGTGTATAGCACAGTGAAACAATTAACAAGGACTTGATTTTATTTATTTTGCCCTTAGGTGATATAGAGACTAGCTGCAAGCTTAAATAGTTAAACAGCAATCTGCCGAACTTCAATATTTGGTTAGCCCACACGGGCTAACACAGGGGCATTCTGAAGTTCCAGAACTGAAATTCTTTTGACTGTCCTGTATACAATGATTTTTAAGAAACTAGTCTGAAAAGAAACTACTTCTGCTTGAATCTGTGAAAAAACCTCTCCTTTAACAGAAAATTCGACTGAGCAACCTCGATTTTTTTATTTTATGAGTTGCTCTGTGGGGAGTAAGAAAGTTAATATCAGCTTTTAACGTATACCTAAAACGCACAAATATCAAAATACGTTAGATAAATTAGTTATATATATTGACTTAATTATATACCCAAATTTGAAAAAAAATCGAGTGGTTAGGTTCTTGAGATTTTAAAATAAGTAAGCTGCAAAACTACGAGCATTCCAGACCAGAATGTAGGTATAGCCCGACCTAATATCGCTCTTATTTACCCACCTAGTACTGCTGTTCCAAGTCCCTATCCCCGAACCTAACAAAATAATGCTAGTATCGTATTTTTTGTTTATGTATTATCATTAATTTCAGCAAGTTTTATTAATTGCAACGCAAATAAACAATACTAAGGATAATAGGAAATTTTTATTTGTTACTCACGCAAACACTGTGAAGTAGGTTAGAATGATATTATACAAATAATATTTCTCCTAAAAACAATCGATAACATTGATATTTTGTTTTGATATCAATAGTAAAATCCCCTTGTTAGTTAAATTAGATATTTTTGTAAATATTTCTTATATAAATAAAATCGTAGGTAAATGCAATCATATTGCTTTAAGATTTGGTTGGTAGATTTACAAAAAAAAATCAATAATTATTATGAAGTTTGTATATTTCCTCGTTTTTGCTATAATTGCACAGGTAAGCAATATTTAGTTTTTAGATTGAGTACGCCAAACCGAAACAAAAAATATGAAGTTATTATAATAAATGCCAAATAATAGTTAGGTATTATTAATTTTATAAGATGATAAAACTTTAATATCCATTATACGAGTATCATTTTGTTATTTTGAATTTGATTAAAAAATTATTCAATCCCAATTTTTCTGCAAATTCTGTAGTAATAAATGAGACGTGTGAACAACTATCAATTAAACCTCTTGCATCAACAAACTGACCATTTTTATGTTGAATATTTAGTATAACAGTTGGAAGCAAGACATTTTCAAATTTATTTTCAGAATAGCAGTGTTGCGTTTCTAAAGCCTGTTCATTATTCTGATTTTTAGTATTGATATTACAATTTGAGGTATTTGAGGAAGATTGTGACTCAATATGCAGCAACGTGTCATGGTTTTTGTTACAATTCTTGCATTTAAAAGAAAATTTACAAGAACCGCTATGCTTGTTTAAACAATTTTGCATAGCTTTTCTTTTTCAACAAACGATAATCTTTGAGCACTATTTTCCAATTTAAATTTTGAACAGTTATAAATTTTATGATTTTTAGAATTACAAACTAGGCAGCAAAATTCTTTGGCTTTTGTTGTTATGTGTGAAAATTGAGATGGAGCATTTTTGATATATTCAAATTTATTGTCACTTTGAGAACCTGCCTCTAAAGCTATAGCTCTATCTTCCAAATACTTTAGAAATTCTTGAACAGTTGGCATTTTCATCTACTCTCTATCTTATTGATAAGATCTAATGGTATATTGATATAATTTTCTACTTAAAATGCAAACTAAAATTGTATCCCACTGGCTAACTGGTTGTTTAAGATTTTCAAGAGCACTTAATTGTTGCCTTCACAATACTAATAAAATCTCTTAAATTTGAAAGAGTTCCTTTCTGTATTGAAGGTATGTCAAGTAAAGTATTTATGTGAGAATTGACTATTAATGATTTATGATCAAACCTATCTTTTAAAATTTTGAGGGCTTGTTTATAATATTCGTTCTCAAGAGGTAAATGTTCAATTCTATACCTTGTAAATGTTTTCGTAAATAAAATAATTTTTCAACATCATGTAAATCAGGATGTTTGTCATAAACTGCTGCAAACATTGCAGGGAATGGCTTGTATTTGTGAACATCAGTACCGTCAAAAACAGGAATTGTTACACTAGATAAAGGAGTTCTCATAGATTTTATTACAATATTTTCTGGTGAAGTAGAGGACATAGAAAGCATGTTAGATGGTGTTGGCAAAAAAACATTGATTGCTGCAACAATGTCATAATATTTGTCTTCAAATTCACCAATATCTTCACAAGCCTCTTTATCTAGGGTGCCTAGCTAACTTGTAATTCTAAATAGGCATTATAACATTGAGTAGGACTATCTTTTCTAGTTTTGAATTTTTCTATTAAATTACTTGTAGGTTCTGATTTTTCATTTTAAGTAACAAACGTATGAATCCTTTCCAATGTATTTTTACACTGGAAACATTTTTCTTTTATTTTCGTGATTTCTTTTTGTTTAGCCATAGCAATATACCAATTAATTAATCAATAGAATTAAAGAAATGTAAGTAAATCAAATTATAGCAAATAGACTAAATACCTATATAACTAACTCAATAGTAATTCTCTTAATGTTTAACTGGAACACACTCACCAAATAAATAGTTTCAAATTAGTTGTCCTGTTCTCCTATTAACAACAATGCCAGATGCTGCAACTATATGCAACTGCAACACCTCGTATAGTTAAGAAATTATCGGTTCTCAACAATTTTCAAACATCATGTATACAATATTTCCTGTAGTACTACCACAATCAGAAAATTACAACTTCAAACCAATATAGTAGCTTGAAAGTTTTATTTTTGTGATTATAGACACAATCCAATTACTTCACTAATTTTTTGCACTAGTTTTACTATTAATTTTACCAGAACTTTATATATCCGGCTCGAAGGACCACTTAAATATGTTTAAAACACATATTTAGAATTGTAAAACTTGTATTTGTAATGAAGTAATTAATTTTTACAATAAAATAATTTTTGACTTTTTTATGAATTAATTGTGTCTACTTGACACCTTAATTTGTATCATCATTATTAATGAAATGACAAATAATAATCTATACATATATGTACAGTATCAAATGTCAAAAGAATACAATCAGAATTGTTGGATTATGTTTCCCATATATGGAACTAGGCGTACTAGGGTAACTAATTCAAGAGAAGATCGGTATGTAGCAGGTTATGTATGTCGGAATCGAACCATAACACTCTCAGTTGTCCGAACTCCCTTTAGAAGAACGTGTGGTCAATTAATTTCCAGTACCACAATACGGCAGAGACTTGCTGGAGCCAATTTGCGATCTAGGAGGCCTAGGTTACTCCCCAGGCATATAGTCGCTCGACTACAGTGGGCACAAGACAGGGACTGCCTTTTAGTTCAGTGGCGAAATGTCCTTTTTTTAGACAAAACCAGATTTGGTTTAATTAGTGATAATCAGCGACACAGAGTTTGGACAGGGCCAGGGCAACCAGAAAGTCTATCTTTTGCCAGGGAAGTCGTTCCATACCAAGGAGGAACAGTAATGTTTTGGGGAGGCACAATGCATGGTCGTCGTACGCAGCGTATTCTAATTCCAGACACATGACAGAGGATAGATATGGTCGAGACATTATTGAACCCATTATTTATCCTCTCCGAAATGAAATTGGATCCAATTTAATTTATTTTCATCGATGAAAATGCTAGGCCCAATCGCACGAGAATAGTACAAAATGCACTGAAGATTCAGAATATTCAAAGATTACCGTCGCAAGCAAATTCGCCAGACATGAATCTCATTGAGCACATGTGGGATTTCGTTGGACGAGCAATCGCAAACAGAATTAATCCTCCTATCACCCTCCAGGACCTAACACTCGCGGCTCAAAAAGAATGGAACAACATCCAATGGATACCATTAAGGCAAGGCAACAATATGGATTGTTTCCATGCACAGGCGAGTTATACCTTACTACAGAACAGGGGAGGACACATCGAATATTATTGCATTTTTGATTTCGCTCTAAAGTGGTTTCCTTCTAGATTTCAAATTCTGGTAATCATTTTATTATGCACCATTTTTCGGTTGTATTTTTTTTGGTCAGTTAAAATTTAGTTCAGTCAATTTGCATTGGATACATAACCACTACTACTTTGTAATAAACTTCTTGACTTAAAATAATAGTGTATCATTTTGAAAAACATAAGGGGGTCTAAGAATTTTGGCGATGTGTGTATTATTATAAAGAATAGTTTCAAACAGCTTGGAGAAGTTGGACAAAATCGATATTGGTCGGTAATTTGATATATCAGATCTGGTACCAGACTTTAAAATTGGGATGATTTTAGCACGCCTCCATGTAGCTAGATAATTCCGCGACGTTAGAATGAGATTCAAAATATGGAGCAAACGTTGCCGAAGAACCGGTACAGAATCTCTAATTATAAACGATGCAATGTTATCCACGCCGCTGGTCATTTTATTTTTCAATTTTTTTGGATGCACTTAAAATATCCTGATCAGTAATAATAATGGAGTTAAATGATAATTGTGGAATTTCCGGAGGTTCTATGGCAAGGAATTCTGTTAACAAGTTGTTGCCCTGCAGACATTTACTGAATGCTTGTTACTCCAGATGTCATTTGTCCGATTTGTCGAAAGATAGTATTGGGAACCCAATACATGGAACGAAAAAAGTATAAAAAGTACTGTACTCAAAATCGACAAAGAATAATTGTTAGTTGTGCTAATAGAGGAAAGACTGGGTAGCTCTGGCTAGCATATTGGGAATTGAACATAAGACAGCTTTTCACTGGATGACCTCTGGAAGGGAAATAATGCTGCAGAAAGGTCGAATAAAACCAGGAACACCGAGTGATACTGAAATTAATATATTTATTAACTATGTTGAAGAAAATTATGACTTAATAATTACAAGAAGAAGTTAGGGAAATTTTTTAAAAAAATACCGGTTTGCGCACTGTTCCAAATTATTTGGAGGGGAAATGTTTAGCTTGAAACAAGAACACAAACAGCCAATAACAATAAATTCCGCCGAAAACAAAAAGAAACGAGCTGAATATGTTCAAACCCTAAATCAGTTTATTCAAGACGGTAAGCAAGTTGTCTGGATTGACGAAATAAATTTTAATTTGTTTCCCCAATGTACATTTAATTTAATTTTCTGAATTACATTTAAAATATCCGAATTGCATTTGAAATTATCTGAAATCCATTTGAGAAATCTGAATTACATTTGGTGTTTTTTTAAATACATTTGGTCGTTTCTGAAATACAATAATTGGAAACAGTGTAGATGTCTAGGTACACTATATATAATTAATTATTCTTAATTTTCTTTGGCTGGGATTATAGATTTATGCATCACCTGATGTAGATCCACGAAATGCAAAAGACGAAGCCAAAAAACTGTTCGACAAACTTATGTTCGCCATAGATAAAGGAATTACCTCAGGGAAAAATGCGGTTGACAAAGCATTCAATCAAGTGAAAGATGCAGCAACAAATCTTGAGACTTCTATGAAAAACAAATTAAAAGGCGCTTTAAGTTCGTTCCAAGAAAAAATAGATGACTTGAATAAGAGAGCCGCTGCAAAAGGTATGTAGATTAAGTGCCCCTTTGCCTAACCGCTAAATAAGTTTAGCATAAATTCGTAGAGAGCTTGTAAATTTCTTAGTTTTATCATTTAATAACAACATGAACGTGCAGAAAAAAAAGTTTACCTACGTCACCAGACTTTTATTGAGAATGAAACTAACTGAATTTGCTTCATACAATATACCAAAATCACATTAAATTGTAAATATATAGACAATATGTACAGATTTAGACATATGTTCGTCACTATTAGATCTTAAAATTTGTTGCTTCTAAAGTCATATCTTTTTATGTAGGTACTCTTATGGCACCAAAAACTGTTGCTTTTTTGCTATTAAAATAAAGATAACTGACCAAACATAGAAATATGGACCTAAGCAACACAAATATTGGAAAATAAGAGTGTTACGTATTTCGAGTTTGCAAATCCGAAAATATTTTTTATCTTACGGTGGTCGTTTATACACTAGATCGATATGTAGTCCACGGTTTCTGCTGAAAACGATAATTGAGGTGTTATTTTCGAAGATATTATAGTGGTGGCAGCTCTAACTAGCTATAGCAAATGCACCACTGTGTTTACAACTCTTCGCAAGTCGTATTTTACTCATCACCCAGTTCCTGTTGATTATGATTTCTTTCCCAGTCTACAACATATTTAACTAACCCGTTCTCTTCTTGATCTTTCTTTAAAACCTTTGGTTCCCATTCAGCACTTTAGGCAACTATGACTGCTTCGTCACTCGTTTTGCATCTTTAGTAATTACGTCGAGCTAGTCACAATAAACTTTAATATAACACGATCGGTTTGAAGAACAAATGTTGTCGTTTTCTGTTGTCTGTTTCCGTTATGACTACAATTACATTATTACATCACATATTGAATTCACGTCCACGAGTACCTCGATTATTAACTCGGATCTGGCGGTTACTACGAAGTCCTCTTTAATGATTGCAATTTCCGACATTTTCAACGAATACGACTTTTAATATCGTGATAAAACTCAGATCAAGTAAAATTCAGTTAGTTGTGTCTGCTACCAATATCAAAAAGGTATGTGATGTTCTCCGAAGACTCTACAGGAATTTCCAAAACACATTCTGCATTCAACATATTCCTACCATCGTCCTTTTACAACAGTATTATTGATAATTTTGTTTATTGTTCTGATTCTTTACCTTAAACAAGTTTGGGGAGTTTGGGTACTTAGTTTATATCTAAGTGATGGAATAATGTGTTTGTAATTACAATTATTATAAAAATATGGTCAAAATTAATCTTAATGTAATTTTTTAAACATATGTCAAATCGGTTCAACAAATGCTGTATATCTGACGGAATGAATATCATCCTGCTTTTAAGTCATGTATGCAACTTTGTTTACAATACTGGCTTTTTGAAAATCTTAAAATCTTCTATCAAAGCTTCCTCTTTAATGGTTTTATCCAGTAAAATTGTTTACAATATTGGCTTTTTTTTAAATTAAAATTAAGTGATATTTTTCCTTACTCCTTATCATCGTTTGCAACCAATATCAGTTATTATGGTTTGGTTTGGCATGCTTATGGATAAGCTATGTTTTTGTAAATCTGTTATAAAAATGAACTTTTTGTTCCCTAACTTAAAACCTATGTAGGTGCGTTTATTAGTGGATCCACACGGACCATCCACTGCGACTACACAAGGCTCTATTATTGCTCGTACCCAATAATATTTCCCAAGTCCCCATTCAGTCACCTCTCTTACTGGATATTCGACTGTTTTATTTCCCTACAGACCAAGGTGCCCTGGAAAGCAGACCAGAGTTTGACTAATGGTCTTTCCAACTTCTGGGAATAATTTTACACTATTTTTGATGAGGATTTTGATGAGCCTAGGGATTTTATATCCGGTTGACAATCAAAGAATATTTTAATTAACTTTCGCGCATGGTGCTCCTTTCAGCTACTATCTTGATAAATAATGTGCAGTCTTGAAGTTGAAGTTTGTGATTCAAAACAATTACATTCCGCATTTACATTGTATGAAAGAGTGTATTAAATAATTTTAAAAATGTTAGAAAAATTAACAATGGTTTTAATTAGTATTAAAAGAATATTAATTAATATTAAGTTATGAGATTGCCTAATTATAGCTTCGTATACGGTTGCATATGACTGCCTCAATATCATAGGACAGTAAGGGCGTATATTTTCGAACATGACAACGCTCGCAAATAAGAACAACATCGTAACTCTATCACGACAGTTTTACAGTAAAAGGGGTTAAAGTTTCAAGTGTTTTGTCTTAACTAAAGCACGACTTTTAAAGATAAAAATACGAAAGTTTGATAGCAGCTAAGAGTATGATTTAGAAATATTTTCCAAAAATTATATACATAAATAAATGTTTAGTTTTTCTTTTAATTTAACTTTATCAAGATACGATGATACTGCGATTGCTAATCTTAAAGTCGGTGAGATGATATCAAAAGATACGCTGTAACTATTTTAAGTATTCCCGAAAATGTAATATCTTATCTAAAGATACGGGTATAATAGCTAGTGAGTATAGGTATTACATAAATAAAATTATTGTACCCTGATGGAAATAACATCGTATATCTACTTCGAATAAATATGATCCATATCCTTAGAATATTATTAACATCGTAAGTCTACTTAAGATAAAACAGTTTACTATTTTTCTTCATTTCATTTTATCGTATGTAAATATACGATGCTTTTAAATATTAAAATTTGATGCTGGCCTGTTATAATTTTAGATACGATGAAATTATTTGTTTTGTATCTCGTTAAGTGAGATTGTAACTGTTGTTACGATATTATGTGGGCAATTTCTATTTTCTGATTAGATACGATACTAATACTTTTTCCAAAAAGTTAATATTTTTCAAAAATAATTTGTAAAATTTGGTTTTTAATGACAGAAAACATATTTTTATACAAGAAACTGAACTTAACTCTTTTTGCGAAAATTTGAGTTACGATGTTCTTATTTGCGAACGTCGATGAGTCCGTCAAATATTTTCTACACTAGAAATCTCTAGAACTTGACCTAATAGCTCATAATATACACACTTTAATAAATATATATATATATTAGCTGAATGTTTATATTTTTTTCAGGTATAGATTTAACTCCTTGTCGGCAATATGAAACGGCATTTGAAAATATTCCAAACACACTTATTGACGATTTAACTAAATGTGTAAATGATAAAGTAGCTCAAGCTCAAGCTATTGTGGATGATGCGATTAATAATGTGAAAAAAGTGGAACAGGATTACAAAAATGTCGAAAGTAATAATTTAATATTGACTAAATGTTTAGATTTTAAACCTAAAGCATGCACCAAGCTTTTCCTATTTTATTTCGGAAGGAGACAATCACATACCTAAAATATCTATTTGAAAGTGGGAGTCGAATAACACATAATTAATGAAACAGATCGGTAAATTTTAGTGTACCTAGTCAAAACAAACTACAATCAAAGCTATATGTATTTTTTATTTCAATGCTACTTAAACACAGATCTTTATCAGACCTAAAAAAAACCTTTTAATCTTTTTCGTTTTTTGTTAAAGACAAATTAATGTACGGATACGAATAATTAAGAAAAAGAATTTAGACAAACGTTTAATTAGTATGTAGGTACAATGATTCACTTTGGTTGTTACATTACCAAGAACTACAAAAAAAATATAATTTGTAATTATGTTCATTATTTTTAAATAAAAAAAATTGATGCAACTGGTTACAAAAGGCATTTTAAATGAGAGATTATGCTAAACCAAAAATCAATTATATGGATGTAACAATGATTGTGTAGTCGGATAATTGTTAATGTTCTCGTCATTTTAAGTGTTTATAAAAAAGCACAATATGCTGTTATTTCGTGTTATAGTTTTCAAAATATAAATATGGATATTATATATCCATATTACTCTGAACCTCTATAAAATTAATAGAAGAAAATAATCAAAATCATAATGCTGTTCAGGGTGTGATTGTCTCAAGCTATGAGGTTGAAAATGAAGCTTGTTCGGCTTTAAATTTCACAAAAAGTGGAAATGCTAGGTGTAACGTCTTTGTCGGACCATGCTATAAGAAGTGGCGTGTCGTAGAATTTGGGAAAAAGGAACTTATATTTTAAAACTAAAAAAAATCAATGTACCTTTTTGCTGTGAGGGCTGATTCTGTGTTCTGTCGCTCTCAACATGTAGAATCAAAACGTCACAAAAAGTTTATTCCGTGTACTCCTTGATGCCGGTATGTCATTATAAAAATGTTATGATATTCTGGGGAAGTTTTTATATTTCCAAATTTGTTTAGCGATATTTCGTACTGACTGAAGGTTTTATTTTTATTTTGTGTGAGTTGTGATCTCAAACTTCTATTTGCAATTATTTATCTCTATGAAGTTTGTTACTTATATTGTATATCTCATGAGGTTAACACACCAACACTGGGAGTTCTTCGTCGAAATTTGAATAATTCTAGACAAGACACGGGGAAATAAAAATTATAGACTCATACTTGCAGAGCGTATTAAGCTGTAGTATATAGGTAAAGCCATTGTCTTTATAAAGGCAAAGGTAAGGCTAACAACAACGTCATAAGAAGTTATTACCACTTAGCCTGCTAGTTTTTCTTTTAAAAATATAAATGAATAATGTATACACGTCTTCACATTGCAATAATGAAATATAATAATTATAATAATATAATGCATATAAAATTCCCACCAAAAAAAAACTCGTTTAATAATAAGGTTCGATCGCTAAAGAAAAACAACGACCTGTTGTTTTTCTTGCTGGACGGGGAAAGGGAGAATCGTGTAGCAAATATTGAAGGCGACATGTCGCTATAGAATTCTGCGTAGGTTCGCCTTTTTCGATTGTCGCTAGAAATTTAGTTAAAAACGAAATATCCATCCATATTAAAGATATAACAATAATTGAACGGATTATTTAAAAGGATATCAAATTAAAAATTATTTGCATGCAAAGAAACCAATTCATTTTCACTGCATGTGAGTTTAAAAGTAAATAAATAAATACTAGTACCAAATAAAAAGTGCGGAATAAAAACAGAGGGGTAGTCACTTGCGATTTTACGACAGAAAATCTTCATTTGTGGAGATCTTCTTGTAACTGCATTGATCTACATGGGATATTGTGGGATCCCCAAGGATATCCATAGAGATTATTTGGATTTCCATGAATCTCGGTGAATCTCCTCGGGACCTCCATATACATTAATAACTTTTCAATTTTAAATGAAATTAGATCATTGGAAAAAACACGTTTTTGCTGAGAAACTTATCCATATTTATAATATTGGTAAATAACAAACTTTTTAGACGAAGTAAGTAGGAAATGCACAGAGAATCAGAATATTCAATGATTACCGTGGCAAGCAAATTCGCCATGAATCTCATTAGCACATATAATAATGAACACTAAAAAATAATAAAAAGAAAAAACAACAACAATAATACATTTTTTTTTGACCTAATATACAACGAAACTTAACTTCTCACTCTCTGGAATACACCTTGGATCTCCAAGGGATAGGAAAGAAGATTTCCACAGTGACTACCCCTTCGTAAAAAACAATCATATAGTCGCTTATTACTAATACTTAAGTTCCTTTTAAAACAAAGTAGTATATTATGTTGAATTTTTAAAATAGGATTAAAAACATTTTGAAATGGGGGAAATACATAACCTGATATATATTTTTTTGTTAATATTATATAAATTAAAAATCAACAAAATCATTCATTAGTTAAATTTAATATTTTCTTTAAGCATTTTGTGATATATGACTTTAACATAAGCCGTGCTTCCCTTGCGTACATAGACTGCACGGCCTTACTGTATAGAAAGTTAAATATCTTTCCTACTTCTTTAAAATCACTTGCAGATGACATCAACCATTGTGGTGGCGGTCTAAAAGCAGTGAAATGTTACGCTAAACTGGTAAAAAAAATCGAACAAGACACAGTGGATGCACCAAAAAAGATTGCGGAAGATATTGCTAAAGCCACAGCTTTCTGCACGACTTTGGAAAGCAGTTTAGAGCAATGCGCCGTTGGTAAAGTCGAAAAAGTTGGAGAATTGGCTCCTAAATATGTGGCAGAATTTGCATTATGTGCTGGGCTTAATATATAACAATTTTTTTTAATTACATAGATATAGATTTTTGCGATAATATGTAATTGAGATATTTAAATAATGAAATATATATATAGGTACATTTTTATTGTACAGGTGTTTCTACGATATTGTGATTTTTCGTCCAATAAAAAGTTTTCGTCAAACTCCTTTTCGTATTGTTTGAAATAATCAGGGTGTAGTTTTTTTTTTTAATTTCGCATAATGCAATTCACTCCTTACATCAACGATATTTTCAACGAAAGTTAAATAAAATAGCGTTTTAAGAAAACCCCAAATGCAAAAATCTATCATTTTTTTAATTCTGAGGAGCGGGTAGGTCAATTCTGGCCACTTCCTCACCGTATCCAACGATTTGAACAAACTTCATTTAAATAGGGACGAGCGTTAAGACTAAAATAGGCGGTAGCGGCATCATGCTACAGTTAGTTTAGTATTAATTTATATATGAACACGATCAAGAATTCGGAGCAACTCCTTGCTTGGCAGTCTCCATTTGATTATATTGAAAGAATGTATGATACCAAGCCAAACCTACATCTAATGACAATTATTTTGAATATGCTTAGGTGGATGATTTTCTTCTACCGATACGTTATGAATATGAAAATTTGTGAAGAATTCTCTAGCTTTATCAGTAAACAGGATAGACAAGGACTGCATAATGTATTCTTAATAAAATATCGACATAAGAGTGGAAAATGATAGGAATACCAATAGCTATATAGTTTTTGGGTTTAACAATTTCGAAAGTGTTAATTCAAATTTTACCAAACGCCAACTAGAAAAATACATTGATTAAACAAATATTAGTGAATTTTACAGTTTTTCTTAAGTGAAAATGGATCCACACAAAAATAATGTACATATCAGTTCACAGAATGACCAGGCTGCGGTTCGTATGATTCATCATCAGCATTCACTCGCTAACGAGTATGAATTATTCCAACTCAGGAATTTCTGTTGTGTACCAGAAGATGGCTAAACAGACTGATCCTAGAGCGACAAATTTTTTCACAAAACTGACACACCCAATCACAACCATTTACCGGCTGTTGTAGGTGCGCGGCCCCATCGATGCCCTCTCTCTCTCATTTCAATGCTGTCTCTTCGCATCCTCATATCATCAACGCTGCTCTTCAAAAACTTAATGGCTACGCTGCATCTCGGTCGGTCGTTAGCGATCTGCTCTCAGTGGTTCCTCACATTTAAGCCATACTTCTTCATGTTGGTCTTAAGAACATCCTTGTACCTCTTTTGCTGTCCTCCCTAATTTCGTGAGCCTACCTTTAGCTGTGAAGGATTCTCTTTGGAAGGCGTTCCATTGGAATGAGGGTTACGTGGCCAGTTCATCGCAGCTGGTGTCTGACAATCATCGCCTCAAAGCTAGTTGTTTCAGCTTTCTCCAGAACGCTGATGTTGGTTCGTCGGTCCAGCCATTTAATTCAAAGAATTATTTTAAGACATATTTGATGGTACTTTTCTAGGGAATTTAAATGCCTCCGAGAAGTAGTTCAAGCCTTATACATTCGCAACTCTGTCCAAAAAATAACCCTACCCTGTACTTAAAAACCAACCAAAACCCTACCCTGTACTTAAAAACCAACCAAAACCAAAAAAACCAAACCAAAAAAACCCAAACCAAACTAAAAAAAACCCAAACCAAAAAAAACCCTACCCTGTACTTAAAAACTAACCAAAACAAAAAAAACCCAACCCTACCCTGTACTTAAAAACCAACCAAAACCCTACCCTGTACTTAAAAACCAACCAAAACCAAAAAAACCAAACCAAAAAAAACCCTACCCTGTACTTGAAAACCATCCAAAACCCTACCCTGTACTTAAAAACCAACCAAAACCAAAAAAACCAAACCAAAAAAAACCCAAACCAAACAAAAAAAAACCCAAACCAAACCAAAAAAAAACCAAACCAAAAAAAAACCCTACCCTGTACTTAAAAACCAACCAAAACCAAAAAAACCAAACCAAACCAAAAAAAACCCAACCCAACCCAACCTAACCCAAACCAAACAAAAAAAAACCTTACCCTGTACTTAAAAACCAACCAAAACCAAAAAAAAACCCTACCTTGTACTTAAAAACCAACCAAAACCCTACCCTGTACTTAAGAACCAACCAAAACCATAAAAACCAAACCAAAAAAAAACCCAAACCAAACCAAAAAAACCAAACCAAAAAAAACCCTACCCTGTACTTAAAAACCAACCAAAACCAAAAAAACCAAACCAAAAAAAACCCAAACCAACCGTTATTGAAAAATGACTATAAATTTTCTTATATAATTAATTACCTTACCTCTACTTTCAAACAACAGATATATCTTATTCGATACTTATGTTAAGTAAATTCGAAAATCATACTTGGCACATAGATCAGTTTTAATTTAGTTAATTAACATTATTGCCCCACAGAGACATACTAAACCAAATAGGTATTCAATAAATATGCATCCTATAACTTACTAACATTATTTTATAAGGAAAATGTAAAGTTTCACTACATGGGAATAAGAAAGAAAAAGAAAAATTACAACACAGCCACTACAAGTATTCAAATTATCTAATACATTGATTGATGTCCCTCTTAAACTAGCTAGAGAACAATGAAATATATCAGAAACAGTACACACAGCATTATAATATAAATAGGTGAGTTCAATAAGCTATTAGATCTTGGATGGTCTAAATAAAACGTCAGATGTTGTCTGGATAAATAACAGGGGACCGCAAAGTTCAATATAGAGAGCAGATATCCCAAATATGAGTCAAATATTGGCAAAGCAAAAAAAAGCATTGTAGATAATATCGCACCTTGCTGAATCTTACAACTAATTTGTTAATTTAAACAATTTAAAGGTTTTGAAGGTGTCTTGACAATATTAAGAAAGATCGCCCTATAACTAAAACATCTGGTTATCCTCTCCAATATATGCATTTATATTTTCAAAAACTCATCAAACAAACATAATATTCTCGAATAGAAAAAGGCCCTTTTCTAGGTATCAATTCTTTTATCACATTGAAAAGGCACCCGAGATAATAAGTTTATTATTTCCAGATGTTGTATAATAATTACAATTAGATTGTAATATTCTTGATTCTTGAACTTAAAACTTTTAGGAACATTTGGAAACAATATATTTAAAATAATATTCTCATATTATATTTCCCAAATACATGTACAGGGTAAGACAAAAGTATATTCCATTGCCAGTGTGTCTTTGTTTTGTTGCAACCTGAGGTTTTGCGTGTTGCCCTTTGTCGCTAAACTTAGTTTTGTGGGGCATGTGGTTTCGTATTTATATAAGAATCTCGGTTTTGTTAAGCGAAATACAAAGCATATTCATACTCCAAATACGCGAAGGCGTAATTATGGTTCTAGTTCTTACTTAACAAACGCACGTATCAACTTCTTGCACTATTCGCCATTGTATGAGATGATGATTTCTATTTGTGACTCGGTCAGTAACGGTATTGATGTGCTTTTAATATTATTACCTTATATTAAAAAAGTTTTTTTCAGATAAATAGTATATTTGCTTAAACTATTCTTGATTTGACTTTGATTATTTTTTCTGATTGTAATGTTTGTCTGATTTATTATTTTGAAACGTTAATTGTTAATGTTATTGTTTTGTAATCTACCTGGCCTGTAATTGGATTTGTTTCGGTCTGGGTAGATGTTATCCAAATAAATAAGACTACTTGTTAAGGTGAATCAGGTATATGCGGCTGTTAAGCCAATAAAACATATCCCTTATAAAGAAACTTTCATATAATTAATAAAAAATCATATTTTATTTATTATTTATTGAGAATCATTTATTTTATAAGTCTGAGTTATATTTTAATAACATATGAATATAATATGTAGCCATTATACATAAACACGATTTCCTACATTACTGGTTACTCCAAACGTACATTTTTTGTATTTGGTAGCAAAATGGACATCAATGAGGAGACTAGAAAAGTTCATTAAACCAATTTTAATTAAATAAATATTATTTTTATTACTGATCAAATTATACGTACCAAGCAACAGTCCGCCAAAAGTGAAAAACGGTGCAGCGCAGCTAGTTTCTAGCAAAGTTGGAAATACTAAGTTACCAATGAAACAGAAACTTCTGCCAATCAATAAAGTAAAAGATATAGCAGTTCCCCTAAAAAAATAAAACTGAGTAAGAGAGTGTGGATCGTAGTTTTGATAGAAACAGCAAAATCACAGTTTGATTTTCCTGTTAAGAGATATACATTTTTGAGTGACCGAAGACAACAAATTCAGACTACAATATAATATAATATACATATACAGCAGTTGTAGTGAGTGTCCGTAGTAGCCGCAGATGTATAATAGGAGATAGGGACTCGTTATTTGTTAAAAAAATAATTTTTAATTTTAGCCAATGACGGTCCGAATAACATTTAAATTTGTAATAAAATTCTCTAAAACTTTCCGAAAGTAGACAATGCTGTCATTATAGCGAGACACACTGTATATATATATATATATATATATATATATATATCTATAAACTGTCATTGTCACCTCCGAAATAGATATTATATATTCGTTGTCACTTCATATATAACGATTTCACCTCCGATTTCGGAAGTCACAAGGTTTTGCCTTGTTTTCGCGTTTTTCGGTGTGTATGGGGGGTAGGGGGCCTAAATCCGAAAATTGTGTTGGAGGTGACAACGCTATTCGCGTACATAGAAAATTTTTCGTTAGTTCGAGTATATATGACTGGCGCTAGTGTCGCGTCCAATATTTTCATCAAGGGTACCATGTCACTTCCATTATATATAGGCATGAAATAGATATGCGTAGTATGTTGTCGCTTCCGAAATTTGGCAATAGCGCCTTGCAACAATCTTATGCACAAAATAAAATAAAAAATAACTAAGTATATGTCGTTTTCACGCCACTACTTTGAGATAGATAAGCAGTAGACTTGGTGACGTCCGGTGAGAAACTAAACAAATATTATCACTAGCTCTAACTGTGGATAATTGAGGTAAGGAAAATACTTTTTCTTTAAATTATAAGAATATAGGTAAAGGTTGTAAGGTAGGTTGCTAGAACGAAATTCTAAATGCGTAAACATGTGTTGAAATACTTTCAAATAACATTCAATATACAGGATAGCATATATAAACAGTTCATCTCAAACTTATATTTTGAAAAAGTTGTAGAATATTGATTTTATAATATTCTATTATTAGTGTCCTTATTTTTAATTTTATTAGAAAAGATTCGTAAGGTAGACGACTCCACAATAGCAACTTCAACTATTTAATAAATGCGGAACGTTTGACAGCTTGATTGTCGCTTCCTCAAGTACTAAGTCAGTCAGAGTGTGTATATCACAGGTATTAGAGAATATCTTTGAAACAATCCAAATTCAAACAGTAAACACATATGTAATGTATATTTTTTGTTTGTTCCAATGAAATTCTGTAAGACCTGTGATACACAAAACATTTTGACGGACTTAATTACCTGGGGAAGCGGCAATAAAGTGCGAAAGGTTCCGCATTTTTTAATAGATGAAGTTTCTATTGTCAAATCATTTACACTACGAAATTTGCCAAATAAAATTAATATTTTTCCTACCGAATTTATAATTTTAAGACATTATTAACAATGTCAAATGTTTGAAACAACTTTAAGCACTCGTTATATATCTACATATAAAGTTTATGTAAACAAATTCTTACAGAAGGAAATTCACAAAGAACATAATAAAAGTAAAAAAAATAGGCCTTTATCTCCATTGGAATCCATCAGCCATGGCACAAATTTTCAAAATAAAGAATAAATAAATAATATTGAGCCGTCGTCGAACTTCTGTTACTATCTCCCGATCTAAGAGTAGAACAATATATTCTCATTGTGGGAGGATAGATAATATTTGTATGTATATTCAAAATAAAGTCTTCTAACTTTTAATGCTAAAAAAAATTTTTTTTTAAAGAAAAATCAGATAACAATAGTACCTCACAATTAATTAAAATTTAGGTCATAAGAGAGAGATGAATCTCGAAACATTTTTGGCATTATGGTTATGATTTGAACATATATATGACTTTTTGTGGAGTAGTCGTGATTTTATTTTCTTGCAAAATTATTTATTTTGTTTTGTTTAATTTTACGTAACATTTATCTTATAGCTCCAGATGACCTTTCCATAGAGCAGGAATCTATTAATATCAGACGAAAATCTGGTCGCCTGAAAATTTTCATCCAATCATCAGATATTCTGATATTCAAAACAATGGTTTTACGATAATAATTACGATTCTCTCTAAGACAATGCTTTTTCCTTTAAGTTAACGTATTTTTTAAAGGAATGTTTTACATTTCTCTCTGTGGCATCAAAATTTTTAAAATCTATTTTACGAGCGTTGGGTATCTTAGTCACCATTTCCACCCAATCTAACATAGAGCTATAATAATTGGTACTATTTGTACTGTAAATTATTTTACATCAGAGGGAATGAATATCCAGCCACAGATGAAATTAAGCAATTTCTAGTGAAATATAACTTAGACCGATGGGTCATTGTTGTAAAATCGAAAATCCAACATTTGGAAAAACAACATAACTAAAAAAGATTACTTCTGCTCATTACGATTTATTTTAGTAATACATATTATGTAATGCGAAGGATTTATTTTTAATTTTTATATTATTTATTTTATTGTTATTTTAATAAAAAAAAAAGGAAAGTATAAATAAATCATATAACTACGTATACTAAAACTCTTGTTTGATTACATTAAATAACTTGGGATAATAGACTAGTATAGTAATACTATGGTAATGTATTAAAGTATTTCCAAGAAATAAAAATAATTAATAATAATAATAATTAATAATTTTTCAAAGACTATTTATGTCATTAGTTTAAAAGTATTAGCTAGCGCCCGTCTTTAGACACAGCTTAATATATAACATATTAATATACTAAATTTGAGAAAACTTTATACTTTGCACATAATAATAATAACGTTTATTTTGTCAAAATAAAACTATTATAACAATATTACACTAAAGCCCTCAAAACGGTTAACAACAAAATTTACTAGGTACAATAACAATGTTAAATTAATCAGCAAAATAAACATGTCTAACTCACAAAATCTTTATAAAGATTGTCCGTGAGCTTAACATATCTACCAGGCCGCAGTACCAGCACATCTGGCTTCTAATACACCTTAATAAAAACCACAAAAAAAAAAATTCACCACATACTACACAACGAAAAAGGATAAGACTGAATGACTTGAGTATATAAAGAAAAAAAAATCCCAATATGATTCACAGAATTAAAGAAAACCGATAAGAGTCTGAAACTCTTCTCGAGTCTTGCCATGCATGTATTCCTTTACAGATGCCTTAAAACTCTTCAAAGCGGGCTTGCATCTGACTTCCGGAGGTAAGAGATTGTAAAACAGTGGGGCCAAATACATATAGTGTCTCTGACCTATTGATTTAGACGAGAAAGGAGTTCTGTATGAATCTTGTCTTGTTCGTGTATGATAGTCATGCTGAATTGGCTCCAGCAAATGTTTAGTTCTGTGTTGGTGAAGGACAGCGGAAAGGAAAAAAAGCTTCCTAATATCAAACACTCCTGCTTCACAAAAAAGTTGACTTGTTGGGTATAGTCGGCTTTTATTAAGTATGATTTTTAAAATATATTTTTGTGCAGTTTCCAATTTTTTTATATGGACAACCACTGCACTCCCCCATGCCAAAATTCCATAATTTATTCTGGATTCTAGAAGAGCGTAGTATAATGTTTTTAAATATTGTACTGTTAGTACAGCTTTGGAGCGTTTAAATCTATGGAATAGGGATCTTATAGTTTGAGTAACTTTGTCGATATGAGTGTCCAGGCGAAGATGGGGATCAAAGAAAAGGCCAAGGTGCTTGACTGAGCTGACCAGGTGCAAAACAAGTTCATTGTGAGGTGTCCGGACACAAATTCTATCGAAGTCAGGTAAACCCAGCCTATTGCATGAGAAGGGCAGATAGTGTATTTTTTCAAAATTGATTGTGAGTAATCTAGAATTAAACCAATCCTTCAACAGAACCAAATCCTGCTCAACCTCATCCTTCAAAGCACACCAAGAGGCGTTTTCGTAATATATAGCAGTATCATCCTTACTTACAATTTTAATAATTTTCAGATTTGTCAATTTTAACATACATCTCTACCATGATACTTTTCGAACACACAAAACATGTAAATAAAATAAAAAAAAGAGCACATTTAAAATATTAGTCGATGTATTATGATAAAAACTAACAAGATACATTTTATACGATTTTTTCGAGCTACTTGTTAAAATGAGCAAAGTTTGTTTTCCCATACTAAATTCATATTATGTTATATTTTTAAGATGTGTCTGAAGACGGGCGCTAGCTGGCGCTTGACATGACTCACATAATAAATATGTGCGAAAAATAGTATTATATTAAGTATTGAGAACAGTAAGTGTAGTTTACCGATCGCTTCGCTCAGTCGCCAAAATTGGAGGAGATCGGTAAACTACTTACTGTTTGAGATGCTTATACTATTTTTTGTACGATCGAAATAGCTGAAATTGCAATTGTATTATTTTTAATAATTATTATTTTCAATTAAATACAAATTCAGGTTAGCTGAATACCCTCTACAAAGTTGCAGTTGAACGTTGCCATGGAACTAATTGTTATTGTTATGATTGTTATCGTATTTTTATGTCATGTATTTGTCAGAACTTATTTAAATAAGTATTATTATTGAAAATGAGTGACTTTGAATGTGAATCTCTTGATGAAGCATGGAATGTTGGAATAGCCGCTATAATTCCAGAGAACGGTATGAAAATGCTTATAAAAGTTCATACCTAATGTCGTTTAATATACAATTTAAAAATCAAAATAATGACGTCAGCATAAATGCGCAATGATATACCGTTGTGAATTTACTTACCGTTCTCTGAACGGTAAGTGAATTACTTACCGTCGTGTTTGGGTTGTCAGCCAGTAAATGTCACTTACTGTCATAAAGACAGACACGGTAAACAATCAAAAAAGGTCGGTCGTACAAAAAAGGCTTTATTATTTTAAAGATACCTCACAGTGACCTACTTATAACGCTAATGTAGATCAGCGTTGCGTGCATAATTAGAATAATATTTGCAATAAGACCTAAAAGACAGTAAAACTGAAAAAAAAACAAGGTTAAATCATTAATTATATTAATTACTCTTTATTATTCAGTTACATATTTACTGTAAGTTTTCGTATTAAAAATTAAGCGGTAACAACATTTAACACCATGAAAATACAATAGTAAATTGTGCACAATAAATTTATATTGTATAATATAGGTGTATAAAATAGACGGCAACGTCGTTGGAAGTGACAATGTTACTCTATGAATAGTGGTAAAAATATATATGGAAGTGACTACGTACCCCCTGTCCATACTAAGGTATATATATATATAAGAAAAAAAAACCATGGAAATCTTTACCCCTCTTTTGAAATTCGTTATATAGAAGTTCCCCTCATCCCAAAATGGTTTTTAAAATGTCTAAATTCCTATTCCTTTTGGTGGAAGTTAGGTCGCCCTGCTACGGTACGGAAGTCACAGCTTATTACCTATCGATATATATATATATATATATATATAAATGAAACAAAGCTATTCAACATAAGTTGTTGCACTGTACAATATAACGATGGAAAAGTGAAATAAACTAATATTGTATACGAACTGAAAAAAAATCCGTGTCACAAGTTGGAGTTGAACCAACATCTCCCAATCTCCGGTCAGGTGTTCTAACCAATTGAACTACCGTGGCACATAGTAGAAATCTCTCTCAGTCCGCATACATTAACGCGTTTTTCTGTGTGCAGTGCTACGTTGACACCTTTAATTTAAATACGACACAAACTACACACCGCCACATATGCATTGTTATTTCTCACTGCAGTATGCGAATCTGCAAACACAAAATAAATGAAACAAAGCTATTCAACATAAGTTGTTGACACTGTACAATATAACGATGGAAAAGTGAAATAAACTAATATTACATACGAACTGTCTTTAAATTAAAGATCTCAACGTAGCACTGCACACAGAAAAACTCGTTAATGTATGCGGACTGAGAGAGATTTCTACTATGTGCCACGGTAGTTCAATTGGTTAGAACACCTGACCGGAGATTGGGAGATGTTGGTTCAACTCCAACTTGTGACACGGAATTTTTTTCAGTTTGTATACAATATTAGTTTATTTCACTTTTCCATCGTTATATTGTACAGTGTCAACAACTTATGTTGAATAGCTTTGTTTCATTTATATTGTGTTTGCAGATTCGCATACTGCAGTGAGAAATAACAATGAATATGTGGCGGTGTGTAGTTTGTGTCGTATTTAAATTAAAGGTGTCAACGTAGCACTGCACACAGAAAAACGCGTTAATGTATGCGGACTGAGAGAGATTTCTACTATGTGCCACGGTAGTTCAATTGGTTAGAACACCTGACCGAAGATTGGGAGATGTTGGTTCAACTCCAACTTGTGACACGGATTTTTTTTCAGTTCGTATACAATATTAGTTTATTTCACTTTTCCATCGTTATATTGTACAGTGCAACAACTTATGTTGAATAGCTTTGTTTCATTTATATATATATATATACAGTGTGTCTCGTTATAATGACAGCATTGTCTACTTTCGGAAAGTTTTAGAGAATTTTATTACAAATTTAAATGTTATTATTATTTTGGTTGTTTTCTTACAATTATATACAATATATACAAAATATGTCAGTTTTAACATCAATGTAACTCACCTTTACATACCAAAGGTAATATTTCTTACGAATTGTACTTTTTATAAAAAAAATAAACCGTTGTTCTTGTAATTTGCAGCCCTGAAGAAGAAATTAAAAAATTTCGAAAGCTTGGCATAGTAAAAAAGTGTTTTTTACACTACACCACACCATTAGCCTATACCCCAATATATTGAACATAGTTGATATATGTATATATATACATATAAGTGTTCAAGAAAGAAGTCATCCATAAGCTCCTCGGAAGAAGTATCTAATAGAAGCTCTAGTATAAGGTAGAGCACGATCGAAGCGTCCCTAAAAGTAGTCTGCTACAAATTGCTATAGCACCTCTGTATTGTAATTTAATAAAATTACTTTTAAGGCTGTTTGATCAGACTCCAAATATAGGTATAAGGCATTCATGATTGTGTACTTATTTCTTAATCAATTTGAAAAATTCTTTTTGGATCATAGAGAGAACACTTTAACAGAGGTTTATATAGGAATAAAAAAAAATTCTTAGCAATTTATATTGACTTCAAAATAAATTTTTAAGAAATTTTATTTTTATTCCTATATAAACCTCTGTTAAAGTGTTCTGTCTATGATCCAAAAAGAATTTTTCAAATCGATTAAGAAATAAGTGCACAATCATGAATGCCTTATACCTATATTTGGAGTCTGATCAAACAGCCTTAAAAAAGTTTGTCTGATTTTTTATTTGTCACCAACACTTCATTCTTTGTAATTTTTGAAAATATATTTTTTTTAAATATCTTCGGTGATTCTAAATAAATAATTAAATAAATAAATATTTAATGTCTAACAGGTTTACACCCAATTACAAGACAATTACAATGTTAAATAATAATTCTATGCAATTTATAGACTTAAATATAACACCAAATACTGACTACACTACGAATAAGAACAAAATAAAAAATAAACTAATTATTACTAATACAAAACCAAGAGTACGCTAAGCTGACAAGCCACGCCACCCCCTATCTTGAGTAAAAAAAAATCATTCCCTTCTCAACATGAATCTAAAAAATATAAGAATTATAAGTTTAGACTAGTTAGATATTCGTGCAACTGACGCTTGAAAGTGTTAAAATTTTCATTGAAAAAGTCAACAAATCTGTGTATTTTATGATAATTGGACAAACTGCAAGCTCTGTAAACCGGCGCTCTACCCTTATAGTTAGTGTGTGCTTGAGGTACTCGAAATATGTTGCTATTTCTTGCATTATGTTGGGGAGCATTTATATTGATATGTTGCAAAAGACGAGGACAGTCAATCATGGCATGAATAATCTTAAATAAGAAGACCTGATACGAATAAATTCTGCGATAGTTTAGAGATTGAAATCCGAATGTTTTTAGCAACGTTTCATGACTATATCCTCTGTAGGGAAAGTGGCCATTAACTTTAAAATAAATATGTTTTAAAAATTTTCGTTGGACAGCTTCTATTTTATTTATATGCACCTGATATATAAGGGACCAAACAACCGAACCATATTCCAATTTAGGTCTAATTAGTGAGTTGTATAGTGACACAAGTCAAGGCACGCTTTGGAAACCCACACGAAACAACTCATCGGCAAACAACAGACATTCACTTCCAATATTTTGTGTAATGTCATTTATATATATGGCGAACAATAAGGGCACGAGATTACTTCCCTGGGGCGCTCCGCTGGTCGCAGTGAAATCATGTGATCTGAACCCGTTATATTCGACATACAGCTTGCGTGAGCATAAATATGATTGGAAAAACTTTATTAGATTATGGGTGAAGCCGACATTTTTCATTTTAAGTTGCGTTATTGTATGATCCATCCTATCAAATGCTTTTGAAAAGTCAATATATATGGCGTCAATCTGTAGTCCTTTTCCAAGGGCGGGATAGGTAGCCTGCAGAAATTCTGCGATGTTAGATACCGTCGATCTGTTTTGAAAAAACCCGTGCTGTTCCCACATTATGAGGTTTTTAACTTGATTAAATAATTTGTTCTGCAATACCGTTTCGAAAATCTTTGAAAAATTCGATATTATTGAAATTTGCTTTTAAATTTGAGGCTACTCAAAATGATCCAGGGGAAAATATTATGCCATTAACAGATGTCAAAAATTTGGTACACTTAGAACAAACGACAATACTTCTATGGCAGATAATATAATGATAACTATATGTTATATCTACACTTTTTATTTTTGTTTCCGTTATACTTTTACAACGTTCTTTAATTACCTAGGAACAATTGAAGGTCGTTAGAACATTGCGCATAAGCAATAAATTGATATTTACTGCTACTCTAAGAAAGAGGATGAAGGTGGCATTTGTCAGCTGCATATGAAGATAAAACACAAAAAAGGTGGGAAGAAAGTAAGCGATGCTGTAAAAGAGGGCACTCGAGAACACAGAAGATCTTTCCCAACGATGCCATCGCATTACTGCAAAGCTCATAAGCAATACGTAGCGGAAGCCTTAATATTGCAGTGATGTATCGACTGTATGATATACACTGCAAAGCGTTTGCCAAAGGAAGCATGTGTAATATACCTTCTAAAAATAGGCTTTATTCAACTAATTAGAACTATAACTGTGACAATGACATCAATATAACAGGTTTTAAAAATACAAACAATTAATATATATAACACAATATGATTAAAATACTTAAATATACAACATTCTTCCCTCCTAATCTGTTGAATAATCGTCTAGATACTTCGGCCGTTTTCTAGTTCGCTTGGAGGATAGAATATTTTCAACTGCCGCTTCGCTATTAACAACTGGAAGATTTTCAGTTGAAGATTCACTAGTTTCATTTATTGTTGAAGATTCAACTGCCAATTTTTCATCCACAGAAACTTTCAGACTCATGGATGAATCGTCAACCGCGTCGTCTGCACAATGTTCGTCCTCAGTTGTGGAATTCATTTTATCTTCAATTAAAATAGAACCTCTTGGAGCCAAATGTCTAACTATACCGTAGTTTCATTTCCATTATTCAATCTTATGTGTGCATACTCCGAATTTGCTTCAATTAGTTCGACTTCTTCGACAACTGGTTCATACTTGCTGGCACGAACACATTTCTTTAAATAAACAGGTCCTGGTTGACTTAACCAAGTAGGAATAGAAGACCCATTGTAAGATCTTCGAGAATGATTAAACATGCGCTCATGAGGAGTGGTATTAGTGGCTGTACATAAAAGAGAGCGGATTGCATGTAAAGAATCTTGTAATACAAGTTCCCACTGATTGACTTGCAGATTTTGAGTTTTGAGGGCAAGTTGAATAGTTTTCCCAATAATTCCATTATATCTTTCACACTGACCATAGTGCGACTCGAAGCGATGCCGTGAGATTCTAAAAACGTTTTTAGCTCGTGGGACATAAAGCATGATCCTCGGTCAGAGTGTATATATGAAGGAATACCAAAAATAGTGAATAGTTGACGAAGACATTCTATAACGGTAGACGAATTAATATTTGAACAAGCAAAAGCGAATGGAAATCTAGAATATTCGTCAATGACCGTCAGGATGTATTTATTGTTAGTAGATGAAAGTACTGGACCTTTAAAATCAATATTGAGCCGCTCAAAAGGACTAGTAGCTTTAATTAATTTTCCTTGATGTTTATGAAAACGAGGTTTAATTTCAGCACAAACAGGACAAGCTGAAGTAATTTTTCGAATGCTCTCAAGAGAATATGGAAGATTTTTGCATCGCACCCAGTGGTAAAGACGCGTAATATGAATATCGATCAACTTTTGATCATTACAGATAGATGCCGTTATGCGAGAAAATGCATCAGCTACTGTATTTTGATCACCAGGGCGATATACTATATCGTATGAATAGCTCGAAAGTTCAAGCCGCCAACGTAATATCTTTTCGTTTTTGATTTTTGAAGAAATCTTATTATCAAACATGAAAGATACTGAACGTTGGTCAGTAACCAACTTAAAAACTCTTCCAATAAGAAAATGCCTCCATTTTCTTAAAGCTTCGACGATAGCGTATGCTTCTTTTTCAACTGAAGAATGACGTTGTTCGGATTTAGACAAAGTTCTTGAAAAAAACGCTACTGGTTTTCCAAGCTGAGAGAGTTGAGCAGCAATAGCGTGTTCTGATGCATCTGTCTCTACTGTAAATGGAACTTCATCATCAATAGATGTAACAACTGATTCAGCAATATCTTCTTTTAGCAATTTAAAAGCAGATATGGCATCTTGACACATAGGAAATTTCTCGCACTGGACAAGTGGATGAACTTGCTCTGAAAACTTGTTTACCCATTTTGAATAATGAGCAAACATGCCCACAATTCGTCTTAGCGACGCAATATTTGTCGGTACAGGCAATTCCAATAATGGTCGAAGTCGATCTGGATCTGGTTTAATAGATTTTCCTGTTATTGTATAACCCAAAATATTAATTGTCGTTAGAGAAAATTTAGATTTGTCCTTATTCAGTGTTAAATTGTATTTCTTTGCTATTTCCATAAACTGTTCTAAATTTTTGTCGTGTTGAGTTTTGTCGATTCCGCAAATCGTTACGTCGTCCAAATAAGCAAAAGTATCTTGAAGATTTTCATTTTTGATTATACTATCAATAGTTCTTTGAAAACATGCGACTCCATTAGTAACACCGACTGGAATCCTAGTAAACTGATAAAGATTGCCTGCCGCTTCGAAAGCTGTATACACTTTCTCTGATTCCTTTATGGGTATTTGATGATAAGCACTACGCAAGTCGATAGTACTATACACTCCGTATTTTGAAATACGTCCAACCAGATCTTCAATTCTTGGCAAAGGGTACGCATCCAGTAAAGTGTATTTGTTTATTGTTTGAGAGTAGTCAATTACCATACGCTTCTTATGATTTTCATTTGAAGTGACTAAAGCTTGTGCTCTCCATGGAGAATTACTAGGTTCGATTATGTGTTCATCTAAAAGTTTCAGAACTTCATTTTCAATAAACTTGGCATCGTCGGCTGTATAACGCCTAGGTTTGACAGAGATTGGACTACAATTTGGAAGAAGATTTGCAAATAGAGGGAAAGGTTCAATATTTGCAACAGCCAAATTACATATTGAAATTGGTGACTTTTCTCCACCAAAGAAAACTTCTACACCGGAATGATGTTTTAGTATGTCGTGACCAATAATAACATCCGCACATAATTGATCCATGATGAAAAGTTTGACATTTTTGTACCAGTGATTCTGAATTGTTAAACAAACTGAACACGATCCTGTGACTTGCGAACTGAATGAAGTTGATGCCATTGTTACATTGACTTTTGCAGGAAAAGTGCTGGAGATGTAACTATCAGAACTGCCGGTATCCACTAAAGCCGTAGTTCGAAGTCCATTGACTTCTATTTCTATAGTAGCTTTTGATTGCATTTAATTAGTTGAATATATTGTAATATACCTTCTAAAAATAGGCTTTATTCAACTAATTAGAACTATAACTGTGACAATGACATATCAATATAACAGGTTTTAAAAATACAAACAATTAATATATATAACACAGTATGATTAAAATACTTAAATATACAACAGCATGTATGAAATGATTTTCAATACTCAATTTATTATTGCCATTTATAATCCAAAAAAGATGAGTGTATGACCTGTGAGTTTTAAATTATTGTACCATGTGATTTAAAATTGGCACCTTATAGAAAACATATGAAATAAAAAGAATTGTATCGGCTGTAGAAGGAAAATCATATTTATCTCTCTGTGCCTTTTGGAGACATCAGTGCCTTTTGGAAACATCAGTGCCTTTTTTTATAAGCGCCACCTTGCCACATAACTTTACCGTCCACGATGTTAATGAAAAGCACAGGTTGGCATGAGAGCTTAGGAAAGCGTAGGGCAAACGAGATCGGCAGTTGTTTGTATGTTTTTCAAAAAACACCACACAGAAAGTAAAAGCATCACCTTTTATTCCGACAACTGTGCTGGCCAACACAAAAATATATATTTTTTTATTTCTTTAACTATTACTATTGCACTGCGTAAATTCGATTGAAACGCTAGACGAAATTACACACGTACAAATTTTTAGTTGTTGGTCATACACAGAACGAAGGAGATGCACTGCATGCCTTAATCCAGCGATGAAAAAAACGATGTCTTAAAAACGGACTTATTTACACACCTCAGCAACTTATTCCAATAATAAAACTCGCTAAAAATGAATTATCTTTGATCTAAAATCCTTGCAGGCAGAAATTAAAAATAATTTTAATAAAGACATTAACAGAGAAATGAGTCAGTGAAATGAAATCGGTGTCATGTGTTTTACGCTACAGGCATATTCGAGCAAGTTTCCAAGAAGATGCTTGATGTAATTATTTTGTTGACAATAGTACAGGGGTACACCCAGGACACAAGCACAGTCCCTCATTATAAACGCAGGAACACCATCATAACCCGAAGTCATTTTGGGCTTAAATTGACGATTTGCCCTACAAAGGTAGCCTATCGGTGGCACGCACATTGCATCTTTTACACTTGTTTATACTCTTGGTGAAAATGCTCAATGTTGAAGCATATTTTCGTAGACGATTAGAGGAATAAAAATAAAATCATACCTTAATGTTGTTGGAAATGCTGCAACCATTATTAGCATCACTATGTCGAAACTTACACATAGCGTTGCTAAGCTTAGCGAAGACAGGACCAACGTTGTGATTGTATTATATGACAAATACAGTGCCATAGTAAAAACGCTGGAACTGATTCCCAAAATGACTGGAAATGAGACTAAGAATTAAACATAATATATTAAAATAAACAAAGTTAAGGAAAATAGTTCCAAACAATGTTATAACGTTCTATTAATAAGTGAAAGATTTTTTGAGAATTTCATACGTAATACGTTTAATTGAAGTTAGATTTATGTTTTGCATCCAAAGTTTATGGGTTTGAATTTCCTTTCTTTTTTTATGGAATAATATTTTCAGTTAAAAAAATTTTAATTTCCAATATGTTTACGATTTCCTCTAATGATCCAAGAGTTGGTATTCTTGAAACATGTCTCTTTCTTAGTAATCATTATTTCTTTTAAATAAAAAGAAAAAACATATGTGGAGGTGAGGCCTGTTCCTTGACACACACTCACTCTATTGTGCGAATAGACTATTTCTGCAAAATAAGTTATTTATTTATTTCTTACCTATAAGAGGTCTTTGTCCTAATAGATTTATAAATACTCCAATAAAAGTGAAGCCCACAAATGCCACTGTCGCACCCACCATTGAATTCAGATATACAGAAAAATTATCTTCCAAATTCTTAAACAGATATTTAATATGTATATATTAGCTAATACAAAAAAATGCATAGTATGGACATAGAATAAGAAAGCTACGCTAACAGAAATTTTACTTGACGATTTCGATGGGATTTTGTGTTCGTTCGCGCGATTTTGTGCGCAAGCTGTCGAATTGGGTAAAATTCCAATATGGACGAATATTAATGATTGTTTACATTCGTTTATTCCATTTTCTAAAAAGTTTTCAACGTTTTTCCATTTTTATTAATTATTTGGTTATAAGATTTATTGAATTCTAGTTTTAAGAACAATAGTGTAATAGTGTTTATTTAATTAACTGTTAGTGAAAGCATAGATTAATAATTGTGTACCTACATAAATCTTTGGTGTGGTGAAAGACAATGCCAAATTATTGTAGTAACAACAGCCACAAAACTGGAAAGTTAATAAGATATTTCAAAATTCCGAGTGATCCAATAAGATATGTAATGTACCTACACAAAATGTTGAATGTTTTAGCTATATTTTTTAAATAATTTTCAAGGCAACTTCAATGGGTGGAAAACATTGGCAGGTTAGACTTGATATCGAACGAACCGGAAAAAGTGTTTAACCGCAAAGTTTGTAGTGAACATTTTGAGGAGAAAATGTTTGCTGGTTTTGGCAACAGCAAACACAAAAGGGAAGCCATACCGACTATTTTTTTAAAGGTGGTTAGCGAGCAAGGTAAATGCTTGATGAGTGTTGTGTCAGTCGTATGTACATATTTAATTAATTTGTTTTAAGTGCGCGCCGATTCTCCACAACCATCAACGATATCGGATGGATCTTCTCTGGTTTTTGGATGACTTGAATTTGGAAAAAAACCCTTTAGATAGTAAGCTACTTTTAACTACAAATTCTATCTTCATGTAGGTATTAGATGAAATTCTAAATTACAGAACAACTGCAAATATCTCCAGGAATATCTGAGCAATATCCAGGAAAAAAGCCTTGAAAATGGAGGTGCAGAACCTTAAAAGAAAGTTCGATAGAATTACCGGAACTTTCGAACAGACCATTCGATAAAGATGATTATATTGAGTTTGTTAAAACTAATTTTAAGGAAGGCTTGGCTAATTTTGTTATTATGCAGTATAATTTATCCAAGAAATCATTGAAAGGTCGGAGATATACAAGTGAGTTCAAGAAATTTGCCGTAACTGTATATTTTCTTGGATCTAAACTATATCAACACTTACAAGAAACTTTTTTTAGCATTTTTTTAACCACAAAACCACAATTCATGTAAAGTTGAATATTTGAAAGATATTATATTTCAAACAATAAAAAAATTAATTTAATTAGCCTTAATGTGCGGGGTATAGTGAGCGATCAAGGATCCAACTTTTTAGCTTTCTCACAGCAAAATGGGGTGCAACCAGAAAGACCGTATTATATTTACCGCGCCCAAATTCCTTAAAAAATCGCCAAAGTATTCCAGAGGACATAATCAGGGTTTGTCAGACTGAGAGAAATGTTAAGGAAAAATAAACTGTTGCCGTAATATTTCTGTGACCTTTTTGTCATTTATCTTTTTCCTAAGACTCTTGATGACAAGCTCTATTTTTTTTTTAATGTAGACAGCTATTTTTTTATTTCTATTTAAATTATTCCATATTATTTATTCAAGCCTAGGAATTTTTTTAATTTTGAACCCTTTTCCACTAATAAGGAACGGATTGGTAAGCACGTTTTTATGATACATTTCATAGGTTATATTCTATCAAAGCTATAAATAACTACGCAATATTTCTTCTATGTTTGGAAATATATTTTTTTAAGTTTTTAACCCCTTTTTACACTATGCCATCTAATCTAATTGTATGGTTAATGTGTTAGGTTATACTCTATTAAACCAAAAAAATAAGTTGAACTATGAATTTTTTAACTTTTTAAACCCCTTAAATACGCCCAAGTTAATCAGCACCTGCATAATATCTTGTAGTATTTTTGTGCCAAATTTGTTAAGTGGTTTTTTAGTTATCGGGGATACAGACCGAGAGACATTTTTTTAAAACTACTTATTTACATATAAATGACTGAAAACACGTTTTTCCGGGGGAATTAAAAAAAATTCACGAAACAGACCCCATATACATATATTATATAAATATAATATGATATGGTGAGTAAAAAACATTCTAATTGACAACACATTTGCAAACATTTCTAAATAATGTTGTACAATGATGTCATTCTATTTTGTTTAAATTGTTTATTGTTGATTTGTAGATATTTATGTAGCTATTATTATGTTTTTATTATTAGTCATACGTATTTTATACTTATATTTTTGTACTTTTGGCTACCGACCATAGACCCGTCGGTACAACATGAGTATGAATGAGACAGAAATAAATATTATTTATAATAAATTTTTTTTAAATTAAACATATTTTTTTTTATTGCGAAAGTTGCTCGAAAATATTCCGCTTATGTGAAATTGTGTACTATTTTAATTGTTAGTACAGAATTTATTGCCCGCTTGTTTGATATTGTGAACAATACTATGATGCGCACAAAATCTGCGCGAGTTCCAAGAAATCTGGTTAGCGTAGCTTTCTTATTCTATGGTATGGACTACTCATCGAAACCCTGTACATGGGTACAGGGTTTCGATGATTTTTTAGTGTATAACATACGAGATAGAAATAAGTAGGCACGATGTCATTACATACTTCAGTTTAATTTTATTTGCAGCTTATGAAAAATTACAGAAATATTCTTGTAAAATTTTTTGTTGCTAAGGAAGTTTGGGTACCATGGCAAAGGTCTATTTTAAATCGTAATATTATTTTATATTTTTTATTATATTGTAAATCAAAACGTCCGCTTAACCAGAATTTTAAAATATCTTAATAAAAACATTATGGGTAAACAACACAATTGGCAATAAAAATGTATTAGTTATTCATTTAAAACATACTAAGTTTATAGTTTGATATTGAGCGTAATATATAAGTAAAATGTGTTTTGAAGAATACAATTAAAAAGTATCGCAGTTAGAAAAGAAGTTGCGGTGAAAACTTCTTTTCTAACTGCGATACTTTTTAATTAGATTCTTCAAAACAGATTTTACTTATACAGGGTGTTTGGAAGGTCGATAGAAAGTCTTGGGGAGGTGATAGGGCAAACCATGTAGAATCTTTTAAGTCAAACATAGGTACCTTAGTACAAAGTTTTACGGTTTTCGAGATATTCGGATTTTGAAATTTAAATCATAAATTTGTAAATGAAACGAAATAAACTATTGAAACATTCTTTATTGGTGTTCAAAGTGAAAACCATTGTTTCTAATACATGATCGAGCTCTACGTCTTACTTCGGTAGTTGTTGTATGTAATAACCTGTCTTGCTGCATTACTTGAAAAGCTTCTCGAATTTTTTTTCTTAAATGGTTTTTGATACGATTTCTTCAGTATAAACTAACTCTTTAGCCCGCCCCCAGACATAAAAATCCAATGGTGTCAAGCTCGGGTATCTAGCAGGCCACAGAATTGGTTCATCTCTGCCTATCCAGCTATTTGGAAAAATAACATCCAAACATTGTTTTACGTCTAAACTTTTAGGTATCTATTTAAAAACTATAGCCTGTTGTTCTTTTAGTGATAACAGGAAAAAAAGATATTTTCATACTAAAAATCGAAAATCTCCAATAAGTCGAAATCCGTAAGACTTTGTACTAAGGTATGTTTGGCTTAAAAGATTCTAAATGGTCTGCCCTATCACGTCCTCAAGACTTTCTATCGACCTTGCAAACACCCTGTATATTACGCTCAATATCAAACTATAAACTACTAATAAACTGAAAATATTTACAATATGAAAGTTTCATGACAATTATATGCGATAATATTCAAATTATTGCGGATGCGCATCTGCAATTTAGAAATATACATCAAAATAAATTGTATGTCTATGCATTTATGCGTTCGAAATAAATGTGGTATGGGTAGACAGCTTTATGCAAAATAATGCATAAATGTATGACTTATGCATTAAAGTTACACAATAAACACTAAATTATGCTTATGTGTTTGCTAAACCTTACTTAGGAAATGGTTGCAAAGGCTTAATACAATGTAAAAGAAAATAAAATCAACACAGAGCCTTCTATTTGTTATTTTTCCTGCTTTTTAAAACTGTATATAGTCGTATACATTGAGCTTATTCAATAACCGCGGTTGGACGTGTGTCTTTGGACACAGCTTATACCGTACCAAAGCAGTTGTTCAACTTCGCGTCGCGTCGGCACTTTCTTGTTTTTGAAGCGGAATATTAGTCTTCATATTCCGCGCAGGTGCATTTCACAAGGAATTCCATTTATAAAATCAGATGACATGCTAAATGCCGGATTAAAAAAAAATGTTTTATTTTTTCAGTTAAATTAGTGATCATTTATTCTTGAAAGTAGAGTAAAAGAAAACATTTTCTGTTTGTATCGTTCGGCATTTCATGAAAAAGAAATGAAATGCGCGCGGTGATCGTAACAAAGTGTAGAAGTATTTATACATCGAAAATTTTGCTCCAGAAAATATCTTTAAATATAGGTATATACAGGGTGAACTATCACTCAGTACAAAAATTTTAACTGGAGGTAGAGAAAAATAAAATTTAACAGAATCGCCTTTCAAAAAATTTCCAACATTTTTATTAAGGCTGAAAATAATTTTTTTGTAAATGATATTAAACTCCCTTTTTACGACGCCTATGACCGCCTGCCCAACTGAACACATTAGTTTAAAGGTTATAATACAGCGACATGTTGCCAAGTGTATCGATTTACCGAGCATTTGAAGTAAAAAAATTATTTAGAAAATGTAGATGATTTTGTGACTTGCAATCATGCGAAATATTAAATATTATGTTAGCACCACATAACACCTGTGTGTGCTATGTGGTTAGGACCTACCTTTCGGATATGTCTAACATGCCATAGAATGATTTTTCAACTTCCTGGGGACCGCTTGGTTTTCCTCGTTCACTCTTCTTGTGTAATGCCAGGTACTCAGCGCGATGACCACGACAAGGTGGATCCCCTCCGTCAGGAAAACCCCAAAGGGTAACAAAAAACACACAAATGCAAATAACACTAGCACTTCAAAGCACTACAACAACAAATGTTCAAAGAGGCCACTGTTAACTTCACTTTATTTACGCGCTTAATCACTGAACTTCGGATACGTGCAAAAACACCAGAATTATTGCGGATTCGATCCGCTGCCCCTCAATTTGTAGACGTAACTGCTGTTCATCACCAATCTCCGTTTCATAGACAATATTCTTCATGTAGATCTAAAATTATTATTATTTGACATAAATCGTTCATGTTTTACAACAGGAACTTCTCACTCATCACAATAATAATATGTAGGCCTACAACCTATACCGTAAATTGTTGTACTTCAAATTGTTTCTTAAAGTTACGCTAATTCGGCCGATCACTTTCATCACAAAATTTAAACAAACAAATCATAGATAAGTGTGTATAGTTAATAATCTTATGGTATAAACGTGCATTATAATCTGACAAATATTTTGGGAATTTGTTTTTGCAAAGCAGCAATTTTATTATTAACGAAATCTTAAATCTTTACTTAGCAAAAATGTCAACAACTAACTTCTTTCTTTCTTCTTATGTGCTTATAAATTACATTGACATACAAAAGATATTTGACAGTTCACAATTTCCTGAAAACTAAAACATAAGTCGAATTTACTCCATGACCGATTATAACCGGTTTAACTTTTTGCATTCACGCGACCCCGGTTATTGGCGGTTTCACTATGATGACGTCACGAAAAGACCTTCATGACATTATCACAGCTAACATGTGTATGTTAGCTGTGACATTATATTTTCTTTGCGGTTTCAGTCCTAAACCGTCAGAAACAGTCGGGATTCTGCGCAAACTAATGATGTGACATGATCACCTACGGCTCATCTCACTTGAATATTTTTTTGTAAAAGGAACGTGAAACTCAACATTGTCATTAGCTAATTTGCGCTTAATTTTTCACGTAACTAGATTTGGTTTCATAGGCTTCGAAAATGTAAGAAACAGTATGGATTCTGCGCATAACGTTGTTGACACGCGATGTAATTGATTTGCGCAGAATAGAGACTGTTACTGACGATTTCAGAAGCCTGTGAAAACAAACCTAGTTACCTGAAAAATGAAGCGCAAATTAGCTAATGACATTGTGTTTATTATAATAATAATAAGGGGTATTATTGGGAGTTAAAAATAGCATTAGTACTCGAAAAATTGATTCATCTTCATTTGACACAAATTTTCCTGAAATAGATTTTCTAGTTTGTAAATGCTCTATACAATTTGTGGTCTATTATATTCTGCTAGTTTATATTCCTCCATCATTACCGAGTAATATTCTGGAATCATTTTTGGAATCGATTGAGCATTTCGATGTATTGCATAATAATAATATATTATTTGTAGGAGATTTTAATATAAGTACATATGTTGATAACAATGTGAACAATAGGGATGTATACACGATGGTGAACTTCCAGAGCTTTTATAATTTAGTACAGCACAATACTATACTAAATACAAATAATCGAATATTGGATTTAGTTCTGTCAAACAGCACATGTGCTGTCAAACATGAAGAATGCCCTCTAGTCCCGGAAGATAGTCATCACCCTAGTCTTAATATTAGTTTTTCTAAATTATTTAAAAAGAACTGTAAATTTAAAGCAAACAAGGAACTAAAGACTTATAATTATAAGAGGGCAGATTTTCTGTCATTGTATAGCTCGGTCCTTGATGCTGACTGGTCAAAACTGTATGGAATGGATGATGTCAACTTGGCTCTCGATGAATTCTACTCAAACTTATATTCTGTGATTGATCAACATGTCCCACCATATAAAAAATTTTCTCGTAATTTTCCATCATGGTACACATCTTCCATAATAAAAAATATTAAACAAAAAGAAAAATTTCTTAAAAAATATAAAAAGAAAGGTGATCAATATTATTTAGAAAAATTTAGATCACTTCGATTACAAATCAAAAGTGATACTCGAACTGCTTATAAAAACTATATTGAAAGAATCCAAAACAATATCAAAAATGAACCAAGGGAATTCTGGAAATATTTTCATTCAAAAAGTAACTCGTCGAGGGTACCAGGAGTAATGACGTATAATGATATGGAATACAACAATCCTCAGGATATAGTTGATAATTTCGCAAAGTTTTTTGAAAGTGTGTATATCCATTCGTCAGAAAGTCTGGATGAACCGCGATTTTCATCTTGTGTGGACCCAGTCAGCATTGAAACTATAACTGAGAATGAAATTTTAATAGCGGGTAAAAATCTCAAGAATAAACTGACTTCTGGACCTGATGGTATACCATCGTTTTTGGTTAGGGATTGTGTTCCGGTTTTAGTTAGCCCCTTATGTTTTATTTTTAATTTGGCTATAAATAGTGGTGTGTTTCCAACTGAGTGGAAAAAGTCGAGGATTGTACCGGTGTTCAAGTCGGCGGATAAATCAAATATTGGCAACTACAGGCCTATATCAATTCTGTCAAATTTTTGTAAGATCTTTGAAACTGTATTGTTTGGTCGCATCTATCCCTCTGTCCGAAACATGATCACACCAATTCAGCACGGATTCATGTCAAAGAAATCCACAATAAGTAATTTAACTTTAATATCACAAAGTATCTCGGAGGTGATTGACAGTGGTGGTCGGATGGATGTGATCTACACGGACTTCGCGAAGGCGTTTGACAGGGTGGATCATGGCAGATTGATAATGAAATTGGACAAGTTCGGCTTTGTTAAGGACTTGCAAATCTTTTTGAAATCTTATCTGTTAAAAAGAGAACAGATTGTGTCACATAACGGTTACAGATCAGTTCCCTTCCATGCAGTTTCTGGAGTTCCTCCAGGTTCAAACCTTGGGCCCTTATTGTTTTTATTGTTTGTTAATGATTTGGAGGAAAGACTGACCTGTGGCAAGTTAATGTTTGCTGACGACTTAAAAATTTTTCTTGAAATAAAAAATATTAATAATTGTAATGAGCTTCAAGCAAATTTGAATCATGTATCGGAATGGTGTCAAACTAACCATTTACCTCTTAATCCAGCAAAATGTAAAATCGTGATGTATACAAAGAAAAAACAAAATATTCAATATAACTACAGCATAAATGACACAGCCATAACATCCTCTGAGACAGTGACTGACCTGGGAATCATCTTTGACTCTAAACTTAGTTTTGCTGAGCACATATTAACTAAGACAGCGGAAGCCAATAAAACCTATGGTTTCATTATGAGAAATACAAAAGGCTTCAATAATATTCTTGCTTTACAAATTCTTTTTTCTACATATATTCGGCCTAAGCTTGAATACGGTTCGTTAGTCTGGTACCCTATATATAATGTTCATAAAGTTGCAATTGAAAAAATGCAGCGTAAATTTCTTAAACATCTTGTGTATAAGGAAGATGGAATATATCCTGAAAGGGGAGTTGACTATAATATATTGTTGACTAGATTTGATACGCGGAGCTTGGAAAAAAGAAGAATTTTGAATTCAATTGAGTATTTGTATAAGCTTCTACATGGAAAGGTTGACTGTTCTGAAATGTTAATGAATATAAATATTAATGTTCCGAGATTTGAAACTAGATACAGTTCAACTTTTCACATTGCGAGAGCTAGAACCAATGTGTTGCTGCGTTCTCCTGTCTATATTATGTGTGGTAATTATAACTTGATTTGTGCAGACTGTGATATTTTCAATTCTGAGATGAGAGAGGTTCTGGAAGTTGCCATCCAACACTTCGGTAATTAGATATGGGTACTCATTTTAGTTTTATTTATTTTGTGCATTAGTGAATTATGATTTAGGTTTAAAATTATTAAAGTATTTGTCCTGTAAAGGGTTTTGTACTGTTGGGCAAATAAAGGCTATTATTATTATTATTATTATTATTAATAATAAACACAGTGCTAATGATAATGTTCATGAAGGGCTTTTTCGTGACGTCATCATAGTGAATGCGGGAATATCCGGGGTCGCGTGAATGCAAAAAGTTAAACCGTTTATAACCGGTTATAATCGGTCATGGCGTGAATTCGACTAATGTTTTAGTTTTCAGGAAATTGTGAACTGTCAGATATTTTTTGTATGTACATGCACAAGTTTGTTGTTAGTTGTTATTTTTTGCTATTAACAGTAAATATTTAAGATTTCATTAATAATAAAATTGCTGCTTTGCAAAAACAAATTCCCAAAATATTTATCATATTATAATGCTGGTTTATAACGTACATGAACCATTTATGTAAAATAATAATAGTTTTAGATCTACAAGAAGACTTGTCTATGAAATGGAGATTGGTGATGATGAAATTCAGTGATTAAGTGCGGAAATAAAGTGAAGTTAACGGTGACCTCTTCGAACATTTGGTTTTTTCGCTACGCGGGAAGTCGTTGTAAAAATAACCCATTTGAGTAAAATAATCGGACATTTTAGTGTGTTTGCGGTTTTTGTTATTAGTGTAGTTGTTCAATATGCGAAAATTCCCTTTTAGCAGTTTCCAAAAGCGAAGAAGTAATGTACAATTATGCAGATGAACTTATTTATCAGGTATTTTAATTATTATTATTAACAAAACTGTTCATTTTCGCCGTCTCTACAATTGGCAACGCCGCGAATATTAACCCTACAGCTGTTCATATGTTGGAGGTCATATTGAAAAATGATTGTCATAGGCGCCGATTTACCGGGGAAAAATGTCGATTTGCCCCATTTTGTAAACATCGAATTAAAATTCCGAAACAAATTTTTTATAGTTTTTCATGCTTTGCTGAGCACGTGGTTAAAATTTTTGTACTGAGTGATAGTTCACCCTGTATATAATCAGCTGCTTGAGATTCATCGATGTAAGCGTGAGTTTCGCACGAACTCGGCTTTTTACGAATATAACACTAGATCTGAGGATTTCTTACTGGCTCCGAGAGATAGACTCTCGAGAACTCTCTCTGCATGTGCAACTGTACAATAGTCATCCTCGAAAAGTGCAGCAATATAATTCGCGTAGGTTGAAGAACAGCATAAGTTCGTACTTGCTCAAGAACGCATTTTATTCTCTGGATGGGAATTTTGAGGTCAACGTTTTTAATGATTAATTGTGTGTCTGTGTAGATATTAATTGCTTGTAATCTTATGATATATTGTTCCTATGTTTATTTTATCTTTTATTTAAGTGTTTGTGTAATCATTATATTTTGATTTGCTGCAATTGATTTACACAAAACGTAGTCAATGAAGATTATTATTACTGAAATCAGACTAAAAGCAAATAGATAAATGAAAACATACACTTACAGTTTTTCGTCCATTGGAAAACTAAAATATCCCAAACGGAACTTATCTTTTTTGTTGCTTTTGCAAACAAAACAAAAGACAACGTCAGTACATTAATGATTACAACAGAACAGTTTTTTTACGGATTCCGATTTTAAAAAATAACGATTTCAGTTTGTAACAGTGACACAGAAATTAAAATCAGACACTTCTAATTTAGAAATACAAGCCAACCTTATACAAAAATCAGTACCTATTATATAAAATAAATTAGCAAATAAGCAAAACTAGATGTTGCCAAACACATTCTTTTACATTTATCTACCGTGTGGAGTATATATATCACACAAGTAGACCGATCACCACTGATGAGTCGTGGTTCGACGAAACGCTCGTCTGCTGAAAGTATAGTGGTCGACAGACAAATTCTCGAAGTTAAGTCTTGTTTTGTCAAACAAGCCCGTATCAAATAAATAAAATGGCAGATAGATTTCGTTTTCGTGAACTCGATACTAATTCTCTGAACTCAATCTCTATCTCTGATCTGAAAGAGTCAACACTATTGTATAGTGGACAGCTGATGTAAAAACAACATACGAATGCCAAAATTATTAGGCGAACGTTCCTATTGGTGGCTTCATAGATCGTCGAGAGTTGAACAACTGCTTCAGTACGGTGTAAGCTGTGCTTTGGGTATCAATATAAAATGCTCATATTCTTATATTTAGGCAGAGTCAATTTAGTCCAAAACGCTATATTAAATCTACTGCAAATGAAAAACTTACCACAAAACATTCCGGCTTTTCAAAATCAATTTCTATACTATTATTTTGATGCCTTTGAAATACTGTCATCATTGTGCACAAATCCGCAGTTGTGTCATTATTGTTAATTTGATAATCGTAAATTGTTTGAAATATTTGTGGAAACCATGTTCGGATCACAATCAATCTATGAAGAATATCTTTGAATAATAAAAACGAAATTCGTAGAACTAGTACTTTCTTTACATCATGCATTTAAATAGTAATTCTGCAATGGGCATTTAATAGCAGCTAATGCTAATGATTACGCATGTTTGAATTTCCATTAAATGCGATTTGTATACGAGATTTCTGGTTTGGGTTGGTTGTAAAAACCCTATAATAATGAAAATTGGAATCATAATGAATCTCCTAGGGATGTCAAGAAAGTAACTTCTCGTTACTATCGAATACCCATATTACCGACTGTCGAATCGAGAACAATATCATTACTTTTAAGCGCGCACCAAACCAATACACAAGGCAGCTTAACCAATGAACACTAATATCATAAAACAACGAAAATTTACGAATACAAATTGAAGCGTTTTTTGCCCTGATTAGCTGTTATTTGCAGAAGTAAATTTACATCGAAATGAAGACCCTCTGCAATGATGGTCAGTGAGGCAAGCTATATATCTACAGCTCGCAGATTTGGCAAAAAAATATTGATGTGAAAAAGCTACATCTGTCCCTTCAGAACGGCCATTGTCTAAAGCAGGACAATTAATTTCAGAGAGAAGGGAATTAATGTACTAAATATTTTGTTTTTACATTGCACTTACTGGGATTTCTCTACCGGCCTCCGGTACCAAAAAATTTTACTATATTCAGTTAGTGTTGACCATTAGTCAACTTGTATATAGAAACGTCATTTAATTGTTTTAATTGTACATTCTAACTGGAAGAAGCTCGAAAAATCGGAAATAAAGCCGCGAAACGTCACTGATACCTTACGAAGTCCTATAACCCACTATACAAAAGAAAACATAAATTATTGAGGAATAGTCAATCATGATTTTTTTTTTCAGATTTGTAAAAAAAAAAAACATTATGGGGACAACCTTTAGGAGTTGGCACGTTGCATGTATTTTATAAATCGCCGACGCATTAGTCTAAACCGTCGGGACTTTATTAATCTGTGATTCGCATCACCCGAGTTATTCCGAGCGGCTAATGTGTCTTCGAATTCCGAAAATGCGCCACCGAATCAGAGCACGCGAATTTAGCCACGTGAAGTATCCACGAATGGCGTTGAAGATGTTAAAAGCGCGAAAGGCTCGCGAACTAGATTTTAAATTTGAAATTTTGGTTCCGGAAAAAATATTTATATTTGATTGGACAGGTGGAATATAGATACGTGCAAGTAATAAATAATTATTTGATACGAGAAAAGGACTAAAATGACAATATGGCGTATGCACTGAATATTGTCAAATTAAATTATTTTTTAATAAAAGGAAATGAACGGGAAACGTTTAACGATCCCGGACGAAGGGCCAAATATTGCGGCTGGTTCGAAATTTGTGGAGTGTATAATATAATTTGGATTTATTGAGTACTTTTAGAACAAAAGGGTACATAATAAAATAGGATATAAGCAAGGGGACTTACCACATGCTTTCACGTGGCTGTACCTGGTCTTCTGCACCTTCACGTCAGCGTCGTACTGAGAAACTGCCGGAGGGCCCTCCACTTATGTCACCACTATTATCGATGATAACTAACTAATTCACATCTATATTTGTATTATAGGTTTTAATTAAGTAATGGCTGTGATCTAGGACAGGTAAAACATTGGTTTACAAGTGGAATGGGCTTTTTAAGCCTGGTGTGGAGTCACTCCAAGAAGATCGTAAAAGTAATAATGGAAGATGGTTCGGCTGAAGAAGGAAAAAGTCGCCGAAATGGTTGAAGTATAGCGGCCAATCCCAACCCAACCATTTTTAAAATTCTGCATGCAGCTTTGTCATGCCAAGAGAGCTCAATTCAAGATGTGTGCCGAGGATGCTCAGACCACTACGTTACTGGAGCTGAGATTTGGATTCATCCAAGCAGGACACCATTCAGTGACATAAAAAAGGCCCACCGCCATCCCAAACATTTAAAGTCACACGGTCATCCGGAAAACTCATGGCGATGATCATTTAAGACTCGAAGGAATCCTATTGATTATAAAAATGAAGTTGGTTATATAACCGCCGAGGAGTAAAAACGTTAACTCGAGAGGAGATATAAATTTAAAAAGAAATATATATTTTTCAATAAATTATTATCTTGTAGTGTAAATAAAATTATCATAATTTTTTATTTTAACTTCTAATAATAATATCCGTAAATAAACTATTTAAATTTGATATTATAAAAATTAAGATATACCTAGGTAGGTAATAACCCAGAAACGATAAAGCAAACTTGAAGTAATTGAAAACAAATATCTTACGTCATTTGGATTATAGGAAGAACAACACAAAAAATAGATAGTCTGGCTAAATTTGTCTTTTGAAATAGAGGCGCTATCTGCTGAAAACCATTTTTCATATATGTTTTAAATGAAACTGCACTATCTCCCTTCGATTCCTCGTATTTTGCTTTCTCTTCAATGAGTTTAAGTATCTAAAATAAACAAAAATTTCAAAAATTAACTATTACAAAAATCTGAAAAAATATAATTATTAATTGATTTTTATAATAGGTATTAGTCCCATGTTAACCCCCTTACCTATTAAATTTTGTTATATTGAGTTTCCGAAACAAAATGGGATTCATATTGAAATAAATATTTTTATTCTTTTTTTTGTATCTTTGGTACAACGTTTCGGCAGCTATTCCTGCTTACTTCAGGTTTACATCAACATAACATTGCAATTCTAAAACTGTATTTTTTCATATTCTTTATATTTTATTTATGCTCTCAGTCAAATTTTCTATGAATTTTTGTTATTTGACATTTGAATTGTGTTGGATATTTTTTTGTTTTATATTTTGAAAGAGGTTTTCGCATTTATTGTTTTCATTATGTACAAAAAAATTCAAAACGTTTTTTGTTAAAACAATTTTTTTGCAATTCCCATAATTTGTTTAAGTTTTTCTTCACACATTATTTTCGTATATTCAATATTCCCAGTTTCGAAATGATTTAGAAGGTTGACATTAATTGGTCTTAGGTGTTCTATATTTAAACTTAAGAAATTTGGAATTGTGGTGCCAGTTGAAACAACTAATAAAGGCTTGCTTTGAGCCCAAAACGTACCCCCGGTTTATACTGCGAAAAAATTTAGTTCGAGCGTATATGAAAAGCACTAGTGTCGAACGTCTGCAGATACGGCTAACACGTTGCGTCCTCCGACCGTATATCGCAAAATTCTACGTAATACGTCTACGTTGCGGGCTCCGATAAATTGCAACGCTGTGGTTGGCCTGGTTTGGTATAGATTTTTAGAATTAATTTTAAAGTTGTGAGATATTATTTGCAGTTTCAAAGCACAAGAGAGAATGGGTGTACGAGTTGGGTGGTATTTAGCGCACGGGTTGAGTGTCTAGAGTGAAGAGATTTCCAAGGTGCAGTGGATAGAACAAAAATAAGATAGTAAGCAACCTGTTACTGTTTTTGATATAAATCTAGAATACAGGGTGATATTAATTTTTTGCAATCTCATAAGGCATAAAGATTTTGAAACTTGAAATAATGAATTATTTTGCTCCACGTTTACAACGTTTCGACTATATTGTCTTTCTTTAGCTACAATTTCTACTTAACGTGATATTGGATTATCTAAATTTATAAATTTTTTCATAATTTCATGTTATTAATGAAACGTTTTGGCAATATTTGACTTCTTCAGGTACAATTTCTGGTTAGCATGAGATTCGTTTATTTTGTAGATTGTTAGCTCGATCTACGCCACATAAAGTAATATTTTTTCTTGCATTTCATCAATGTTGTCTCAATGTCATAACATTGACCTTCCTTGGTATAAGGCCCTTATCGATTCAATACATGTTAACTAGTGTTTTATTTCAAGGCGTGGCTACATCTGGTTTTTGAATGTTGGCAAATATTTTTACATAGATGTTTTAGTTAGAATAATAATAATAATTAATATTTATTCCAATATTATTTATTTAACAAAAAGTTATTTTTGAGTAAACTACTGAAGCCGTAATAGCTCAAAATAAACAGTGGTAGTTGAACATCAATATCAGTCACTTTTCTCACCGCATATAAATTAATGACCATTTGAAACAATGTACCTTATGGATAGTTTGAAAGCATATTTATATTTTTACATTACTATTTAATTTTAAGTAAATTGTCTTTATTTGGAATATTTCAATAATACGAAAACGCCAATTGAAAACAAATTTATGATATTAAAGAAATAGTACAACCTAAAAATGTATTAGGGATAGAAATAAGGCTTATGATTTGAAAGGAAATAAGAGTTTATTTGAGAAAATTAACTTACGCCTATTCTTAGTAGTATAGATCATACTACAGTAATTTGCGACCACTCTGTAACTGGCTGAGTCAATCTGTCAATATTTTTGATTTTTCTAAGATTGTTTTAAACTATTTTCAAAATTTCAAGAGACTGTTTATTCCAGGGATGAAATGGTGAATATTTGTCGAAGACCTGTTTTGGATCTGTAGTATACCTGCCTATACCTATACCTATTTAAAACCTTGATAAATAAATAGGTCTTTTTATATTCTAAATTATTCGAGAATATTTACTATTTATTTTTAAGTATAAAAGGTACAGAGAAAAATGTATATGTTTAGTATTTAAATGGATTTGGAAATAAAAACAATATTTAAAATATATACGTTTTTAATTATTCTAATTGTGATAATACATCACAGGACCAAAAAAATTCAAAATAAATTATTTAATCAAAAACACTTGAAGATAGGTATAGGGAAGTTGTTAAACAAAATACTTCAATGGGGAATCCAAAAATATAATAATATATAGCATGTTCTATTTGAAATAAGAAAGTTGGTATCAATTTTCGGTAGAGCCGGAAGCTTTACAAATATGAAAATATTATAAACTGATAGACTAGGTCAACCTGAGTAATCACTTACATTTTCAATAGAATCGTATGGTTGCTTTTCCCAAAACTTCTTATGTACCATCGACCGGCAAACACCCTGTATATGTGAGTCCATAGCGTTAAACAAAAATTATTATAACTTTGGAGCCAGGATCGTATGACGTGTTTTTTCAATTTTAATTGATAGTCTCCTATGGTGCCAGAGAGGTGATTATTTTTTGTGCCTATTTAATATCCCGTAAAGATCTTGTATGTACTAAAAAGTGAGTAACATTCATAAGCAACTACCATTTATAGTTATCATATTTTTGGATTCCCCATCCACGTTAGAGTATTTTGTTCCACTTCCCTATACCTATCTTCAACTGTTTTTGAATAAATAATTTATTTTGAATTTTTTTGATCCAAAAGAAGTCTCCGGCAAATAATCGCCATTTCGTCCCTGGAATAAACAGTCTCTGGAAATTGGGAAGGTAGTTCAAGACAACCTTAGGAAAATCAACTATCTTGACAGATTGACCCAGAAGGTTACATGGTGGTCACAAACTACTGTAGTATGATCTACTACTAAAAAGACGCATAAGTCAATTTTCTCAAATAGAACATCTTAACTTAGTCATTTTAAATAGGTATATTTACTTTCCTTGTTATGTGTATTCTAATTTTAATTAAACTATACATTATTTGTTTTGTTTTATTTACATTTTTACTTACTGAAAAATCGGATATCTTACGTATTACATAATTATAACCTCCTGCATCTAGTAACGTAATATCAAACTTAAAAAAAAATTAACCCAGTACGACTAAAAAAAATCAAAATGAAGAGAATGCGTGCATTTTTTTATTTGGAGTATTTCTAGTAGTAGTACAATCTAGTTATGTATAAATGCTAAGAGTGGCACATTTGAACAAAATACTAAATATGTGGTATTTCATTAGAAATAAATTGTCTTTGTTTAAATTTGTTTTAATATTTCAAAATCGATAAGTAATAACTAAGTTCTAATTAGCAATAGTATAATCTAAAAATGTAGCATAAGCTGTTAAAATGTTAGATCTTGAAATATAAAACACTATAGTTGAATATCAATGTCAGTCAGCTAGTTTGTTTTTAAATAAAACAATATTATAAACGAATTTCATACTGTCATACTCTGGTCAAATAAGATTGTTTTTGCTTAATTTAGATCTACTTAATAAATAAAAATATCTTCGTAATAATACAACGTAAAACATAAAATAACTGATTTACTGACGAAAAAAAAACCAAATTTAAATATATCATCAACGCGCGAACATAGTGAAAACGTACAGCAGAGAAGAAACATTGACCTTGACTCCCTATTTAAAGTAAAATCATATATATACTTCAAATATATAACCGGGCTACGTTAGTGCCTCCGTAAACGTCAGCAACTGTGTCGGAGATCACAACGTGTTATTGATACATATTTCATATATAAGACTCGGAGTCCGTAACGGCACCCGAGTGTATCAAAAATATATACGAAAATAATATTAGAAATCATTTCCCCTCTCATGGTATTTATGTAATATAGATTCCCCTCATTACATATGACATCAGTTTTTCAAGTAATCAACGGCATAACCCGGATCCATGAGCGCCACCCGTATGTATCGGAGGTAATAACGTATTGCGAATAGATATATATATATATATATATATATAAAGAGTTGAACAATCTTTCGGCAAGTGTTATAATTAAATCTTGAACAATGTTTTTGGGGAGTCTGCCTTGGTTGTGTGTAAATAAAACTCTTATTTACCTGCCAAGCTTTCGAAATTTATTTAATTTCTTCCTCAGGGCTATGGAAAGTACAAAAGCACAATTAAAATTCACTTAAAATAAACATAAAATAAATATTGTAAAATTTTACCTTGCAAAATGAGTTAAGAAGTTTGTAAATCTGGTAATTTTTTTCTTGTTGAACATAATGTGTATAGGTAAAAATTACATCACAAAAAACAAAACGAATAAGTTGGAAATAAAAATATATCTACATCTACATTTATTTGTTTTACAAACAGAACGATCACAATATTTTAAAGCTAAAGTACGAAAACCCAATACATCTATCAGTTTGCTATCATTGCATTTTTTTTTTTCCCCTTTTTATTGAATATTGAAATTTTTATTCAAATATTAGTGTCTATCGTTCTTTGTGGTCAAGCATTACCATTAACGTGTCTACATTTTTTGAAGAAGGGGTTAATCTGCTTACTTTTTTTTTTCCTTTTTTTATATTTTTTTTATTTGTTTGGGGCTAATGCGGCAACACACAATCCACGCCTCTGAAAGTGGATATTTTCAATGCCACTTTTGAAAAAACCACATATTTGAATCATAGCAGGTTTAATAATATGGAAAAGACATTAAGAAACACTTTTCTTTTTTTTCCCCTTTTTGTTTCAGTAGTGGTTGTTCGGAATAGAAGCTGTCACTAATTCTATTCCCAACCTCCACGGTGACGGTAAACCTTTGTTGCTGATGTTTAATATTTTGTTACTTTGTTGTGAAGAGTTCCACCCCGGGGAGAAAACCAAGAATCAAATTTGAAGGCTGCCACATCTCCCAACTCCATCCCCAATGGAACCCCCAAAGCGAAACCCCGCAAACAGTTATGCGCCGCACTCTCCACCACTTTACTGTGAATTTTATAGGATACCCGACTGTGCGTTCAAAAGATTGGAATATATGATGTTTATGTCCTGAATGTCCTTTCTTTTATTTATTGTTTTTTCCGCCAAGTTGGTTTCTACCATTTCCAGGAACAATCTTTTCCGCAAGTTTCTCTCAGTGAAAACTACCTTAGTGTCATCATATTTTGGTAAATGTCCAGTGTCTAAAACATGCTCAGCCAAAGCGCAAGAACGTTTGTGAAGCCTACAGTCACTTTTGTGTGATGTAATTCTGTCCTTTAGGACTCTTGATGTTTGACCTATGTACATTTTATCACAGCCAGAGCAGGGGATTGCGTACACAATGTCGGATGATTTCATTGGTGGATCTTTATCTTTAGTTTTCGAAAATAGATTGCCAACTGTTTTAATGCTTTTGTGGGAGATTCTTATTGACGGTTCATTTTTTAGAATTTTGATGATTTTTTGTGTGACACTATCAATTGACGGCAAAGAGTAATATTTGAAGTTATTTACTGGACAATTGTTGGCATTTGCATTGTCCTGGTTTGTGATTGGACACTGTGCCCTGGAGGTGTTGAAAATTAATTTATTTAACAATTGTTTGGGATAGGAATTCTGTAGTAAGATATTGAAAAGTTTTTTTTTGTTAGATTGTACGAGGCTAGAATGACAAATCCTCTCAATTCTGGTTTTAAGGCCAAGCACCAAGTTGATTTTTGTTTTTTCTGTGTGATGTGACATGTAGTTTAAATACCTTCCAGAATTCGTGGGTTTTAGATACCAGTCCAAGATGATTTTGTTTTCATTTGTTCTGAGTAGTTTGGTGTCCCTTTTTTAGAACATCAGCAACAAAGGTTTACCGTCACCGTGGAGGTTGGGAATAGAATTAGTGACAGCTTCTATTCCGAACAACCACTACTGAAACAAAAAGGGGAAAAAAAAGAAAAGTGTTTCTTAATGTCTTTTCCATATTATTAAACCTGCTATGATTCAAATATGTGGTTTTTTCAAAAGTGGCATTGAAAATATCCACTTTCAGAGGCGTGGATTGTGTGTTGCCGCATTAGCCCCAAACAAATAAAAAAAATATAAAAAAAGGAAAAAAAAAAGTAAGCAGATTAACCCCTTCTTCAAAAAATGTAGACACGTTAATGGTAATGCTTGACCACAAAGAACGATAGACACTAATATTTGAATAAAAATTTCAATATTCAATAAAAAGGGAAAAAAAAAAAATGCAATGATAGCAAACTGATAGATGTATTGGGTTTTCGTACTTTAGCTTTAAAATATTGTGATCGTTCTGTTTGTAAAACAAATAAATGTAGATGTAGATATATTTTTATTTCCAACTTATTCGTTTTGTTTTTTGTGATGTAATTTTTACCTATACACATTATGTTCAACAAGAAAAAAATTACCAGATTTACAAACTTCTTAACTCATTTTGCAAGGTAAAATTTTACAATATTTATTTTATGTTTATTTTAAGTGAATTTTAATTGTGCTTTTGTACTTTCCATAGCCCTGAGGAAGAAATTAAATAAATTTCGAAAGCTTGGCAGGTAAATAAGAGTTTTATTTACACACAACCAAGGCAGACTCCCCAAAAACATTGTTCAAGATTTATATATATATATATATATATATATAGATTTTTGATCAAATTTTTGGCACACTCATGGGTTCACCGATAAGTCCAATTTTGGCGACTATTGTATTAGACCAATTGCTGGATAGCGTCATTCCCACACTTTATTTTAACTTACCATTTATGTTTAAATATGTGGACGATTTAATTTGCGCTGTACCATCAGGCAGTCAACAGGACGTTTTGAGTGCATTCAACGCTTTTCATGCTCGCATTCAGTTCACTATCGAGAATGAAACAAACCAAAGCGTACCCTTCTTAGATACCAAGGTTATTAGGACAAACAATAATGAGATAATATTGAATTGGTACACTAAACCAACAGCTTCGGGGCGATTTTTGAATTATTTTTCTGACCATCCACAGAACCAGAAGTATAACACGGTTATAGCGATGAAAAATCGAATAGTGCATTTATACCATGAAAGTTTTTTGCTGGTTAATCTTAAAAAATTATACGATATTTTTCTGAATAACGGTTATCCTCAGCATATCCTAAAAAAGTTGATTTATAATTCTAACGTTTTTGATGGCCCTACAGAAGAATCAAGTAGACAGATAATTTACAAGAGACTACCGTCCATAAATAATTTAACACCAACAATAGTGTCACTGTTTAACATACAACATACAACTTGATTAAGAATGCACATAATTTTTCAAAGATTAAAGATAAAACCCCACTTTTAAAGAATGTCAACGTCATCTACAAAATCCCCTGTTTGGGTTGTCAAGGTTGTTATGTAGGACAGACGTCACAGTGGCTCGAGCGTCGTATCACACAACACAAGAGTGACTGCCGCATAGGAAAAAATTTTTGTGCGGCGGTTGATCATCATTTGAAAACCGGGCACAATTTTGATTATGGGAACGTAAAAATTTTAGATCAATCGAATAACTACAAAAAAAGATTGTTTCTTGAGATGTGTCATATTTATAGACAAGAGAATAGTATAAATTATAAATCTGATATTTTATTAAGCAATATTTATTGTAATATTTTAAGATCGTTTTAGTAAAATTTTTTCTGACGCTTCCTGTATCTTCAATCGTATATGTTTAATGTAGTTTTATTTTATTATAATCAAAAAAAAAATTTTTATTTTTTTTATCGTTTTTAAGTTTAACCACAAATTGAAACTTGTTTAGTAGATATTATAACTCCGGACAGAAAATGTGTACCTGATATTTTGTTGTTCTTCTTTTTTACAAAAATCATCATTTTTAATGTGTATGGGTGATTTTCTTATGTAATCACTCTAATCTGTAAGTGTTTATGTTTTTTGTTACGTTTTTCACAACTTGTCATTGTTTCGCCTTTTGTATTTGTTTGTAAAGCTTTTATGACATTTTTTGCAGTTTGCTCCTGATGAAGACGGGAAATGTCCGTCGAAATATTGAGTAATAAAGAAAAAAGAGTATCTTAGTGTATAACAGACCGCATACCCGATACTTCCTTTGTTCCTAATTGATATCGTACGGTCGATAAACAATCAACATTTATATATATGTCCACTCATTTATAAAATCGCGTCATACGCGTCTTTATAGTTCTATTAGGTTCTGACATTGGCCTAAAGTCGCGTTACAGGCTATATCGAGGGGACTAGTCGTACCCCCATCTACCATTGGTACATCCTGGTTACGCAAATGATATCAGCGGTATTTCAATAATCCTAACCAATAATAATCAATAAACTGGTTACATTGAAATTACTTACGGGATATAGAATTTTTGGTTTTCCTGTATTAAATGAAAACATTTTTTGGAACACCTCTAATGCTTTTTCATTTTCTCCAGTGCTCATTAGAAATTTCGGACTCTCCGGTAAAAGAAAGAAAATTATTGTAGAAATCAGACTTGCTGAGCTGGTCACCAGAATGAATAAGTTCCACTGCCGGAATTCTATAAGAAAGCAATATTTTTGCTGATAAAATAATTAATTTAAATTATGTAAGTATCTCAATAAACTAGTTTCACTGATAAATATGTTTAAATTTTAAATAATCATTGTCTGCTAATTAATTTGTGTTTTCAAATATGGGTGTAATGAAAGCATTTGTTTTCCAAAATCATTATTCGCTCAAGTTTCGTGAATTTTGGATACGAGGAACACCGAAGCAAAAGATATGTTTTCTTAAAAAAAAACAACACTTCTTTAGTCTGTACAGATGGCCACTTTGTTACCTCATTTATAACAATATTCGTCTTAGCCTCAAAAAACTGAAACCTGAAATATTTAAGGGACAATTTAAGAAATATTTGTTTGACTTGCCTAACAAATAAAAATCTAGTTAGATTTACTGGATAGAAAACTATTTGGTATTCATTTTTGAATTTATTATTTAAATTAAGTATTTGACTTATCGTTATTTTTTTGCTTTGTGTATCTATTAGTAACCTTAGCGGGTTGGTCTTTGATCAAATGAAAAATTGTTGTGAACCCCTTTAAAATCTGTATTCCTTGATTGTGAAAATGTATTGTACGTACTCATTGTAAAATTGCGAAATTAAAACAATTAATAATATAAAACATTGAATATCCCATTAACTTACCTAATATACCAAACAATGAAACATGGAATTTGAGTGGGAGAAAGTATGATGACATAAGCGGTACCACTATATTTCCTAGAGAATATGTGGATCCACATGCCATTTGGATTCGTCCGCGATATTTCAATGAGTGGAATTCTTGTAAATACGTTACGCATGCCACATATATTCCTCCTGATCTGAAAGCAACACACATTCTTATCAAAACAGTCCTTCCTTAAAAGAGAAATAAGTATTCCAATTTGGACTGTACGAAAACTTTTTCCAATTGTTCTTTTTTTTTTGTGGGATAGTAGGTACATTGTGAAAATCATGTATGTTTATATTTCTACCAAAAATTGAAAAATAAATAAACTGTTATAATACAGTACAACTAAACTATTAAAAAATGCTGAATTATGATATCTACAGTTCTCACACTTCTACGCATATGCGAACTCGAACTGTTCATTTTAAAAATACTGATGAAACAGTACAGAACCAACAAGAACAGTAAAATATTGGGAGTGGCCGGTCGCAATAGATAATACTATATTCTTACACTTATCGGTTATCTTTTGTTTACTAGGATATAGTAAAAAAAAGGTATTCAGTGGCGGTTCGTCGAGAGAGGCTAGGGAGGCTACACACAAAAAAATCTATGGTCCAATTGAACCTATTAGAGTCAATCTGAACCTTGCTTAGTCATGAATAGGAGCAAACCAAAGGTAGTGTCAAACTGAACCTAAGCTTATGGTCACAATATAATCATATGTTAGTTTTAGTTTGAGCTTATCATTATAGTCAGGTTGAAAATACTGATTGCTTCATTTTGATTCTATGTATAGATTCGAATTGACATTAAGATTATGGTTAAATTGCTAATACTGATACATCAATTTAAAACTCAATAAGTTCAAAATGAGAATATATTAGGTCCAATTTGATCTTAACTTCTAATCATTTTGATAATAAATATATGTTAACTGACATTAGTTTATAGTTAAATTGATAAAGTGATATACTCAATTTGAACTTATTTATTATCAAATTGATTACAGGTTAATATCAAATCGAAACTAATAATTTCCCAATTTGGTTTTAAATTGATTCTAGCTTATGATCAAATTGAAAATAGGTAGTTTTAATTTGATAATAACTTATAGGTAAATTGACTATAGTGAAATGTCATGTTGATAATAGATTGAATAATTCGAAACATATATTATATTCAATTTGAATCTAATGATTTTTAAAATAACTCTTGGATATTAGTACCCGAATTAAAACGAGTGAAATATTTTCTTTTTGACTATTTTTCTATCAGAATTATACGAACCAATATCAAATCAACCAATTTTTTTGTATTGGTTTTTATAATTATAATACAAGCAATGAACTCAAAAAATAAATATATCACTAGTCTTAATTATTTGTATATAACCAAGAATTAATTTTAAAATCATAGGATTATAGACAAGCACTAAAAGTTAATGAAATGCTGTTATTAGGTACTACCTACCATACTTATTCAATCAAATCAACATTTAGTATAGCATGACCGTTATTAAGTTTTTTTTATATTTCATATATTTACTTTATTTTAAATATAAAATAAAACAAAAATATAACTTAAATACGTATATTTCAAAATAATAAAAATTAACATATATATAATATATATAAGTACATAAGTATATATATATATATAAGAATATATATGACTTTTTGTATAAGTGTCCATATATATTCCGACTGAACCGGATATCTTGCGGATACCACATGAAAAAACTTGAACAATATCGTCGAATGCTTTCTTGCCACTTGAAAATTGGTACCTAACAGTATCCACTACCACAAAAAAGGTTTGAGGTTCCTTGATATTTTCGGCAACTACTAATAAGTATGGTTGAACACTTTGTTTTTTAGCTGCCGCCCTTTCACGTATTGTATCAACCACACTGTTAATTTCTGCAGCACTCTAAAACATAAAAATCACAACGCAATTTTACATAATATATAATAACAAATGAGCAGAAAGTAAGAACTATATTTGAATTTTGATTGATATTAGTAGTAAAAGTGTTATACCGGGTGTTGCAGAACAAATGCAAACCATTTTAAGGGGTGATTCTTTATTGGAAATAAAGGGTAGTTTGTCTTATAAATGTCACTTCAAAACTTCACCCTTATGGAGTTATCGGATCGCAAAAATGGCGGCAAATTTCAGTTTTTAATTTTTTTTTAATTAAAGAAAAACAAGAGAATGCTAGAGGTGAGTTATCAGTATATAAACTATACCTTTGCTTGCACTATTAACCCTTCCTGAGCTTCTAAAGTGGAAAATTTCCACACTTCCTTTGCTTCCTTGTTTACTACACGTCCTTTTGGTGGAATTAAATAAGGAATTAAGCACAATCCTGCGACAAATCTACCGTCTGAAAAAGAAAACAAATTTAGAATTATTTTTTAAATCAAAATGTCTAAATATCGTAGAATTATGATTTAATAATCATCACTGGAAAAGGATTTATGTTATGCAATATACCTGCATATTACTAGACTCACCTTCATTAGATATGGTACTTAAACTGTCGATTTCAGTCAATGTCGATTGATTGGTTATATTGCCAATTCGATTAAAAATTAATTTTTCTACAAACTTGGGCCACTTCTGATACAATGCCAGGACCGAATCTGGATACAGGGATTCAAAATCAGATGTAATCTGAAATGTAAAAACTATATAAATATAGAATTTTTATTTTATTACTATTTTGGCTTTATTTACTAAATTTATAACTATTCTTATTAAGTGACAGTCAAATGCAGTAACTAACAATATTATGTAATCACGGCGTTTGCACCACAAAATACTTAAGTATACAATATGTTTAAATCAAAAAATCATGTCAGACATGTTTCGAGACAAATAAGCCTAATCATCAGTGACACAGGTACATCAAATAATCCGTGTTTAAAATTGAAAATAGAATATATTCACCCTTTGAAAAAAAAATAGAGAGGGTTAAGAAATCATTAAAAACTAAGACCATTATTAACTTCGTCGTTCATATCATGACAGCTCTGCCATGATATAGTAAGTTATAGTTTATTTCAGAAAGAATAACTATATAGGTATGATGTATGATTGCGACATAAGCAAAAATACATATAAAAAGGCATGGCGTTGAAGTAATATATTGAAATTCTGAATTCTGAGTATAGGTATAGATAAAAACTGCAATGTGTATAGAAGTCATCAAAATAAACAACACGCTCAAATAAGTATACCTTGACTTTCATTTGTTACAAAATTTGTCTGAGATCATCATCTTTAACTTAAAAAATAATAATAAATTTTTAGGAAATAGTCCATACTACTGTGGATGTCCAATTACTCGGAAGCGACAGCATTTTTGTTCCGAATAATAGATAATAAATATTTTAGAAATAAAACACACGTGAAAATCAAAGTCAAATCCACATATAATATAAATATATTACGGATCTACTTTGAGTTGATATGGATAATATCTACGAATTAAATTATAAATATGTTCAAAATCATTGTCTTCAAACTTTAATGCTAGAGACACATAAGAACAATTAAAATTTAAGAATTAATTCTAACCAATCAGAGCAGTATAGCATTTGTTTATATACCGTACTGCATTCTGATTGATTAAAATTAATTCTTAAATTTTAATTTTTCTTATGTAGTATCCCTAGCATAACACAAGGAGACATCTTTGAACATATATTATTACTTTTGTTGGACAGGATCATCTTAGACACATTTTGCAATAAATACATATATTTAATGTACTTATTTCAAAATGTTGATTTTTATGCATGGTTAAAAAAAGATCAACCTAAGGTCAATCTCTAGTTTGATATATACCATACCAGAAATTTAGCACGTAGAGTATACAATATTGGCCAATATTCCATAAATTGGTCGATGGAACTAGTCCTGGTCTTTCTTCGTATACTAAATGTCTTCTTCCACTTGTCGAAAACCTCTGTCCAAGGTTCGGTGTTTATTTTTAGCCTTAAGATATCATTATCGAAGTCCGTTTCTACAAGTGCAAGTCAGGATTAATAAATTTTGATTTTTATATATGAGATATATAATAGTCACCATAGCCTCTTTCAACTTTTCAAAAAATGAAATTATGAACCTTAGTGCATGCATTTATTGGTTGTATAACCTAATTTTAACAAATTGACCTTGAAAACACATGCCAAGTTTCATAACAAATTCCTGTTTTGAAAAGTTGAAAATGATTTGGTTACATTGTTTTACCTGTTTTATCACTGACTACATTTGGATCTTTGTTGTCATCATTAATCTCGGAAGTATAGTTAATTTTCCGTTTTTTTCTTAACGGAGTAGCCTCATCGCACCTTTTAACTACGTTACGCACTTTATTTACCAATCTACCTTGTTGGTAAACAGATTGTGGGCTTGTTCCACCTCTCTTACGTGCAGAACAAAAATATTCCGCTGCATTCTCATTTGGGAATAATTCTACGATTTTTTGCGTTATCCGTTCGTATTCAAAAGGCCTTAACCTGCTAAATATATTAAAAAAAAAGATCATTATATAATACATATTATGTACTTTCTATACAATATTTAGTGACTGTATGTTGTTTATATATACTGAGTATTGTATGAGCGATGTATGTTACTTACTGAATAAAGATTATTATTATTATTATTATATAAGGATAAGTGAGATATATATCATATTATAACTTGATAATATACAATTTAATATTAATATTGGAAAACTCGTTTTACCACTTCACCAAAACACTTTTTTAAATTTCGATACGTGTTTAGCCACTACGAAACAAATTTAACAACGTGTTTTGGTGAAGTGAAGACTTTTTCAATATTACTCTACGATAAAGCTTCTACTCATCGACTAAAATTCAAGTTTAAAATAAACTAGAATTAAATATAAATATAAATCAACCGACGCGACGTCTACTCCACAAAAGCATTTATGTATATGTCAAATCGTGATCGGGATATAAGTGCTAGACATGTTTCGGAATATCATTCCATCATCAGTGGCTCAATATACATAGTTACGCAATATATATAACAATTAAAGTCAAACTGGGCATGGAATTCAAACATCTATACACATCCTGTGGAAATGTTTAATAATGTAATATACTAAACATTTTTAAAATTAAAACAAATTATTCAATGAATTTAAGAATAGGTATTGAAAAATTTTTTTCGTAATTCAATGAATAACATGTTTTAATTTTCAAAATTTTTAGTACATTACATTCTTAAAATTTCCACATAATGTCTGTATATATATGATTGAATTCCATGCCCAGTTTGATAATGAAAACAAATAATTATTATTCGACATTGGATATAAAAATAGTAGTTGACGTATAGAGATAGATAGAGAAAGATAAGTAGGTATTTCTTACTATTTTATGATATGATGGTATATGTGTCGCACGATTATTTCCACTAGCCTCTTGCTATGAGTATCGTTTAGGACGTTATTTTTTTCATAATAATTTAAAACAGCTTTGCCCATGGGTGAATTTTCCAGAATACTTCTTAAATCAAACTCAGGATAACTGGAAGTATTCAGAATATCCGATATAGATATGTCGAAAAGCTGATCGCTCTGATTATCAACATATTCAATTTCAGTGACTGTGCTGGCCACAGACGTAGAAGGTGATGACAGTCCTCCTACATCGGTATTCAATTCATTAATTTCCTAAAAAATACAAATGTTGCTCGTTTTATAGGAAGCAGATCTGTTAAGATAAGAGATAACCATACAGGGTGATTGCGGGTCGATGGTACATGAAAAGTTTTGGAAAAAGTAAGCATAAGATTGTTTTGAATATGTAAGTGGTTACTTAGGTCAACCTACTCTATCAGTCTATAATATTGCCATATTTGTAAGATTTTGAATATTTTGTTTTAACCCTTCCCTATAACTATCTTCAACTATTTTTGAATAAATAATTTATTTTGAATTTTGTGACCCAAAACAGATCTCCGAAAACTATTCGTCATTTCGTCATCTGAATGAAGACAACCCCAAAATTTTAAAGGTAGTTCAAGGACATCTAAGGAAAGTCAACTATCTTGACAGATTGACCCATGAGATTACAGGGTAGTCGCAAGTTACTGTAGTAGTATCTACTACTAAAAATAGAAACAAGTCAAGTTTATCAAATGGAACACCCTGTATATTATTTAATATTCTGAAGGACAAACAAATTGCGTTTCAAATAATATGGCATGTTCCTATCCCTGAATAGAAATATTTCTGAAATGAAAGCAAGTTTATAGAAAAATTGGATTATTTTGATATATTTTAAGTAGGTAACACGACAACATTTCACAATAAGCCCATCAGGCTGCACTGAAACCGGGGACTCATGTCGCACGGACCCTTATACAAAAAAAAAGTAGGTAACAAGTCACATTTAAAATCTAACTATTAAATCGATTTTTTTTATTAACGAAGAAAACGTCTTGAGAATAATTACTCGAATGAAGTTTTAATGAACTTGTATATTATACACTTTGTAACGTGACAAAATTGTAGAAAAATCAACGTATCTTTATTAACAGTGTTAAAAAAACATTAAGTTTTCTTCATCTGAGGTCATAGCCTTCGCTAAATAGCGCTTTTTGTTCAGTTTTCACCCTTTATTCAGAAATTATTTTGTATTCGTGCAAATTTCCTCATGTTCATTGGTTAATTTTGTCACATTTCCAACAAATAATAAATACATAAGTTCAATAAAACTTAATTTGAGTAATTATTTTCTTCTATTTTAATCAATTTCACGACAATTTTCGTCAATAAACAACAAACGTTTTATTTGCTATGAACGAAATGTGAGGTTATTCTAATGTTTCGTGACGTTTAATGACATTTCATTGCTACATAATTATATAATACACCTACCAAAATAATAAAAATTTTCTAAAAACTTGCTTTTAATCGAAAACTTTTTTTTGCGAAAAACAGAAGCTTTTATCAAAGTGAATTTTTAGCCTATTATTTGTTCTCGTGGGACATACTGTATACAAAGCATGTTTCTGTTTAACACTTTAAGTAAGTAGGTAGATATAATTTTATTACATAGCGATAACATTAAAAAATTTCAACATACCAAATAACTCCGAATTTTCTGTCGCAGTCTTACTCTCGCGCCAACAGAAGGAACCAATTCTTTTAGGAAGTTTTCGTTTAAGTCTTGCAGAATATCCGGCGTAATATCATTGTCTTAAAAAAAGAAGTATGTACTTCATTACTTTACCAGCTAGGTACTTCTAAGTATAGTTAGTTTTACGAAAAGAATATAATAGAAATCAAAAAGCGGGGGACGCGAGACCATGCCGGTACTTTGCACCCTTCGCACTTGCTAATAAAATTCAATACTAATATTAATATTATTTTCTATCATATTAATATTATACCACCATGCCTTTTTAATATAAAATATATCAAAAATTATTTAGAAAAAGAAATCGTATTGTAGGATGTACTTACCCAAGAATCTCGAGATAATTTCTTCTGTACAATTCCAAGCTCTCAGAAGTGCCTCCATAAGTATTATAGGTATATGGATAATTAGTTTATTATAATCCAATTTAACACAATCACTTGCACTTACTACACAAAATATCCAGGGTAATAAAATATAAAAATCTCACTCTAAAACACCTGTAATCCCTAAACTTGTAACCTGTAACCTATGACATGTGACTACGAACTGCGAATCGCAAATCGAAACGCAAGGAATAAAGCCGCCGAAACCAAAATATTGTAAAGTCCCGATAATGACGTCACTGCATTAGTTTCAATTTGAAAATATTTTAGAATCACAATGTACAGGTATCGTCAGTGTGACAATAAATATGCTTTTATCTGGTCAGATTGAACACAATTTTTCAATTTATCGTTGAATTGACTTTATTTTTTAATGATAGCCATATGCTCAATTTGAGCATTTAATATTTTCATTTAAATATTATGATGTGATTGAATTGAACTTAATATATGATTGATCAGTGACTATAACGCTGTGTTTGTTCAGATAATATCTAAGCGGTAAAATGAAACTTAGTGTCGTCTATTTGATGTTATTTTTTTGAACATACTGGTATTATCATTTTTGACTATAGACTTTTTTGTGTGTAACCCTCCTCAGCAACTTACTCCACTTTTAAGTTAATTTACATGAATTTCTACTAGATACATAGTAATATGTAATAATAATTAGAATTGAAGCGCGCAAACTGTACTCTTATTTTAAAGAAGATTTACTTACAATTGGTAAGGCGGAAAAACAAGTAAGTATGAGTCAATTTAGTAGTTGTTCGTTTGCAGGTGTGCAATCACGAATCTACGTTCAGAAATGAATGATAAATAACTCCGTCTCAGTCTAAATACAAGGAGAGCAACGGGGCTTAAATAGGACTACCAGGTCACGAGACACGCAATATCAAGCATGAAATCAACTAAAACTAATCCAGAGCACCACCATGGCCGTATTCAGCGGTATACACAATCCTAAAAATTACAATATTTACAAGAAATATGTAAATAAATTTGTCATAATTTTAGAAACGCTTGCGAACGAGGTTTGGGGAAGAAAATAAGGTTACGGTGATGGTAAATGAGTTCTACTCTTGTGTGCTATAGATATTAAGAATGCTGAATAAACGTGGTATGAGATTAAGCTATAAAAGTGTTTTATTTGGATTCAGAAGAGTTGTAAAGCTGAAACTGAACCTATTTTTAATGTTACAAAAGTGGTTAAAAATACGACATTAAATAAAATTAGATCATTTGTAACGCTAGCCGAAATTCTGGCGTTACATATTGAAACTAGAAGACATCGATATATTTTGGACACTTTAGATGCATTTATTCTAAGTTGATACTTTTTGATATATATGTCAGTTTTATTTAAAAATATTCGTGAATCTGCGTGTCAGACTTTTCATTTAATAAAAGTTTTTAAGGTCTAATTAAAAACCTCAACAGGAGAGCGTGGTTGCTGGTTTAGAATTTAATGTTGTAGCTGTAGAACTATAAATAAAGAAAATCCTGTAGAAGAAAATGCAATAGAAGAAGTAAAGTCCAAGTATAAAAAAGATTTGTTAGACTTTAATCAAGCTGACAGTAGCGTCCTTTTAATTTTGACTGTAAATATGCCACAAGAAACTTTAGAAAAAGTTATGCGATTCTCAAGTGCTAGAGACGTTAGGTTGGAACTACACAGATTGATGATGAAATTTTTTGAAGCATACTTATTACATTAATGATGATGAGTTACCAGAGAATTGCAAATTAAGGATTTGGGTATTCTGTTTCAGCCTAATATAAATTTAATGTGCACTATAATGTAATAGTTAATAAAGCATATAAAGTTCTGGGGTTTGTTATACGTAATACAAAACATTTTAATACCTCAACAATTATACGGTTGTATAACGTATTAGTGAGACCTCACTTGCAATATCTTTCAAGTATTTGGCAGCCAACGGCAGCAGTGCACATGGATCTTATTGAGAAGGTGTGACATTTTTTTTTAATGAATAATGTAAAAAACTGACTCACCTTAAATTAAAGACATCGTGGGAATATTAACATAACATTAAAAATTGTTTTAATACATTTTATTCAAATATACACCTTTAATTGAACAAGAACTCTTGCACTTTTGAATATTAAGTAGTTGTTGTATTTTATTTACACACCCTGTAATTTTAAAACACTCTAACACTAAACTAACATCACCTTGCCTTGCTCCTTTCTTGTCCTGTATTCTTTCTAGTTTTGCGTATTTAGTGGATTACCTGAAATGAAGAAAAACAATAGAAATTAGTATGGTTTGTGTTTTTATTTAGCTCCAAATTTATAATAATATGCAATCATTCGTTCACAGATATTGTAATTTAATACTCACACTAAAATCTTATAATTTTCGTTACTGCTGATATTATTGTGTGTTTTGGTATTTTGTTCTTTACATCTTTTTCTACTGTTATGTTGTGTAATTGCAATGATACAACAAGTTGTTTTCTTTTTCTCGATCAGCTGTTTGTGGTTATTTTTCGTAAGAAGTTTCATTCTGACTTTGTTTCCGCCCTCTATCGGGCAATATGTTGATCCTGAATTTAGCAATTTGGGAATTTCTTTGTTGTTGTTTTGTTTGTTTCAGGAATGTTTTGTTAGATGGCCCCAGCGGTACTAAATTGCCTATAAAAATTGCCACTTGCTAGATTTTTCTGGAAGCTATAAAAAAAGGGATAATTTCAGATAAGAATATTTTGTGGGTATTTTTAATTTTTAAACTTGCATTTTACGATTGATTTTCTGAGACAAAAGTTGAGAATATTTGAAGTGTTTTACGTGACAAAAAAAAGTTTTGTCAGCTTCTATTTCAAGTTTATGTAATAAAAGGATTTGTGGGCACTTCCAAATAAAGTGGAAAATATTTTGAAAAGTTCTGGAAGATTTTATAGTTGGAGAAATTTGTTATTTTCAAGTTTTCCATCCACGTGTCGTGGGATTTATTTTCACTTTTCATCAGAAACACTAAAGGTAAAATTTTCTATTTTCATAATTAATTTTCAAAGAAAGTATTAACGGTTCTTTTTCCATTCTTTTTAGAATTTTACCAGTGATTACCAACATTTATCACAGATCGCGGTTAGAAAAGAAAAAAATATCGGATTATTTTTGGCATAACCCTCACTATAAGAGGTGAGTTAAAGCATTTTTATGGCATTTAGATCTACAGGGTCGTTCAGAAATATTAGGGAAATTTCGTTATACGGTCAGGATAGATTTTCCTTGATTTTTTTTTTTTGTAATTGTAGAATAACTTTTCCGTATTAAGATATTCATCTGGTTAGATTTTCTTTTAATTAATTTTTGTTTAAATATTTAACTGCCCTTTCTATGTCAACCGGGTATATTATGTTTATTTAATTAATATGGAAACTCACAGTAGGGTAGTTGAATGTTTTCTTAAATTATACTTTGTTTTGTGGTAACTTATCATAATTACTGTTTAGCAAGATTTTTAATTAGGTTTGAAAAAGTAGTAGGCCTAATATACTTTTTTTTCAAGGCCGTTGATTATTTTAATTTTATTTTAGGGTTTTTCTGGTTGGAGTTTTTTTGAATGGTATACTTTTTGCAAGTGTTATGACTGGTTTCTTTTGAAGAAAAGAAAAAAAAGAAACTGAATTTCCTGTACCGATGTTTTGAGGCGATTGACGTTTTACTTTTTATTTATTTTTTTGGACGCTGTTAGCCAGGTCGTTTTATATATTCACTTCTGCAAAGTATTTACTGTACTTACCTGATCGGTTCCTATTTTACTGGGATTTCCTGCAGCCGCTCCAGACCAGATAAGTGGAACAAACTTTATTTTCGTTTACTAAATAATTTTACCTTATTTAATTAGAATACTTGGTTCAGACTAAAACAAATGAATTAAATAGTTTTATTCTTGATTAAACATTTTATTTTTAAGATATCTAAAAAAAAAACAAATATATAACTTACCTTACAATTTTGGAATAAATAATAGTTTATGTACTTACCTTAAGAAATTGATACTTACCTTAAGAAATGAATACTTACCTGAGGTTTTGTATTGGTGTTATGTAAACAAACGTGTACACGATTGTGGCCCATATTTAATTGCATAAAAGTTCTTTTTGATATGTTTTATATGCGAGAGCGAATAATTATTATAATATTATATATCACTATTATTCGCCAAATAATTAGAGACAATTCGCTTGTAATTAATTACCTGATTAATCACTTATTCATATTTTTTTATTTTATTAACTACTTACCTATATATTCTGTAAATATATTATTTTTATTTGACAAAAGTTTGTTTTTGGTTAGCTGGAGTGCGGAACGTTCTGATATTTTCAAGATAAAACAGAGGGTTGAATATTTTCTAGAAATTCTTTTCTTAGTTTGGGATATTATTAGCTACTAACAGTGCCAAACTAAGTGGCGCCTGATTATATCATTCGAGAACCCCGCCGTCTCCACTGAAAGCTGGCGGCCACTGTTATTGGCTACTACAGGTGTCTGGAAAATTTCACAGGTATCAGCGTTTTGTTTTTGGGAAACCTTGTTTTAACAAATAAGTACGTCACAAAGGTACAGAAACGTTTTCTCAGGTATCTTTATGTCATGCAGAACAGTATGTATCCCTATATGATCTCTTACAATAGCTTATTACAAAGCTTTAATGTAATGAAACTGTACTTAAGAAGGAAAATACAATCTGTGATTTTGGTTTATTTTATCGTTAATGGCATTAAATATCAGAAATGTGCGATTGTCAACGAGATTAAATTGAATGTTCCTAAAATGTATCTAAGGATTGGTCAACAGGATATATTTTGTTTTAGATCTAGTTATATATCGCCATTAGATAACATTTTAAGGATAAGTAACGAATTAAGTAGGTATGTTAAAACCTGAAGTTGACTTATTTGACTGTGTAATATGTGTATATTATTTAGTTATAAGTACTAGTTTTGTAAGTTCCAAGCCTACATGTAATTACCACTAGTGGTGTTTGTAGCTTTAAATGAATAAATAAATTATATGATGGCAATGTCGAGGCAAGACGTATGACGATTGTATGCAACTTTTTGTTATATAAGGCAAGCTGATGATGATATTGCGACTTATACCTCGCAGTTGAAGAATCTGTGGAATGATCTACAAAAAGAAATCTCAAATAAAAAAAGACAAAATAACTGCAATAAATTGACTATTCTATCACAAATTTTGGGCAAAAATGATCAATACATCTGTGTATACCCTAAACAGAACGAGTCAATCAGGAGTAGATCAAGTTTGGCACGGGAAAAAGCCTAACCTGAAATACCTAAGTAAAGTAAAGGTAGTACTTGCTACGCACATTTACCTAAAAGTAGACGTAGAAAAATGGATGAGAAAGTTGTCAAAGGCATTCTCATGGGTTACGAAAATGATGATGGTTACAGGATTTGGTCAACATAGCAGAAAAAACTTGTTAGATCAAGAGACGTCATTTTTGATGAATTTAAACCTTGAGAAATTCCAAAACAAACCGAAAAAATTTGTCTTCCTTTGTTACCAATAGAATTTGAACAAGAAGTGCCACAAAATTCACCAAATAATGAAGATGTTGAACATCAGATGGAACAAGAACAACAGTTGTATGAAGAAAACCAGGTTGATCAAAATTTTGATGTAATAGACCAAACAGATTTGACAGATCCAATAGAAACAGAACATGAGAATAGTATAGTACCATAAGACTTAAAAATATATTCGGTGCACATGGTGTAATAATTGTTTGGTGAAATATTGAAGGCTATAGACGCGTATCGCGATTTAAGTAAATCGGTTTTTTAAAAAATCTATTGACTCGCTGATTTTATGTTGACAAAAGAGATGTGTACTGAATATAAACTTGGAATTCCCGAATGAAATCTCGCGTCCGGTTTCTACAATGTTCGCTGACCAGTGAGATTATATTCCGAAGTCTGACTGACCTTTCTAATCCTTTACGCGGGTTGAGACTTTTCTACCTAATTCTCCAATATACACTTTACTACTATAATGCCCCAGGTGCTTCTAGGAGGATACGATTGTAGAATATGTGCTGAATAGATGATCCATCAACTTTAATACTACATATGTCTTCGCAATATATTTGATGGCATATATCATTAATAGAAATCCTCTGAGACGCCTTGTTCACCAAGCGAAGTTCATAGCTTTGATGAAATTTATAAGAATGCTCAGCAAGAGATATTTCTGATATGTTTGGTCTGAACGAGACGCGTAGGGTGTATAACGGATATTTTAAAGTGAGGCAAGTCCTCCTAAAACAATTGCTTTTAAATTCGTGCAGGCAAAACTACAGCTTTTTTTTCAATTCAAAAGCCAAATACATTTATTTGCAAATTGAGACAGTGTAACGGTTTCGTTCAAAAGCGAGTTTATTATTACGAAATATATAATAGTTGATCATATATTTTGGGTAAATTAAGTATTGAATAATTATTATTACCTCTTCATTGTAGAACTAGGATAGTTTGTTATTAGCATTTTTTAATAAATGCATTACTTTTCTGGTAATCCATATTGGCAACAATGCTAATTGTTTAAAAATATCTATTATTGTAAATAATATTAAATTTATACCTCCCTCTTCTAATCTAGCCTGCGAATTGAGAACATCTCGCGACACATTATTGTCTTGGCAAAGCAATTTTAATAAAATTATAATTTTTCATGTCGAGAAATTAGAATTTATTAAATAATTAGATTTGAAGTTCATTATAGAATGATTATATGACATCTGCTTATTCCAAGAAAAGGATAATTTGATTTATAGGGATACAGGTATGTTGATTGTTCTATTTGGTTGACTATTAAAATATAAATGTATTAAGTTTTTTTTTAGAATGGTGAAATAATTCCATTTTTATTTTTCTACAATCATCCTCTTTCGGAAAGGATATTTATTTATTACACAGGCCAACACACATTTTGGTGCCTGCGATTTTTTAACTGTTCCTGAGTAATTTTTGGATGCAGAATGTAAAAAGGTTCTCAGATTTTGTCTATCAGATCTAGTTTTTGAGATTTTTTAAAAAATTGTGTATATAATTTACGTTATAACTGTTATAATATATAATATTACTATTGACAGTTAAAAAAAACAAAGACACATGGATTTAAGTATTTATTGCAAAAACTTAATTTACATAATTACATTAGTCACTAATCACATAAAAATTTTCTTTTATACGATTTTCTAGAATGGAGTTTACTAGGGCAGTCTCGCTGAAGGCTCCAGCAGTAGTCCGCCATCATGTGGCTATCCCATCGTCCTTGATAACGATCTTCCATAGTTTTAATATCCTGGTGGAATCTTTCCCCCTGTTCTTCACTACAATCACCTAAGTTTTCTGGAAAACGATCTAGGTGGCTGTGGAGGTAGTGAACTTTTATACTCATGTTACAGCCGAGAATATTAAAATTTGAAAGCATAGTTTCCACTAATTCTACGTAATTGTCTGCTTTATGATTGCCAAGAAAATTTTGTACTACTTGAACAAATGAACTCCAAGCGTTAGATTCAGTCTCGTTCATTGATGTGGTGAATTGTGGATCTTTAACAAGTTGCCTTATTTGAGGACCATCAAATATACCAGCTTTTAGTTTTTCCGTGCTAATGCCAGGAAATTTACGTGACAAATACCCAAAACAATTTCCATCTCGATTTAAGGCCTTCACAAATTGCTTCATTAGGCCTAGCTTGATATGCAAGGGCGGAAGTAAGATTTTTTCTCTTGAAACCAAAGGTTCGTTGATCACGTTTTGTATTCCTTGAATCATGACATCTCTTGAAGGCCAATTTTTGTTAACCCAGTGCTCATTTTTAGCTCTGCTGTCCCAAAGGCACAAAAAACAAGGATATTTTGTATAACCACTCTGCTGTCCAAGGAGGAAGTTAATCATTTTTAAATCAACACAAATTGACCACTGATGTTCTTCGTATTTAATTTTTCTCAAAACTAATGCTATTGTTTCATATTCTTCCTTCATGGTAGTAGAATGACCAATAGGAATTGAGCCATATTTGTTACCGTTATGTAAAAGAACACATTTTAAACTACGTTTTGAACTGTCAATAAAAAGGCGCCAATCATCTAGAGTGTATTCAGGCAAACCCATTTTTTCTAAGAGCCCTTTTATATTGTTACAGAATACCAAGTCATTTTCCTGAGTGAAAAAAGGCAGCAGATCCTTATCTCTTTTACGATAAAATGTAATATTAGTACCTCGACAAAGTAGATTTTTTTCTTTTAATCTGGATGCAAGTAATTCAGCGGATTCCTTTGAGAGATTCAGGTCTCTTATAAGATCGTTTAGTTCTTCTTGATTGAAACACTGCGGAGTTGCTAAATCTGCTTCAAAATCGCTGTCGTTTTCTGATTGAATTCTTTTAACTTCGTCAGACGTTGATGTTTCTGTATCATCTTCTGTCAGTTTGGGTAGACTGCTGAATGATGGAACGGGTATTTCTTCCGAATGCACTACAGGCCTTCTTGCAGAATCTAGATCAGGATATGTCCATTTGTGTCTATTGTTTCTATTTATGCCTTTAATATTAACGAGACAAAAATAGCAGTCGTCATGATGGTTCCGCGGTTCTCTCCAAACCATTGGTACACCAAACTTTAGGCACTTCCTCTTTCCAGTTGTCCACTGTCGCAAATGTTCAACACATGTTTTACATATGAAATGTGGGGCCCAAGATTTATCTTGATCTCCTAAATGAACGCCAAAATAGGCAAGATAAGCTCTTTTCACAAAGTCAGAAATCCTTTTTCTGCTCTCTTTCAAAGTGTATTCACCACACACATAACAAAAAACATCGGGATGATTTGCACAGGTACGTCTGCTTGTGGATGCCATTGTTTCAGTTTAGTGTCTTGATACTACAAAACGACCAAAATTTACACAAAATGATAGCACAACTTTACTTGGGAAAACTCAGTAATATACTAAATCAAGTACAGCCAAGCAGGTATAGAAGGATCGGGTCATAGGCAATTACAGGTATAAAAGTAAGTAAGAGCATTGTATTGAGTAGTTCCTAGTATAGGATCATTGGGTCAGGGACAATTCCAGGTATCCATTTGGCTAATTAGATTCTGGGAAATTCCTATTTTGACGATTAAGTACATATTTATCTCTTTATTTGTTGTCCTTTATCAGAAAAAAATATATCATTTAACCTGTAACGTGTATCTCAAAAACTAGAGCTGATAGAAAAAATCTGGTGGCATTTTTGGAATCAGCACATTAAAAACATCTAAAATCAGATGTTAGATTTCTGGCACCAAATTTTTTTTTTCATTTTGTTGGCCTGTGTTATGATTCAATTTTACCAAATTAAAATTATTAATGATTTGATTTCTGTAGCTATTTTTATTGGAAATTTGATCAAAGATTAATAATATGTAAAAATAGTATATTTCCTTATATCTTTCTATCTAATTTACACTTTTATCTATAGGGATATATTGATATGAGTTTTCTGAATTAGTGTGAGAATCATAATTTGAATGCTAATTATGATATTTTCTTGGTTCTATTATTAGAATTTTACTGCGTAAATATTACTGTGTTTTTTAGCTATTTTCAAGTTAATTAATGGTTACTAGGATGACCTAATAATGTCACAGATTTTGATGAATTTTGGTGTTTTGTGCTGGATAATGTTATGGAAATTCTGCTGGTTACATCATGAAAGGGTTATATGCCTGACTGTAAGAGTTCGTGCATGGAATACCACTGGAGTTTGAGTTAATCAGGTGAGTACACAGCTTTTTAATTTACACAGCTTATTTTAAGCTATTTAATTAAATTTGGTGAATTATAGCTGTCGCCGGATTTGTCTCTTTCTCTAAATTTTACTATGCACGAAATCTCAGTCAATTTAGGTGTCATTCACGCTTTCCTTTTGTCATATTAATCTGTGTGTGAATGATGCAAAATTTTCATAACCTTTTTTTTTTAATGGTAGTTTGATGCAGTTCTGATTTGTCTTTTGTGAAATTGTTCACAAAGCATTTGGATATAGAACAAAACTTATCTGGCCTTATATTGTTGAATATAAAGTAGTTTATATAGGTTGATATTTTGAATTTTCATTTTTTCCTTTGATCAAACTTTCATAGTTAAGTTGTAGTCAATTGATTGGAAACTGTCAACATACACCATTGTTGTTTATCAAACAAATATAATTTAATTTTGTTAGTTGCTTCTTTAAGCAAGTTTATTTTTTTTTGTCTCATAACGAAGAGAATTTTGCTTCAAACTTGTTGGATAGAAAACTTCGTCAAATTTTCTTTCTTGTGAAATTGATTTTTTATATTTCAAGTTCTGAACGGTATTTTATTCAGACTTGATAGTACTTTGGACTTATGAAATTACTGCTTCTGAATTTCTATGAGACTGCAGCTCAATAGAAATATTTAGATTAATAGTTTATTAAAATAATTGTATGCCTTATGTATAAATATGTTATACAATCAAAAATTTATAGACAATATATGAAACTTTATTATTCTAATTTTAGTAAACAAGTTTGGTAAACTTTAATTTATATTAATATATACAGGGTGGACAAATTTTATATTCATTATTAATTAAATTCTGTAATTAATATTTTTTTTATTTTAGTGATTCAAACATATGATTTGTGATTTGAACTCTCACTTTTTTTCTTTTGGAATATTTATAAATTTTCAAAATTATAATTCATATTTAATGTAAACAAGGTAATCTGATTTGTATTCAGATTTCCTTATATTAATTTGTAATTTTTACGCTGCCACGGTGACATAAATTTCATCAAGCAATTTCAAATTTATTTATGTTATAATTTAATATAATCACTTTGAATGAATTTGAGTTTCTTTTATGAAACTAATTTTCTTGTACACTAGATTAATAAATTAATAATAAATTATCTATTTATGTAATGATTAACATCAATCGTAATACTTTGGAGTTTTCTAAATGAAATTAGAACTAAATTTCGTTTTACGAATTTCTTTGACACTTGTATAGTAGAACTATTTACTGTGTTTTATTTTATTTTTTATGAGAAACAATCCAATTTGGCTGGAGCAACAGATTGTGGAACAAGAGTCATCAAGCTGCAAATACAGTAGATATCCACGAATTCACTACAGCCTTGATTGTGAACTGATGGTCCATAAATGAGCAAAAACACAGGATCACATTAACTATATATGCTGGTGATAAAAGGTATTCTCTCATAATTATTTGTCAGCTGATGCCTGATAAACCAAAGAACTCAAAAGCCATATAATCCGTTGAGACTGTTTCGATTAAAGTAGGCACATTTGCTTTTCGCTCTTTCTGGGCAATAAATGTTCTTATTAATTGATGTAAACTTTATTCTACACAGATAATTTGAATTTGTATTTTTCCTCAAATTAAATTTGTTATCATTCAAACTTCTCCAAATTTTATAACGAAATCAAAATTTTAATTATAATATTAATAAATTTATTGTAAAAAGAAAATCTTTATCATATATATTAAAAAAAAACCATTTCATAATTTAAATATTAAAATAATAAATCTATTTGAAATTTTCAAAATTGTCAAATCACTTGTAAATATAATACTTAGGATCTTGTAATAAATAATTTATTTGATTTTTTTTTGTTTCATTTGTCGACTTAATCAAGCACAGAACAAATTAACTTTCTATCTTATTCGAGGTTTTATTCAGTGAAGAATTGATTGTGAATAATATTCATTTCATTATTTTGATGCTTTAGTTTTTTTTTAAGCAACTTTTTTTTTATAAAAAAAAAGTTCTTGGCGCTCAACAATTAATGATTGAGAAGAGGTTGTGAAAAATCAGTTACAAGTTAAGCTTTATTTAATCTGAAAAGTAATGCTTAACTTTTACTTAAATAACACCTAATCCACGACCAACGACTGAGCTATCGGAGCTAAAAACAACTGCACTTGGAAGTAGGGCACTTCAGCAATCATAAGTGCATTCTGAGTTTCACTATCTTCTGGGACGTGTCAGTAGGAACAACATTTATTTGTTTTGCTGAAGTCACTTAGGATAGGGATACTCAATTACGTTTCAACAGTTATACCCTGAAATTCATCGCCACCGTTAATATAGTCAAAGAAGCATGCTCCACTGTCTTACATAGCATGTTCGGGAATCTGCAGGTGGCCCTCATCATAAGTTTTTGCAGCCAACCGAATGAAAAACTATAAATGACAGTCCCACATTTAAAAATAGTTTTATAATTAGAATTAAATCTTAGGTAATATATAATATATAATTTTTTATGCTAATAAATAGCAACTAGTTATTGTCATTGGGAATTATGTTTTATCTACAAAGGATTAGTTATATAATTATTATAATTCATATGAACAAAGAACCGTAATACGTCAGTAATAAAATCTACCTGATACCTACAAACAACCTCCTGCAAATTTACAAATTGCGATGTATTGGAAAGTTTGTGCTAAGCTCAATATAACTTGAACTAAAAATAATAATAATGAACCACAGATCAACATCTTTCGACGGCCGACGGTATCCAGTAAAAAACCCCAGGGTGGTCCAGCTACTATCATACCTATAAAAATATAAAATCAAAATATTAAAAAAAAGTAACAGTGTCACATAGCTTTCTTCTTTTAAATCATTTCATAAAAACTTTTAATTTTACTTTCCCAACCCATAGGGAAACTGTTGTGAAAGCGCTAAATAAAAATAAAGATGGAAAACTGTCTATGTATGTGCGTTGATTGAAATATTTAATAAGATTCGGAACGCTGGTCTCTTTTTCGTGCTTTGCTCAACTGCACTAGCGCATCTGTGAACGAGCAAACTAAGTTCTTATTCAAGATGCCTGACTGACACAACTGTATCGATCGATCTACTACACTGAAAGTTGGATATTGCGGTACAATATCAACAGATGGCATAGCGTCGTTCTACCCCATTCGTTCATTTCGTTAATGAGACGTTGCCGTGAGAAGATTTTTTTCTTTTATTCTCTAAAGATTCTCTAGATTCGTTGACTACTTTTATTAAAAATATCGTTGACTGAAATATTTTCTTTTAATAAATGAGATGATATAACGTGTAAGATCCCTAATATATTTAATATACAATTTCATGCTTAATTTATAAACGATATGATATTTAATAATATACAAGGGTTTTAAAAGAAATAAATGACTCCCTACTTCCCTAAGTAGGGTTCAAGTCAAAAAAAATGTTTACTAACATTTATCGTTGATTGAAATATTTAGTTCAATCAACGCATTTATATAATAGGTTTGTTTTATCATGCAGTTCAGAACAATTCTGGAACTAACTTATTATTTGGTCGGTGAAATCGTTGATTGAAATGCAGAAATATATTTACTACGCCTGCGCGGAGTAACTTATTATAAACCTGTTTTTACCTAATAGTTTAGAAACCAAACTCCAGGTAAACAAAGTAATATTGTGTAAGGTATAAAAAAATATATATGGAAAAACCCAGAAATTCTTTTACCATTTTAGAATAAGCTACTGTGTAGCGAAACACGTGTAATGTACATAAATTAAAAATAAAATTAGTGGAAATTAATAACTTTAATATAATATGAATGTCCATGGACAGTTACATAATATCAAGTTTCCAGGTTGGGTAGATGGGGGATAGATACTACATAGTTTGTAGGTTACTAATATAACGTCCCATATTTCAAAAACCATAAGTTTTTCAACCTATGTTTTTAGAGGTCTACCTAAAAATTAGTTATTCCACATTCTGTTAAAGTTCTGATGGTAAAACCACGAACTCCCTGTATAGCATACATTTTTTTCACATTGTTACAAACCATTATAAATCGATCTTTGCCATTGTCATTTATTAAGAAAACTAAGATATGTCACACAATTAGTTATATAAAAAAATTATTATCTTTTTGCCTTTTAGTAGCCTTCAACAAGACAGAATCACAAAAATTTCCCTGCGGAAATGTATAATTTTCTTTTCCCTGCCTTTAGAATAGCCGAAATCTGTTACATTAAAACCCATTTTTGCCTTGTATTTTAGACGTTTTTCCGAAAATAGAAAAAAATTTATATATAACCTTCAACTTTTTCAGGTTCGGGTTAATTTCTTTTTATTCTCTTCAGATCACCCAAGAGGTTCAATAGGTATATCCTTAGCGAGTCGAAATCAATATAAAAAAAATTCTTGTGCATTTCCTATGGTACCATTTCCACAGTCAACAATTAACTGAATACTGAGATCTATCAATTAGCCCCAAACATGCCGTACAGTTATGTTTACTCTGTGACATACTTGGGAGATAATGCTAACGAGCAAACTTAAAAAGTAACCAAACTTCACAAATCAAAAATAATACTGTAAGGACAACCTGTATATACGCAAATGTATAAGTATATTATTTGTTTTATGTATTTAAAATTCTTTGACTTGCTATCCTAAACAATTTTTTTTAGAACTTGTACGTTGAATTTAACCGTTGATTGAATATTTAATTTAACATAGGTAATGTATGATTTATATTTGAATGATTTATCGAGGATAAGTAATATTTTTATTAAAGCAAATTATATAATATTTAGAGACAATAAATTTCTGGAAACAGTTCCATACAAGAAACGAAAAATTCAAAGACCACTTGATTAATTTCATGCTCTCCTACGTTAAAACACTTTTACAATGAATAAGCGAACAAAACCGTTGATTGAAATATTAAATATTTCAATCAACGACAAAATCGGCTACATCTAGTTTTTCGACGACGTTTCAATAGATGTTCGATGCTACGATGAAAATATTCATAGGTATTAATTCGTATAGTCGCCGCAACATATGGGATGACGCCTGTTATCGGGTAGGTTTTCTCTGGGAGAGGGGTAAGGCGAGTATAGCGGGGCGCTTTGTCCTTACCCCGCAAGCGACGACCCCCTCTCGTCCGGCGTTGCGTATCTTATTAAATATTTCAATCAACGGTATGTGTCAGTATGTATTCTTCCACGATAGCGCCTAAACGCTTCAACCAATTGAGCTATATTTTGGTATATGAGTTTGGGGGAGTCCTAGGATGAATCTATTAGTATTTGTAAAATAATGTGTTTGGCGACATCTAGTTTCTGTTGGTAATATGCCGAGTCAAAACAATTCACTATATCGACTGCGCGGGAAGTCACTGACCCCATAATGCACATTTACCAACACATAGATGCACCGATACTCACTTTAGCGGGACGCCTACAATTAAAAATGGGCGTGTTTAACAAAACAAGACTTAATTCACCGCGTTTGTCTGTCAACCACTATACTTTTACCAGACGGCCGTTTTGTCGATCCACGACTCATCAGTGGTGATCGGTCAGTAGTTGACAGCCAAACTATCTAAATTCTGTGGTATATACCCCACAAGGTACGGCGATGTAAAATAATGTGTTTGGCGACATCTAGTTTCTGTTGGTGATATGCCGAGTGAAAACAATTCACTATATCTACTGCGCAGAAGGTAGTATATACCCTACAGAATTTAGAGAGTTTGGCTGTCAACTACTGATCAATCACCACTGATGAGTCGTGGATCGACGAAACGGCCGTCTGGTGAAAGTATAGTAGTTGACAGACAAACTCTCGGAATTAAGTATTGTTTTGTTAAACAAGCCCATTTCTAATGTAGGCCCACTAAAGAGAGTATCGGCGCATCTACGTGTTGGTAATTGTGCACTATGGGGTCAGGGACCCCCCGCGCAGTCGATATAGTGTATGTGTTAAGAAAATTGTCATTTTTAATTACTAGTATATCTAGGAAATGTTTTTGCTATTTTGTTTCCATTTAAATTGTAAATTTAAGTGTTAGTTCTTTATAAGTAATAGAATTTGAACATTTTTGTATTCATTCTGACTATACAGGGTGGTCCAACGAAAAGTTTGCACCTAGCTTTTCTCTTTTTTTTGTAGTCGAATGCGAAAATGCTCGGACACGTCGATTTTGCTTTTGAGGGGGACACATTTTAAACATATTTTTCGATCTGCGCCTTTAACCCCCTAGCGGGGGTGAGTAACAACCCTAAAATTTTAAATGGAAAGAGGGGTCTAATGACATATCATTTGAAAGGACACAAAATTGTCTTTCTAATGATACCCTATTTGTCGAATTTTACTAAAACAGTTAATACGAAAACGACTTTAAAGACATTAAGCCGATAATTTTGGTATTAATGAGAAATACAAATAAGTTTTAATTATTACGACTGAAAACAACTACAATCATTTCTAAATTATTTACTTTGAAGAAAAACGGGATTTCAAAAACACTATCTTATTTATCAGAACTAAATTCCTCACTAATCGTTTGCGTTTTTTGTTGAAATAAAAACTGCAGATACGTGTAGGAAAAGAATTTACACCGTTTATTTTAGTCTTTTCATTGATTCAGTTTGGTTGCTTCTCAAGTTATTTTACTTTTACCGTACAAAATGATTTATTCCATTCTAGAACGAGTTGAAATTGTTAAACTTTATTTTCAAAATAATAGTAGTGCTAGACTTACGGCTCGCTTATTTAATGAGAGACATCCCGATAAAAATGTGAATGATGTGTACGTTGGCAAGTTAGTTAAAAAGTTTGTAGATACCGGATCTGTCTGTAATGTAAAACACCAGCCGCAGAAACCGATCAGAAATGAAGCTGTGGAAGTCGCTGTTTTAGGGCATGTTGAAATGGATCATAGTCAAAGTACCCGTCAACTAGCTGAAGCCTCAGGTGTCTCCCGTTCGTCCATAATACGAATTTTAAAAGCGTACAAATTTCATCCGTACAAAATCAAATTAGTACAGGAACTAAATGAGGATGATCCTGATAGAAGGCTGCAATTTTGTGAAGCAATGAGTCAGCGTTTAATTGAAGATCCGCAATTATTATTTAACATTTGTTTTTCCGACGAATGCACATTTTATTTGAATGGAGCTGTAAATAGGCACAATTGCCGTTACTGGGATGACAGTAACCCACATTTATTCCGTGAGGTTCATACCCAGTATCCTCAAAAAATAAACGTCTGGTGTGGCATATTAGGAAATCATATTATAGGACCACTTTTTATTCCTGGAAATTTAACTGGGGAAGTGTACCTAAACATGCTTGAAGACACAATTGATCCTTTAATAACACAAATAATAGAAGATGACCAAAATCATACTGCTGATCGGCTTTATTTCCAGCAAGATGGAGCACCTCCGCACTATGTGGCTCCTGTAAGACAGTTCTTAGATGACCGGTTCCCTGGACGGTGGATTGGAAGGAGGGGCCCAATTGAATGGCCTGCCGGGTCACCGGATTTATCGCCTTTAGACTTTTTTCTTTGGGGGCACTTAAAAAATAAATGTTTTGCCACGAAGCCCGAGTCCATAGAAGATCTTCGCCAACGCATTACAGAAGAGTGCAGAAACATAACACCTGATATGCTACAAAATGTTAGAAATAGATTTGAACAAAATCTGTATTATTGTATGGAATCAAATGGGTCACATTTTCAACATTTGTTAATGTAACGTTTTAATAAATCAATTTAACAGCTTGTTTACTTTTTTTACAAAGCAATGTTAAAACTAACAAACATTGGAATGTACTAACGATTGCAGGTGTTTTCACTCGCAATAATTAAAACTTATTTGTATTTCTCATTAATACCAAAATTATCGGCTTAATGTCTTTAAAGTCGTTTTCGTATTAACTGTTTTAGTAAAATTCGACAAATAGGGTATCATTAGAAAGACAATTTTGTGTCCTTTCAAATGATATGTCATTAGACCCCTCTTTCCATTTAAAATTTTAGGGTTGTTACTCACCCCCGCTAGGGGGTTAAAGGCGCAGATCGAAAAATATGTTTAAAATGTGTCCCCCTCAAAAGCAAAATCGACGTGTCCGAGCATTTTCGCATTCGACTACAAAAAAAAGAGAAAAGCTAGGTGCAAACTTTTCGTTGGACCACCCTGTATACAAATTGCGAATATGCCATCCATGTCCATGTCCACTGCCAAAATTTAAGTTTAACAGATTGAGATATTTTATAAGGTGCATTTTAAAATTTTGGTATTTTGCTGGTTACTGTATTAGAAACTATTATAAAAAGAGACCCTTATCATTCATTCTTATCATTATCTATATAAGTGTTTAGGTTTAAGGCATTATTTTATTATACATATATTATATTTGTTAATTCTATATTTTCTTTGAATTGGCTATGTAATCATGTTATCAAAAATCAAAAAAAAAATATTTGAAGATTTTTAATTTGTTTAGAATAATTGGAACATACAATATTGATTTATATGTAATATATTTACACTAATTACTACAGACTTACCTAAATAACTAAGTCCATTAATTATTCCTTTGTCACTCAATGTCAAATTCAGATCACATTCTGCGGATGGAAGTATGTATGACATAAGTGATGAGTCAAATTGAATTGACAAAGCACATGGAATTGTTAGAAGAAGAAGAATAACGTGATATTTTCCATATTGTGTGGCTGATACTGCTGCTTCATAATCTGCATCTTCATTCGTGCCTTTGCAAAAGATCAAAAAATAAAATTATAAATCTACATGAGGTAAAATGACTCAATAGAAGGAATCTTATTTAACACGACCATGTATTACTTTGCCTATATTTGCGCTTGAGGTAAAAGATAATAACATTGAATTGATAATATATATACCAAAAGTGTAGAGCCATAGAATAAGAAAGCTACGCTAACCAGAAGTTTTACTTGACGATTTCGATGGTATTTTGTGTTCGTTCGCGCGATTTTGTGCGCAAGCTGTCGAATTGGGTAAAATTCCAATATGGACGAATATTAATGATTGTTTACATTCGTTTATTCCATTTTCTAAAAAGTTTTCAACGTTTTTCCATTTTTATTAGTTATTTGGTTATAAGATTTATTGAATTCTAGGTTTAAGAACAATAGTGTAATAGTGTTTATTTAATTAACCGTTAGTGAAAGCATAGATTAATAATAATTGTGTACCTACATAAATCTTTGGTGTGGTGAAAGACAATGCCAAATTATTGTAGTAACAACAGCCACAAAACTGGAAAGTTAATAAGATATTTCAAAATTCCGAGTGATCCAATAAGGTATGTAATGTACCTACACAAAATGTTGAATGTTTTAGCTATATTTTTTAAATAATTTTCAAGGCAACTTCAATGGGTGGAAAACATTGGCAGGTTAGACTTGATATCGAACGAACCGGAAAAAGTGTTTAACCGCAAAGTTTGTAGTGAACATTTTGAGGAGAAAATGTTTGCTTGTTTTGGCAACAGCAAGCACAAAAGGGAAACCATACCGACTATTTTTTAAAAGGTGGTTAGCGAGCAAGGTAAATGTTTGATGAGTGTTGTGTCAGTCGTATGTACATATTTAATTAATATGTTTTAAGTGCGCGCCGATTCTCCACAACCATCAACGATATCGGATGGATCTTCTCTGGTTTTTGATGACTTGAATTTGGAAAAAAACCCTTTAGATAGTAAGCTACTTTTAACTACAAATTCTATCTTCATGTAGGTATTAGATGAAATTCTAAATTACAGAACAACTGCAAATATCTCCAGGAATATCTGAGCAATATCCAAGAAAAAAGCCTTGAAAATGGAGGTGCAGAACCTTAAAAGAAAGTTCGATAGAATTACCGGAACCTTCGAACAGACCATTCGATAAAGAAGATTATATTGAGTTTGTTAAAACTAATTTTAAGGAAGGCTTGGCTAATTTTGTTATTATGCAGTATAATTTATCCAAGAAATCATTGAAAGGTCGGAGATACACAAGTGAGTTCAAGAAATTTGCCGTAACTGTATATTTTCTTGGATCTAAACTATATCAACACTTACAAGAAACTTTTTTTAGCATTTTTTTTAACCACAAAACCACAATTAATGTAAAGTTGAATATTTGAAAGATATTATATTTCAAACAATAAAAAAATTAATTTAATTAGCCTTAATGTGCGGGGTATAGTGAGCGATCAAGGATCCAACTTTTTAGCTTTCTCACAGCAAAATGGGGTGCAACCAGAAAGACCGTATTATATTTACCGCGCCCAAATTCCTTAAAAAATCGCCAAAGTATTCCAGAGGACATAATCAGGGTTTGTCAGACTGAGAAAAATAAACTGTTGCTGTCGAGGCATGAGTCTCCAAATTTAAGTGTAAAAGTAATATTTCTGTGACCTTTTTGTAATTTATCTTTTTCCTAAGACTCTTGATGACAAGCTATATTTTTGTTTATTGTAGACAGCTATTTTTTATTTCTATTTAAATTATTCCATATTATTTATTCTATTCAAGCCTAGGAATTTTTTTAATTTTGAACCCTTTTCCACAAATAAGGAACGGATTGGTAAGCACGTTTTTATGATATATTTCATAGGTTATATTCTATCAAAGCTATAAATAACTAGGAAATATTTCTCCTATGTTTTGGAAATATTTTTTTTTCAACTTTTTAACCCCTTTTTACACTATGCCATCTAATCTAATTTTATCGTTAATGTGTTAGCTCATACCCTATTAAACCAAAAAAAAATAAGTTGAAGTATGAATTTTTTAACTTTTTAAACCCCTTAAATACGCCCAAGTTAATCAGCACCTGCATAATATCTTGTAGTATTTTTGTGCCAAATTTGTTAAGTGGTTTTTTAGTTTCGGGGATACAGACCGAGAGACATTTTTTTAAAACTACTTATTTACATATAAATGACTGAAAACACGTTTTTCCGGGGGAATTAAAAAAAATTCACGAAACAGACCCCATATACATATATTATATAAATATAATATGATATGGTGAGTAAAAAATATTTTAATTGACAACACATTTGCAAAAATTTCTAAATAATGTTGTACAATGATGTCATTCTGTTTTGTTTAAATTGTTTATTGTTGATTTGTAGATATTTATGAAGCTATTATTATGTTTTTATTATTAGTCATACGTATTTTATACTTTTATTTTTGTACTTTTGGCTACCGACGGGTCTATGTACATGAGTACGAATGAGACAGAAAGAAATATTATTATAAAGTTTTTTTAAATTAAACATATTTTTTTTTTATTGCGAAAGTTGCTCGGAAATATTCCGCTTATGTGAAATTGTGTACTATTTTAATTGTTAGTACAGAATTTATTGCCCGCTTGTTTGATATTGTGAACAATACTATGATGCGCACAAAATCTGCGCGAGTTTCAAGGAATCCCATACAAATCAATGCTATTTACACGAAGATAAACTTCTGGTTAGCGAAGCTTACTTATTCTATGGTAGAACCGCCTATGACAAGAACCATATCGCTTTTATTATTCATAAAATTTCAGAGATGCTTTCGCAATAACCTTAATATTAATATCTCTTTTAAAGCAACACATAAATTATACTTTAAGATTTTGAATATATTTGATTTCAATTGAAATAGTTGTAATAATATGTCAAATTTGAGAATTAAAAGAGGGCAAGTCCAGGCTTCTCTTACGAGATTTGCTAAATTTGTTAATAATATTACTATCGACAATTTAAATGCAAAACTAATAACAGAGCTTAAATTACGAAATATTAAATTAAAGTGTTTACTTCAATCAGTTTTGATACATAGTTTTGACCCTAGAAAGAAAAGTTAAACTAATACAGCAATTAGGCATATAATCAACTAACTCACGATTTCACTTTAAATACCAACATTACGAAGATGTTGAATATCAAAACACACCTTGCAAAAAAATATATACAGAGTCACATTACAATGTAATGTATTATGTCATAACACAGGTACAAAATATATATACAATCCCAAACCTTAATAATTAGTTAAACAATTGAATACACGTTCATAACAAAAACTACAAAAATAATATAAGAAATAAGGAAAAAAAAAAGAAAAGAAGAACATATAAATCATTGATCTCTTGACAATATTTCATTATAGGAATTTTTGAAAGCTGCCAAGGGAATTTAGTCTTTCTGGAAGATTATTATATACGTCGTATATATTAAATGTGAAACACCTTGTCAAAATACTTATTCGATGTGGTGGATGGAGGTGACAGAAAGCCCTTAAATCCAAGATTAAGCGTATGTACATCGGTACGAAATGTTATTTTGTTAAATAGATATGGCGGGCATTTAAAAAGTATAATAACGTGAAAAAGAGCTGCAGAATGTAGTTTTCTTCTATAGTCCATATTCAACCATTTAACAACCTTGACCTTATAAGAAACAGGATCGTATTTCCGTATTCCAAAAATATAGCTCAAACAACATTTTTGTATACGCTGAATTCTTGTTTTATCCACTATCGTTAGGCAAGGTCCAAAGACCACATCTGCATAATTAAAATGACTCAAAACCAGAGAGTCGGTTAACTTAGTTTTAAGAGACTGAGATAGTAAGTGTCTATAGGGGTACAACATTTTCAGACTTGCATAAGCCCTGCTGCTTAAACATTTATTAATACGACAATTGAAAGGCAAATAAAGGCAAATCCGAATCTAAAATAAGTCCACAATTTTTAACGACCCTTTTCGGGGGTATTAGACTATTACCCATCTCAATATTCAACTGTTGTTCCGTCAAATGTTTATGTTTTGCAAAAACCATATAGGAAGATTTTACTGGGTTTATAATCATCTGATGTTGGGCAGAGCATGGCGTTAGAGCATGTAAATCTTCCTTTATTGCAATCTGCGCGTTATGGATGTTATATTAAGCACTCGATACAATGTAATTACAACGTAGAAGTAATACGATACTTTTATTATTCTAATCATCATAATTTTATCTCAAGTAAGCAGTAACAATATACCAAAGTATTATTGCTTATTCAGCGTCTTGTAGACTTCCTTTTTGTGTATGTACTAAAAACTATAAATATGTTGACGACAGTTTCAATATTGTTATTCGTTAAGTATTATTCGTTTAATTTACTTAATAAGGGAATAGTAGTTATTCAGTAACCAGTGTCACAAAAGCTTTGTAATAATTATTTAAAATAAAGTTAAAATTATTATTAAATAAAAGAATAGTTTTTAAATAAAGAAAACCTTTTTTAACAACTCAAAATCAAAGAGTGACACGCAACAATTTGGCGCAGTCAAGTGAGGATAACGTCTAACACAGCTAGAACACGAGTATTCTAACTAGCGTGGTGGATTCCAATCCTTTAACGTTATCAAACGTACCAAAGCAAACCCACAACACGAATCAACCAACGGTCCAAAGAACCAGAAACACACCATCCAAGGAAACGACTTCGACTACTACAGAACCAATTCACAGGAACACCACTGGGCAGCACTCACGAAGTAGCTTCTACAGAACCAATCCGACGGAACACCACTGGGTAGCGACAGAACGTTCAATTGGAGCAAAATCAACATGAGCGCAGTTCAACAAAAACTGTAAGTAATAATTTTGAATCATCAAATTGTTAGTAATTCTTTTCAAAAAATCTAAAAACCTTAGCAATTAAACAAAAAATAAAATAAAAAACATTTTCACAATGGCTGAAAATCAAGACGCAATCGAAGAGGTAGAACCTTATAAACTATCCGAAATATTTTCAATCATACCAGAGTATGATGGAGATCAGATATTTTTAAACACATTTTTAAATGCTTACCAAATGACAGTAAACAATCAAAAAATTCTATTAGTTTTTCACATAAAAAATAGGTTGCGAGGCAAAGCCGCACAACTAATAAATTCCAGAGATCCACAAACGTGGCCTGAAATAAAACATCTACTAAATTCTCACTTCGGAGACTCTAGGGACTTAACAGCCTTAATACAAGACTTACAAAGCATATATCAATTACCAAATGAATCACCCCTGACATTTATTAACAGATTACAATCGCACAATGCCAAAATGCACGCCTCAATCCACAAACAAAATCTAACCCCAGAACAAAAGGAATCACAAAGTGAATTAGTAGAAACGATGATCTTAAATACACTCCTAACAGGTTTAGAACCCAAAATCGGTCAAATCATTCGCGCAAATAATCCTCCAGATATTCTAACGGCAATCCAACGCATAAAACGAGAAATGCAACTCTCATACTTCGCAGATCAAAAATTTTCTCAAAAAAATCAAAACAAACCATTAGTTCAAAGACCATCAACAAACCAAGTGCAAAAATTCTGCAATTACTGCAAGAGGAACGGACATTTAATCAACGAATGTAGAACAAAACCCAACGTTCAAAATTCACCATCGACATCTCAACAACATCAACAACAACAAAAAACGTTTAGAACCCCTGTCGGTTATCAAAACCAAACAAGAACTGAAAATGTGCAGCAAAACACATTCCAAAGAAGACCAAACATCGTGTCATCACCGAATACATTTCAAAATCGACCAACAGTAATTCAAACAAACCCAAACATCTATCGTCAAAATAACGCCCAACGAACACATCACGTGAACTTCGAAAATCAAACAGACAACTACGGAAATTTTCAGTTAACCCCACCAACAGACGACCCTCCGAATTCATCCCAGGAATTCCAAGAACAAACCAACAACTCAACGACATTAGAATCGCAAATGCAAACAATGAATTTAAACGAAGACTTCGACCCAAATATGAATTTCCAAGACCAAGCTTTCACCAACTTCACACAGTAAAATCCCAAAATCTATACTACATCACAGACATAACTAACAAATTTAAAATATTAGTCGATAGCGGAGCAGGCCTTTTATTATTCAAACCCAAACTTGCAGAAAAATATAAAATATTCCCAGAAAATATCAACATACACAAGCGAAAAAATCCTAATAAAAGAATCAGTAAACATACCGTTTAAAACAGGAGACCCACATAAAGTTTATGTTCATGATATAGACATAGAATTCGATGGACTTCTAGGAGCAGATTTTCTCGAACACTATGATTGTACATTAGACATAAAAAACAAAATTCTAACAACAAACTTTAGCCCTATAAAAATGTTTAAAGCAAACGAAGACGAAGCAGAAAACTTATTATCACAGAAACTCGCAGAACTAGAAAAACCCGAAAAAAACTCAAAATCAAAGAGTGACACGCAACAGGATATCCTAAGAATCAAATGCATAACTTAGCTGTCTATCGTCTGCATTCTCATAATTGATACACTGTTGAAGACTTTTGTATATGTTTGCCGTGTAAATACAGAAAAGAAATGGTGCAAGTACTGAACCCTGTGGGACTCCACACAAGACACGTTCCTCATTCGAACTTCCATTACAGGTCTCCACAAACTGTCTTCTGTTAAACAGATAGTTTTTTTATTAGTTTAATAGCTGATTCTGAGAATATTTTAGCAAAAGGTGAGAGGATAGATATCTGGTCTTAAATCATTGCAGTCCAGTACCACATCATTCTTAGGCAAGGGAAAAACTTTATAAATTTTCCACAATCAGGAAAAGTCGAAGTTAGTATACAAGAGTTAAAAATATTCACAAGATATGGGAGAACGAACGGACAACACAGATTGATCATATTTATGTCCACGCCATCCGGTCGTGTAGCCCTCGATTTAATACTATTTACATATTTTAGAACAGTATCCTCGTCTATAAGGGAAAAACTAAAGAATTCATCAAAATTATCGCATAAATTAAAATTATAAAACTGAATAAGATCTCTGTCTGGGATAACAAGACTGGAACTCTGTAAAAATGTTTATTAATGGTTCCTGGATTATTTAAGTTCTCAGGCAAAGAATGAAATTTTTTATTAGAGTATATACCTACACTTCTTATTGTTTTCCATAAATATCGAGTACTATTCTTCTTCCGGACACAAGATTCAAGGTAGCTCTTCCTCTCCCTAGCTATTGCATTATTGGTCTCATTTCTTATTTGCTTATAATATCGCCAATGCGCGGGAGATTTTGATTTTTTGTATCTGTCAAATGCTTTGCTTTTTAAATTGCTCATCTTTTTTATTGTATATGTAAACCAAGGCTTTTTAGTTGTAAATTCTCTAACTGGAGCTATTGTATCAAATAATGTCAATATTAAATTATTGAAAGTTGACACTTTGAGATCAATATTATCAATTAGTAAGATATTTTCAAAAGAGGTAAGAGAAAGTAGATGGTTAAGATATTCCTCATCCACTCTGCCTAGTATTCTGGTTTTGAAAGTCCTAGCACTTGGTTTTTGCCTTCCCAAAGACCAGTGAACAAGCTATAGCGAGCAAGGCTATAGCTAACAGTTTTTATGTTGATGATTTGCTAATAGGAGCAAATTCTGAAGATGTTATTTTAGAGTCTCAGCGTGACATTTCTGCAATTCTATCGAGTGGAGGTTTTGAATTGCCTAAATTATTATGCAATAAACCATCACTGTGTAACAAGTTTCATATTAGTGAGAATTTGGAAGCAAGTATTTTACATTTAGGAGGGAATAAACCTACTAAAACGCTAGGTATTTTTTTATGATTCGTTTTTCGATTTAATATGATATTACATAAATGATAAGAAACCTAGTCAACCTATTACAAACCAATTACTATTATAAATTAGTAGTCATATTTTAGATCCCATGGGATTATTAGATCCAGTGATAATACGGGCAAAAATGATCTTACAAAAATTATGGCAAGAAAAATTATGTTGGCATCAAGAAGTACTAAAATACTTATGCAAGAGTGACATGTATTATGTCAAGATTTAGCGTTATTAAATAATCTTCAAATTAAAAGACTATATCAATTTACTATGCGTTACATCAAGGATTGCACTCATTCAAAAAAAAATTCCTTTCCAGGTGTTGGGAATAGAAACGCCCAGTATTCATATTTTAATTGTTTTACTTATATTGCCACCATATTTTTGTTTAACACTTTTAATTGTGTTTTTAATTGTTAATGTCATTAGAATTGAATTTAATAAAAACGTCAGTCAGTCGCAATGTATTTTTCTTAATAAAAAATAGAGACAAGACATAACAATTGGCATCCCTTAATTAAATATGTCTAATCTTGAAGCTTTAAAGAAGATCCGCAGTCAAACAAGACGATTTTTTACAAACAAGGCCAAAGAAGTCGATGCTGCAACCCAAATTAGAGAGGTAGATAAAATCTCACTTCAAACGCTAATGGTGCAACTTGAAGACAAATTTAAAAGCCTATGTGAATTAGACGAAAAAATCGTAAATTTGATGGTATCTTCCGAAACTACATCTGACGACGATTTAAGTTCAGAGATGGAAACTGCAGAGGAGTATAAGAATGATTTTCTGCAATATCAAGTAAAAATTCAAAATCTTATAAATCCGATTTCTGTGACAGTTCAAACATCAACTTCACAAGACAGGGTGGAGTATATTACGATTCAACAAAGACAAGAAACAAATAAAAGGCGATTTTACCTACCAAAGTTAGAACTGAAGAAATTCAACGGCGACGTAAAAAATTGGATTGGTTTTTGGAGCCAGTTCAAGAAGATTCATGATGATCAAGAAATGGATACTGATGACAAGTTCCATTATTTAATCCAATGTATGGACGACGATTCGCCAGCGAAAGAATTGGTTAAAAGTTTTCCACCATGTGGAGAAAATTATGAAAAGGCCATACATCAGTTGAAAAACAGGTTTGCCAGGGATGAATTCCTAGTCGAGGTATATGTTTGCGAATTATTAAATTTAGTACTACAACAAGCAACTCACAACACAGGTATGTCTTTATCAAATTTATACGATAAACTCGAAACTCAGTTGAGAGCTTTGGAAACCTTAGGAGTTACAAGCGAAAAATATGCAGCAATGCTTTGCCCGTTAGTAGAGTCTTCTTTGCCAGAAAATATTTTAAGAACATGGCAAAGGCATCGTACAAGCTATAAAAATATGAGTTCTGCATCAACTGTTGATAATTTAGCTAATAACTATCTTAAACTTTTGATAGAGTTCGTGAAAACCGAGGTCGAAAACGAAGAAAGAATAGCCTTAGTTAAGAGAAGTTTTAGACAGGACAAATATCAAGAAGACATCACACCGACAGCTGCAACAATCTTGTCTACAGGTCAGCAAACGAAGTGGTCAGGTATGTAGCATAGTTGGCAACATTGCCTTCTGTCAATTGCTAATTGTGAATGTCATTATTAATAAACCACTTGTTATTCGACTACACACAAAGAAGGTTGTATTATTTATAACCTCCATCCTCCATGTTCCAATATCAATATAATGTTATAATAATATATAATATAACACATGGCGCAGACGAATCCGAACTAATCGCTTGTAATTATAATCATCGACAAATTAGACTGCAATAATGGATTTTAGAGGAATACCTCCCATGAGATTTTCTGGGAATTTGTCAGAAAATTGGTCGTTTTGGAAACAACGATTTGTAACATATTTAAAAGCAACAGAGATATGTAAGAAAGAGGAATCCACGCAATGTGCACAGCTTCTCACATTAATTGGTGTAGAAGGTATTCGTATTTACAATACATTTGTTTTTGAGCATGCTGAAGTAGACAAAATTCAAGTATTGCTAAACAAATTTGAGCAGTATTTCATGCCAAAGAAGAATCTGACGTATATGAGGCACAAACTTCTCACACGTAGGCAGCACGATGGTGAAACTGTAGAACAATATATTACAGAACTGAAGAATATGGCCTTAAGCTGTGAACTAGGTGATTTAAAGGACAGTTTGATCAAAGATCTTCTTATTTGTGGCTTGCGAAATGAGGTTACAAGAGAGAAATTATTACATGGTGACCACAATTCGTTGGATGATGTTATCAGGGTGTGCATAAGTGTGGAAGCTATGAAAGAGTGTAACAAAGTAATCACTAATGGACATGGAGCAAATGAGGTGTGTATTGATGCGGTAACGAGAAACCAACAACAGAAACGCAAGTACAGAAATCCCGAAGAACGTAAGTGTAGGAGATGCAGCAGACTTCATGGTTATGGTAAATGCCCAGCCTATGGTCAAAAATGCAACAAGTGTGGTGGTATGAACCACTTCTCATCTTCCTGCAACGTCAATAAAAGGGACGGTAACATTTCTTATTATAATAAGTCTGAAAACTTTTATAGGAAAAGTAACTTTAAAGCAAAGTTAAGAAATTACAAACAGTCTAGTACCGTATCTTCTGTTAGTCAAGTAAGAAACGTAGATAATTGTAATGATTTATCTAATTCGAATCCAAGAAATTCAGATCTATAGGGACAAGTTTTAGACATTTGTGAAAATAATTTTCTCTTCGTAGGTAGCATCACTGAAATGGAACAAGGAATCGTGTGTGGCGTAGAATGCGAGTCATGGGTGGCAAACGTATTAATAAATGAACAAGAAGTACGGATGAAAGTTGACACGGGGTCTATGGCTAATATTATACCTGTTGGAATATTACGTAAGATTAGTTTTGATTTTAATAATTTGAAACAAACTAGTGTGTCTTTGGCCTCTTATACTGGAGATCCTCTGCCGATAATCGGAGAATGTTATTTAAATTGTACATATAATAATATCGAAAAAGCTTTAAATTTTTATGCTGTTGATTTGGATAGTTGTTGCTTGTTGGGTCTCAAAGCGTGTCAGCAGTTTCAGTTGATAAATATACATTCAGTGGACAAAATCGAGCATTTTCCCGCTGCGGATTTTCGTAGTTTAATAAATAAATACGATTTTCTATTTAGTGGTGTAGGCTGTCTAAAGAAACCCTACCACATTGAGTTAAAAGCAGATGCAAAGCCGTTGGCTTGCTTGCCTAGAAGAGTACCTTTTGCGGTTCAGGAAAAATTGCGAGAGAGTTTGAATCAGTTAGAGAGGGATCGAATGATAGTTAGGGACGAAGGTAGTGCTGAGTGGGTTAATCCAATTGTACTGGTCCATAAACGTCTCACAAATACAATTAGAATATGTTTAGATCCATTTGCTCTCAATAAGTATATAAAAAGGCATTATTTCCATATCCCAACAATTGAGGAATTAACTTCCAAGTTTGCGGGTTGTAAAGTATTCAGTACTCTGGATGCTTCCCAGGGTTTCATGCAAATTAAACTTGATTATGAGAGTTCGAAACTATGTACTTTCGCAACACCCATGGTGCGATATCGTTTTCTAAGGTTGCCGTATGGATTGGCAAGTGCACCCGAGGTGTTTCAGGAACGTATGGCGGAAATTTTTGGAAATATTGAGGGTTGTGACGTGTACATCGATGACATAATTGTCTATTCTGGCGACATGCGTTGTCACCTCAAGACTTTGTCAACAATTTTTGAGAGGGCTAAACAGTATAATATCAGATTTAATAAGGCTAAGTGTAAATTCGGTTTGAGTAAGGTTCGCTATATGGGTCACATTTTTTCCGAAGGAGGTATAGCACCTGATGATACAAAAGTAGAGGCAATAAAAAATATGCCGACCCCTCAAAATAAGCAGGATGTACAGAAATTCCTAGGTTTAGTAAACTATGTGGGTAGATTTATCAACAATCTATCCGAGAAGACGTCAGTATTGCGAAATCTTCTAAGAAAGGACTTGTGTTTCGTTTGGGCTGAAGAACAACAAAAATGTTTTGATATGTTGAGGAATATTGTCAGTCAAACCCCGGCTCTTAGATTTTTCGACCCTAATCTGCCTGTTACCATCACCGTGGATGCTTCTCAGAATGGTATGGGGGCGGCGATTGTTCAAGATGGCGTTCCTTGTGCCTATGCAAGTCGAGCATTCACTGAGTGTCAAAAAAGATATGCACAAATTGAAAAGGAGTTATATAGTATACTTTTTGGCTGCATTAAGTTTCATCAATATGTTTTCGCTGGGAGATTTGTGGTTGAAACTGATCATAAGCCCTTAATTTCAATTATAAAGAAACCTATTAATTCGTGTCCTGCTAGACTACAGCGTATGCTTATTCAGCTTAGAAAATATGATTTTGATCTGGTTTACAGACCTGGAAAAGAACTTATAGTTGCTGATGCTCTGTCTCGCGCTTATGAAAACAAAATATTTGAAGATAATATTGATCTAGAGATAGACGAACAAGTTTGCTTAGTGTCTGGGTTTTTAAATGCAACTAACGAAAAAAGAGAACAGATTAAAATGCTAACATCTAAAGATACAGAACTATCCGTTTTAAAAAATCAAATTAAAGTCGGTTGGCCTAATAACATTAAGGCCGTACCAGAAAATATAAGGTTTTATTTTAGATTTAGAGCAGAAATAACGGAGGCTGATGATCTTTTGTATAAGGGGACAAAACTTATAGTACCGCTAGCTCTTAGAAGAGAGTTTCTTGAAAAGTTACATCTGGGCCACCTAGGAGTAAATAAAATATGTAATAAAGCTAATAATTCTTTTTACTGGCCTGGTATGAATAAGTCTATATCCGACATGGTTTTGGCCTGTGACGTCTGTCAACGACATCAAAAATCTAATCCTCCAGGGCCTATGATATCTCATGAAGTGCCACATATTCCTTGGTACAAAGTAGGTGTAGATATATTTCATTTTGATAATAGTGCATTTCTGGTTGTTGTTGATTATTATTCTAAGTATTTTGAGATTAAGAATCTGAATAGGGATCTAACTAGTGAAAATGAATCGTCAATTTGAAATCTGTTTTTTCGTGTCACGGGATACCTACCATTTGTGTTTCGGATGGAGGTCCTGAATTTTCGAGTTTGATTTTTAAGAAATTTTCAAGAGATTGGGAATTTCAACACATTGTAACATCGCCGAGATATCCTCAAAGTAACGGAACTGTGGAAAGAGCAGTTCAGACTATTAAATCAATTTTAAGGAAATGTAAAGATGACAATACTGATCCTTATTTAGGTTTGTTAAATTATCGTAATTCTCCTTTAGAAGGACAAAGCTCTCCAGCGAATATTTTATTCAATAGAAATCTTAAGGACTTGATTCCAATTCAGGCATCTCATTTTGAACCTAAATTGTATAATAAAGCAAGATTTGATAATCATGTTACGAACTCTAAGATAGGACAAAAAATATTGTATGACAAAAAAGGCGTAAAACTACGACCTGATTTTGATATTGGCTGTGATGTATTAGTAAAAAAATATCCTAATGACTGCTGGAGAGAGGCTGTAATATTAGAAAAAGTGGGTATTCGAGCGTATAGAGTAAAGTTCAAAGATGGAAGGGTGTTAATCCGTAATGAAAAATTTATTAAATTATATAAAAAACCTTTAGAAATGATGAACACTCTCCCATCTTCTAGTTCTAGTAATGTTAGTGATAATGACCAGTTGCATGACGGAAAATATGTATATGTGCCTGTATTATATAATGACGAGGATACCGATTCGAATTATGTTAGTGTAGATTTACAAACTGAGTCTGATAATTCGACTGAGTCAGTCATAGATAACGAGGTTGCAGATAGTACAATACTTGATGCAGATTTTTTGGATGAGTCCACTGTTTTGAAAAACCTTGATAAAGGGAAAGCTAGAAATTTGGTATCATCTAATAGCACCCGCTCAAATAGTCGTACAGAAGATCATAGCACAGAAAGTCTTCTAAGGGAAGAATCGTCTTCTGATAGTTTTAAAGATGTATCTAGTAATATTTTTAACTCAGTTACAAAGTATGGCAGGGAAATTAAAAAACCGAGTAAATATTCGCAATACATATTTTTCGATTAATGCGACAATAATTAATAGTATAACATGAAGTGTTATCCTTATAAGGGGGAGATAGAGATGTGATTTTGAGGTTATTACATAAATATACTCATAGCGTTATAGATAAACTGTTTGTGAGATTAGCTAGTAAAACTAAACTGTGTTTCGTTGTTTTTATTTATAAACAGTTTTGTGAGTTGGAATTACATGTATTGTTGTAAAATAATGTATATACTTAAATGTTTGTAAACGTATTATATTATACTAGAGGAACGAAAATGTCTAGTGTATGAAATGTTTCAGTTTAGTTATCATACATGATGTATTGCTAGCATTAAAAGGGGAGATGTAGCATAGTTGGCAACATTGCCTTCTGTCAATTGCTAATTGTGAATGTCATTATTAATAAACCACTTGTTATTCGACTACACACAAAGAAGGTTGTATTATTTATAACCTCCATCCTCCATGTTCCAATATCAATATAATGTTATAATAATATATAATATAACACAAGGTAAACCAAAAAACAAAAGTGAGTTCCACAAGAATTTTGAAAAATCTATTTCATGTTGTTTTTGTGATAAAAGCAATCATTCAAGTCAGGATTGTTTTAAAGCTCAATCTATGTCCTTGGAAGACAAACGCAAATGCCTTACCAACAAAAAATACTGTCATAATTGTTTGAAACCAAATCATGTAAGCAAAACTTGTAGAACTGCAGTTAAATGTGTTGTATGTGATAAAAGACACTACGCTGTCATGTGTCCTGATTTGAACGATAGGAAACAGAAGAGTTTTGATGTTACATCTGAGAACACTCTGATTAATATACAAAAAACAGAGACCTTATTGCAAACTTTATTCGTCAAAATCGTAAATGGTGATAAAATTGAAACAATACGAGCATTATTGGATAATGCCTCACAGAAGTCATATATCTTGAGTAGCTGTGCAAAGAAGCTAGGTCTGAAGTCGTGTGGTAGTGAAACATTAATTCAGTGTAGTTTTGGTGGAATAGAAACTACTCCATGTATTCACGCCAAATACAAAATTTTCATTCAAAGCCAAGACGGATCGTATAGCAATGAAATTCAAGTTTCTGACCAAAATAAGATTTCTAACCCTATTCCCAAAATTTCAGACAAAAATCTTATCGAAAAATTAAGAGCCAAAAATATTGTACTAAGTGATAGTTTATCAGATCCCACTGAGATTTCTCTGCTCATAGGATCAGATTGTCTAGGCATGTTCTGTACTGATTCGGTAGAAAAGATTTCTGATAAAGTTCTAGCTATAAAAACACATCTTGGCTGGACATTGTTTGGACCACAAAATGTCACATCAGTCAATTCTTGCAGTGCTATATCACTATTAACTTCTTCTGCATCTCTCTCTGATCTTTGGAGTCTTGATACACTCGGTATAAAAGATCCGATTAAAGTAAAGTCTAACGAATGTCTCGACGCTGATACGCTAAACTTCTTCCGTAACACGGTTGTATTAAATGACGACGGCAGGTATGAAATCAACTTTCCCTGGGTAGATGGTCATCCTAAGTTAGAGCAAAATTTCAAATTAGCCGAAAAAAGACTTGGAAGTACCACAAAAAGACTGATTTCATTACAAAAGTTGCAAGAATACAATGCTGTTTTTGAAGAGTGGTTGAACTTAAAAATCATTGAACCTGTACCAGAAATTGAAAGGGGTAATATCTGTCATTATTTGCCACATCATGCTGTGTTAAAAGAATCTGAAATTACAAATATCACAACCAAAATTCGACCTGTTTTCGATGCTTCTGTGAAAGATATTAATGGTAATTCACTCAATGATTGCTTAGAAAAAGGACCTAATCTAATCGAACTGATTCCAAATCTTTTACTGAATTTTCGTATTAACAATTATGGTGTAATTGCTGATATCAAAAAAGCATTTTTACAAATCAGTCTCACACCTAAAAATCGTGATTTTGTAAGGTTTTTGTGGTATGATGATCTAGAAAATCAAAATTTACAAATTTTTCGACATTGTAGAGTTGTGCTTGGAGTTTCATCAAGTCCCTTCCTACTTTCTGCCACAATCAATTATCACCTAGAGAACACTTCCAAAGAATTTCCAGAAACCAGTTCTATTTTAAAGACATCTTTCTATGTAGATAATTGCGTATGTAGTATTGATAGTGAAGATGAATTAAGGAAATTTATCAATGAAGCGAAATATTTAAGGAATCTAGGAAAATTTGAGTTGAGAGGTTGGGTTTCGAATGGAGTCATGAATGATGTTCTTTATGACCTTCCTGAAAGTAATTTTGTTTCCGTTTTGGGACTTCTATGGAATTTTAAATCAGATAATTTTTGTGTTGATTTAGAATTTCTAAAAAAATGATCTGTGATACCCTTAACAAAACGAGGTTTATTATCTGTCGCCCAACGCATCTTTGACCCAATTGGTTTCACTACCCCAGTTACGCTCATTCCTAAAACTCTACTACAAGAAACGTGGAAATTAAAAATTCCTTGGGATTGCAAACTGCCAGAAAATATTGAAAAGAAATTTGTTAAATGGATGAATGAATTACAAATATTAAGGTTTTGTACTGTTCCAAGACATCTATCAAAATTGCCTATTAACATTAAAACAGCCACCATTCACGTCTTTTGTGATGCTAGTAAAATATCATTCGCTGCTTGTTTATTTCTAAGAGTTACATTTGAGAATCAAGTAACAGTACAGTTATTAGGAGCCAAGTCCCGAATTTCTCCTTTAAAGGAAACTACATTACCGAGATTAGAATTACTAGCTGCTGTAATAGGAACAAGACTATACAATACCGTTAGAGAACTAGAAATATTCAAAGATTTGAAAACATATTTTTGGAGTGATTCAATGATTGTTTTAGCGTGGATAAAAACAAAAGCTTCGTGGAGTACATTTGTTGGGAATAGAGTGAAAGAAATTTGCACTGTAAGTAAACCAGAAAACTGGAATCATGTACCTGGAACAATGAATGCAGCTGATCTTCCCTCAAGAGGTTGTAGCGCAAAAGTTCTTTTGGAATCCAAATGGTGGTATGGGCCAAACTGGTTAAGAGAAACAGAAGAAAACTGGCCGAAAACAGAAATCGTTTGTTCGAAGAATGAGTTGGAAATGGAAATTAAAAAAAACGTGAATACTCTAATAATACAAGAAAAAATTAGTGAAGGTTTTAATAAATTAGATAAATATTCTCATATTATTTCAATGATCGGTTGGATATACAGGTTTGTTCAGAACTCGAAACGAAAGCATCATAAAGAAAAACTAAGCAAATTAAAGTATCTAACATGCGAAGAAATTGAAAATGCAGAATATAAATTAATACGGTTGATTCAGACAGAAACACTGAAAGAAAACAAAAAGTTTTTTAAGAATATGACCGTTTATAAAGACAAAGAAGGCATTTATAGAGTTAAGACAAAAATTTTATTTGCAGAAGAAGATTTTAACTTTAAATATCCCATAGTTTTAGCATCAAACCATAGTATAGTAAACAAACTGATTTTAGAACAGCATCGAAATTCATCCCATGCTGGAGTTCAGATTTTATTACGACTTTTAAGAGAAAAATATTGGATAACAAAAGGAAGAAAAACTGTACGACGAGTTTTAGAAAATTGTGTTATTTGTAAAAGACACCGAAGTAAACCATTAGAAACCGATTTTGCTCCTTTACCAGAAAGTCGTGTTTGTTTAGGAAAAGTTTTCGAAACTAGTGGAGTAGATCTAGCAGGGCCACTAATATTGAAATCAAAAGAAAAGGCATGGATTGTTGTATTTACATGTGCCGTCTATAGAGCGATTCACCTAGAACTTGTAAGAAGCATTTCAACACAATCATTTATAGAAGCTTTGCGAAGGTTTATATCAAGAAGAGGCCGAATTTTAAGATTTTATTCAGACAATGGAAGATGTTTTGTTGGTTTACATAATGACCTGAAAAATTTAAACTGGAATGAAATTATGATATTTTCTTCAGTACAAAGAATTCAATGGATATTCAATCCTCCTGCTTCGCCGTGGTGGGGAGGATGGTGGGAGCGAATTATAAGACTAATAAAAGAACTCTTACGACGTGTACTGGGTAAAGCATCCTTGTTTTATGAAGAGCGGCTCACTATACTCTGCGATTGCGAATCTGTAATAAACTCAAGACCATTGACTTATTTATCTGAAGATCCAGATGATCTTATTCCCCTAACACCGGCTATGTTTATCCAGGATATAACAACCAGCGATGTTCCAGATATAGATGAAATCGACAGAAAATCATTAATAATGAGATACAAATATTTACAAAAGTTAAAGGATGGTTTGAGGACTCGATTTAGGAAGGAATACCTGGCAACACTTGTTCATTATTTCATTAACCTGGAGACATAGTTCTGGTTGAAGTACAAAATTGCAAAAGAATAAATTGGCCTATGGCTCGAGTATTAGAAGTATTTCCTGGACGAGATAACATTGCGCCTGTTGCAAAGATTCGAGTTAATGGAAAAGATATAGTGCGACCATTTCAACAGCTATATCCACTCGAAGTTCATGCAACAAATCCATTAGTTCAAAAGGAAGGTTAAGTTGTTCCAATTCGGCAAATTGTAACGGGGGGAGAATGTTGGGAATAGAAACGCCCAGTATTCATATTTTAATTATTTTACTTATATTGCCACCATATTTTTGTTTAACACTTTTAATTGTGTTTTTAATTGTTAATGTCATTAGAATTGAATTTAATAAAAACGTCAGTCAGTCGCAATGTATTTTTCTTAATAAAAAATAGAGACAAGACATAACACCAGGCATGAGCCCTTCGCAGCCGTTTTAGCCACTAAGTGATCTATAGAAATTAAAAATTGTCTTGATTTAGTTATTCCGAAGATATACAGGATTTAAATTTTTTTAGTTAACAAAACAAAATTTTTATTTTACTAAATTACAGCTAACTCTTTGGGATTTATGATAACTTATGAATATTTGGCTAATTTAATTCTAACTTTTAAAAATCACGTCTTCTAAATGACCTCCTCCAACTTAACACATTTTTCAATATTAGATAAAAAGTAGTACATTACACGGCGTAGCAAACCTTCGTCTGTTCCTTCAACTTCTTCACGAATTTTAACTTTCAGTTCCTCGATTGTACCTGGACGACTCGCAAACACTTTGGCTTTTAAATATCCCCACAGGAAAAAATCGGGTGCCGTTATGTCGGGGACATCGAATCGAGAGAAATTACCCGGCCATTAAACATTTCTCCCAGGACCCTCATTGAGTTTCTGGCGGTATGAGCTGTTGCCCCATCTTGTTGGAATACTAAGGCATTGTTTAGTAATCCTCGTCTATTGAATTCTGGAATGAGAAATGTCTCTAGCATATTAACGTAGCGCTCGGATGTTACTGTTACAGCGCGGTTATTTTCATCCTCCAAAAAATAAGGGCCAATAATATCAAAAGATCCTACTCCACACCACACAACAACTTTTGGATTATGCAGGGTCTGTGTAAGGATTTCACAAGGATTTTCATTTGACCAGTATCTAAAATTCTGTTTATTGACCATGCCGTTCAAATAAAAATTTGCTTCGTCCGTCGGTCATTAGGAGACTGTGAATTGCTCCTTGATGTAAATCCAAAAATTCTTGCCTTGCTTCTTTATCTTAATTGCTAAGGTGCTGTGCCATTTGGTATTTATAGAGATGAAACTTTAATTCCCTTTGAAGAATTCGATCTAAGCTTACCTTCGATATTCCTAGGATAAGCGTTTGTCGATTAGCAGACCTTTTAGGACTGCTCGTAAACGCAATTCTAACTCGTTCAATATTTTCTGGTGTACAAACTGTTCTTCGACGTCCAGGTTTCTTCAAATTTTGTACAGAACCATTTTCACGCCAATGACGAACTCATAACTTAAGAGTTTTACAATTTGGCGCGTGTTGTTATTAAACTGACGCCGGGATGCACGCCTAACTTCTTCTATCGAATTGCTTCTTATGTAAGTTTCTACACAAAACACACGTTGTTGGACGAGTAATCTATGAAATTTCAAACGGATGTTGAAATAATGTCTCAATGCAAAATTATTATTGATGAAAACTAACAAACTTCTCGCAGAAAAATGACGCTCCACGAAATTATTAATTTAAAATTTATTTGTAACAGGCGCCTACTTGATTAATAATTTACTTAAATCCCAAAGGCTACAGAAGATAATCCCACAGAGAAAAACCGATTTAGTTATCTCGTAGGGAATTTATTAATAATCGGAAATGGGTAGTCTATTATAGGGAACCCGGTATTATTGGACAGATTCAATTATTACATTACATTTGATTAAGGGTTGTCCTGAAAGATGGAAAACTTTTGTCGTTAATCGCGTTAATTTCATTTTTCATTCAATCGTCATCTATGACGTGATTGGTGTGGCATATTTGTATTTTACTCTATCATTTTACTTACTTGAATGAACACTAGTTATGCAACACGTAGTACATTATTACTATATTGTCACACCCGGTATATTGTAATAAAAATATTGCATCCGGTCGAACTAGCTATTTTACGCTGATTAATAATTTTTAGAAGTTCATCAAAGTTTATACAAAAGTTCATGACTTTAACATCGGTATTGTATCTACTAGACAAAATTAGCTCACGGACATTTTTTCAAACAAGCGGTACGACGCTAGGAATAGACAATTTCATTGGTCTATATTGGTAAGAGTGGAAAATAGTAAAGTTATAAATATTGTTGTAACAGGAAGTTACAGGGGATTTGGATTTCCACTTCGGTGTAGTAAAGATTGATAATAATAATAATAACACTCTTTATTCATAAGGTACATACATAAGTACATAGAATGCGTCAAGAATTGAATGAAATTACATTTAAAAATAGAATTGTATAAAAGACAAATATTGTAAAATTACATTACAGAATCAAGCACGAATTCAACAAATTGTATAAAAGACACACACATTATAAAATTAAAATTAAATTACACAGTCAAGCATGAATTGAACAATCAAAATATTCACTCAATGAATAAAATCTGTTATCCAGCAGCCAATTTCTGACTTCATTTTTAAATTTACTGGCGGTATTTATTAATTTCAAGCGCACAGGCAAATTATTGGAAATTTTTATTGGCTTATATAAGAACTATTCGCTGAAAGGGAGAGCCTGTGCATCGGTAATTTTAAATTCAACCCACATCTAAGTTCATAGTTCGATGATTGATTAGTGTTTGTAAAGTTACTGATATGTGAATATACATAGAAAACACATTGTAAAATATAAATTGATATTACTGTTAATATCCTCAGATCTTTAAACAATTGACGACAGGAGTATCTTGCAGGTTTAAATGTCATCGTTCTAATGATCCTCTTTTGTAATAGAAGTATTTCATCTATGCGTCGTGAGTTACCCCACAACACAATAGCATAACATAAAACAGAGTGAATATTAGCAAAATAGAACGACCGCAATACATCGACGGAAACAAAGCTTCTCATCTTCCAGATTAAAAAGGAAAACCTGCAAAGTTTGCCCGAAATAGCCTCGATTTGCTTATACCAATTTAATTGTGAGTCAATCTCCACGCCTAAGAATCTTACACAGGATTTTTGTACAAGCCGATGATCGCCATTCCCAACCCTAATGCTATAGTCCACCTCTCTAGCCGAGAAGTGTATATGGTTTGTCTTCCCCAAATTCAGCACCAGACCATTAGTGTTACAATAACCTCGCATCTGCTCCAAACAGTCATGTACCTTTGATCTTAGATGCCCAACATTATCAGCAGATAATATCGCTGAGGTATCGTCTGCAAAAAGCGTTATGTGTTCTGTGGAGTCTATGTATCTGGATATGTCGGAAATAAGCAATATGAATATCAGGGGTCCCAACGTACTGCCTTGCGGAACACCGACATTTAACTCCAGAATTGATGATTCTACAGTTTTACCGCCACGGTTGAGACTGACCGTTTGTTTTCTCGATGTAAGGTAAGATGCTAACCATTGTAAAGGTGTTCCCCTAACACCAAAACTATGAAATTTGGATAAAATTGTCTGTTGATCTACCGTCTCAAAAGCTCGTGTATAATCAAAGAATAAACCCGAACACTTCAGCCTTTCCTCCAATGTCCTCAATACGCCACCGACGAACTGAATAATGGCATCCTGGGTAGATAAACCCTGCCTAAAACCAAATTGGTTTCCACCAATGATGTTGTATTTGTTTACAAATTGGACAAGTCGTCGGTAGTACGCATTTTCAAAAACCTTTGAAAAAACTGACAACACAGAGACACCTCTATAGTTACAAATACTCACAGGATCCCCCTTCTTGAAGATAGGCACAACCCTGGCTAACTTTAATTGATGGGGAAATTTGCCTTCAAGAAAGGAACAGTTTACCAAGTGCGTTAAAATAGGCGCTATATACTCAATTACGGTCTTCAATAATGAACATGGGACACCATCAGGACCACTTGAATACTTCCGTGTTACCCTACGCAAGATATTACACATTTCATTCTCATGAACAGGGTAGAGAAAAAAGGAATCACCAACAATATCCGGCAGTCTCTGGCTGGACCGAGCTTCATTCGACTCAGTAATAGTGTAACCGTATTGTAATTAGCGGATGTTATATACATTCAGAAGAATACTAATGTTATAGTTTCATCCAAATGAACTCCGATATGCTATTCAATTGGTTACGGGTTCGATTCCATATTTTACGAGCGGTTTAAAATAACGAAGAACAAACAAAGAATATCAACTTGAATAATAACAGAATCAAATTATTATATGAACAAACAAACAACTAAAATAAGCTTTATTAATCTGTACTGAAGTAATGCAAAATTTACTTACCAATATAGTATTCATCACTATCTGTCACCGACTTTAATTAAAAACAAGTATTTAATTGGTGGACCTTTTTGTCACTAATTTATTGAAAACTTTATTAGAAATCAAACACAAAGTTTGTGGGCTAAACACAACTAATTTAATAATTAAAACTAATTAAAGAAATTTAATAACATTTAATAACAAATAAAGAAATAAATATGTATAAATAAAAGATAGAGAAAGAATAAAACAATTAAGTAATAATGAGAATTTAAAAGAAAATCGTAGTTATTACTTGTACTAATTAAAATAGGAAAAATTAATATAATTCGAATAATTATATTAATTTCTATACGAGACTTTAACATAGTAGTGAAAACGGAATTTATTTCAATTACTAAAGAAATAACTTTAAACTTTATAAACAAAAACTGATTAAACAAAAAGGCCTTCAATTAAAAGTATATCAAAACTTACGGAACTTTATACAAATCACAATTTCGAAATAAAAAGAAATGAACTTAGTCTTTAAACAAAAACTAGAAAATAATTCTTAACTGATAATTTACTAAGTTCAAAAACAAATTAAAATATTTAATTTAAAATTTATAATTAGAGAAAACACTTCTTTATTCAACCAAGACCAAGACCAATCTGAATATTTAGACCAACGGTTATTTTAAACATGTCATTCTTCGAATAAGAAAAACACGGTCTATCTCTTTCTAGTCCTATTTATCTTTACAGAGTCTTTATTACTTTTCAACGGATATTAGACAAAAAAAAAAGGTTTCTTCTAGATAATTCTTTATCATAGGCACTTTACTTGCAGGGGTTGTAAAAACCCATATCAATAAACGACAAAATAAACAGAAAGTATCCCCTTACATTTTTGTGACTAAGTTTAGAACATTTGTATATAATCTACCCAAATAATATTCCCAAACTAATATAAACTATAAAGCTCAGACATAACCACAGGGCCGGACAACAGGAAATTCCATTCCCGTTCGTTTTATTACAATAGCTATAATGGAGTTAATAAAGTACGCATTAAATGCCTCCGCAGCATGTCCATCATCTACATACTCATGGCCATCACCATCCGCAAATGCAGAAGGGTACCGACGCTCTCCATTCAGATCAACCTCCTCATTGATTATTTTCCAGCAGACCTTCGATTTATTGTTTGATGAATAGTAACGAGAATTATTATAAGCTCTCTTGGCATCAATTATCTGTCTTTTGTGTTTTCTATGCCAAGTATTATATAGTTCCTTAATATTATGATCTTTGAAAATTTTACATTGATAGTCTAAAGCTCTGAGAAACTCTCCCCCAGCGACTATATCAGGTGTTACCCAACCATTGTGTGCCTTTCGATTCTTATACTTGACAGTTTTCAGTGGATAACACAAATCTACTATGTCATAGAACCTATTACTAAATTGCTCGAATTTAGCATCGAAATCGACAGCACTTAAAACACCAGCCCAAGTCTCCCGATGTATATGACACTTAAACATATTAACATTAAATTCGTCAGCAAAATATCTCTTATTATATTGGATGTTATCTTTAGATACTGGAGTTAAAATTTTAAAACTTACAACCAAATAAAAATGATCAGACAATTCTGTGTTTTGAACAACTGATGACAAAAGATCAACATAGTTATTAGAAAAAATGTTATCTATTATGCTCTTCGATTCACCCTGTACACGAGTATAGTCGAAAACACATTGAGACAGATTGAAACTTCTTAAAAGGTTCAAAACCTCAGCAACATTTCTCGTATCATTACTTGCAAAATCAATATTAAAATCTCCACACAATAAAAGATGTCTATCTTGAAATTGAAGATTGTTTAAAAATATTTCTAATTCCAATTTAAATTCACTTAAATTTGAATGAGGTGCTCGATATAAGCACACAATATGATAGCGCTTACCAGACATCTGAAGTTCTGAACAGCATATCTCAAAAATACTCTCCGATGCCCTCACTAAAATATCTTTGGTGCAAGAAACCAAATCTAATCTCACAAAAATGGAGACTCCGCCGCCTCTAAAAGAACGTGAAAAATAACTAATCAATTTATATTGACTAAGCCTCAGTGCTTCAATTTCATTGGATTTACACCAGGTTTCTGATAGGCAAACAACATCCGGATACTGTTGCTGCATCAGCAATAAGTCAAGTTCAACAGTTTTTGAACGCATACTTCTGATATTAAGATAGAAAACACGAATTCGATTCACTTCAGATATCTCATCATGCACACTCGACTTCTTGGGCTGGTTTTGTACATTCAATATATTGTGCTTACTCATCTTGAAGGTATCACAGAAAAAACCTGTTCCCACATTGCATTGAAGAGAGTGGTTGGGGACTTGGCGGCTCGGACCATGAAGTCTCCCCGCGTTGGAGCATATGGGTATGTGTGCGAAAGCTCCGCCAGGTTCTCTAACCACAAAACTCTCTTTTTTGGGGTTTTTGAGTAGTGTCTTAAAGTTTTACGGTTTGTCAACGCGAGTTTATAGTACTAGTATAATTATTATAATTCTGAACGTTTCTTTTTTAAACTAAAAAAGATCAGCTGTGTCAAATATATTTGTAATGTAAGTACCAATTTTTAATTATTATAATTGTTGATTTTTGATACTTGTCCTTTTTCACCGAATTGATTTTCTCATATTTTAAATAGTTGATTTAATAAATAATAATTAGTAATATTCATCTGACTTTCCTTTTATTTTAATATAATTTCTTTCAATTTAATCAAATAACTATTAACTGAGAGACGCCGCTCAAATACAGACCGTCACTCGTTTACGAGGGAGAATCAATAAGATCCTCTTTCGTGAGCGTGATGTAAGTGGGCGATTCTCGAGTAGCTCAACAAGCCAAGCGAGTTAACTTTTAATTATTATAATTATTAATAGTTTTTAATACTTATTCTTTTTCCATTAAATTGATTTTCATATTCTGAAAAGTTTATTTTTTTGTGACAATATCCAAGGAGAGAACGCTATGTTTTGACATCAGACTGAAATACATTATCATCGTATTAGGTACGCAGTATCGGCGTCATTACCCTTTGATTTGTTTTACTATAATATTACTTAGTTGTTAAGTGTAATTTAAGTTACCAGTTTGTCTTTAGTATTTTATATATTATTTACTTATAATTAAAAATATAATTAAAACAAACGCTCGTGTTTTAATATATAAAAAAGCCAATGTATCAAGAATATAACATGGTGACATCGGTAAACGTGTATAAGTAAGGTGAATTCCTAAATAATATTACTAAAAGACGGTATTGACGGTAATAATAAACTGGGTAAACGGGATAAATCGTGTGAAATATTGTATTTTTATAGCACAAAACTTTGGTTATCAAAATTACTATATAAATAATGTCAGAACCAAGCCGGGCACCAGACAATTTTAGTTTTACGGGGGACATTCCTAACAACTGGAAATTGTGGAAGCAAAAATTTGAATTGTACTTGCTTGCAAGTGGCAAAAGTGAAAAGAAAGACAATGATAAAATTGCAATAGTACTAAATTTATTAGGAGATGAAGGAATTAAAATATACAATACATTCGAATATGGTGAAGGCGAGGATCCACAAAAAATCTCGGTAATAATATCCAAATTTGATACACACAATAAATTTAGTATATGAACATTTTAAGTTTTTTAAACGAGAACAGTTACAAGGCGAAACTATTGATCAGTTCATCGCAGCTCTTAAACAACTTTCCTCAACGTGCGATTTCAAAGAAAAAGACATTCTCATACGAGATCGTATAGTTTTAGGCGTGCGGGATCCGCGTATTCAGGAAAAACTGTTACAAAATGCTAATTTCGAGTTAAACGAAGCAATAAATAAATAAATCTTCTTTGCAGAGTTCTCGAATGAAAAAAACTTGCTTTATGTACTGGTCAACTCGTCTATCAGGATTTGCCACCCTTTATCAGGAGAACTCAGATTTAATTCCTCTAAAAGGACGCATTATGTCATGTCAACATGTGCCGTTGAAAGTCCATTTTGGACTAGGTTGACGGTATAGAACAAATGCCTTAGGACATTTGTCTCAGTCTTTGACTACATGAAATATTGAAATTTGATCCAATGTTCCGTCAAAAAGTCCCATAGGTACTCTTTGAGTTGGGACTCAATTCGAGGCTCTTGGTTTCCGTTAGAAAGTACGTATTTAATAATTTATTTTATTTTCTATGACATATTTGGGATATATTTTACCGCACCTCACCAATATGATTAACCACTCAGATCAGGAGCAGCCCTTCGGCTCCACTAGTCATAGTAATACTGTGAAATATGCAAACATAAAGAAAAATTACTTTAAAGTGAAGGAACGAAAAAATACAATAAATCTTACCTTGCACTTCACCGCTTTCTTTATTATCAAATATCATAATGTAATATTATGATATAAAAATAGAAACTCAGCAATAGAAATTCAACTACACATTAACTTAATTAATTTTGCATAATTATATGAAACACTTAGCACCACAACATGGTTATTCGACATTTAAATTGCGATTGTTTGAACAATAAATTAAGAACAAAAACATCTCGAAACATTTTATATTTCTTTAAACAAAGCTTCTGTTTGTTAACTTTTAGATTAATAAACATTTATATACGTATTTCTGCCATTGTGTTAAGTCAATAGCAACTGTTTGACGATCAGTGTATTTAAGTGACACAATATTATTGTTAATGCGTTAATAAACAATGTAATTTGATCAGATGTATATTATTTATTAAATTTCGGCATCCATATTAAACAATCATTTTCCTGGCCGTTGAATTGATTGAGAAGGTCCAATAAATTGGCCAGCAAGGACTCCAGACCTCAGTCCACTAGATAATCTCGTTTGGGATGGTGGACACCGAGTAGATACAAAGCAATCATTACTTTATCGCATAATGGATGTGGTAGCTATAATAAGAAATAATGGCGACATGTTAGAGAGAAACTTCCATGGGCACCTATATTGAAGAAGCTGACAGGGTGATCAGAGAAATGTTAGCTAGTATACATTTGACTCAGTGCTATTTGGAACATCAATAAAATAGCAAACAAGCGCAATGAAGTGAGTGGGTACCACATGAGTTTGCTATATTCTTGAACAGCTAGGTTATCTAACAATGCTTCAATTTCATTTTGGGAAAAGTGTAAGTAACCATCTCCTGTTAAAAAGCCCTCGTAAAAAATTGGTTGAGTAATTTTGTTTTGATGATGCCACATAAAACGTGATCTGATCTTCCTTGAACTCGATTTTCAGCAATTTCAAGAGGATTTTCAGAGGCTATCTGTGAGCGTTCCTTTGGTTCCATTGGAATACGAAGACAATATCTGCATATTCCTCAATTGTGAATAAATGCATTTTTATTTCATTATATTAAGTGTGAAATAAATAATTAAAATGACACCAAGAATAATTATTGTCATATCAACCAGCATTTTTACCTTACAATAGTATATTATTGTGCAACGAACATGAAATGACATATATTTCCTACGAGTATGATCGTTTGCAGCATGAGCCGCAGGCGAGTGTTGCAAATCATACGAGTAGGAAATTGTCATTTCATGTGAGTTTCACACTATACTTTTTTACGACTGTTTTAATGCTTTTGAATAAATTAAACATAATTTTTAGGAAAATATTTGATTTTCGAAACTTACCCCAGTTGCCGTAAGCCTCAATACGATAAGTTAGAAGTTTTAAATTGACTAGGTGGTGTTAAACTAATTCACTATCACTGTTTTTGTGTTTTGAAATTAGCGAAATACTTAATTATAATTATTATTAATTGTAAATACCTAAACTGTCAATTTGGTGTGTTTGTATTGTCGGCGTTGCTATGGTGATTTCTCATATGCTATTTTTGTCATTACCAAGAAATTTACCCGGAAAAAATGGAAAATATTTATTGTGCACGGGTAAATGAAAAACAGCATTACAATGTACTACATTTTCAAATCATGATTGAACATAGAATAAAGGCATTTAAAGACAGTCGTAGAAAAAATATTTTTATAGAATTTTGACAATAGAGAAATAAATAACCACAGGAAGAATTTACCAATTTATATACGCCTGAATTATTGGCCTGAATGCAATGCATTTTTTTCTTGTAGCGCATGGAGTCGCTAGCATAGCTTTGAACTAAAATTGCGACTATACTTACTGTTATGTTCCGAAACCTGCTGAAAACACTGAAAGTGCTAAAACCGCGATTCATAATACAAAAAGCTTGCTTTTCAGTACTGATGAAATGTCATTATACTAACCATCCTACAAACATAATAACATTACTTTACTGACATTTTAGAACACATTTCACAGTACTTTCGGTTAGGATTGCCAGGCGTCAAAATTTAGGCGATATTGTTCCGCTTTCCAGTGAACCGTCACGCTTTGTGCCGCATCTCGCGCGACGATATTGTTCCGCTTTTTATGAAAAATCCCGTTTGCCACTTTAAAATACGAAAAAATATGCCCCCATATGCCTATAATACAACAAACCCTTTTAAATGTTTTTAATTTTTTTTTTCATCCGATTTGCAATATATAACAACATGTTATTTAAAATTTCCTCGTATTTCATGTACGTGGGTAGACATTAGGAAAAAGAACTGATGAAAAATAAATTCTATAAAATTTTGTTTCTGATCTTCAGTCCCATACGAATTTATGATAAGAAAATTAAAAATTTAGCTAAGAAAACCGTCATGTGCTACATATTAATGAAAAACTTATCTCGTTCGTTAAACAATAAGTAACTTTTAACTGGTTTACCTGCCAAGATCACTTAGATATTGTTCATAATGATTTTCTCAACGATAGTAGAAATTTAGTTATAACGAAATTTTGTGGTGATGTGTACCGTAGTATACAGCTAGATTCCAATAATAATGCAAGTAATGCTAGAAAGAAAATGGATAAATTGGTACATACATAATAATTATTAGACTTGATGTTACATAAATATTATTTGTCTATTTTATTATTTGTATATTGTATATGTTTTTTTACTTCTCTCGCTCTCTCTGTAGTTTCCGCAAAACCCGGTGTGTTATTAAACAATTTTATAAATTAAAACTGTATTTTATTTTTCTTATATTCTCCTGTTTTTTCTTAATGCCTAGTACGTATATGGTTTGGGCATACCTGCAAAACAAACGGAATAATTCTAGAATTCGTGCTTCTAGGATTGACGACGAGGCGTCATATACCTCACCGCAGGACATAGTCAATGCTTTTTCCAAGTTCTTCAGTAGCGTGTATGTCGACTCAAGTCCCGTTGACGACAATGTCGTGCAGCATCCATTTGCGGATACTGTCGATGTTGTCGATATTACTTTCGATGATAATGTCAAGCCTGGTAAATCACTCAGCTGTAAGCTCACCTGCGGTATAGACGGACTTCCTAGTTTTTTAGTTAAGGACTATACATATAAGTGTATTTTCTCAGCCTTTGCGACATATCTTTCGGCTCATTCTTGAGTCTTCCACGTTTCCAACTTGTTGAAAAACAGCAAAAGTCACACCTATTTAAAATCAGGGAAATCTAACATTATCAGCAATTACAGACCAATTTCGCTACTCTGTAACTTCGCTATATATGGAAAAATGTATCCCCAGCTGCATAACAGATTCTCGGAACATCAGCACGGGTTTCTAACTGGTCGCTCATGTGTCTCCCATCTGGCCGTCATCTCCGAGAATGTATGTGCCGCAATTGACCATCGCCAGCAGGATGATGTAATTTATACAGACTTTCAAAAAGCATTTGATCGTATAAACCATTATGTATTGTTGTATAAATTGAAAAGCATCGGGTTCTCTGGTCATCTGGTCAATTTCTTTTAGTCGTATCTTTTTCAACGACTGCAGGGGGTACCGCAGGTGTCCAATCTTGGTCCACTGTTGTTTAATGTTTTTATTTATGATTTTCTTGAATCTCTCACTTGTGGTAGGCTCGCGTATGCAGATGACCTGAAGATATTCCAGCAGGTGAGCTCATTGGATGATTGTAACCATCTTCAGGGTAATTTAACCATTCTCTGTGACTGGTGCACTAATAACCATCTACAACTTAACACTTCCAAATGCAAATTTGTTAACTATTCGGGGATGAAGAATGCAATTAGCTTTAGGTATACTCTAAGTAATCGGTCATTGGAGAGACCTTTTTATGCTACACATATTCGATTTGTAGAATGAATCCAGAGGCGCTTTCTTAAATACTTAGCCTACATAACTGACTATGTTTATCCTCCACGGGGTTTTGACCATACACTTTTGCTTTTCCGATTTAGTGAACACGCTCTAGCTAATCGGAGACGTTCAAGCAGCAAAGTTCTTATATAAGATGCTACATAGCACTATCGATTGTCCACTTCTTTTACAGCGGGTCAATTTCTATGTACCACGGGTGGGAGCTCGCCATACCGTGACCTTTTCTGTTGGCACTGCTAGGACTAATGTTTTTTTGCGGAGTCCCGTTTACTATATGTGCGATTTCTTTAACCGGGTCTGTCACCATAATTTTAATACGCAATTTCCCAGTAATTTAAACCCTTTGTTTTTCATTTTCAAAGACACTTCAAAGACAATAATATTTACAAATTAAGCACGAATTATTGTAATTTGATAATTATATGAATATCGACGATTTTCATAAACAATACAAATTCTAGAAGCTAGCTGATTCAGCACTTTAAAATAGTATAAATAGTATAAAGAAAATAAAATCGGAGAGATTCTTTTATTATAATTCCGGCAGTCTAGAGATTCCATTATTATTATAATTAAGTAGTAATTTATTCTGCAACAACCAAAGTTCAAAAATAAAGTTTTATGTGTTTAAATTAATAAAGTATATTTTTTAAAAAGCAATCTCCAACCTTAAGATTCTAACAAATTGGCGCAGTCGGTAGGATCTCTAAAAAGGAGATCGCGAATAAAATAATTAAAATAAAATAATTAAAAACAAGTGAGTGAAACTCCATTGGTTTTGTCAGATCAGGACTTGTGCTTGTGCCCCGCTCAGATCAGGACCCTGCATTCGTCGCTGCCGTACAAGATCGTATCGCCCCGCTCAGATCAGGACACTATATCGGTGGAATTAGCCACTTGTCAGCTCCAAGAAGCTCGAGCTAAGGCTCATTCATAATTCAAAGCTCGTTGAAGCTCATAATTCAAAGCTCGTTGCAGCTCATAATTCAAAGCTCGTTGAAGCTCCAATCCAAAGCTCGTGGTAAAATCTAAAGAAGATTTCCAAAATCAATCACAATCAAGATTTCCAGACCGCCAAACAAAGAAAAAACGTGTTTTCAAGAAACGAAGACAAACGATCCAAGACAAAGTCATCAAATGTTTGTGAAACTTTATATGTAAGTAATTTTAAAATTTTTTTGTAATAATTAAGATTGTTATTTCATTTATTATTAAGAAAAACAAGAAATCCCTTTGGGATTTCCCAGTCGTTGTGTGGTAGTTTTGTCTATGAAAAAAGTCATTGAGGGTTATAAAAAAAAGGAAAAAAAAAATCAAGGAAAAAAATGTTTCTATTATTAAAAAAAAAAATCAAAAAAAAATTAAAAAAAAAAAAATTAATAAAAAAAAATTTCAAAAAAAAAAAAATTTCAAAAAAAAATTAAAAAAAAAAATTTCAAAAAAAATAATTCAAAAATTAATTAAAAAAAAGTATTGCCAGAGCTGAAAATCTGAAAATGTTTCTATCTATTATTGAAAATAAATAGAAACATTTTTGAGTTACCCCGTAGATAACCTCTAGGAGCATATAGTTTAACTTTCAAAGAAATCTTGAATTGAAATCTAAAGAAATCAAAAAATTATTCAAAATATTACTATTTGACCTTAACAAAATAAAGAAATACATTTTTGATTCACCCTGTATATAAATTTGAGCTTATAGTTTAACTTTCACAGAAAACTTGAATTGAAATCTAAAGAAATCAAAAAATTCTTCAAAATATTACTTTTTTGTCCAAAATAATGAAATACATTTTTGACTCACCCCGTATATAAATTTAAAGCCTATGCTAAAAGTTTCTCTTTCAAAGAAAATAAAAAGTCACCTATCGCTGATAAAGTTCTCTAAAAGTCTTAAATAATAAATTACATTCATAAACATTTTTGAGTGACCCCGTAGATAACCTCTAGGGGGCTATAGTTTAGCTTTCAAAAAAATGTTGATTTGAAATCTAAAGAAATATAAAAATTATTCAAAATATTACTTTTTTGTCCTTAACAAAGTGATGAAATACATTTTTGACTCACCCCGTATATAAATTTAAGTGTATGCTAAAAATTTCTAAACATTTAAAATTTATTTGATTACAATCTGGGTACACTTTTAACTGACTCTCTATGCTATTATTGCTTATTTCTTCGTATTTATTTAATTTCATTAAATGTACCAGATTCTGATGGCGACTGGTACATTGAAATGTCTATTTTAGTACGTATGTGTCAGTAAGAATGTTCTTTTGCATTTTTATAAACAAATAGGCAATGTCACGGTTTAAAACAACATGTTTAATATAGCATATAACATTTAAAACACTGTGATACACATAACAATTACAAAATTATTTGCAAAAAAACATAAAAAGGCTTATCTATGACAGCATTTTTCTTTCAAGGGGACACCACCGTCACAAAATGCAGAAAATCAATAATTTCAAATGTCTATTTTAGATCATGTGACACAACGAATGTTTTTTTACACTTTTACAAACAAATAGACAATGTCACACTTTAAAACAACATGTAATTATTAGCGCACATAATTTTAAACACTTTCATACCAAACACATTTGTAGAATTAGTTGCAGAATGGGAGAGAAATCAAAAAAAATCTTAAGAATGACAAACACTTTTTTTTAAGCTGTCGCCCTGTGTTCACGGAGACAGGAAATTAACTGTGTTATTTTACTGTGTTGCCATGCTCCCACATAAACCATTATTAAATAATTTTACTATTTATTATTATTTATAAATATAAATAAAATAAATTTTTCCACAGGTGTTATCGATAAAAAGAGGTTAGGTTCTTATTCTGCATTACAACATCTAATAGGTTATTTTATAGAGTTAGAAATTGAAGTGAGTTACCTAGGTGATAATATGCAAATTTAGCTCAGCTGAATTGAGTTGTAGTAGTGAGTTCTGACGGATTTCACAATATCTGTAGGTACATACTTACGCTGGCTGCAGGTGAATTAAAGCAGTATTATTTGTCTTTGTTTATCTCATTGCGTGACAAATTTTGCTTCACTTTATCACAAATATTCGCAACTTGATATAAGTGGACTTATTGACATCTGTGGAACAATACTATTATTTAAAATGACGTCATACGTACGACGTACGTATCTGGGACCGAGAGAATTTTATCATATTGTTTATCTTACGATTTATTTACCAAAAAATTAGGGTTTCTTTTTTAATTTACAAATTCCACTACTAAAGGACTTATTGACATCTGTGGAACAATACTATTATTTAAAATGACGTCATACGTACGACGTACGTATCTGGGACCGAGAGAATTTTATCATACGTTTTGGATGAAGTCATATTGTTTATCTTACGATTTATTTACCAAAAAATTAGGGTTTCTTTTTTAATTTACAAATTCCACTACTAAATTAAATTAAAATGCCTACATTTAGTTTTAATTTCCTGATACCGAATTTATTCTTACGTTACAAAGAACTGGATAAAATACAAGTCTCATTACCTACCTACCTGTTTTTGTCCAAAAACTAATTACAGATGATGACCTAGATCAAAAACATTCAATGAAACAAAATAGGTACGTAATTTTGTTAAGTTTAAGTCTTAAAGTAAGTATAGCTATTATATATATTCCTATAAATAGCACAGAATAAGTAATATTCTGTGTAAATAGTACTTATCATGTTTTTATACAAAAATTATAAACCGTAAACACAACAAATCAATATAGAATTAACTACACTTTTTATTTTATACACCACGTATTATTATTATTAGCGGATGCTGACGACCAAATTTCCATTTCCAAATTGATTTCTGTCTCTTGCCTGTAGGTCCATATTTTGAATGCTTCAAGTTATTTCGTTTTTTTTTAAGTTACCGCCTAAGCGAGTACTAACTATTATTGGCCTCTTGCCCTGTCTCAGTAGGATACAGCCAGCACAGTTTATTTTTATCAAATATAGTTATAAGTTAAAATGCATACTACTACTGTTTACTTTTAACCTCCAAGCCCCATAATATAACCTATTTATTTATGACGTGAAACTAGAAGTGTCAACTCAGATCAGCTAAACAGCGGCAGCATGATTACCTACAGTGTATCCTACCTGCTTATGCATCATATTCAGATTAATTTCTTGGTTAACTGTTAATAGAATGAAAAGAATCACGACTCAGAAATCCAACAAATCCTGATTAATAAATTCCGATCAAAAAAACTAGCGAAAAAAAGCAGCTATGTTCACCTACTTACTTATGCATTAGATAATTTCGTGGTTAACTGTCAAGAATTTATACAAATAATATGTATGAGAGACAATTGAACAAAAAATGCAGACATTTCACTAATAAATATTCACATTACTATTTCGTTTTTCTCAAGAGTTTTTCTGATCCAAAAATCTCATTCACAGACAGTAAAATAAAATTCTTTCATACACGTGAAGCTGGCTAAATACCCATTGGTGAAGGCCATTAACGAACAAACGAATGGACGAACGATAACCAATGATACTTTAGACATACCGTGGATAGAAAATAAAGTGAAATGAGTGGTAGGTGATCATCGGCTCAGTTGAACTGAGTAGGTAGAAGGCAAAATCGATTAATAAATCCAGTTCACAAAATCGATATATTTAAAATCGATATGTTAAATTGTAAAAACGATTATTGGGAAAAATAATCGATTATCGCTGCGCAGTTAGACGAGTTTTGGGAGTTCAGATTGTAATCGAAGTGTGGTGTTGCCAGATTTAAAACGCACATATTATGTTGAAACGGTTAAATATTTAGCGCTTAATTTTTGACCGTTAAATGTAAATGATACTCTAGGTTATACACCTATTTGTTATATTTATGTGGATTAGTTCGATAGCAGTCATCGTTAGGTAATCATTGCAGGAGGTTGGGGGTAAAATGCTGAGTTTCGAAGGTTAGGTAGCAGGCAGAGATGTGTTGTAAGCGTGTCATAGTAATTATCAGGAAGAGTTAGTCAAGGAGGGTGGGTGTAGAAAGCTGGATTGAGATGAGATGTAGTAGGCAGATAGTTGTTATATTAGTTCCATAGCAGTCATTATTAGGACAACACATCCCTGCCTGCTACCTAACCTTGCATAATCACCATTTTACCCTTAACCTCCTGCAATCATTACCTAACGATGAAAGCTATCGAACTAATCCACACAAATATTGCAGGAGCTTGAGGGTAAAATGCTGAGTATGGAAGGTTAGGTAGCAGGCAGGGATGTGTTGTCCTAATAATGACTGCTATCGAACTAATATAACAACTACGTGCCTACTACATTTCATCTCAATCCTGCTTTCTACACTCAGCCTCCTGTACTAATTCTTCCTGATCATCACTATTACACCCTTACAACACATCCCTGCCTGCTACCTAACCTTCCATACTCAGTATTTTACCCCCAGCAATGATATAATAATTACATCCACTGTATAAATTGTATTATTCATTCTATCAGTCGATATAGTGAATAGATACCAACCTGGCAACATTGTTAGAGTAGTGACACTTTTTCACATGCATGTTTACCATATATGGAAATATTACCATATATGGTAATATATGGTTATCTGGAAAAACAAGTGAACATCGATGACGCTTAACCCAAGCCAAGCGAAGCCAAACTACGTAAAACTTCATTAATATTATACTAATTACCTACCTAACATGCCGCGACGAAAAAAATCAAATCTTTGTTCCCAAAAAGGACGTGATTCCTGGGGAAATATTCGAAAAAAGAAAACGAAAACCGATACATTATCTAATACACAAGCAAGTACAGGTAAGTAATCAATATTTTATATACTTTGTTGGTTACATTTCAATCACTAAGAATATTCTTCGAAACATTATTTTCCTTTTCTAAATTATTTGTGTCTACCTATAATAGCTAATTTATTAAGTAAATTGATAACATTTTGTAGTATCGACAAATACTGATCTGAGTAGTCAGTTAACCATAACACAGTTACATGTAGAACCGGGTACTGCTACCGAAAGCCAAGTACCAGGTTGTAGCAGAGGGCCTCATGAAATATCTGTAGTTATGGAAAATGAAAATGAAAAAGGTGCTATCATTGCTAATAACAGTGCCGTTGATGAATGTAGCAATATAATAGTAGATAGTACAACAGTTGATACTGGTGAATCTGGAGTTAATACAAATGGTATGTTTATAAATTTATTTGTTATATTATTCAATAATTAGCTGTAAGTAGATATCTTACATTTTAAAAATGTTATCCAAAAACTAATTACTGACAGACATTTTCATATATATGATGTCCCTTCAGGAAAGGCTCCGATAAATATTCATAAACGTACAACTGGGAAAACTAAGAATACACTGTGTCCAAGATAAAAATGGGATAGCATTAGAATCTTGGCAACGGTAGCAGTTACAATGTCCATTAAATTAGAGAAAAGTTGAACAATTTAATCATCTTTGAAATGGTGTTTTTGAAAGTAAACTACCTTTAGCCATTTTCGAAAATTTTGGAAAAAACAATTTTATGTGGTTTTAAGTTTTATTTTTTTCTGGCATTATTTTTGCAGATATAAAAGATGGAAAGCACTTCCTCATTGTTGCTTTTTGAGGAGAAAAAGATAACGTTTACCAATTTTTACTACGACGTTTCGTGTTTTTAAAAAGCATCATCGAATAGATTTTTTTAAATAAAGCCCTGAATTTTTTATTGTTGAGTTACAATGCCGGTTCAATTAGAGAAAAGTTGTACAATTTAAACACCCTTTAAAAGATGTTTTCAAAATTAAACTAACTTAGCTGTTTTCGAGAGTTTTTGAAAAAACAATTTTTTACAATTTTTATTTTTTTTTGGCATTATTTTTGCAGATATAAAAAATGGAAAGCACTTCCTCATTGTTACTTTTTGAGGAGAAAAAGATACCGTTTACCAATTTTCACTACGACGTTTCGTGTTTTTAAAAAGCATCATCGAATAGATTTTTTTAAATACAGCCCTGAATTTTTTATTGTTGAGTTACAATGCCGGTTCAATTAGAGAAAAGTTGTACAATTTAAACGCCCTTTGAATGATGTTTTCAAAATTAAACTAACTTAAGCTGTTTTCGAGAGTTTTTGAAAAAACAATTTTTTACAATTTTTATTTTTTTTGGCATTATTGTCACACCCGGTATATTGTAATAAAAATATTGCATCCGGTCAAACTAGCTATTTTACGCTGATTTAATAAATTATAAAAGTTTATACAAGTCATGACTTTAGCATCGGTATTGTACCTAATAGACAAATTGCAAAGTCAGCAAAAAACGGTACGATCGACGCTAAGAATAGAAAATTGCATTGGTAGATATTCGGAAGAGTGGAGATAATCAAAGGTTATAAATTTTAACGCAACAGGAAAAACGGGGTCTTCTCTCCAAACTTCGGCGAAGTAAACTTCGGGTCCTAGAAGCGCAAATTCCCCCCGTTGGGTATAGCGACTTAAGATTTATAGTTTATTTTAACGCGAATTAATTTCAAGAGTAACTATTATTAAATATTTATAAACTTTAACAATTCTTTTAACGCGAACGAAGTATCAGCTGTGTCGCCAGAATGATTGTAATGTAAGTACGAATTTTTAATTATTATGATTGTTGATTTTTAAACTTGTCCTTTTTTATTAAATTGATTTTTGTACATTTTTCTAATTAATTAAATAAATAATAGTTAGTAATATTCATCTGACTTTCCTTTCATTTTTAATATAGTTTCTTTCATTTTAATCAAATAACTATTAACTGAGAGACGCCGCTCAAATACAGACCGTCACTCGTTTACGAGGGAGAATCAATAGGATCCTCTTTCGTGAGCGTGATGTAAGTGGGCGATTCTCGAGTAGCTAAACAAGCCAAGCGAGTAACTAAATTAATTAACATAACTAAATAAAGCTCAAACCCTTCTATAAACTATTTTATAAAGATTTAACTCAGTAGAGCATGCTTACCTGAGTCTTCAAATACTAAAAGACGTAAGGGAGGCTCCACCCTTAATTTCTAACTCTCAAATTGGGACTAGGTGAAGGCACCGTCCCATAATAAATCCATACTCTATACTAATCTCTTTCTTATTTGTGACATGGTGGAGGCGCTAAACCACTACATTTTATGATGGCTTGTGGAACGTTACGTTTCTCAGAAAAAAAAGGACAAGAAGTGTAATAATAAGATTTGCGATATATTTTTTTTAAATTATTTAGTTATTGAGTGTGATTTTTAAAAAAGTATTTTCTGATATTTACCTGCGCGGTTTAAAAATTTAATTTGTCCTAGGGTATTATTTATTTTTTTATTATTTATTTTGGCAGTATTGATTTGTTTTTCTTTTCATCCGAGATGATTTATTATTTGGAGATTTTGATTTTACCAGAGAGTATATATATTTTTTATTTACATAGCTTCGATAAAATGAAGTATATATAAGTATTTTATTCTTATTATTATTAACTATAATACCCACTGACAAACCTTAAAATAAACACGATGGACACCACGATTTTGGAAGCAAGGAGCGCTGCAAAAGCCCCAGCAATCCCCAGTTTCATTAGCCCACCAACTTACCACCCCAGCCAAGGATCAGCGACAACATTTATTGGGAATTACGAAAGGACAGCCGTAGCAAATGCATGGGATAATACCCTTAAAATTTCGTACTTGGGCTCATTTTTAGAGGGAGCGGCAAATGTATGGTACAGGATGTACTTAGAGGACACGGCAAACCACCAAAAAACATGGCAACAAATTACCGAAGATTTTATACAGGAATTTGAAGATCCGGATATATCGGCTAACCAACTGAAACGACTTGAAAATAGAAAACAAAAAGAATATGAAAATGTAAAGGATTATTTCTACGAACTAAAATTTATATACTACGAATATGACGCTACCATGAATGAAGATAAATTCATTACACATTTTGAGAATGGTTTATCCCCGTCGGCTAAGTACCATTATTACTGGCTGACACATGCCCCTAATAAAAGACCAACGACATTTGAAGAAGTTAAGGAACTGGCGATAACTATTGACAAAGCCCCTGTAAATAGTACCCAGGAACCAACCCCGACAAGATATACACCCCAACCTAATGAAAGTTACCGCTGGGATACCAGTAATATTCGAAGACCAGCCCCAAATAACAGACGTTTTGAGTCACCAACCCCTGTGTACAATAATAAAAACCCTAATTATAATAATACCCCTACCTATAATAATAATACCACTAATCATAATAAAAATATCCCTAGACAATATTATAGTAACGCAGGTAATCCCAGACCAAGTTATAATAATTACAATAATGCACCAAGGAGATTGAACAGCGGTAATCAACCGTCCACCCCCAGGAACAATTTCCCAACTGAGCCTAAAACAAGGACAAATGACAACCGCCCTACATGTCATTCCTGTAACCGACCAGGACACTACGCGGCTGGGTGCCCAAATGGAAGAGGACGACGAAATTAAAGCACCCTGTCGTCCTTAACACTTCGAAGGGGTGTAATACTACTAACAAAAATAATATACTAACACCACTAGTTAAATTAAAAATAGGCAATCTTAACACCGTGGCAATCATTGATACAGGTAGCGTCAAAAATATACTAAGATCTGACTATATAAAAAATTTTAATACAACCGCTAGTAAAAGAAATTTATTAACGGTAGGAGGTCATAAAATCCCTATTTTAGGCGAAAGCAAAATTAATTTAAATTTAAATAACATTAATATCATAACTAAAGTCCAAATTATCGAGTTTTCTCCATATCCTTTAATACTAGGAATGGAATTCCTAAATGACCACGACGCGGTTATTGACATAAAAAATAAAACAGTGACCTTTACTATAAATAACAGAAAATTTTCTATACAACTACAACAAAACGTTTACTCGACAACAACCATGCAGGCAGGTACAATTAATATGGAGCATAATACGGCATCAAATTTCATAAACAACAAAAAATATTCCTATGAACCTGAATATAAAAAAATGTACTACGAAAAATGTATCAATGAAATACAAAATTACATGAAACCTAAGAAAAAGAGAAGTTTAAACTGGATTAGCCGAGAAAACAGGAGAAAACGAATAAACAATACCTACAAGGCATTTTGGAAAAGAGTAAATAATGGTATTAAAATTATACAGATGGGAAGACACGAAGAAAAGAACGCGGACATTTTTACAGTTCCAGAGGACTACTCCCTAGCACACTGCGTAGATGCATATTTTAGTCAAGGAAAGGGCATCGCCAAGGACTTTAGTAATAAATTCGGACAAAATAAAGATTTGTTGTTAAAACAAAATCAAAGGCCTGGAGGAGTTGCTACACTAAACCTAGGAAACAGGTATATTTTTTACCTAGTAACAAAAGAGGCCTACAATCAAAAACCCACTTACAAACAATTATTTAAGTCGCTATTTAAATTAAGGGAATTAGTAATAGAAAAAGGAGTTAAAAAATTGGCTATGCCACAAATAGGATGTGGCTTAGATAAACTAGAATGGGCAACAGTATCAAAAATGATACAATTTATCTTTGCAAATGTTAACATTGATATTTGTATTTGCCGTTGGGACAAGGTCAAAAACAGAGAAGAAATAACTTCGATATTAAATAGCTCAGACTACGAGGAGTGTGTAAAAAGTGATAATTTTATACAAACACTATTAAGTATGCCATGTAATGAAAATGAAGAAAATCGTATAAAAATACGACTTGTGAAGGACACAATAATAAAACCCATGGAGAAGAAGACGTTAGAAGTGAACAGCGAATATAATTTATGTAACAAACAAAATACTTTTATTGTAAATGAAAATTTATTCATTAAAAGAAAATTGACAGCCGTAACCCTCCCTTATATTAGAAATAGGCAAATGTATATAGATGTGGAGTCAACAACCCCTTACCCCACCATACTTTATAAAAATTCTACAATGGCATACTATCTGACAAACAGTGAACATTCAGAATATAATATACCGTTATTAAACATACATTTTAACGACCAGGACGAAGATAAAGTTACCTTGAGTGACCATAATATAGGGCACATAAAAAACCGCAACATCAAAAATGATTTGTCTCACCTACTGGAAAATTACAACGACGTTTTTGCAAAATCCCCAAAATATATGGGAAAAACTACTCTAGTAAAACACGAAATTGAACTGACAGATAGAACACCAATTAGATGTCCCCCATATAGAGTTAGTCAAAAAGAAAGGGAGCTAATTTCGGAGCAAATCGAGGACATGTTAAAATACAACATTATTACACCGTGCCACAGCGAATATGCATCACCAGTCGTGCTCGTGAAGAAAAAAGATGGATCCACAAGGTTTTGCGTGGACTACAGAAAACTAAATGCGGTCACCAAAAAATCAAATTACCCCTTACCCAATATCGACGATATTATGACATACCTTGGAGGTAATTCAATATTTTCAACACTGGATCTATTTAGCGGATACTGGCAAGTGGAAGTACATGAGAACAGCAAAGACTATACAGCTTTTGTAGCACAAGGACATGGTTCATACAGGTTTGAAGTATTACCATTCGGATTGAGCACAGCACCCAACACCTTCCAGGCTCTGGCAGATAGGATATTCGAGGGTATGAAATGGAAAGACGTCTTAATATATTTAGACGACGTCATTGTATTTTCGAAAACACCAGAGGAACACTTAGAAAAATTGGAACGTGTATTCCAACGATTAAGAGAGGCTAATCTTACCCTAAAACCAGCTAAGTGCGAATACTTCAAACAGGAACTACGTGTCTTGGGGTACAAGGTAACACCAGAGGGTCTACTACCAGACGATAGCAAAATAGAGGCTATTAGAGATTTTCCTACGCCGAAAAAAGTAAAGGACACACAATCATTCCTAGGATTGTGTAATTTTTATAGGAAATTTGTTAAAAACTACTCCACAATAGCCAGACCACTACATGAACTGACAAAGAAGAGCGTCAAATTCCACTGGGGAAATAAGGAAAAAAGCGCGTTTGAAAAACTTAAAGAAGCATTAATAACGTCCCCCGTATTACAACATTTTAACCCAGAAAAAGAGACCATAGTTCATGTAGATGCCAGCAAAGTAGGAATAGGAGGTGTACTGCTCCAAGAAGACGAAAGTGGGACCCCACACCCTATCGCTTATTGCAGTCGTAGCTTAAACAAACACGAAAAGAATTATTCCATTTCAGAAATAGAGGGACTTGCAGTTATATGGATTTTAAGTTACATGAGACACTTAATTTACGGGCGAAAAGTAACAATTATTACAGATCATAGCGCGCTATGTTGGTTTAAAACAGTGAAAAACAATCCCCGACTAACAAGATGGGCTTTAAAACTATCTGAATTTGACTATACGATAAAACATAGAAGAGGCTGCGAGAATAAAGATGCAGATTGTTTATCAAGATACCCCGTAGATAGTAAAAATTTTTCCAACAAAAGTAAATATGATACCGAAGAAGTCCCAACATTTTTAGTAGACAAAACTGATTTAGAAAAACCAACAAAAAATGAAATAGACGAGAGCAAATGTTTAATTTTACCCCCAGAGGAAATAATGAAACTGCAAAAGAAAGATGAGAATATTAAAACGCTAATAGACGCGTTCGAGGAAAACAGGGATATTTCAAGGAAGTTGAAGAAAACTGTATCCCAATATAAGATTGATAACGGCGTACTATATAAAATAAATAACTCTGCTGAAGGTCAAAGAGAATTATTAGTCATTCCAAAAGATCTGAGAGCAGAAATTCTGTTCCAAATGCATTGCGAACCAATGGGTGGACATTTAGGCTTAACAAAAACTTTGTACAAAATAAAAAACCGTTTTTACTGGAACACCCTGTATAAGGACGTAGCACGTTTTGTACGGTCGTGCGTAGATTGCCAGAGAAGAAAGAAAGGATTAGGTACAAAGCTAGCAGGCACTTTGCAGCCCATAGAAATCGGTTTACCGTTTCAAAAAATTGGCATAGACTTGTTAGGGCCATTCAGAAAAAGCAGCGACAATAAAACAATGATAGTTGTGGTCACGGACTACGCCACCCGTTACGTAGAGGCGGCAGCATTACCAAATGGCAAGGCCGGCCCTGTAGCGAAATTCCTTTTAAATAATATAATAACAAGACACGGGGCTCCACAATTTATGGTAAGCGATAGGGGTAAAACTTTTCAATCTGAGATGGTACAGGAACTGCTAAGTTTGATGGGTACAGTTAGCAAATTTACTACAGCATATCACCCCAGCTGCAATGGGCTGACGGAAAGATTTAATAAAACCTTGGCAGACATGTTAGCAATATATACAAATACAAACCAGACAGACTGGTCAAAGTACATCTCACTTGTAGTCTTTGCATACAACACGTCAATACAGGAAACAACACGGTTTTCACCATTTGAATTAGTATACGGACGCCCGCCAGTATTACCTACGGAGACGACTTTAATAAACAAAGAAGGAAAAACTACCGCCGAAGATATTAGGAGAAATGCTCTCTACTGTAGAAGCCTAGCAGTAGAAAATATTCTTAAAAAACAAAAAATTGATAAAAATATATATGACAGAAAACATTCACGTGTTGAATTTAAAAAAGGTGACCAGATAAAAATATTTGTTCCTATAAGAAAGAAAGGCAAAAGCGAAAAATTGCTATTACGATACTTTGGGCCCTATTATATAGAAAAGAAAATCGGGGAAGTAAATTATAAAATACGTAAAGGGCAAGGGAAAAAGGCGACAACGGACATAGTACATATAAGTAGGATATTACCATACTATGATCCGTGGACACCCGATGCAATTGAAAATGCAGAAGAGGAGACGAAGTTAAAAGCAGCCATTAACGAGTCGGGTAAACAAAAAATGAAAATAAAATTGAAGAAAAGGGAACAAAAGAGAGTAAAGCCCCAAAATAAAATTGTAGGAAGTGATGATGATACACCTCCCAGGAGAGTGACACGCGCAATGACGCGACAAATTAAGGGTGGAAGTACCACAGTACTCACCGCAGGTATCGAAGAAGATATGGTTGTATGTATAGCGAGAGATTATAAAATAACGCCAAGGCAGTGTTATGAAATGGAATTAACACTAATTACAAATAAAGAGGTTTGCAAGAATAAATTAAATAATTATGCGTTTATTACCCCTAAATATATAGAAGAAAGATTAAAGGATAAAATAAGTATTATGTGTTACCCATATGTTAAAGGTAGTAAATGGTATATACAGGTGGCACCTAGATCCATAGGTCAAGTAACCATAGGGTCAGGAACAGCTATAGGCATTCTGTCACGCACCGCAGCTACTGAAGAGCACATATGGTATGTTTTCGAGAAAGAAAGGACACTAAACTTTCCCGACAGATTAAGAAATGTAAAATATAAAATAGGCAATAGGGTAAAGTTAATGATGCTTAAAAAGAATAAGCATGCAAATAAAAATAGAGTCACACCTTATTGGAAGGAAAATTGTAAGATAACAAAAGTGTTAAAGGGAAATAATTATTTTGATGTAGAAGATTTATCTACAGGCGTCAGAAACACGGTGCACAGGAATGAGTTGTTACCAATTCTGGACGACGATAATAGCGACGATGAATACTTGACGGCAAGCGAGTCAGACATAGAAGACGAAGAAAGTGGAACCTCATTGAGGGACAAAAGGATTACCGAGGACACACAAAAATTGCGTTTCATGAATCTGATCGCTGACTACAAAAAGTTAGATTTATCGTGTTTTGAATGATTTTAAAAATTAATGTTGTATTACCCTGTATAGAGATATATTTTAAAGTGAAGTATAGCGTGTGTATATAAAATACTTAGTAGTAAGTTAAGTAGGTATAGGAAAATAATACTTTCCGGAAAGATAATTTTTTGAACTTTTACGACAAAGTGCAAGAATTTTAATTATTTATGGACAGTCGACAAAACTGTATATATTTTTAATATTTTGTATTACTTCGATAATATTATTTTCCATTTATTAAAACGAAAGTAGAAAATTATTAGATACTATTTTGTGGGATTATATTTTTACTATATATTATTATTTTATTATTATTATCAACGTCATCAGTTTTGCCATATGGTCTAGTTCAGACATTTTGTATATTAATATATAATAACGAGTGATCTTCGCGTTTCTTTCTAAAATGGGGAAAAAAAGGCTCAATTTAGAGCCACTAAACCAAAAGTTCGGCCGTCAGGCCGAACAGCAGCACCACCTATATTGAAAATTTCCTTTTTAAACTTTTACATCTACTATTTTCCAAACGTCAAGGACTTTGATAAAATAATGCATTTTTCTAATTAATTTTCATCTACAGAAACGTAATTAAAGTGTGAGAAGGAGGTGAATAACTTTTTCTACGAGGAAATTCAAGAAAAAAGCATTATAAAGTACTGCTATTACTTTGAAATAAATACCTGTTTTGGTTCTGTGTTTAGGTACAAAAACAATTTTAAAGTTACGTACAAGCATATTTGGGACGCCTCTGTGCCTTTTTCATATCCTATACTCCCAATTATTGCGTTTTTCGTTCATTTTTATTAATCTATCAAACCTTAAATGCGACTGGTATATTCCTTAAAATTGACAAATCTAATTTAGTTCAGCTGTCACACATAACGTTCTTTTACATTTTTCCAAATAAATATACAATGACACTCTTTAAAAACACATGTTAAATATAGCACATAACATTTACAACACTGTGATACACATAACAATTACAAAATTATTTGCAAAAAAGCAAAAAAACATAAAAAAGGCTTATCTATGACAGCATTTTCCTTTCAAGGGGACGACACCGTCACCACAAAATGCAGAAAATCAATAATTTCAAATGTCTATTTTAGATCATGTGACACAACGAATGTTTTTTTACACTTTTACAAACAAATAGACAATGTCACACTTTAAAACAACATGTAATTATTAGCGCACATAATTTTAAACACTTTCATACCAAACACATTTGTAGGATTATTTGAAAAATGCCAGAAAAATCAACAAAAATCTTAAGAATGACACTTTTTTTAAGATGTCGCCCTGTTCACGGAAACAGGATATTAACTGTGTTATTTTACTGTGTTGCCAAACTCCCACATAAACCATTATTATATCATTTTACTATTATTTATTATTATTTATAAATATTACATAATTTTTTCCACCAGGTGACTATAATAAAGGAGGTTAGAATCTATATCACGCAAATAACACACTACTAAACAGTGTTGGTAATATCATTGCCTACATTCTCAGATCAGCTACTTACTTATGCAACATATTGAGATTAGGTAATTTCTTGGTTAACTGTCAATAGAATTTATACAAGAACGATGTATGAGAGATAATTGAACAAAACATGCTGATATTCACAAATATTCACATTACCAAGTCGTTTTTCTCAAGAGTTTCTCTGATCCAAAAATCTCACTTATCTCATTTACAGACATTAAAATAAAACTCTTTCGTACGTACGTGAAACTGGCTAAATACCCGTTGATGAAGGCCATTAACGAACGAATGAACGAACGAAACTAATAATAATTTGGACGTTCCGTTGGTAGGTGATCATGTCACATCGGTTCAGTTAAACTCTTCATAATGCTTTATAGTCAATGATATTGTGGTTGAAGCTAAGCACAGTGTATTGAAATAGCAATGCAAGTGATATGAGCGGTAGGTGACATCACACCAGCGGATCTGAGGTAGTAGAAGGATATCGCCAATTATCTTCAATTGTACATATATTCAAATTATAGGCTGTTTAATTATGTCAATTAATTTTATAGTGAAGTGAAAATAGTTAATTGGGCCAAAAATTGACCAAAAAAGAAGAAGATGAAATCAAATGGCGCCATCTTTCGCAGTATAGACGAACTATACAGTGAGTTTTTATAGGTTGCTTTCATATCAGTTCTTTTAAAAGAACGATTCACTAAACAGGCTATCTCGGAAACCTTTTCTTAAGAACCTTTCCGTTCTTTTCTTCTTTAAAATCATTGTCTTTACAAACAGACAATGATGAAATTTATAAATATGCACAATTGAAGTGAGGATATGCCACACTAGCTCTACTGAATTGAGTTGTAGAACATAAATTTTATCTGATAAAGGAGTCAGTTGTGGAAAAACGAGTTGAAAACTCCTGGAGAGGTTATTGTCTCCATCCCAATTGTTCAAATTATAGTACATCTGATTAATAAAAATAGTACATTTTTTCTATACAAATTGAAGTGAGGTAAGTGGTAATATACCTATGCTTAATACAATTTTATGTCAATATCCTCAAAATTTACTGGAGAGTTTATTAAAACCATTATAAAATAAAATATTGATATACTATTTTGATTTTGCCTAACTCTCATCTTGATCTATGTCAATGTATTGTCATCTGTCAAAAAATACTGTTAGTCGCTGTAAATAGACACTTTATTATTTATAATGACGTCAATAGTAATTTGAATTTTTATTTTATTCCAGTAAACAATTGGAAAAATATTTCTTGAACAACAATTTACCATTTGAAACATGAATGACATTTTTTGAAATATGGTTATAGTGTTTGATGTTTTTTTCCCATTATGAACAGGGCTTTATTGTTAGGCATACATTTGACATTTAGAACAATATCAAGCTATCTGGAAAAACAAGTGAATATCATGATGCTCAAAAAAGGCGCCAAGCCAGTTCATTTTCTGTTTCAATTGAATAGAAAGTGAATATTAAGATTTCGATTTTGTTAATAGTTTTTTTATATTGAATATGCCACGGAGGAAGAAAACCAATTTTTCTACAAGAAAGGGACGCGATAGTCGAGGTAGAATTACCAAAAAGGAAAATGGGAATGTGATATCTGATACCCAGTCCACTGCAGGTAAGTGATTCATATTTTATGTACTTCAGTACATTTCAATAACACGTAAATACTAATAATTCTATTTTCTGTTCCACTCTTCTCGTTTTGAACTTGCACATTTCATTTAGATCTTTGAAATATTCCAATTTTGAACTATTAAAACTTTTTGCCTTTATAAGGATAAGTATTGCCAATAAAAATTACTTTGTATGTGACTTCGGAACATCATTTTAATTTTGTATTTATCTATAATACTACCTAATTTCCAAATGTATATGTTTTAGTAACAACTGACACTGATTTAAACACTCAATTGACCGCAACAGAGTTACTTGAAGAACAAGTAGGTACTCCCAGCGAAAGCCAAGTGCCTGGTTGTAGTACTACAGAACCACATCATGAAGTAACTACAGTTGTGGGAAGTGCACAGTCAGATGGAGATGGTGTTACTATTACGAATAATGCCGTTGTTAAATGTAGCAGTAATACATGTAGCAATAGTACAGGCACCACAGTTGGTACTCGTGGACATAATTTTTATAATGTGAATGGTATGTTATAACATTATTTATTAGTAGTTTTTATCAGTATTAATCTGTAGGTATCTTACATTCTAAAACTATTCGAAAGCGAAGCGTCGTAGTGAAAATTTCTATACGCTATGTTATTCTCCTCGAAAAGATAAAAATGGGATAGCATTAGAATCTTGGCAACGGTAGCAGTTACAATATCGATTAAATTAGAGAAAAGTTGAACAATTTAATCATCTTTGAAATGGTGTTTTTGAAAGTAAACTACCTTTAGCCCTTTTCGAATTTTTGGAAAAAACAATTTTATGTGGTTTTAGGTTTTATTTATTTCTGACATTATTTTTGTAGATATAAAAAAATGGAAAGCACTTCCTCATTGTTACTTTTTGAGGAGAAAAAGATAACGTTTACCAATTTTCACTACGACGTTTCGTGTTTTTAAAAAGCATCATCGAATAGATTTTTTTAAATACAGCCCTGAATTTTTTATTGTTGAGTTACAATGTCGGTTCAATTAGAGAAAAGTTGTTCAATTTAAACACCCTTTAAATGGTGTTTTCAAAATTAAACTAACTTAAGCTGTTTTCGAGAGTTTTTGAAAAAACAATTTTTTACAATTTTTATTTTTTTCTGGCATTATTTTTGCAGATATAAAAAATGGAAAGCACTTCCTCATTGTTACTTTTTGAGGAGAAAAAGATAACGTTTATCAATTTTCACTACGACGTTTCGTGTTTTTAAAAAGCATCATCGAATAGATTTTTTTAAATACAGCCCTGAATTTTTTATTGTTAAGTTACGATGTCGGTTCAATTAGAGAAAAGTTGTTCAATTTAAACACCCTTTAAATGGTGTTTTTAAAATTAAACTAACTTAAGCTGTTTTCGAGAGTTTTTGAAAAAACAATTTTTTACAATTTTTATTTTTTTCTGGCATTATTTTTGCAGATATAAAAAATAGAAAGCACTTCCTCATTGTTACTTTTTGAGGAGAAAAAGATAACGTTTACCAATTTTCACTACGACGTTTCGTGTTTTTAAAAAGCATCATCGAATAGATTTTTTTAAATACAGCCCTGAATTTTTTATTGTTGAGTTACGATGTCGATTCAATTAGAGAAAAGTTGTTCAATTTAAACACCCTTTAAATGGTGTTTTCAAAATTAAACTAACTTAAGCTGTTTTCGAGAGTTTTTGAAAAAACAATTTTTTACAATTTTTATTTTTTTCTGGCATTATTTTTGCAGATATAAAAAATGGAAAGCACTTCCTCATTGTTACTTTTTGAGGAGAAAAAGATAACGTTTACCAATTTTCACTACGACGTTTCGTGTTTTTAAAAAGCATCATCGAATAGATTTTTTTAAATACAGCCCTGAATTTTTTATTGTTGAGTTACGATGTCGATTCAATTAGAGAAAAGTTGTTCAATTTAAACACCCTTTAAATGGTGTTTTCAAAATTAAACTAACTTAAGCTGTTTTCGAGAGTTTTTGAAAAAACAATTTTTTACAATTTTTATTTTTTTCTGGCATTATTTTTGCAGATATAAAAAATGGAAAGCACTTCCTCATTGTTACTTTTTGAGGAGAAAAAGATAACGTTTACCAATTTTCACTACGACGTTTCGTGTTTTTAAAAAGCATCATCGAATAGATTTTTTTAAATACAGCCCTGAATTTTTTATTGTTGAGTTACAATGTCGGTTCAATTAGAGAAAAGTTGTTCAATTTAAACACCCTTTAAATGGTGTTTTCAAAATTAAACTAACTTAAGCTGTTTTCGAGAGTTTTTGAAAAAACAATTTTTTACAATTTTTATTTTTTTCTGGCATTATTTTTGCAGATATAAAAAAATGGAAAGCACTTCCTCATTGTTACTTTTTGAGGAGAAAAAGATAACGTTTACCAATTTTCACTACGACGTTTCGTGTTTTTAAAAAGCATCATCGAATAGATTTTTTTAAATACAGCCCTGAATTTTTTATTGTTGAGTTACAATGTCGGTTCAATTAGAGAAAAGTTGTTCAATTTAAACACCCTTTAAATGGTGTTTTCAAAATTAAACTAACTTAAGCTGTTTTCGAGAGTTTTTGAAAAAACAATTTTTTACAATTTTTATTTTTTTCTGGCATTATTTTTGCAGATATAAAAAATGGAAAGCACTTCCTCATTGTTACTTTTTGAGGAGAAAAAGATAACGTTTACCAATTTTCACTACGACGTTTCGTGTTTTTAAAAAGCATCATCGAATAGATTTTTTTAAATACAGCCCTGAATTTTTTATTGTTGAGTTACGATGTCGATTCAATTAGAGAAAAGTTGTTCAATTTAAACACCCTTTAAATGGTGTTTTCAAAATTAAACTAACTTAAGCTGTTTTCGAGAGTTTTTGAAAAAACAATTTTTTACAATTTTTATTTTTTTCTGGCATTATTTTTGCAGATATAAAAAATGGAAAGCACTTCCTCATTGTTACTTTTTGAGGAGAAAAAGATAACGTTTACCAATTTTCACTACGACGTTTCGTGTTTTTAAAAAGCATCATCGAATAGATTTTTTTAAATACAGCCCTGAATTTTTTATTGTTAAGTTACGATGTCGGTTCAATTAGAGAAAAGTTGTTCAATTTAAACACCCTTTAAATGGTGTTTTTAAAATTAAACTAACTTAAGCTGTTTTCGAGAGTTTTTGAAAAAACAATTTTTTACAATTTTTATTTTTTTCTGGCATTATTTTTGCAGATATAAAAAATAGAAAGCACTTCCTCATTGTTACTTTTTGAGGAGAAAAAGATAACGTTTACCAATTTTCACTACGACGTTTCGTGTTTTTAAAAAGCATCATCGAATAGATTTTTTTAAATACAGCCCTGAATTTAGTTTCTATTTATTTCTAACATTATTTTTACATGTATAAAAACATTAATAACACTTTCTTATTCTTTTTGAAGATATAGATAGCGTTTACAATTTTTTGCTGCGACGTTTCGTAAACCATTACGTGTGATATACCACCTATTTTTGGATTGAAAATAGCTTTAAATTTAACAATAAAAATCGATAGCCATATTTATTGTACAACTTTTCTCTAATTTAATCGACATTGTGACTTTTACCGTTGCCAAGATTCCAATGCTATTCCATTCTCATCTTAAACACAATGTATACTACGAAAAACAATAATAATAATTTATTTTTTATTTCTTTTATAGCTACTTCCACTTTAAATGGAAATCAACGGCACAATAGAAATGGTGAACATTTTAGCCAAAACCCAGGTCCGAGTAGATTAACAACTGATGATTTTACCAATAATACAAATGGTAAATAAAATTACTAATATATTTAACTTTGATGTTATGCATTTTTTTTTTTAATTTCAATAAATATTTTTTCGATTAACATTACTAATTTACTTATTCTACAGTTGATTTGTAAATATAATTTTTAAAAACAAATTGAAAAAACTATTTGTGAAAATACTGGATGATCATTTATAAACGCACACCCACTTTCGTTTTGTTGTTTAACCGTGTAGAAGAAAATGTTCCTGAACAGAAACAAAAACGAGTTCAATTTTGCTACCAAATGCTGCAAAGAATGAACGAAAATCTACAGTTTTCTGATAAAATTTTATGGTCAGATAGATCCTGATTTTTAGTCAGTGGAGTACCAAATAATAATTGTAAATATTTCGGATTTATTTCTTAGTTTTATGTAAATTACTTTTGTTTACTTCAAACTACATTTAATAATTGATGCTGTAAATAATTTACTTTAAACCCCAAAACTTTCTTATTTAACATTTTCTTCTCCAGGGTGAAACAACACAGTTAAAAGGGGGTGTGCGTTTATAAATAAACACCCAGTACATTTAGACGTATTTATCTTACACATGTAAATGATACAATATAGTTGTTTTAATAAGAAATAGGTATTATATTGACATATGCATAGGCCATATTGGCATATGGATAGAAAAGATATACATGAAATTGCAACCCTCAAAAAAACACAATCCAAATAATTTCTACAATTTTTTTAAAATAAATTACCTTTTCGATATACCTTTTTAATTTATTATCTTAGGTATATACAAATATGTTATGCTTGAGAATAATTTTTACTTAATTTTTAGCTAATCCTCTACCTGGGAATAAACGGCTCCGACGAATCTCTACTTCGCAAAATATTGTTTTGGAACAGCAAACCGCTGAACACGTTGAAGAAGATGATGCTGTAATTAATTTACCACCAACTAACATAGCATCATCCCAACCAGGTAATAACTATTCAATTAAAATATAGTCACTGCGTTTATTCACTGTTCATTTTGCTTAAAAAAGTTATAACTTTTTATGGCTCTAAAGTGAACAGTTTTGCAGAAATTTGTCTCTAAAAAAATGTCTACTATTAAAGGGTGCGTATTGATAAGGTACACACAGTTGAAACCTTTACTTGCAGATTTTTGTTTACAGGCAAATTCAGACAAAACTGTTCACTTTAAACACATAATTTCAAGCAAACTTAAACAGAGAATTTAATAATAAAAAAATATATTTATTCCACTGGCATAAAAAATAAGAAAATAAATACTGTCACTATTCAAACTCCTTTTTGAATTATGACAAATTTTGTATTTTAAAATTTGAACCTTTGATACCCTACGTCTAGACAACTAATCTCTTTACGGGTGTTTCTAAATTCCACCGACAATGCTCTACCACACAACGCTCGCTAATTAATGTATTTTGATATAGAGACATATTTATTCAAAACATACTATTTACTCCTCGATAGATGGATTACTTCAGAAAAAACATATTTATACTCTTAAACAGCTTAGTCTTATTTTGACATAAATAATCTTTTTAAAAAATTAACCAGTAGCATGCTATAGTGATCAGTAACACTTTATCTCCCTATTTTTTACGCCACTGGAATAAATATATCTTTTTTGTTATTCCCTGTTCATTTTTGTTGAAAAAAATTATCACTTTTTATGAATCTAAAATGAACGGTTTTGCAAGGATTGCTTCTACACAAATGTCTGCAAGTAAAGAATGCTTATTAATAAAGTACACACAGTTGAAAGTAACAACCTTTACTTACAAACTTTTGTTTAGAGGCAAATTCCTGCAAAGCTCTTCACTTTAAACACATAAAAATGTATTAGTTTTTTAAGCAAAAATTAACAGAAAATTAACAAAAAAATTATATATTTATTCCAGTGACAAAAAAAAATTTGAATGTTACTTTTTTAAACAGATTATTTATGTCAAAATGACTTTTTTTAAAAACATATCAGTCACTAAATTTGAAAAAAATATTTAAACAAGTTTTTGAATTATGGCAAATTTTTGTTTTTAAATGTGAACCTTTGACATCGTGTTTCTAAACAACTAATCACTTTAAGAGTGTTTCTAAATTCGACCGACAACACTCTACCACAGAAAACTCTCGCTAATTCATGTATTTTGATATAGGGACATATTTATACCCTTAGAGAGCTTAGTTGTCTAGATACAGGGTGGCAAAAATTTTATTTAAAATCGAAAATTTGGTCATAATTCAAAAAGTCTTTCAAATATTTTTTCAAATTTAGTAACCGATATGTTCTTTAAAAATGTCATATTTTGACATAAATCATCTTTTTAAAAAATTAATCAATGACATGTTATAAGGGTTCATTACAATTTTACCTACTCAAATTTTTTTCCGCCACTGGAATAAATACATATTTTTTAAATTCCCTGTTCATTTTGCTTAAAAAATAACTTTTTATATGTCTAAAGTAAACAGTTTTGCAAAAATTTGCCTGTATTAATAAAGTACACACTTTTGTTTATAGGCAAGTTCCTGCATAACTCTACTCACTTTCTCACATTAAATATATAATAAATTATTACTTTTTGAAGCAAAAATTAACAGGGAATTTAAAGAAATTAAATTTTTTTTTTTTGATAATTCCAATGTTGTGTTGTTTTACGTATATGTAACACCGCTGCATTAGCGAAAATATTCTTCAAATTAAATTTTTTTTCCTATTACATCCCTGTACTTATAAAAAAAAAAACAATTTGTTAATTCTCTATTTTTTTAAATATCAAACATTCAACATGAATTACATCAGCCACATTTTCATGATATAACAATTTTAATAATATACCTATATGAATATTTTTTGTACATATTTTTAATATTATTTTATTTCAGTTCACGGTAATGACGAAGAAGAGATTCGAAGTCAACAAATAATTCCTATGGAAATTGAGGAATTACACAATGCCCATGACGACAACCTTCAAATTCAAAATGTTCCACTGGAAGCTGTTGTCGACATGGAAATTGAACAATTGGAGATTGTCAACAACGACAATTTACCTAATGTTCCAGTAGAAGTTATTGCTGATTTGGAAATTGTCAATAACGACAATCCTCACAACCCAAATCAAAATAACTTGGCCGACAGATTAGCTGAATATCAAGAAGTAGTCAATGTTCTTATGGCTGACCTGGATCGCCTGAGAAATTTACGACAACTTCATCCAGGTTATTTGCGTGGTTTTGAAAGGAACGCAGAACCTCTACATCTTGGAGCTATGGATAGGGAATGCACGTTTTGTGGTGCTTTGCATTTCTTCCTAGAACGTACAACCCGATCAATTTATAGTAAATGTTGTAAAGGTGGTAAAGTTCATGTTGATAATCTGCCGGCCCTACAGCCTTTTCCACCAATATTGCAACAGTTATTTACAGGTCGTCATCCATTATCTAGAGAATTTAAAAGAAATTCCATTCGCTATAACAATGCTTTTCAATTCGCTAGCATGATGGCAAATCTGAGGGAGTTTAGGCATCCAGGCCCATTCACATATTCTGTGCAAGGGAAAGTATATTATCATTATTCAAATGTTAATATAGCTAATCCACAGCCTAATCGTGGTCCAATCTATTATTTAGATGCTAATGCCGCAATAAATCAGCGCATAGCCAACCAACCACGCTATAATCTCAATATCAATTTGATTCAAATCTTGGAAAATGTCATGCGTACATTTAATCCATATGCTAATGCATATATGATGCTCCGCGAAGTTTTCGATCGAGAACAACAACGCAATAACGAAATTCCAAATGTAGTGTTAGAATTGTTAGCTGTTAGAGGAGACAGACGTTTCGATTTACCTACTGTAAACGAAGTAGCCGCTGTATATCCGTTTAACAATGAACTTCCTCCTACATCAAATCTCAGAATTTTCGTTCGTAATCAAATTGAAGGTCCAGGTAGGCGTGAATTATTTCACCAGCTTTCGCACTTGGATTCAAGGGTCGATCCTTTATCTTTTCCATTATTATTTCCAAATGGAGAATTTGGGTGGTCTCTTGAACTAACCCACAGGAATGCCAATACAAGAGTGACATTGTGTCAGTATTATGCATTTCGATTAGCATACAGGCGTGAAAATGACGAAAATCCATTTGACCGATTTAAACACGCTGCTCAGTTGACCCAACAATTCATTGTTTCTGCATTTATTCGCATAGAAGCAAATAATATTGAATACATCAAACAAAATCAGGGTCGCCTTCGGGCTGAATATTACCAGGGACTCATGGACTATCTCCATCGAGTAGCTGTTGAAAACGAAGCGGAACAAGTCGGCCGAATGACGATTTTGCCTTCCACGTACGTGGGTAGTCCCAGATACATGCATCAATTGTTTCAGGACAGTCTCTGTCTGAATAGTAAATTTGGAACTCCAACATTATTCATTACAGTCACTTGCAATCCTAATTGGCGAGAGATTGTGGAGAACATTCCTCCAAATGATGATCCTAATAATCATCCTATGTTGGTAGCAAGGGTCTTCAATACCAAATTAAATCAGTTACTGAAAGAAATTTTAGATGACTGTATTTTCGGCGTACCAGTATGTCAGTTCTATACTATAGAATTTCAAAAGCGTGGCTTACCCCATGCGCATATAGTTTTGACTCTAAGAGCAGAAGACAAACTAATGGATACAATTCGAATAGACCAAGCTGTTTCTGCTGAACTTCCAGATCGTGATTTAGAACCAGAACTATTTAGCTTGGTTGTAAAACACATGATACACTCTCCATGTGGCCCTGAAAATCCTAATGCTTCTTGCATGGAGGACGGCCGCTGTAAACGGAAGTATCCCCACAACTTTTGTGATGAAACTACTATTGATCCTCATGGTAGAGTGACTTTCAAAAGACCAAACAATGGTAGGGAAACATTCATTAGGAACACTCATGTTGTTGATAACAAATGGATTGTTCCCTATAATCGATATCTTTTACTTAGGTATCAAACACATATTAATATTGATGTTTGTGCTAATACTAGGGTCGTGAAATATCTCCACAAATATGTTTTCAAAGGTGTTGACCGTGCTCTCCTTCATTTGGAAGTACGCAACGTACTAAATTATGACGAGACTGAAACATATTTAGCTGGCAGATACGTAACTGCACCTGAGGCTGCATATCATATTAATCAATATAAAATTCATGATATAACACATACTGTTTATCGTCTTCCAGTGCATTTACCACACAGGAATATTGTTCATTTTGAAAGGGGCAATGAACGTCAAGCTGTTGAGAGAAATCAAACAACACAGCTTACAGATTGGTTTAGACTGAATCGAGAAGATGTTGGCGCTCGCCAACATCGTTACCCAGACATTCCCCAACATTATGTCTGGAAAACGCCTCAAAAACGTTGGCAACAACGGCAACGAGGCGTTGAAAAAATGATTGCTAGAATGTACAATGTGTCCATTCGCAACACAGAACAATACTATCTCCGAGTATTGTTATTACATGTTAGAGGAGCCACATCATACGAAGATCTTCGCACTGTTGATGGTAAGGAATTCTTTCTTTCAAGTATTTCATTCTGCTAAACTTTTTTTATACATACTTGCAGAAACTTTGTACGATACTTTCCTGGATGCGTGCCGTGCACGTTTACTTCTTGACGATGATCAAGAATGGAACCGAGCATTACAAGAAGCTCGAGAGCACCAAGTACCTAAAGTTATTAGAAGACTTTTTGCTCACATCTTGATCTTCGGAGAAGTAACTAATCCATTGGAATTGTGGGAAGTTTTTCGTGACTGTATGATGGAAGATTACATTCATCGCGGTTACAATAACAACAGAGCGGAACAACAAACGCTTGCATTTATACAGAGCATTATGTTGAGAAACAACAAACGTTTGTCTGATTTCAATCTTCCAGAACCACAAGAAAGATTGGAATTAAATGAGGTGCCTATAAATCCTCAAGATGAACTCCTCGCAGGAATTCAAATGCGAGATCAATTAAATGAAGATCAGCGCAACGTTTTCGACAGGTAAATTTCTTTTGTACTTTTGTATTATTGCTTCATACTGTATTGCAAATAACATGCATTAACATATCCACAACAACACTGAATATTCTTTACGAGCATTATATACTGTGTCCAAAATTAGAATGAGATACCATTGGAATCTTGGAAACGGTGAAATTTACAACGTCGGTTAAATTAAAAAAAAAGTTGTACAATTTAAATACCTTTCAAATGAAATTTTTAAAAGAAAAATAACTTTAGCCGTTTTCAAAAATTTTTTAAAATACAATTTTTGGCAATTTTAGTTTTTATTTATTTCTGACTCTGACATTATTTTTACAAACATAGAAAAATTACAAACACGGTATACACCACGGGCATTACTAAATTATAATTCCCTTGGTAGATAAATAGCTACTCTGTAATTTTCCAATTACACTTTAAATTCAATCACCTAACAGTTATGCAACAACAACCTTTTACATATACTTTTTTTTTCCGTTTCAGAGTTATAAATGCTGTTGAAAATGACAATTTGGAACCACGCCTATTCGCTGTCACTGGTTGCGCTGGAGCGGGAAAAACTTTTGTTTTTAACGCTTTGATTACGTATTTGAATGGTAGAGAACTTCCCGTAATACCTGTATCTTGGACTGGCATTAGTGCCAGCTTAATGAAAGAAGGTAGGACTTTACACTCTCGCTTCAAACTTCCAGTTCCCCTTACAGATACGTCTGTCTCAGAACTGCGAGCTAATAGTCAAGATGGTCGTTCTATCAGAAATGCCAAGCTCATCATTTTTGATGAAATGTCAATGATACCTAGATTAGCGTTAGAACTCATCAACAGAGTTTTAAAAGATCTGTGCGGCAATGACAAATTATTCGGCGGAAAAGTTATCCTACTTTCTGGTGACTTTCGTCAAACATTACCTGTCATGCCTAACGCATATCGGTCACAAATTGTTGCAGAAACTCTGCAATACAGTTTTCTGTGGCAATCATTTACCAGATTACAATTAGTTACTAACGTGCGAGCACGTCCAGAAGAACGAGAATTTTCCGAATGGTTGCTACACTTGGGAAACAACACTTTACCTTCTGTCAATATTCCTTCCATACCAACTCTATTTGTGGTTCCAGCACAATGTTTAGTGGCTTCCAAAGAGGAACTTTTGACAATTTGTTTTCCAAATTTGCAACCAGGAACTGTTCCTAAGTGTGCCATTCTAGCACCCCTAAACGAACATTGCAATGCCATAAATTTTGGAATCGTTCAAAATATGGAAGGTCCTGCAACTACCTATTATAGTGCGGACAAAATTTTATATGAAAACGATGAAGAAATTGAGGCAGCCAATTATCCTGTTGAATCGCTTAACTCACTCCAACCAAATGGCATGCCAGAACATAAATTGATTTTAAAGGTTGGAGTTGTAGTTATGCTTTTACGCAACATGAATTGTGATCTGAGTTTATGCAATGGCACTCGGTTACTAATTACTCGATTATACCAACATAGCATTGAAGCGAGACGAATCGATATGACAGGAACCTTAACTGATCATACTGTCTTGATTCCGCGTATTGATTTAACTGAGACTGTCGCCTCTCTTCCTTTCAAGTTGCGACGTCGACAATTTCCAGTTAAAGTTGCATACGCTATGACAATTAATAAATCCCAAGGTCAAACATTTGACAAGATAGGTATTTATTTACCTTATCCTGTATTTACCCATGGGATGATGTACACTGCCTTCAGTCGAACGAAAGGTTTCGATTGTGTACATGTTTGTGTAGAGAACACCAGCTCACAAGGTAAATTACGCCCTACTTCTGATGAGATCTACACTAAAAACATTGTTTTTACGGAAATTGTACGTTAAGTATATATTTCCAGTCATATCACATTAATAACATGCAATCTCGCTGTTGATATTTAGAAATACTCTTTGTATCATTATTTCAGCTTGAGAATTACATAAATTTAGCTAATAATTGAGATTTTTTAGTCTCTTATTGGCAACATTAATATGTTTGCACGTCTATTGATATGTTTACATTTGGTTGTCAATACTGACTTAACCATTTGAATAAATGAAACAGTAAAAATTTGAGTTGAGGATACTTTTTCCATAAAATCTGAGTTGAGGATACCTTAAACTTGCTAATAATTGAGATTTTTCTACAATCTCTTATTAAAAAAAATAATAAGCACCTCTTTTGGCATATTGACATTTTGATATCAATATTGAGTTGAGCATTAAGTTGGGCCTCTATTGATTAAGTTACATTATGTTGCCATTATTGAGTGAGCTCTTACATTAATCCTCCTCAGACAATTTTCTACTAATAACTAAAATTTTTTACAGTCTCTTATTAACAAAAAAAAAATACTTAGCGCCTCTTCTGACATTTGACATTTTGATATCAATATTGAGTTGAGCATTAAGTTGGGCCTCTATTGATTAATATACATTATGTTGTCATTATTGAGTTGTGCTTTTGTGTCCTCCTCAAATAATTGTTTCATATTATTATTGTAAACTTCGAAATTATAATTCTATGGTTGAATGACAATCCTAATTTAAAATATTTATTTTGAAAAAATAAAATCTACAAAATGACAAAACCAAATGGATGTATTTTTCTGTTTCAATATTATGTTATAATTGTTTTGGCGCTTCAAAGTACCAAAAAATCAACATTGATAATGTTGCCATCCAACCATAGAATTATAATTTTTATTTTTTTCTTCTATTTCAATAATAAATTAATTGAAATGCAAAAAAGTTAATAAAAAAATTCTTATATCTTTGTAAAACTGTTTTTAACTTTCACATGATTCTTAAATTTTCAATATTTGTTAATTAAATTATTCTGTAACATTAGAGTTAGTTTTAAATTTTATTATATTGTAAAAAACCATCTAAATGCAATTATATTCAACAAACGAAATTTACATTCACATACGAATAATATAGTATGGTTCTTTCAAAATATATTCATTAATTTCACTCAACTTATTCAATCACATATTTGTAAAATGGACTTCAAAGGATAGTACATAATAATATATGGTAATAATATTTTACTAAATATACACAATTTTTCCTACATATAATATAGCTTTTTAATAGTATTCGCCAATTTTTCCAAAACTTGATCAATACCTATACAAAGCAAATTCAATGAAGAAGATATCCTCGACATCATATGTCATCATTGAAATAATACAATAAGTTATTCCATGTAGATAATAGATCCTTCCAAAATGTATGAACAGTTGAAATTCCAAGGTAATAAATTTCTTAATTTTTTTTTCAACATATTCATAATATATATTGTTTTTTAGTAGTATTCAACAATTTTTCCCAAAATTAACCATACCACACAAAGCAAATTCAATGAAAAAGATATCGACTACAAATACATGTCGTCATAGAAATAATACAATATGTTATTCTGTATAAATATTATACTATGGCAAAATTTATCAGCAGTTAATATTCCAAGGTAAATGCATTTGTTGATTTTTTACAACATACCCACAATATTTGTTTTTAGTTAACTCATAGTACAGAAAGCATATTCAATGAAAAAGATATCCACAACAAAACACAATATATCATCACAGATATAATACAAAAATTCTTCTCTGTACATGCTACACAATTCAAAAATGTATGTACAGTTAAAATTCCAGAATTCCTTGAATAATTCTGTATAACTTAAAATTAATTCATTTATGTATTTTCAGCTACCAAACAAACATTAATGAAACAACATTTAATAAGGTACAACACATTATACATGTTGATCAATACTACATTCGAAGTTTTTGGCAATACTAAACATACAATTGTTTTGAAAATTTAAATACTTACTCAAAGCAATCCAATTTTTATCAATCTATGATATTATGATACTTCAACCACCTCCAGTTATACCGGAAATTAATACCTACTTTCTCATTTCAATTATACCACATTACATAAAATTATATTTTATGATTAAAAATCACAAATAAATATACAGATATAAACCAATTTTTCTAAACACTTGCTATTATTTAAGAATTTGCCTTATGCCTATTTTTAGTAGTAATAGTAGTAATCATTTAAATTTTCAAAAAAATCACTACGTTCTGTACGATATTAAATTTTACCAATTGACATGCTTCTAAATTTTAGGATGCCAAACATTGAATGACTATGACAATAATAGCACAACATTTCTATGATTATTCTGTTATTTATATATTTTGCATTTAAATAACAAACAAATTGGACCCAATTCCAACAACAAATTATAAGGTATACCATTAATTTTATTCCTTTACATATACTGCAAACCTTCAAAATTTAATATAATTACAAAAAAAAACACAACTTAAATGATCTCATTATTATTTTGAAAATTGTTTGCATTGATTTTCACTAATTTTATATTTACATATACACTGCATTCAAAATAAACATAACATTGAAATATTGGAAACTGTAGGAGTTACAAACTAGCGAAAAGTTTTACAATTTAAACACCTTTTAAATGGTGTTTACAAAAATGAAATAAAAAATTGACAATTTTAGTTATTTCTGACATTATTTTTACAGATATAAAAAAATTAAAAACACTTTCTCATTGTTAATTTTTGAAGAGAATAATATAGTGTTTACAAAATTTTACTATGTTTCGTTTTTGAAAAACCATCATTAAATTTGTTTTTTTTAAATACGACCATGGATTTTTTATTCTTAAATTTAAAGTTATTTTCATTTCGAAAATAGGTAGTATATCACATGTAATGGTTTAAACAAGTTTTCAGTATTTTTAGCTGTTATTTTAAATTATTCAAGAAAAATCGCCATAGTTCGGCACTTATTTTGTCCAAAAATAAAAATGGGAAGTTGCTTCTCAATTTTTGTATCTGTAATGTCACAAATAAATGAAAGTTCTAATCGCAAAAAAATCGTTTTTCCAAAATTTATCAAAAACGGCTAAAATTAGTTTACTTTTGATAACATCATTTAATAGGTGTATCAATTGTACAACTTTTCTTTAATTTATTCGACATTTAATTCCCACCATTTCCAAGACTCCAATATAATAATTTATCTGGAACACACTGTAAATGTTTAATAAATTCTTTCAGAAATGTATGGATCAACAATTTTTCCTGAAATTACTACTCTCCAGAGATTCGTTGAGTGAAATATTTTGTTTTAATTACATACACTATTATTATTATTTCGTTTTGTTTGTATTAAATATTATATTTTAATTAATAACAACCATTTCAGTTTAGTATAATCTAAGTTCCAATTTTTTTCTTAATTACGATATTAGTTTTAAAATGTACAATATAAATTATTTTAATTTATTAATTATTTCAGAAAACAAATGTTTTTTTTTTTTAAATATGTATATCTCAACACTTTTTTGCATTAATCAACTAATATAATATATATATTTCATTTCAAATTCATTTATTATTGTTTCATAAAAATTCATTTCAATAATGTATATATTTTATAATTAAAATTTTTTAAGAAATCTATATTTGATTTATTCCCACCTACATATACCTAAAAATTGAAGTAATTTAAATAAAATACATCACTTAAATTATAAAGAAATTTCAAACATCTCTATTTATTAGCTAAGAATTTTAAATATTTTTTCCAAAACGCAACTTAAATTTCTCTTTTAAAACATTAGAATTTTTATATATTTTTAGAATAAATAAAATTCATATACCATATTTTAGCCAATATATATTTAAAACAAATCAAACTTTCAATTTTAATTTGAGGCGTTTTGTATATTTTTTAAATTTCACAGTATTTTTAGATAGACTGAGCTCATAAAACTTTTAATTTATTTTTATACAAGGTATATGTATAAATAAAATAGAAAAAAAAAATAAAAAAAAACTAATAAAAAAAAATTCAAAAAATTTAAAAAAAAATTTATTAGAAATGAAATTAAAAAAAAAAAACAAAACAAAAAATTAATTGAAAATAAAATTAAAAAAAAAAACAGAAAAAAAAATTTAGAATAAAATTAAAAACAAAATTGAAAAAAATACAAATAAAATGACAAAAAAAAAATTAAACAAATATAATATAATAATTTTTTAAAAATAAAAAAATGTATTTAAAAAAAAACTAATCAAAAAAAATCACAATTTTTTTTATAACTCTCAATGACTTTTTTCATAGATAAAACTACCAAAAACCAACTGGGAAATCCCGCAAGGGATTTCTTGTTTAATATTAATAACGGGTGATGTTCGCGTTTCTTTCTAAAATTGGCAAAAAAAGACCCAATTTGGAGCCACTAAGGCTCCAGTTTCGCCGAAGGCGAAACCGCGGCGCTGCCTATAATAGAAAATTTCCTTTTTGCACAACTGCAACAGCTACTTTTCAAAGCTGATTGAATGCATTAAAATTATGTATTCTATTAATATATTTAGATCTACAAAACCGAAATTAAAGTGCGAGAAGGAGGTGAATAACTTTTTCTACGAGAAAATTCAAGAAAACAACAAGCACAAAACTGCAAAAAATGCTACTACTAAATCAATAAATTTACCTTTTTGTAACATCCACACATACAACAAAAGCATTTTGATTTATACTAGGCACTGTTCTAAACACGGCAGTGCACTTTTACGGTATGGTACGGCCCTTTATTACATTTTTAATTGTAAACTAAAAATGTTGAAAAATCTTCCGAGACTTCGTACATTCATCAATCTGACATAAGTTATTGTTATGTATTGTTGTAACCTGACGTCTTCTGGTACCGATTCAGTTCTGTCATTACTGTTTTTGAGTTCTGTCATTACTGTTTTTGTTACAAAAACTTTCAATGAAACTAAATATAGATATGTGATTATAATAAGAAGCCATATACACCTATAATAAGTATCCATATAAATAGAAGGAATAAAAAACTACCTATAGTAAAATTAAACTGCCACTCATAAACTTTTGCAGAGAATAACAACAATGAACACAAATTATGAGTAAACATTGCACAGTAAGTATTGTACATAAATTCTTTATTTTAGGCTACTAACTAGGTACCTACTACCATCGAAAATATACTACGACTACGATTTTTATATCTACGGTGCTACTACTACACAATGTAATACATTCGTTGTTGCTATTACCTACCTATATTATGATCAAAACAACAACATCTAATTACAGTGAAATCGTACCTTTTGCAAACACAGACATAGGTAGAATACCTAATAAATGTAACTACCTACTTCAAATACGTAATGAAGGTTATATTAAACAACAAAGTGATAGAAACAGAAATATACCTATGCAAGTAAGTACCGATTCAGTTCTGTCATTACTGTTTTTGTTAATTCCAAGTAGTAGGTATACTAAAAACTTTCAATGAAACTAAATATAGATATGTGATTTTGTAGCGATATTAAATAAGTAGTATAGTATAGTAGTATAATAGGTATCCATTATAAATAGAATTATAAATAGAAGTAAGGAATAAAAAACTACCTATAGTAAAATTAAACTGCTACTTATTTATCTTATACCTAGAAAATCACGTACCTATAACTACACTTACTTGCTGAATGTTTTTATTTCAAAATACACAATTATTAAAATTCCTTAAACTACAAATACAACACAGTTTTGTGTTAGGTGCATAGGTAATTTAACTATATAAATAAACTAAATTTGGACACATTTTAAAAACATTGGTATATTAATAGGTATAACCTACACACACTGAAAATATTATAATAAACCGAACGAAATTTCATAATTTTTAAACACCAAATCATGATTTTGTTTATGTCGCCTGAGCAGAGCTTCGTTGGTCACTTTATAGTCCACATAATTTTAAACAAACGTCTGTATGTTCACATTTTGAACGCCTATTTTGTTGATAGTGTCAGTTTGGGTTAGGTATTAACAATTTCTCACTAAAATTACTTCAAATATACAATCGCAGCTTCTAAATTTACTACAAATACTTTTAATAACCATTTTATAACAATACAATTTAACAACATGTTGATAGGAATTGAAAACTGTTAGGCTATTAATGTACACAAATAAAACCAAATTATGACGTGACCTAGAAATGTCAACCAAACAAAAATAAGTGACACTAACGTCAGAAAAAAATTCTGCCAAATTATGACGTGAAACTAGAGGTGCAACTATATTGGAATTTGTCGATTTATTTTGAAAGCCATTTTCATGACTATATTCTTAGAAAAGCATATGGGACATGCAATTTCGGATATTTTTATTAACAATCCTATAAAAAGAATTACGTAAATTGCATTGAACAAGTATTAATCTTTAAATCTCATTTCACAACAACGAGGAGTAGCAATTTTCACTCACCTATTTTAAACGCACGTTCCTTTTACAGAACAAAAAAGTTTGTGAAGTTAGCGTCGAACAATATGTGCCTGAGTTGTAACCTATGGATAGGATGACGTCTTTTGGTACCGATTGAAGATTGAACAAAATCTGGAGCAATAATATGGCAACGCCGCTATACTCCGTCATCAGTCACCCGACCTGAATAGTTTTGCAAAAATCCGCACAACATATCATAACCATAAACATCCATAATCCAAAGAAGTAGAGAATGTCCATAGTGTCAAATTATAACATAAATCCATCTGTCATTATAATTATGGTCTACTAAACTGTCTATAGTACAACAACGTAAATACAATAATTTCCAAAAATATTACTGTAAAAGACAGAATGGAAATTGAAAAAGAATATATACCGGCACGTAAGTGTACAATTATATAAAATAGGGTTATCAGCGTACACTTTGATGAAATTATTTGTTGACATTCCTCAACGACTTAACTTACCATTATTTGTAGGAAAAACTCAAAATACGATACCAAAAGAGAGAGGATACAGAAAATAAATAACATGGCTCATTTTCCACATTAGTTTTACAACATATATGCAAACATTGGGTTCATAAAAGAAGAGGTTTTAGTTCATGTGTTACCAGTTACGAATGACGTGAATCTTTCACCTACATGCTAGGTAAAATATTTACAACATATTATCACAATTAAATCCTACCATATACACCTTTTCAGCATACGAAGGCACTCCTCAAACTACCAGATAGACGTCTGAATCTCTAACCACCACTGAAAAGCATCTCAATAAAAACTTTACAAGAACCATAACAAAAATTTAATACCTATCGACTTTAAACTATTCTTACTCAATGGACATTAGATTTATTTCAATAACAATATCTAAGTGTTTTATTTCTTACTTTAGAGCAAACTTGAATCCATTTTTCAAGTTATACCTACTGTACCGAGGAAAAGCTATCTAATTAAATTTTCTATTTTCATTTTTTGCATCCAGCTACATAAATATGCTTTTAACAACGTGAGTACTTTGTAAAACTAAGTATCTACTATTTACTGAAACTTATTCTCGATCAGAAAATACCAACAATTACAATTTACAGTTTTTATAATCCATTTATCAGGAACAATTTGTTTGAGATACCTAGGTAGGTATGTCGTACTTATTAATGAAGTTTATAAAAAGGAAGGTAGGTACATTATTATTATTATTTAGATTTGTTTGAAACTAAACTAAAGGTTACTAGGTCAATTTCATCTTATTGATCTCGGTCAGGGTTGTTTCCAAATAACTAATGACGTACGTACTTAGCTGACTAATTTTATTATAGATTTACAATTGTCGTATCAAACCTAACTTTACCTGTTTAATTAATTAAATTTAGTATATTATATTAATAAAATAAATGTTGTACTATTTTAGGACAGCTAAAATAAAGGTTACTAGGTCAATTTCATCCGGTCAGGGTCAGGATAGTTTCCAAATAACTAACGACGTACGGTACTTAGCTGGCTAATTTTATACAAAGGTTCTCCATTCGTCAAGAAAGTAGATATTCATACGTACGTCGTTACTACATTCCTATAATAGATCAGGTGGTGAAGGGTAGCATAACCAACTACGTACATTAGGACAGTGTTGCCTACGTTATCTGTTATATAAACGGATTTCACAATATCTGTAGGTGCATACTTACGCTGGCTGCATGTGATTTAAAGCAGTATTATTTGTCTTTGTTTATCTCATTGCGTGACAAATTTTGCTTCACTTTATCACAAATATTCGCAGCTTGATATAAGTGGACTTATTGTCATCTGTGGAACAATGCTATTATTTAAAATGACGTCATACGTACGACGTACGTATCTAAGATCGAGAGAATTTGATCATATGTTTTGGATGACGTCATATTGTTTATCTTACGATTTATTTACCAAAAAATTAGGGTTTCTTTTTTAATTTACAAATTCCACTACTAAATTAAATTAAAATGCCTACATTTAGTTTTAATTTCCTGATACCGAATTTATTCTTACGTTACAAAGAACTGGATAAAATACAAGTCTCATTACCTACCTACCTGTTTTTGTCCAAAAACTAATTACAGATGATGACCTAGATCAAAAACATTCAATGAAACAAAATAGGTACGTAATTTTGTTAAGTTTAAGTCTTAAAGTAAGTATAGCCATTATATATATTCATATAAATAGCACAGAATAAATAATATTCTGTGTAAATAGTACTTATCATGTTTTTATACAAAAATTATAAACCGTAAACACAACAAATCAATATAGAATTAACTACACTTTTTATTTTATACACCACGTATTATTATTATTAGCGGATGCTGACGACCAAATTTCCATTTCCAAATTGATTTCTGTCTCTTGCCTGTAGGTCCATATTTTGAATGCTTCAAGTTATTTCGTTTTTTTTTTAAGTTACCGCCTAAGCGAGTACTAACTATTATTGGCCTCTTGCTCTTTCTCAGTAGGATACAGCCAGCACAGTTTATTTTTATCAAATATAGTTACAATGCATACTACTACTGTGTACTTTTAACCTCCAAGCCCCATAATATAACCTATTTATTTATGACGTGAAACTAGAAATGTCAACAAAACAAAAATAAGTGACACCAACGTCAGAAGAAAATTCTGCCAAATTATGACAAACCAACGAAGCCAAAATAAATAGACAGATAGTCCTAAAATTAACGTCCGCCGCTATTAACGTTAACGTTAATTGAACACCAACGATTTTCAAATAGACAGATGTGGTAGGTTTATAAAATGATGATCGGCAGCCATTTTTAGGCTAGCAGATTTAAAATACCTAACTAATATATTTATAGTAGGTATTTTTTAAGGACAAAAAAGGAATATTTTCTTTAAAAGAGAAATTTTTAGCATAGGCTTTAAATTTATATACAGGGTGAATCAAAAATGTATTTCTTTATTTTGTTAAGGTGAAATAGTATTGTTTTGAATAACTTTTTGATTTCTTTAGATTTCAAATCAAGATTTTTTTAAAAGTTAAACTATAAGCTCAAATTTATATACAGGGTGAATCAAAAATGTATTTCTCTATTTTGTTAAGGTGAAATATTTTGAATAATTTTTTGATTTCTTTAGATTTCAAATTAAGTTTTCTGTGAAAGTTAAACTATAGAGTCAAATATATATACAGGGTGAATCAAAAATGTATTTCTTTATTTTGTTATGGTCAAAAAAGTTATATTTTGAATAATTTTTTGATTTCTTTAGATTTCAAATTAAGTTTTCTGTGAAAGTTAAACTATAAGGTAGAATATATATACAGGGTGAATCAAAAATGTATTTCTTTATTTTGTTATGGTCAAAAAAGTTATATTTTGAATAATTTTTTGATTTCTTTAGATTTCAAATTAAGTTTTCTGTGAAAGTTAAACTATAAGGTAGAATATATATACAGGGTGAATCAAAAATGTATTTCTTTATTTTGTTATGGTCAAAAAAGTTATATTTTGAATAATTTTTTGATTTCTTTAGATTTCAAATTAAGTTTTCTGTGAAAGTTAAACTATAGGGTCAAATATATATACAGGGTGAATCAAAAATGTATTTCTTTATTTTGTTATGGTCAAAAAAGTTATATTTTGAATAATTTTTTGATTTCTTTAGATTTCAAATTAAGTTTTCTGTGAAAGTTAAACTATAGGGTCAAATATATATACAGGGTGAATCACAAATGTATTTCTTTATTTTGTTATGGTCAAAAAAGTTATATTTTGAATAATTTTTTGATTTCTTTAGACTTCAAATTAAGTTTTCTGTGAAAGTTAAACTATAGGGTCAAATATATATACAGGGTGAATCAAAAATGTATTTCTTTATTTTGTTATGGTCAAAAAAGTTATATTTTGAATAATTTTTTGATTTCTTTAGATTTCAAATTAAGTTTTCTGTGAAAGTTAAACTATAGGGTCAAATATATATACAGGGTGAATCACAAATGTATTTCTTTATTTTGTTATGGTCAAAAAAGTTATATTTTGAATAATTTTTTGATTTCTTTAGATTTCAAATTAAGTTTTCTGTGAAAGTTAAACTATAGGGTCAAATATATATACAGGGTGAATCAAAAATGTATTTCTTTATTTTGTTATGGTCAAAAAAGTTATATTTTGAATAATTTTTTGATTTCTTTAGATTTCAAATTAAGTTTTCTGTGAAAGTTAAACTATAGGATCAAATATATATACAGGGTGAATCACAAATGTATTTCTTTATTTTGTTATGGTCAAAAAAGTAATATTTTGAATAATATTTTGATTTCTTTAGATTTGAAATTAAGTTTTCTGTGAAAGTTAAACTATAAGCTCAAATTTATATACGGGGTGAACCAAAAATGTATTTCTTTATTTTGTTATGGTCAAAAAAGTAATATTTTGAATAATTTTTTGATTTCTTTGGGTTTCAATTGAAGATTTCTTTGAAAGTTAAACTATATGCTCCTAGAGGTTATCTACGAGGTGACTCAAAAATGTTTCTATTTATTTTCAATAATAGATATAAACATTTTCAGATTTTCAGCTCTGGCAATACTTTTTTTTAATTATTTTTTTTGTAATTTTTTTTTTTGAAAAATTTTTTTTTTCGAAATTTTTTTTTTAAAATTTTTTTTTTTTAATTTTTTTTTTTGAAAATTTTTTTTTTTTTTTAATTTTTTTTTGACTTTTTTTTTTTTTAATAGAAACATTTTTTCCTTGAAATTTTTTTTTTTTATTTTTTTTTTTCATTTTTTTTATAACCCTCAATGACTTTTTTTATAGATAAAACTACCACAAACCAACTGGGAAATCCCGCAAGGGATTTCTTGTTAATATTAATAAAACCCGTACAGTCCGTCTCTGTCTAAAATTGGAAAAAAAACGCACGATTTGCATGCAAGTTGGCATCTCGCCACGCCGGAGGCGTGGCCCCAGCTGTATTTATATCGAAACTTTACTTTTTTAAGACTGGTATAGGCTATATATGAAAGCGGATTGGATGCATTAAAATTATGTATTTTAATCATTTATATACCTCTGCACAAACGGAATTAAAGTGTGAGAAGGAGGTGAATAACTTTTTCTACGAGAAAATTCAAGAAAACAACAAGCACAAAACTGCAAAAAATGCTACTACTAAATCAATAAATTTACCTTTTTGTAACATCCACACATACAACAAAAGCATTTTGATTTATACTAGGCACTGTTCTAAACACGGCAGTGCACTTTTACGGTATGGTACGGCCCTTTATTACATTTTTAATTGTAAACTAAAAATGTTGAAAAATCTTCCGAGACTTCGTACATTCATCAATCTGACATAAGTTATTGTTATGTATTGTTGTAACCTGACGTTTTTTGGTACCGATTCAGTTCTGTCATTACTGTTTTTCAGTTCTGTCATTACTGTTTTTGTTTACAAAAACTTTCAATGAAACTAAATATAGATATGTGATTATAATAAGAAGCCATATACACCTATAATAAGTATCCATATAAATAGAAGGAATAAAAAACTACCTATAGTAAAATTAAACTGCCACTCATAAACTTTCGCAGAGAATAACAACAATGAACACAAATTATGAGTAAACATTGCACAGTAAGTATTGTACATAAATTCTATATTTTAGGCTACTAACTAGGTACCTACTACCATCGAAAATATACTACGACCACGATTTTTATATCTACGGTGCTACTACTACACATTATTATGATCAAAACAACAACATCTAATTACAGTGAAATCGTACCTTTTGCAAACACAGACATAGGTAGAATACCTAATAAATGTAACTACCTACTTCAAATACGTAATGAAGGTTATATTAAACAACAAAGTGATAGAAACAGAAATATACCTATGCAAGTAAGTACCGATTCAGTTCTGTCATTACTGTTTTTGTTAATTCCAAGTAGTAGGTATACTAAAAACTTTCAATGAAACTAAATATAGATATGTGATTTTGTAGCGATATTAAATAAGTATCCATTATAAATAGAAGTAAGGAATAAAAAAACTACCTATAGTAAAATTAAACTGCTACTTATTTATCTTATACCTAGAAAATCACGTACCTATAACTACACTTACTTGCTGAATGTTTTTATTTCAAAATACACAATAATTAAAATTTCTTAAACTACAAATACAACACAGTTTTGTGTTAGGTGCATAGATAATTTAACTATATAAATAAACTAAATTTGGACTACGCGCGACATCATCACACACATTTTAAAAACATTGGTATATTAATAGGTATAACCTACACACACTGAAAATATTATAATAAACCGAACGAAATTTCATAATTTTTAAACACCAAATCATGATTTTGTTTATGTCGCCTGAGCAGAGCTTCGTTGGTCACTTTATAGTCCACATAATTTTAACAAACAGCTGTATGTCCACATTTTGAACGCCTATTTTGTTAATAGTGTCAGTTTGGGTTAGGTATTAACAATTTCTCACTAAAATTACTTCAAATATACAATGGCATATTCTAAATTTACTACAAATACTTTTAATAACCATTTTATAACAATACAATTTAACAACATGTTGATAGGAATTGAAAACTGTTAGGCTATTAATGTACACAAATAAAACCAAATTATGACGTGACCTAGAAGTGTCAACCAAACAAAAATAAGTGACACTAACGTCAGAAAAAAATTCTGCCAAATTATGACGTGAAACTAGAGGTGCAACTATATTGGAATTTGTCGATTTATTTTGAAAGCCATTTTCATGACTATATTCTTAGAAAAGCATATGGGACATGCAATTTCGTATATTTTTAATAACAATCCTATAAAAAGAATTACGTAAATTGCATTGAACAAGTATTAATCTTTAAATCTCATTTCACAACAACGAGGAGTAGCAATTTTCACTCACCTATTTTAAACGCACGTTCCTTTTACAGAACAAAAGTGTGAAGTTAGCGTCGAACAATATGTGCCTGAGTTGTAACCTATGGATAGGATGACGTCTTTGGGTACCGATTGAAGATTGAACAAAATCAGGAGCAATAATATGGCAACGCCGCTATACTCCGTCATCAGTCACCCGACCTGAATAGTTTTGCAAAAATCCGCACAACATATCATAACCATAAACATCCATAATCCAAAGAAGTAGAGAATGTCCATAGTGTCAAATTATAACATAAATCCATCTGTCATTATAATTATGGTCTACTAAACTGTCTATAGTACAACAACGTAAATACAATAATTTCCAAAAATATTACTGTAAAAGACAGAATGGAAATTGAAAAAGAATATATACCGGCACGTAAGTGTACAATTATATAAAATAGGGTTATCAGCGTACACTTTGATGAAATTATTTGTTGACATTACGCAACGACTTAACTTACCATTATTTGTAGGAAAAACTCAAAATACGATACCAAAAGAGAGAGGATACAAAAAATAAATAACATGGCTCATTTTCCACATTAGTTTTACAACATATATGCAAACATTGGGTTCATAAAAGGAGAGGTTTTAGTTCATGTGTTACCAGTTACGAATGACGTGAATCTTTCACCTACATGCTAGGTAAAATATTTACAACATATTATCACAATTAAATCCTACCATATACACCTTTTCAGCAGACGAAGGCACTCCTCAAACTACCAGATAGACGTCTGAATCTCTAACCACCACTGAAAAGCAACTCAATAAAAACTTTACAAGAACCATAACAAGAATTTAATACCTATCGACTTTAAACTATTCTTACTCAATGGACATTAGATTTATTTCAATAACAATATCTAAGTGTTTTATTTCTTACTTTAGAGCAAACTTGAATCAATTTTTCAAGTTATACCTACTGTACCGAGGAAAAGCTATCTAATTAAATTTTCTATTATGAGGGCAACATCGGTAGGTAGGTACATTATTATTATTACCTATTATTATTATTTAGATTTGCTTGAAACTAAATTAAACGTTACTTCAGGTGAACCTATTGGTTGTAGGTACCTACTTTCACATATTACTAGGTGCCGAATACCTACTTATGTCTGTTTTTGTTCAAAAAGTAATTACAGACATCCTGGATGTACCAAAAACATTCAATGAAACAAAATAGGTACGTAATTTTGTTAAGTTTAAGTCTTTAAGTAAGTATAGCCATTATGTATATTCATATAAATAGCACAGAATAAGTAATATTCTGTGTAAATAGTAAGTAATTAACTAACTAAAATTAAGTTACTATACTTATTTTTCGATAGAAAACCAGCTGCATATACTTATCATGTTTTTATTTAAATACACAAAAATTATAAATCGTAAAAACAACAAATTAATATAGACTTAACTACACTTTTTATTTTATACACCACGTATTATTATTTTTATTAGCGGATGTTGGCCACCAAATTTCCATTTCCAAATTGATTTCTGTCTCTTGCCTGTAGGTCCATATTTTGAATGCTTCAAGTTATTTCGTTTTTTTTTTAAGTTACCGCCTAAGCGAGTACTAACTATTATTGGCCTCTTGCCCTTTCACAGTAGGATACAGTCAGCACAGTTTATTTTTATCAAATATAGTTACAATGCATACTACTACTGTTTACTTTTAACCTCCAAGCCCCATAATATAACCTATTTATTTATGACGTGAAATAGAAGTGTCAACCAAACAAAAATAAGGGACACCAACGTCAGAACAAAATTCTGCCAAATTATGACAAACCAACGAAGCCAAAATAGATAGACAGATAGTCCTAAAATCAACGTCCGCCGCTATTAACGTTAACGTTAATTGAACACCAACGATTTTCAAATAGACAGATGTGGTAGGTTTATAAAATGATGATCGGCAGCCATTTTTAGGCTAGCAGATTTAAAATACCTAACTAATATATTTATAGTAGGTATTTAGTATAAAATTTTTTAAGGACAAAAAAGGAATATTTTCTTTAAAAGAGAAATTTTTAGCATAGGCTTTAAATTTATATACAGGGTGAATCAAAAATGTATTTCTCTATTTTTTTACCATTTTTTTTAACACGATAGGTGACTTTATTTTCTTTAAAAGAGAAATTTTTAGCATAGGTTTTAAATTTATATACAGGGCGAATCAAAAATTTATTTCCTATCGTCAAAAAAGTTATATTTTGAATAATTGTTTGATTTCTTTAGATTTCAAATCAAGATTTTTTGAAAGTTAAACTATAAGCTCAAATTTATATACAGGGTGAATCAAAAATGTATTTCTTTATTTTGTTAAAGCGAAATAGTAATATTTGGAATAATTTTTTGATTTCTTTAGATTTCAAATCAAGATTTCTTTGAAAGTTAAACTATAAGCTCAAATTTATATACAGGGTGAATCAAAAATGTATTTCTTTATTTTGTTAAGGTGAAATAGTAATATTTTGAATAATTTTTTGATTTCTTTGGGTTTCAATTCAAGATTTCTTTGAAAGTTAAACTATATGCTCCTAGAGGTTTTCTACGGGGTAACTCAAAAATGTTTCTATTTATTTTCAATAATAGATAGAAACATTTTCAGATTTTCAGCTCTGGCAATACTTTTTTTTAATTAATTTTTGAATTATTTTTTTTTGAAATTTTTTTTTTTAAATTTTTTTTTTTTAAATTTTTTTTTTTGAAATTTTTTTTTTAAAATTTTTTTTTTTAATTTTTTTTTAATAATAGAAACATTTTTTTCCTTGAAATTTTTTTTTTTTTGATTTTTTTTTCATTTTTTTTGCCACCCTCAATGACTTTTTTTATAGATAAAACTACCACACAACGACTGGGAAATCCCGCAGGGATTTCTTGTTAATATTAATAAAACCCGTACAGTCCGTCTCTGTCTAAAATTGGAAAAAAAACGCATGATTTGCGTGCAAGTTGGCATCTCGCCACGCCGGAGGCGTGGCCCCAGCTGTATTTATATCGAAACTTTACTTTTTTAAGACTGGTATAGGCTATATATGAAAGCGGATTGGATGCATTAAAATTATGTATTTTAATCATTTATATACCTCTGCACAAACGGAATTAAAGTGTGAGAAGGAGGTGAATAACTTTTTCTACGAGAAAATTCAAGAAAACAACAAGCACAAAACTGCAAAAAATGCTACTACTAAATCAATAAATTTACCTTTTTGTAACATCCACACATACAACAAAAGCATTTTGATTTATACTAGGCACTGTTCTAAACACGGCAGTGCACTTTTACGGTATGGTACGGCCCTTTATTACATTTTTAATTGTAAACTAAAAATGTTGAAAAATCTTCCGAGACTTCGTACATTCATCAATCTGACATAAGTTATTGTTATGTATTGTTGTAACCTGACGTTTTTTGGTACCGATTCAGTTCTGTCATTACTGTTTTTCAGTTCTGTCATTACTGTTTTTGTTTACAAAAACTTTCAATGAAACTAAATATAGATATGTGATTATAATAAGAAGCCATATACACCTATAATAAGTATCCATATAAATAGAAGGAATAAAAAACTACCTATAGTAAAATTAAACTGCCACTCATAAACTTTCGCAGAGAATAACAACAATGAACACAAATTATGAGTAAACATTGCACAGTAAGTATTGTACATAAATTCTATATTTTAGGCTACTAACTAGGTACCTACTACCATCGAAAATATACTACGACCACGATTTTTATATCTACGGTGCTACTACTACACATTATTATGATCAAAACAACAACATCTAATTACAGTGAAATCGTACCTTTTGCAAACACAGACATAGGTAGAATACCTAATAAATGTAACTACCTACTTCAAATACGTAATGAAGGTTATATTAAACAACAAAGTGATAGAAACAGAAATATACCTATGCAAGTAAGTACCGATTCAGTTCTGTCATTACTGTTTTTGTTAATTCCAAGTAGTAGGTATACTAAAAACTTTCAATGAAACTAAATATAGATATGTGATTTTGTAGCGATATTAAATAAGTATCCATTATAAATAGAAGTAAGGAATAAAAAAACTACCTATAGTAAAATTAAACTGCTACTTATTTATCTTATACCTAGAAAATCACGTACCTATAACTACACTTACTTGCTGAATGTTTTTATTTCAAAATACACAATAATTAAAATTTCTTAAACTACAAATACAACACAGTTTTGTGTTAGGTGCATAGATAATTTAACTATATAAATAAACTAAATTTGGACTACGCGCGACATCATCACACACATTTTAAAAACATTGGTATATTAATAGGTATAACCTACACACACTGAAAATATTATAATAAACCGAACGAAATTTCATAATTTTTAAACACCAAATCATGATTTTGTTTATGTCGCCTGAGCAGAGCTTCGTTGGTCACTTTATAGTCCACATAATTTTAACAAACGGCTGTATGTCCACATTTTGAACGCCTATTTTGTTGATAGTGTCAGTTTGGGTTAGGTATTAACAATTTCTCACTAAAATTACTTCAAATATACAATGGCATATTCTAAATTTACTACAAATACTTTTAATAACCATTTTATAACAATACAATTTAACAACATGTTGATAGGAATTGAAAACTGTTAGGCAATTAATGTACACAAATAAAACCAAATTATGACGTGACCTAGAAATGTCAACCAAACAAAAATAAGTGACACTAACGTCAGAAAAAAATTCTGCCAAATTATGACGTGAAACTAGAGGTGCAACTATATTGGAATTTGTCGATTTATTTTGAAAGCCATTTTCATGACTATATTCTTAGAAAAGCATATAGGACATGCAATTTCGTATATTTTTAATAACAATCCTATAAAAAGACTAACGTAAATTGCATTGAACAAGTATTAATCTTTAAATCTCATTTCAATCAATGACCTTTATTTAATATCTTATGCTTATGCAACCTCCAACACATCATTATGGTATTTACGGTTGCATAACCTCTTCTATGGAATAAGACACTTTTCGATGCTCTTCAATTTTGTCTAAAGTAGATTGCAATCGAAAAACTTTTAAATCTTTAGAAATTTTTAACGAACACTTTAAATTTATATACAGGGTGAATCAAAAATGTATTTCTTTATTTTGTTAAGGTGAAATAGTATTGTTTTGAATAACTTTTTGATTTCTTTAGATTTCAAATCAAGATTTTTTTTAAAGTTAAACTATAAGCTCAAATTTATATACAGGGTGAATCAAAAATGTATTTCTTTATTTTGTTAAGCTGAAATAGTATTGTTTTGAATAACTTTTTGATTTCTTTAGATTTCAAATCAAGATTTTTTGAAAGTTAAACTATAAGCTCAAATTTATATACAGGGTGAATCAAAAATGTATTTCTTTATTTTGTTAAGGTGAAATAGTATTGTTTTGAATAACTTTTTGATTTCTTTAGATTTCAAATCAAGATTTTTTGAAAGTTAAACTATAAGCTCAAATTTATATACAGGGTGAATCAAAAATGTATTTCTTTATTTTGTTAAGGTGAAATATTTTGAATAACTTTTTGATTTCTTTAGATTTCAAATCAAGATTTTTTGAAAGTTAAACTATAAGCTCAAATTTATATACAGGGTGAATCAAAAATGTATTTCTTTATTTTGTTAAGGTGAAATAGTATTGTTTTGAATAACTTTTTGATTTCTTTAGATTTCAAATCAAGATTTTTTGAAAGTTAAACTATAAGCTCAAATTTATATACAGGGTGAATCAAAAATGTATTTCTTTATTTTGTTAAGGTGAAATAGTATTGTTTTGAATAACTTTTTGATTTCTTTAGATTTCAAATCAAGATTTTTTGAAAGTTAAACTATAAGCTCAAATTTATATACAGGGTGAATCAAAAATGTATTTCTTTATTTTGTTAAGGTGAAATATTTTGAATAACTTTTTGATTTCTTTAGATTTCAAATCAAGATTTTTTGAAAGTTAAACTATAAGCTCAAATTTATATACAGGGTGAATCAAAAATGTATTTCTTTATTTTGTTAAGGTGAAATATTTTGAATAACTTTTTGATTTCTTTAGATTTCAAATCAAGATTTTTTGAAAGTTAAACTATAAGCTCAAATTTATATACAGGGTGAATCAAAAATGTATTTCTTTATTTTGTTAAGGTGAAATAGTATTGTTTTGAATAACTTTTTGATTTCTTTAGATTTCAAATCAAGATTTCTTTGAAAGTTAAACTATAAGCTCAAATTTATATACAGGGTGAATCAAAAATGTATTTCTTTATTTTGTTAAGGCGAAATAGTAATATTTGGAATAATTTTTTGATTTCTTTGGGTTTCAATTCAATATTTCTTTGAAAGTTAAACTATATGCTCCTAGAGGTTTTCTACGGGGTAACTCAAAAATGTTTCTATTTATTTTCAATAATAGATAGAAACATTTTCAGATTTTCAGCTCTGGCAATACTTTTTTTTAATTAATTTTTGAATTATTTTTTTTTTTAATTTTTTTTTTTTAATTTTTTTTTTTGAAATTTTTTTTTTTGAAATTTTTTTTTTTAAAATTTTTTTTTTAATTTTTTTTTAATAATAGAAACATTTTTTTCCTTGAAATTTTTTTTTTTTTTGATTTTTTTTTTCATTTTTTTTGCCACCCTCAATGACTTTTTTTATAGATAAAACTACCACACAACGACTGGGAAATCCCGCAGGGATTTCTTGTTAATATATACTAAAACCCGTACAGTCCGTCTCTGTCTAAAATTGGCAAAAAAACACTCATTTTGGAGCCACTAAGGCTCCAGTTTCGCCGAAGGCGAAACCGCAGCGCTGCCTATAATAGAAAATTTCCTTTTTGCACAATAGAATAGGGTACTTTTCAAAGCTGATTGAATGCATTAAAATTATGTATTTTAATCATTTATATACCTCTGCACAAACGAAATTAAAGTGTGAGAAGGAGGTGAATAACTTTTTCTACGAGAAAATTCAAGAAAACAACAACCGATAAACTGCAAAAAATGCTACTACTAAATCAATAAATTTTGCCTTTTTGCAGCATCCCCACATACAATAAAAGCCTTTTGATTTATTCTAGGCACTGTTCTAAACAGGGGAGTGCACTTTTACGGTATGGTACGGCCCTTTATTACATTTTTAATTGTAAACTAAAAATGTTGAAAAATCTTCCGAGACTTCGTACATTCATCAATCTGACATAAGTTATTGTTATGTATTGTTGTAACCTGACGTCGTTTGGTACCGATTCAGTTCTGTCATTACTGTTAATTTGTCACAAAAACTTTCAATTAAACTAAATATGGATATCGATATTAAATAAGTAACCATATTCACCTATAATAGGTATCCATTATAAATAGAAGTAAGTAAACAACATTCGTAAACATTGCACAGTAAGTATTTTACATAATATTTTATATTTTAGACTACCAACTACCTACTATACTACGACTACGATTTTTATATTTACGGTGCTACTACTACACAATGAGACATAGGTAGAATACCTAATAAATGTAACTACCATTAGCTACATAAGTTATTGTTATGTATTGTTGTAACCTGACGTCGTTTGGTACCGATTCAGTTCTGTCATTACTGTTAATTTGTCACAAAAACTTTCAATTAAACTAAATATGGATATCGATATTAAATAAGTAACCATATTCACCTATAATAGGTATCCATTATAAATAGAAGTAAGTAAACAACATTCGTAAACATTGCACAGTAAGTATTTTACATAATATTTTATATTTTAGACTACCAACTACCTACTATACTACGACTACGATTTTTATATTTACGGTGCTACTACTACACAATGAGACATAGGTAGAATACCTAATAAATGTAACTACCATTAGCTACCTACCTCAAATACGTAATGAAGGTTATATTAAACAACAACAAAGTGATAGAAACAGAAATATACCTATTGCAATCAATGCAAGTAAGTACCGATTCAGTTCTGCCATTTTTAATATCCTGTATCCTCAATTATTGCGTTTTTCGTTCATTTTTATTAAGCTATTATACCTTAAAAAATGCGACTGGTATATTCCTTAAAATTAACAAATCTAATTTAGTTCACCTGTCACACATAACTTTTTTTTACATTTTTCCAAATAAATATACAATGACACTCTTTAAAAACACATGTTAAATATAAAGAACAAAATTTAAAAGACACTGATATACGCAGCATTTGCAATATTACTTACAAAATGTGCGAAAAACCACATAAAATCATACCAATGACACCCATTTTTTCCTTCAATATAGAGGCGAAACTAACGACCAAACAAAGGAAATGAATATTATGTTTCATTTGGCTGTGATGCCTACCCTTTTCACAAACAAATGCATTCAAATTCTTTCATCCATTGCAATTGAAAATAATACATACATACATAACCTATAAAATACTGCCATAAACAGTGAAGGCTTATCTAATTTTTTAACAACTGCTTTAATTCCAAATATAATTATCCCAGAGAGTGATTTTTTAGAATGTGGCCCAATATGGCAACAATGGCGCACATTGTTTACGACTCGACTAATTCCGTGACCAGTCACTCCAATTTTGCAAATGGCCACTCATCATAAACTTCCGCAAAGAACAACAACAATAAACACAAATTATCGAAATGAGTAAACAACAGTAGTAAATATAGCAAAAAACACTTGCACAGTAAGTAATTTAATACAAATACATAATATTCCATATTTCAGACAAATAGGTATATCATGCCGTCTATACCTAAAATGTAGTACATTCGTTGTTGTTAGCTACCTACTAGGTATATTATGATCAAAACAAACAGGCTAACATTCTTAAAATTAAAACATTATACCTACCACATCACAACCGTAAGTAACAAATACAAACAACATATTATTGTTATTCCAAAGTGATAGATACAGAAATATACAAAAACAATGCAAGTAAGTAAGTACCTACTTACTTATTCTCTATCTGAAAATACCAACAATTACAATTAAGGTTCGCCATTTATCAGGAAGAATTTGTTTGAAATACCTTATTATGTCGTTTATATTGTACTTATTAATGAAGTTTATAAAAAGGAAGGTAGGTACATTATTATTATTATTTAGATTTGTTTGAAACTAAACTAAAGGTTACTAGGTCAATTTCATCTTATTGATCTCGGTCAGGGTTGTTTCCAAATAACTAATGACGTACGTACTTAGCTGACTAATTTTATTATAGATTTACAATTTTCGTTTTAAACCTAACTTTATCTGTTTAATTAACTAAATTTAGTATTTTATATTAATAATAGGTACTTATTTTTCTGGTAATTATCTATTTCTTATAATCTTGATCATATATACATTAGTAGTTTTTATAACAGGTTCTCCATTCGTCAAGAAAGTAGATATTCATACGTACGTCGCTACTAGACTCCTATAATACATCAGGTGTTGAACGGCAGCAACCAACTACGTACATTAGGACAGTGTTGCCTACGTTATCTGTTATAAAAAGGGCAAAGCAATAAATTTCAGAGTTTTTTAGATTAGTTGATGAAATTATTGCATAGGGTGATGTACGGGGTAACTCAAAAATGTTTCTATTTATTTTCAATATTTTTAGGTATGGTAAAACGTAATAGAAAAATTTTCCTGGCTATGCGCTAAGTATTTATCAGATTTTAACGACATTAATTAATAAGCACCATGTACAGGGTGATACAAAACCAACATTAATTATCCCACATTTAAGAAATTTTAAATGTATAGAAATTTATATACGGGGTGAATCAAAAATGTATTTCTCTATTTAGTTATGGTCAAAAAAGTTTTATTTTGAATAATTTTTTGATTTCTTTAGATTTCAAATTAAGTTTTCTGTGAAAGTTAAACTATAAGGTAGAATATATATACAGGGTGAATCAAAAATGTATTTCTTTATTTTGTTATGGTCAAAAAAGTTATATTTTGAATAATTTTCTGATTTCTTTAGATTTCAAATTAAGTTTTCTGTGAAAGTTAAACTATAGGGTCAAATATATATACAGGGTGAATCAAAAATGTATTTCTTTATTTTGTTATGGTCAAAAAAGTTATATTTTGAATAATTTTTTGATTTCTTTAGATTTCAAATTAAGTTTTCTGTGAAAGTTAAACTATAGAGTCAAATATATATACAGGGTGAATCAAAAATGTATTTCTTTATTTTGTTATGGTCAAAAAAGTTATATTTTGAATAATATTTTGATTTCTTTAGATTTCAAATTAAGTTTTCTGTGAAAGTTAAACTATAAGGTAGAATATATATACAGGGTGAATCAAAAATGTATTTCTTTATTTTGTTATGGTCAAAAAAGTTATATTTTGAATAATTGTTTGATTTCTTTAGATTTCAAATTAAGTTTTCTGTGAAAGTTAAACTATAAGGTAGAATATATATACAGGGTGAATCACAAATGTATTTCTTTATTTTGTTATGGTCAAAAAAGTTATATTCTGAATAATTTTTTGATTTCTTTAGATTTCAAATTAAGTTTTCTGTGAAAGTTAAACTATAGGGTCAAATATATATACAGGGTGAATCAAAAATGTATTTCTTTATTTTGTTATGGTCAAAAAAGTTATATTTTGAATAATTTTTTGATTTCTTTAGATTTCAAATTAAGTTTTCTGTGAAAGTTAAACTATAGGGTCAAATATATATACAGGGTGAATCACAAATGTATTTCTTTATTTTGTTATGGTCAAAAAAGTTATATTTTGAATAATTTTTTGATTTCTTTAGATTTCAAATTAAGTTTTCTGTGAAAGTTAAACTATAAGGTAGAATATATATACAGGGTGAATCAAAAATGTATTTCTTTATTTTGTTATGGTCAAAAAAGTTATATTTTGAATAATTGTTTGATTTCTTTAGATTTCAAATTAAGTTTTCTGTGAAAGTTAAACTATAAGGTAGAATATATATACAGGGTGAATCACAAATGTATTTCTTTATTTTGTTATGGTCAAAAAAGTTATATTCTGAATAATTTTTTGATTTCTTTAGATTTCAAATTAAGTTTTCTGTGAAAGTTAAACTATAGGGTCAAATATATATACAGGGTGAATCAAAAATGTATTTCTTTATTTTGTTATGGTCAAAAAAGTTATATTTTGAATAATTTTTTGATTTCTTTAGATTTCAAATTAAGTTTTCTGTGAAAGTTAAACTATAGGGTCAAATATATATACAGGGTGAATCACAAATGTATTTCTTTATTTTGTTATGGTCAAAAAAGTTATATTTTGAATAATTTTTTGATTTCTTTAGATTTCAAATTAAGTTTTCTGTGAAAGTTAAACTATAGGGTCAAATATATATACAGGGTGAATCAAAAATGTATTTCTTTATTTTGTTATGGTCAAAAAAAGTTATATTTTGAATAATTTTTTGATTTCTTTAGATTTCAAATTAAGTTTTCTGTGAAAGTTAAACTATAGGATCAAATATATATACAGGGTGAATCACAAATGTATTTCTTTATTTTGTTATGGTCAAAAAAGTAATATTTTGAATAATATTTTGATTTCTTTAGATTTGAAATTAAGTTTTCTGTGAAAGTTAAACTATAAGCTCAAATTTATATACGGGGTGAACCAAAAATGTATTTCTTTATTTTGTTATGGTCAAAAAAGTAATATTTTGAATAATTTTTTGATTTCTTTGGGTTTCAATTGAAGATTTCTTTGAAAGTTAAACTATATGCTCCTAGAGGTTATCTACGAGGTGACTCAAAAATGTTTCTATTTATTTTCAATAATAGATAGAAACATTTTCAGATTTTCAGCTCTGGCAATACTTTTTTTTAATTATTTTTTTTGTAATTTTTTTTTTTGAAAAATTTTTTTTTTCGAAATTTTTTTTTTTAAATTTTTTTTTTTTAATTTTTTTTTTTGAAAATTTTTTTTTTTTTTAATTTTTTTTTGACTTTTTTTTTTTTAATAGAAACATTTTTTCCTTGAAAGTTTTTTTTTTTATTTTTTTTTTTCATTTTTTTTATAACCCTCAATGACTTTTTTTATAGATAAAACTACCACACAACGACTGGGAAATCCCGAAGGGATTTCTTGTTTAATATTAATAACGGGTGATGTTCGCGTTTCTTTCTAAAATTGGAAAAAAAACGCATGATTTGCGTGCAAGTTGGCATCTCGCCACGCCGGAGGCGTGGCCCCAGCTGTATTTATATCGAAACTTTAGTTTTTTAAGACTGGAATAGGCTATATATGAAAGCGGATTGGATGCATTAAAATTATGTATTTTAATCATTTATATACCTCTGCACAAACGGAATTAAAGTGTGAGAAGGAGGTGAATAACTTTTTCTACGAGAAAATTCAAGAAAACAACAACTCAAAACTGTAAAAAATGCTACTACTAAATCAATAAATTTACCTTTTTGTAACATCTACCATGCAATAAAAGCCTTTTGATTTATACTAGGCACTGTTCTAAACACGGCAGTGCACTTTTACGGTATGGTACGGCCCTTTATTACATTTTTAATTGTAAACTAAAAATGTTGAAAAATCTTCCGAGACTTCGTACATTCATCAATCTGACATAAGTTATTGTTATGTATTGTTGTAACCTGACGTTTTTTGGTACCGATTCAGTTCTGTCATTACTGTTTTTCAGTTCTGTCATTACTGTTTTTGTTTACAAAAACTTTCAATGAAACTAAATATAGATATGTGATTATAATAAGAAGCCATATACACCTATAATAAGTATCCATATAAATAGAAGGAATAAAAAACTACCTATAGTAAAATTAAACTGCCACTCATAAACTTTCGCAGAGAATAACAACAATGAACACAAATTATGAGTAAACATTGCACAGTAAGTATTGTACATAAATTCTATATTTTAGGCTACTAACTAGGTACCTACTACCATCGAAAATATACTACGACCACGATTTTTATATCTACGGTGCTACTACTACACAATGTAATACATTCGTTGTTGCTATTACCTACCTATATTATGATCAAAACAACAACATCTAATTACAGTGAAATCGTACCTTTTGCAAACACAGACATAGGTAGAATACCTAATAAATGTAACTACCTACTTCAAATACGTAATGAAGGTTATATTAAACAACAAAGTGATAGAAACAGAAATATACCTATGCAAGTAAGTACCGATTCAGTTCTGTCATTACTGTTTTTGTTAATTCCAAGTAGTAGGTATACTAAAAACTTTCAATGAAACTAAATATAGATATGTGATTTTGTAGCGATATTAAATAAGTAGTATAGTATAGTAGTATAATAGGTATCCATTATAAATAGAATTATAAATAGAAGTAAGGAATAAAAAACTACCTATAGTAAAATTTAACTGCTACTTATTTATCTTATACCTAGAAAATCACGTACCTATAACTACACTTACTTGCTGAATGTTTTTATTTCAAAATACACAATAATTAAAATTCCTTAAACTACAAATACAACACAGTTTTGTGTTAGGTGCATAGGTAATTTAACTATATAAATAAACTAAATTTGTACTACGGGCACACACATTTTAAAAACATTGGTATATTAATAGGTATAACCTACACACACTGAAAATATTATAATAAACCGAACGAAATTTCATAATTTTTAAACACCAAATCATGATTTTGTTTATGTCGCCTGAGCAGAGCTTCGTTGGTCACTTTATAGTCCACATAATTTTAAACAAACGTCTTTATGTTCACATTTTGAACGCCTATTTTGTTGATAGTGTCAGTTTGGGTTAGGTATTAACAATTTCTCACTAAAATTACTTCAAATATACAATGGCAGCTTCTAAATTTACTACAAATACTTTTAATAACCATTTTATAACAATACAATTTAACAACATGTTGATAGGAATTGAAAACTGTTGGCTATTAATGTACACAAATAAAACCAAATTATGACGTGACCTAGAATTGTCAACCAAACAAAAATAAGTGACACTAACGTCAGAAAAAAATTCTGCCAAATTATGACGTGAAACTAGAGGTGCAACTATATTGGAATTTGTCGATTTATTTTGAAAGCCATTTTCATGACTATATTCTTAGAAAAGCATATGGGACATGCAATTTCGTATATTTTTAATAACAATCCTATAAAAAGAATTACGTAAATTGCATTGAACAAGTATTAATCTTTAAATCTCATTTCACAACAACGAGGAGTAGCAATTTTCACTCACCTATTTTAAACGCACGTTCCTTTTACAGAACAAAAGTGTGAAGTTAGCGTCGAACAATATGTGCCTGAGTTGTAACCTATGGATAGGATGACATAAATCCATCTGTCATTATAATTATGGTCTACTAAACTGTCTATAGTACAACAACGTAAATACAATAATTTCCAAAAATATTACTGTAAAAGACAGAATGGAAATTGAAAAAGAATATATACCGGCACGTAAGTGTACAATTATATAAAATAGGGTTATCAGCGTACACTTTGATGAAATTATTTGTTGACATTCCGCAACGACTTAACTTACCATTATTTGTAGGAAAAACTCAAAATACGATACCAAAAGAGAGAGGATACAGAAAATAAATAACATGGCTCATTTTCCACATTAGTTTTACAACATATATGCAAACATTGGGTTCATAAAAGAAGAGGTTTTAGTTCATGTGTTACCAGTTACGAATGACGTGAATCTTTCACCTACATGCTAGGTAAAATATTTACAACATATTATCACAATTAAATCCTACCATATACACCTTTTCAGCATACGAAGGCACTCCTCAAACTACCAGATAGACGTCTGAATCTCTAACCACCACTGAAAAGCATCTCAATAAAAACTTTACAAGAACCATAACAAGAATTTAATACCTATCGACTTTAAACTATTCTTACTCAATGGACATTAGATTTATTTCAATAACAATATCTAAGTGTTTTATTTCTTACTTTAGAGCAAACTTGAATCCATTTTTCAAGTTATACCTACTGTACCGAGGAAAAGCTATCTAATTAAATTTTCTATTTTCATTTTTTGCATCCAGCTACATAAATATGCTTTTAACAACATGAGTACTTTGTAAAACTAAGTATCTACTATTTACTGAAACTTATTCTCGATCAGAAAATACCAACAATTACAATTTACAGTTTTTATAATCCATTTATCAGGAAGAATTTGTTTGAAATACCTAGGTAGGTATGTCGTACTTATTAATGAAGTTTATAAAAAGGAAGGTAGGTACATTATTATTATTATATAGATTTGTTTGAAACTAAACTAAAGGTTACTAGGTCAATTTCATCTTATTGATCTCGGTCAGGGTTGTTTCCCAATAACTAACGACGTACGGTACTTAGCTGGCTAATTTTATACAAAGGTTCTCCATTCGTCAAGAAAGTAGATATTCATACGTACGTCGTTACTACATTCCTATAATAGATCAGGTGGTGAAGGGTAGCATAACCAACTATGTACATTAGGACAGTGTTGCCTACGTTATCTGTTATATAAACGGATTTCACAATATCTGTAGGTGCATACTTACGCTGGCTGCATGTGATTTAAAGCAGTATTATTTGTCTTTGTTTATCTCATTGCGTGACAAATTTTGCTTCACTTCATCACAAATATTCGCAGCTTGATATAAGTGGACTTATTGTCATCTGTGGAACAATGCTATTATTTAAAATGACGTCATACGTACGACGTACGTATCTAAAATCGAGAGAATTTGATCATATGTTTTGGATGACGTCATATTGTTTATCTTACGATTTATTTACCAAAAAATTAGGGTTTCTTTTTTAATTTACAAATTCCACTACTAAATTAAATTAAAATGCCTACATTTAGTTTTAATTTCCTGATACCGAATTTATTCTTACGTTACAAAGAACTGGATAAAATACAAGTCTCATTACCTACCTACCTGTTTTTGTCCAAAAACTAATTACAGATGATGACCTAGATCAAAAACATTCAATGAAACAAAATAGGTACGTAATTTTGTTAAGTTTAAGTCTTAAAGTAAGTATAGCCATTATATATATTCATATAAATAGCACAGAATAAATAATATTCTGTGTAAATAGTACTTATCATGTTTTTATACAAAAATTATAAACCGTAAACACAACAAATCAATATAGAATTAACTACACTTTTTATTTTATACACCACGTATTATTATTATTAGCGGATGCTGACGACCAAATTTCCATTTCCAAATTGATTTCTGTCTCTTGCCTGTAGGTCCATATTTTGAATGCTTCAAGTTATTTCGTTTTTTTTTTAAGTTACCGCCTAAGCGAGTACTAACTATTATTGGCCTCTTGCTCTTTCTCAGTAGGATACAGCCAGCACAGTTTATTTTTATCAAATATAGTTACAATGCATACTACTACTGTTTACTTTTAACCTCCAAGCCCCATAATATAACCTATTTATTTATTACGTGAAACTAGAAGTGTCAACAAAACAAAAATAAGTGACACCAACGTCAGAAGAAAATTCTGCCAAATTATGACAAACCAACGAAACCAAAATAGATAGACAGATAGTCCTAAAATTAACGTCCGCCGCTATTAACGTTAACGTTAATTGAACACCAACGATTTTCAAATAGACAGATGTGGTAGGTTTATAAAATGATGATCGGCAGCCATTTTTAGGCTAGCAGATTTAAAATACCTAACTAATATATTTATAGTAGGTATTTTTTAAGGACAAAAAAGGAATATTTTCTTTAAAAGAGAAATTTTTAGCATAGGCTTTAAATTTATATACAGGGTGAATCAAAAATGTATTTCTTTATTTTGTTAAGGTGAAATAGTATTGTTTTGAATAACTTTTTGATTTCTTTAGATTTCAAATCAAGATTTTTTTAAAAGTTAAACTATAAGCTCAAATTTATATACAGGGTGAATCAAAAATGTATTTCTCTATTTTGTTAAGGTGAAATATTTTGAATAATTTTTTGATTTCTTTAGATTTCAAATTAAGTTTTCTGTGAAAGTTAAACTATAGAGTCAAATATATATACAGGGTGAATCAAAAATGTATTTCTTTATTTTGTTATGGTCAAAAAAGTTATATTTTGAATAATTTTTTGATTTCTTTAGATTTCAAATTAAGTTTTCTGTGAAAGTTAAACTATAAGGTAGAATATATATACAGGGTGAATCAAAAATGTATTTCTTTATTTTGTTATGGTCAAAAAAGTTATATTTTGAATAATTTTTTGATTTCTTTAAATTTCAAATTAAGTTTTCTGTGAAAGTTAAACTATAAGGTAGAATTTATATACAGGGTGAATCAAAAATGTATTTCTTTATTTTGTTATGGTCAAAAAAGTTATATTTTGAATAATTTTTTGATTTCTTTAGATTTCAAATTAAGTTTTCTGTGAAAGTTAAACTATAGGGTCAAATATATATACAGGGTGAATCAAAAATGTATTTCTTTATTTTGTTATGGTCAAAAAAGTTATATTTTGAATAATTTTTTGATTTCTTTAAATTTCAAATTAAGTTTTCTGTGAAAGTTAAACTATAAGGTAGAATATATATACAGGGTGAATCAAAAATGTATTTCTTTATTTTGTTATGGTCAAAAAAGTTATATTTTGAATAATTTTTTGATTTCTTTAGATTTCAAATTAAGTTTTCTGTGAAAGTTAAACTATAGGGTCAAATATATATACAGGGTGAATCAAAAATGTATTTCTTTATTTTGTTATGGTCAAAAAAGTTATATTTTGAATAATTTTTTGATTTCTTTAGATTTCAAATTAAGTTTTCTGTGAAAGTTAAACTATAGGGTCAAATATATATACAGGGTGAATCAAAAATGTATTTCTTTATTTTGTTATGGTCAAAAAAGTTATATTTTGAATAATTTTTTGATTTCTTTAGATTTCAAATTAAGTTTTCTGTGAAAGTTAAACTATAAGCTCAAATTTATATACAGGGTGAATCAAAAATGTATTTCTTTATTTTGTTAAGGTCAAAAAAAGTTATATTTTGAATAATTTTTTGATTTCTTTAGATTTCAATTCAAGTTTTCTGTGAAAGTTAAACATGCCGAGAAGAAAGAAAGGTAATCTTAGTTCCAGGAAAGGATGGAATTGCCGTGGTCAGGATACCAGAAAAAAAAAGGAAAATGAAATAACCAATACGCAGTCTACCACAGGTAAATAATCAATATATTATATAAGTACTCAGGTAGCATAGGCTTTAAATGCATAGGCTTTAAATTTATATACGGGGTGAGTTAAAAATGTATTTCATTATTTTGGACAAAAAAGTTATATTTTGCAGAATTTTTTGATTTCTTTAGATTTCAATTCAAGTTTTCTGTGAAAGTTAAACTATAAGCTCAAATTTATATACAGGGTGAATCAAAAATGTATTTCTTTATTTTGTTAAGGTCAAAAAAAGTTATATTTTGAATAATTTTTTGATTTCTTTAGATTTCAATTCAAGTTTTCTGTGAAAGTTAAACATGCCGAGAAGAAAGAAAGGTAATCTTAGTTCCAGGATAGTTCCAGGAAAGGATGGAATTGCCGTGGTCAGGATACCAGAAAAAAAAAGGAAAATGAAATAACCAATACGCAGTCTACCACAGGTAAATAATCAATATATTATATAAGTACTCAGGTAGCATAGGCTTTAAATGCATAGGCTTTAAATTTATATACGGGGTGAGTTAAAAATGTATTTCATTATTTTGGACAAAAAAGTTATATTTTGCAGAATTTTTTGATTTCTTTAGATTTCAATTCAAGTTTTCTGTGAAAGTTAAACTATAAGCTCAAATTTATATACAGGGTGAATCAAAAATGTATTTCTTTATTTTGTTAAGGTCAAAAAAAGTTATATTTTGCAGAATTTTTTGATTTCTTTAGATTTCAATTCAAGTTTTCTGTGAAAGTTAAACTATAAGCTCAAATTTATATACAGGGTGAATCAAAAATGTATTTCTTTATTTTGTTAAGGTCAAAAAAAGTTATATTTTGAATAATTTTTTGATTTCTTTAGATTTCAATTCAAGTTTTCTGTGAAAGTTAAACATGCCGAGAAGAAAGAAAGGTAATCTTAGTTCCAGGATAGTTCCAGGAAAGGATGGAATTGCCGTGGTCAGGATACCAGAAAAAAAAAGGAAAATGAAATAACCAATACGCAGTCTACCACAGGTAAATAATCAATTCAAGTTTTCTGTGAAAGTTAAACTATAAGCTCAAATTTATATACAGGGTGAATCAAAAATGTATTTCTTTATTTTGTTAAGGTGAAATATTTTGAATAACTTTTTGATTTCTTTAGATTTCAAATCAAGATTTTTTGAAAGTTAAACTATAAGCTCAAATTTATATACAGGGTGAATCAAAAATGTATTTCTTTATTTTGTTAAGGTGAAATAGTATTGTTTTGAATAACTTTTTGATTTCTTTAGATTTCAAATCAAGATTTCTTTGAAAGTTAAACTATAAGCTCAAATTTATATACAGGGTGAATCAAAAATGTATTTCTTTATTTTGTTAAGGTGAAATATTTTGAATAACTTTTTGATTTCTTTAGATTTCAAATCAAGATTTTTTGAAAGTTAAACTATAAGCTCAAATTTATATACAGGAAATGTATTTCTTTATTTTGTTAAGGTGAAATAGTATTGTTTTGAATAACTTTTTGATTTCTTTAGATTTCAAATCAAGATTTCTTTGAAAGTTAAACTATAAGCTCAAATTTATATACAGGGTGAATCAAAAATGTATTTCTTTATTTTGTTAAGGTGAAATATTTTGAATAACTTTTTGATTTCTTTAGATTTCAAATCAAGATTTTTTGAAAGTTAAACTATAAGCTCAAATTTATATACAGGGTGAATCAAAAATGTATTTCTTTATTTTGTTAAGGTGAAATATTTTGAATAACTTTTTGATTTCTTTGGGTTTCAATTCAAGATTTCTTTGAAAGTTAAACTATAAGCTCAAATTTATATACAGGGTGAATCAAAAATGTATTTCTTTATTTTGTTAAGGTGAAATAGTATTGTTTTGAATAACTTTTTGATTTCTTTAGATTTCAAATCAAGATTTCTTTGAAAGTTAAACTATAAGCTCAAATTTATATACAGGGTGAATCAAAAATGTATTTCTTTATTTTGTTAAGGTGAAATAGTAATATTTTGAATAATTTTTTGATTTCTTTGGGTTTCAATTCAAGATTTCTTTGAAAGTTAAACTATATGCTCCTAGAGGTTTTCTACGGGGTAACTCAAAAATGTTTCTATTTATTTTCAATAATAGATAGAAACATTTTCAGATTTTCAGCTCTGGCAATACTTTTTTTTAATTAATTTTTGAATTATTTTTTTTTTAAATTTTTTTTTTTTAATTTTTTTTTTTGAAATTTTTTTTTTTGAAATTTTTTTTTTTAAATTTTTTTTTTTAAATTTTTTTTTAATAATAGAAACATTTTTTTCCTTGAAATTTTTTTTTTTTGATTTTTTTTTTCATTTTTTTTGCCACCCTCAATGACTTTTTTTATAGATAAAACTACCACACAACGACTGGGAAATCCCGCAGGGATTTCTTGTTAATATTAATAAAACCCGTACAGTCCGTCTCTGTCTAAAATTGGGAAAAAAAGACCAAAAGTGTGGCGGATTTGGCATCTAGCCACGCCGAAGGCGTGGCCCCCGCTTTATTGATATAGAAACTTTCTTTTTTGCACAATAGAATAGGCTATATATTAAAGCGGATTGGGTGCATTAAAATTATGTATTTTAATCATTTATATACCTCTGCACAAACAGAATTAAAGTGTGAGAAGGAGGTGAATAACTTTTTCTACGAGAAAATTCAAGAAAACAACAACATAAAACTGCCAAAAATGCTACTACTAAAGCAATAAATTTACCTTTGTGCAACATCCACACATACAATAAAAGCCTTTTGATTTATACTAGGCACTGTTCTAAACACGGCAGTGCACTTTTACGGTATGGTACGGCCCTTTATTACATTTTTAATTGTAAACTAAAAATGTTGAAAAATCTTCCGAGACTTCGTACATTCATCAATCTGACATAAGTTATTGTTATGTATTGTTGTAACCTGACGTCTTCTGGTACCGATTCAGTTCTGTCATTACTGTTTTTGAGTTCTGTCATTACTGTTTTTGTTACAAAAACTTTCAATGAAACTAAATATAGATATGTGATTATAATAAGAAGCCATATACACCTATAATAAGTATCCATATAAATAGAAGGAATAAAAAACTACCTATAGTAAAATTAAACTGCCACTCATAAACTTTCGCAGAGAATAACAACAATGAACACAAATTATGAGTAAACATTGCACAGTAAGTATTGTACATAAATTCTTTATTTTAGGCTACTAACTAGGTACCTACTACCATCGAAAATATACTACGACTACGATTTTTATATCTACGGTGCTACTACTACACAATGTAATACATTCGTTGTTGCTATTACCTACCTATATTATGATCAAAACAACAACATCTAATTACAGTGAAATCGTACCTTTTGCAAACACAGACATAGGTAGAATACCTAATAAATGTAACTACCTACTTCAAATACGTAATGAAGGTTATATTAAACAACAAAGTGATAGAAACAGAAATATACCTATGCAAGTAAGTACCGATTCAGTTCTGTCATTACTGTTTTTGTTAATTCCAAGTAGTAGGTATACTAAAAACTTTCAATGAAACTAAATATAGATATGTGATTTTGTAGCGATATTAAATAAGTATTAATAGGTATCCATTATAAATAGAAGTAAGGAATAAAAAACTACCTATAGTAAAATTAAACTGCTACTTATTTATCTTATACCTAGAAAATCACGTACCTATAACTACACTTACTTGCTGAATGTTTTTATTTCAAAATACACAATAATTAAAATTTCTTAAACTACAAATACAACACAGTTTTGTGTTAGGTGCATAGATAATTTAACTATATAAATAAACTAAATTTGGACTACGCGCGACATCATCACACACATTTTAAAAACATTGGTATATTAATAGGTATAACCTACACACACTGAAAATATTATAATAAACCGAACGAAATTTCATAATTTTTAAACACCAAATCATGATTTTGTTTGTCGCCTGAGCAGAGCTTCGTTGGTCACTTTATAGTCCACATAATTTTAACAAACGGCTGTATGTCCACATTTTGAACGCCTATTTTGTTGATAGTGTCAGTTTGGGTTAGGTATTAACAATTTCTCACTAAAATTACTTCAAATATACAATGGCATATTCTAAATTTACTACAAATACTTTTAATAACCATTTTATAACAATACAATTTAACATGTTGATAGGAATTGAAAACTGTTAGGCTATTAATGTACACAAATAAAACCAAATTATGACGTGACCTAGAAGTGTCAACCAAACAAAAATAAGTGACACTAACGTCAGAAAAAAATTCTGCCAAATTATGACGTGAAACTAGAGGTGCAACTATATTGGAATTTGTCGATTTATTTTGAAAGCCATTTTCATGACTATATTCTTAGAAAAGCATATAGGACATGCAATTTCGTATATTTTTAATAACAATCCTATAAAAAGACTAACGTAAATTGCATTGAACAAGTATTAATCTTTAAATCTCATTTCAATCAATGACCTTTATTTAATATCTTATGCTTATGCAACCTCCAACACATCATTATGGTATTTACGGTTGCATAACCTCTTCTATGGAATAAGACACTTTTCGATGCTCTTCAATTTTGTCTAAAGTAGATTGCAATCGAAAAACTTTTAAAACTTTAGAAATTTTTAACGTACACTTTAAATTTATATACAGGGTGAATCAAAAATGTATTTCTTTATTTTGTTAAGGTGAAATAGTATTGTTTTGAATAACTTTTTGATTTCTTTAGATTTCAAATCAAGATTTTTTTTTAAAGTTAAACTATAAGCTCAAATTTATATACAGGGTGAATCAAAAATGTATTTCTTTATTTTGTTAAGCTGAAATAGTATTGTTTTGAATAACTTTTTGATTTCTTTAGATTTCAAATCAAGATTTTTTTAAAAGTTAAACTATAAGCTCAAATTTATATACAGGGTGAATCAAAAATGTATTTCTTTATTTTGTTAAGGTGAAATATTTTGAATAACTTTTTGATTTCTTTAGATTTCAAATCAAGATTTTTTGAAAGTTAAACTATAAGCTCAAATTTATATACAGGGTGAATCAAAAATGTATTTCTTTATTTTGTTAAGCTGAAATAGTATTGTTTTGAATAACTTTTTGATTTCTTTAGATTTCAAATCAAGATTTTTTTAAAAGTTAAACTATAAGCTCAAATTTATATACAGGGTGAATCAAAAATGTATTTCTTTATTTTGTTAAGGTGAAATATTTTGAATAACTTTTTGATTTCTTTAGATTTCAAATCAAGATTTTTTGAAAGTTAAACTATAAGCTCAAATTTATATACAGGGTGAATCAAAAATATATTTCTTTATTTTGTTAAGGTGAAATAGTATTGTTTTGAATAACTTTTTGATTTCTTTAGATTTCAAATCAAGATTTCTTTGAAAGTTAAACTATAAGCTCAAATTTATATACAGGGTGAATCAAAAATGTATTTCTTTATTTTGTTAAGGTGAAATATTTTGAATAACTTTTTGATTTCTTTAGATTTCAAATCAAGATTTTTTGAAAGTTAAACTATAAGCTCAAATTTATATACAGGGTGAATCAAAAATGTATTTCTTTATTTTGTTAAGGTGAAATAGTATTGTTTTGAATAACTTTTTGATTTCTTTAGATTTCAAATCAAGATTTCTTTGAAAGTTAAACTATAAGCTCAAATTTATATACAGGGTGAATCAAAAATGTATTTCTTTATTTTGTTAAGGTGAAATAGTAATATTTTGAATAATTTTTTGATTTCTTTGGGTTTCAATTCAAGATTTCTTTGAAAGTTAAACTATATGCTCCTAGAGGTTTTCTACGGGGTAACTCAAAAATGTTTCTATTTATTTTCAATAATAGATAGAAACATTTTCAGATTTTCAGCTCTGGCAATACTTTTTTTTAATTAATTTTTGAATTATTTTTTTTTTAAATTTTTTTTTTAAATTTTTTTTTTTGAAATTTTTTTTTTTGAAATTTTTTTTTTTTAAATTTTTTTTTAATTTTTTTTTAATAATAGAAACATTTTTTTCCTTGAAATTTTTTTTTTTTTGGTTTTTTTTTTCATTTTTTTTGCCACCCTCAATGACTTTTTTTATAGATAAAACTACCACACAACGACTGGGAAATCCCGCAAGGGATTTCTTGTTTAATATTAATAACGGGTGATGTTCGCGTTTCTTTCTAAAATTGGCAAAAAAACACCCATTTTGGAGCCACTAAGGCTCCAGTTTCGCCGAAGGCGAAACCGCAGCGCTGCCTATAATAGAAAATTTCCTTTTTGCACAACTGCAACAGCTACTTTTCAAAGCTGATTGAATGCATTAAAATTATGTATTCTATTAATATATTTAGATCTACAAAACCGAAATTAAAGTGCGAGAAGGAGGTGAATAACTTTTTCTACGAGAAAATTCAAGAAAACAACAAGCACAAAACTGCAAAAAATGCTACTACTAAATCAATAAATTTACCTTTTTGTAACATCCACACATACAACAAAAGCATTTTGATTTATACTAGGCACTGTTCTAAACACGGCAGTGCACTTTTACGGTATGGTACGGCCCTTTATTACATTTTTAATTGTAAACTAAAAATGTTGAAAAATCTTCCGAGACTTCGTACATTCATCAATCTGACATAAGTTATTGTTATGTATTGTTGTAACCTGACGTCTTCTGGTACCGATTCAGTTCTGTCATTACTGTTTTTGAGTTCTGTCATTACTGTTTTTGTTACAAAAACTTTCAATGAAACTAAATATAGATATGTGATTATAATAAGAAGCCATATACACCTATAATAAGTATCCATATAAATAGAAGGAATAAAAAACTACCTATAGTAAAATTAAACTGCCACTCATAAACTTTCGCATAGAATAACAACAATGAACACAAATTATGAGTAAACATTGCACAGTAAGTATTGTACATAAATTCTTTATTTTAGGCTACTAACTAGGTACCTACTACCATCGAAAATATACTACGACTACGATTTTTATATCTACGGTGCTACTACTACACAATGTAATACATTCGTTGTTGCTATTACCTACCTATATTATGATCAAAACAACAACATCTAATTACAGTGAAATCGTACCTTTTGCAAACACAGACATAGGTAGAATACCTAATAAATGTAACTACCTACTTCAAATACGTAATGAAGGTTATATTAAACAACAAAGTGATAGAAACAGAAATATACCTATGCAAGTAAGTACCGATTCAGTTCTGTCATTACTGTTTTTGTTAATTCCAAGTAGTAGGTATACTAAAAACTTTCAATGAAACTAAATATAGATATGTGATTTTGTAGCGATATTAAATAAGTATTAATAGGTATCCATTATAAATAGAAGTAAGGAATAAAAAACTACCTATAGTAAAATTAAACTGCTACTTATTTATCTTATACCTAGAAAATCACGTACCTATAACTACACTTACTTGCTGAATGTTTTTATTTCAAAATACACAATAATTAAAATTTCTTAAACTACAAATACAACACAGTTTTGTGTTAGGTGCATAGATAATTTAACTATATAAATAAACTAAATTTGGACTACGCGCGACATCATCACACACATTTTAAAAACATTGGTATATTAATAGGTATAACCTACACACACTGAAAATATTATAATAAACCGAACGAAATTTCATAATTTTTAAACACCAAATCATGATTTTGTTTATGTCGCCTGAGCAGAGCTTCGTTGGTCACTTTATAGTCCACATAATTTTAACAAACGGCTGTATGTCCACATTTTGAACGCCTATTTTGTTGATAGTGTCAGTTTGGGTTAGGTATTAACAATTTCTCACTAAAATTACTTCAAATATACAATGGCATATTCTAAATTTACTACAAATACTTTTAATAACCATTTTATAACAATACAATTTAACATGTTGATAGGAATTGAAAACTGTTAGGCTATTAATGTACACAAATAAAACCAAATTATGACGTGACCTAGAAGTGTCAACCAAACAAAAATAAGTGACACTAACGTCAGAAAAAAATTCTGCCAAATTATGACGTGAAACTAGAGGTGCAACTATATTGGAATTTGTCGATTTATTTTGAAAGCCATTTTCATGACTATATTCTTAGAAAAGCATATAGGACATGCAATTTCGTATATTTTTAATAACAATCCTATAAAAAGACTAACGTAAATTGCATTGAACAAGTATTAATCTTTAAATCTCATTTCAATCAATGACCTTTATTTAATATCTTATGCTTATGCAACCTCCAACACATCATTATGGTATTTACGGTTGCATAACCTCTTCTATGGAATAAGACACTTTTCGATGCTCTTCAATTTTGTCTAAAGTAGATTGCAATCGAAAAACTTTTAAATCTTTAGAAATTTTTAACGTACACTTTAAATTTATATACAGGGTGAATCAAAAATGTATTTCTTTATTTTGTTAAGGTGAAATAGTATTGTTTTGAATAACTTTTTGATTTCTTTAGATTTCAAATCAAGATTTTTTTTAAAGTTAAACTATAAGCTCAAATTTATATACAGGGTGAATCAAAAATGTATTTCTTTATTTTGTTAAGGTGAAATAGTATTGTTTTGAATAACTTTTTGATTTCTTTAGATTTCAAATCAAGATTTTTTTAAAAGTTAAACTATAAGCTCAAATTTATATACAGGGTGAATCAAAAATGTATTTCTTTATTTTGTTAAGGTGAAATATTTTGAATAATTTTTTGATATCTTTAGATTTCAAATCAAGATTTTTTGAAAGTTAAACTATAAGCTCAAATTTATATACAGGGTGAATCAAAAATGTATTTCTTTATTTTGTTAAGGCGAAATAGTAATACTTGGAATAATTTTTTGATATCTTTAGATTTCAAATCAAGATTTTTTGAAAGTTAAACTATAAGCTCAAATTTATATACAGGGTGAATCAAAAATGTATTTCTTTATTTTGTTAAGGTGAAATAGTATTGTTTTGAAAAAAATTCTGCCAAATTATGACGTGAAACTAGAGGTGCAACTATATTGGAATTTGTCGATTTATTTTGAAAGCCATTTTCATGACTATATTCTTAGAAAAGCATATAGGACATGCAATTTCGTATATTTTTAATAACAATCCTATAAAAAGACTAACGTAAATTGCATTGAACAAGTATTAATCTTTAAATCTCATTTCAATCAATGACCTTTATTTAATATCTTATGCTTATGCAACCTCCAACACATCATTATGGTATTTACGGTTGCATAACCTCTTCTATGGAATAAGACACTTTTCGATGCTCTTCAATTTTGTCTAAAGTAGATTGCAATCGAAAAACTTTTAAATCTTTAGAAATTTTTAACGAACACTTTAAATTTATATACAGGGTGAATCAAAAATGTATTTCTTTATTTTGTTAAGGTGAAATAGTATTGTTTTGAATAACTTTTTGATTTCTTTAGATTTCAAATCAAGATTTTTTTTAAAGTTAAACTATAAGCTCAAATTTATATACAGGGTGAATCAAAAATGTATTTCTTTATTTTGTTAAGCTGAAATAGTATTGTTTTGAATAACTTTTTGATTTCTTTAGATTTCAAATCAAGATTTTTTGAAAGTTAAACTATAAGCTCAAATTTATATACAGGGTGAATCAAAAATGTATTTCTTTATTTTGTTAAGGTGAAATAGTATTGTTTTGAATAACTTTTTGATTTCTTTAGATTTCAAATCAAGATTTTTTGAAAGTTAAACTATAAGCTCAAATTTATATACAGGGTGAATCAAAAATGTATTTCTTTATTTTGTTAAGGTGAAATATTTTGAATAACTTTTTGATTTCTTTAGATTTCAAATCAAGATTTTTTGAAAGTTAAACTATAAGCTCAAATTTATATACAGGGTGAATCAAAAATGTATTTCTTTATTTTGTTAAGGTGAAATAGTATTGTTTTGAATAACTTTTTGATTTCTTTAGATTTCAAATCAAGATTTTTTGAAAGTTAAACTATAAGCTCAAATTTATATACAGGGTGAATCAAAAATGTATTTCTTTATTTTGTTAAGGTGAAATAGTATTGTTTTGAATAACTTTTTGATTTCTTTAGATTTCAAATCAAGATTTTTTGAAAGTTAAACTATAAGCTCAAATTTATATACAGGGTGAATCAAAAATGTATTTCTTTATTTTGTTAAGGTGAAATATTTTGAATAACTTTTTGATTTCTTTAGATTTCAAATCAAGATTTTTTGAAAGTTAAACTATAAGCTCAAATTTATATACAGGGTGAATCAAAAATGTATTTCTTTATTTTGTTAAGGTGAAATATTTTGAATAACTTTTTGATTTCTTTAGATTTCAAATCAAGATTTTTTGAAAGTTAAACTATAAGCTCAAATTTATATACAGGGTGAATCAAAAATGTATTTCTTTATTTTGTTAAGGTGAAATAGTATTGTTTTGAATAACTTTTTGATTTCTTTAGATTTCAAATCAAGATTTCTTTGAAAGTTAAACTATAAGCTCAAATTTATATACAGGGTGAATCAAAAATGTATTTCTTTATTTTGTTAAGGCGAAATAGTAATATTTGGAATAATTTTTTGATTTCTTTGGGTTTCAATTCAATATTTCTTTGAAAGTTAAACTATATGCTCCTAGAGGTTTTCTACGGGGTAACTCAAAAATGTTTCTATTTATTTTCAATAATAGATAGAAACATTTTCAGATTTTCAGCTCTGGCAATACTTTTTTTTAATTAATTTTTGAATTATTTTTTTTTTTAATTTTTTTTTTTTAATTTTTTTTTTTGAAATTTTTTTTTTTGAAATTTTTTTTTTTTAAATTTTTTTTTTAATTTTTTTTTAATAATAGAAACATTTTTTTCCTTGAAATTTTTTTTTTTTTTGATTTTTTTTTTCATTTTTTTTGCCACCCTCAATGACTTTTTTTATAGATAAAACTACCACAAACCAACTGGGAAATCCCGCAAGGGATTTCTTGTTAATATATAATAACGAGTGATCTTCGCGTTTCTTTCTAAAATGGGGAAAAAAAGGCTCAATTTAGAGCCACTAAACCAAAAGTTCGGCCGTCAGGCCGAACAGCAGCACCACCTATATTGAAAATTTCCTTTTTAAACTTTTACATCTACTATTTTCCAAACGTCAAGGACTTTGATAAAATAATGCATTTTTCTAATTAATTTTCATCTACAGAAACGTAATTAAAGTGTGAGAAGGAGGTGAATAACTTTTTCTACGAGGAAATTCAAGAAAACCACAGTACAAAACTGCAAAAAATGCTACTACTAAATCAATAAATTTACCTTTTTACAGCATCCACACATACAATGAAAGCATTTTGATTTATACTAGGCACTGTTCTAAACACGGGAGTGCACTTTTACGGTATGATACGGCCCTTTATTACATTTTTAATTGTAAACTAAAAATGTTGGAAATTCTTCGACACTTTGTACATCAATAACCTAGAAAAATTGCGAAAATCGCGGTTGCCACACTTTATTTGAACACTTTCATCATAAACATATTCCTCATAGTTTCACGCAATATATTTACACATGGAATTTGATTAGATACTTAATTTTCCAACAAATTTAATTTACGCAACTCCCACAATAATATAACAAATATTAAAACATTATTTTATGTAAAAAAACTAATAATTTATACTTATTTTTATTTTACTGCTATTCACATGAACTAAATCTGGCAGAGTAGTAAAATTTATTCCCACCAGAAAGGTTACAATTTCAATTAATAATGCAAAAAAGTTCAATGACCCGTGAAGTGGGAGGAGTTGAGTATGTGCAGACGGGCTACAACCCAAACCAATCAATGACCTTTATTTAATATCTTATGCTTATGCAACCTCCAACACATAATTATGGTATTTACGGTTGCATAACCTCAGCGATAGGTGACTTTATTTTCTTTAAAAGAGAAATTTTTAGCATAGGTTTTAAATTTATATAAAGGGTGAATCAAAAATTTATTTCCTATCGTCAAAAAAGCAATATTTTGAATAATTGTTTGATTTCTATAGATTTCAAATCAAGATTTTTTTAAAAGTTAAACTATAAGCTCAAATTTATATACGGGGTGAACCAAAAATGTATTTCTTTATTTTGTTATGGTCAAAAAAGTTATATTTTGAATAATATTTTGATTTCTTTAGATTTGAAATTAAGTTTTCTGTGAAAGTTAAACTATAAGCTCAAATTTATATACAGGGTGAATCAAAAATGTATTTCTTTATTTTGTTAAGGTGAAATAGTATTGTTTTGAATAACTTTTTGATTTCTTTAGATTTCAAATCAAGATTTTTTGAAAGTTAAACTATAAGCTCAAATTTATATACAGGGTGAATCAAAAATGTATTTCTTTATTTTGTTAAGGTGAAATAGTATTGTTTTGAATAACTTTTTGATTTCTTTAGATTTCAAATCAAGATTTTTTTAAAAGTTAAACTATAAGCTCAAATTTATATACGGGGTAAACCAAAAATGTATTTCTTTATTTTGTTATGGTCAAAAAAGTTATATTTTGAATAATATTTTGATTTCTTTAGATTTGAAATTAAGTTTTCTGTGACAGTTAAACTATAAGCTCAAATTTATATACAGGGTGAATCAAAAATGTATTTCTCTATTTTGTTAAGGTGAAATAGTATTGTTTTGAATAACTTTTTGATTTCTTTAGATTTCAAATCAAGATTTTTTGAAAGTTAAACTATAAGCTCAAATTTATATACAGGGTGAATCAAAAATGTATTTCTTTATTTTGTTAAGGTGAAATAGTATTGTTTTGAATAACTTTTTGATTTCTTTAGATTTCAAATCAAGATTTTTTTAAAAGTTAAACTATAAGCTCAAATTTATATACGGGGTGAACCAAAAATGTATTTCTTTATTTTGTTATGGTCAAAAAAGTTATATTTTGAATAATATTTTGATTTCTTTAGATTTGAAATTAAGTTTTCTGTGAAAGTTAAACTATAAGCTCAAATTTATATACAGGGTGAATCACAAATGTATTTCTTTATTTTGTTATGGTCAAAAAAGTTATATTTTGAATAATTTTTTGATTTCTTTAGATTTCAAATTAAGTTTTCTGTGAAAGTTAAACTATAGGGTCAAATATATATACAGGGTGAATCAAAAATGTATTTCTTTATTTTGTTATGGTCAAAAAAGTTATATTTTGAATAATTTTTTGATTTCTTTAGATTTCAAATTAAGTTTTCTGTGAAAGTTAAACTATAGGGTCAAATATATATACAGGGTGAATCACAAATGTATTTCTTTATTTTGTTATGGTCAAAAAAGTTATATTTTGAATAATTTTTTGATTTCTTTAGATTTCAAATTAAGTTTTCTGTGAAAGTTAAACTATAGGGTCAAATATATATACAGGGTGAATCAAAAATTTATTTCTTTATTTTGTTATGGTCAAAAAAGTAATATTTTGAATAATATTTTGATTTCTTTAGATTTGAAATTAAGTTTTCTGTGAAAGTTAAACTATAAGCTCAAATTTATATACGGGGTGAACCAAAAATGTATTTCTTTAATTTGTTACGGTCAAAAAAGTAATATTTTGCATAATATTTTGATTTCTTTAGATTTCAAATTAAGTTTTCTGTGAAAGTTAAACTATAGGATCAAATATATATACAGGGTGAATCACAAATGTATTTCTTTATTTTGTTATGGTCAAAAAAGTAATATTTTGAATAATATTTTGATTTCTTTAGATTTGAAATTAAGTTTTCTGTGAAAGTTAAACTATAAGCTCAAATTTATATACGGGGTGAACCAAAAATGTATTTCTTTATTTTGTTATGGTCAAAAAAGTTATATTTTGAATAATTGTTTGATTTCTTTAGATTTCAAATTAAGTTTTCTGTGAAAGTTAAACTATAAGGTAGAATATATATACAGGGTGAATCAAAAATGTATTTCTTTATTTTGTTATGGTCAAAAAAGTTATATTTTGAATAATTTTTTGATTTCTTTAGATTTCAAATTAAGTTTTCTGTGAAAATTAAACTATAAGCTCAAATTTATATACGGGGTGAACCAAAAATGTATTTCTTTAATTTGTTACGGTCAAAAAAGTAATATTTTGCATAATATTTTGATTTCTTTAGATTTGAAATTAAGTTTTCTGTGAAAGTTAAACTATAAGGTCAAATATATATACAGGGTGAATCAAAAATGTATTTCTTTATTTTGTTATGGTCAAAAAAGTAATATTTTGAATAATTTTTTGATTTCTTTGGGTTTCAATTGAAGATTTCTTTGAAAGTTAAACTATATGCTCCTAGAGGTTATCTACGAGGTGACTCAAAAATGTTTCTATTTATTTTCAATAACATTTTCAGATTTTCAGCTCTGGCAATACTTTTTTTTAATTATTTTTTTTGTAATTTTTTTTTTTGAAAAATTTTTTTTTCGAAATTTTTTTTTTTTAATTTTTTTTTTTTAATTTTTTTTTTGAAAATTTTTTTTTGACTTTTTTTTTTTAATAGAAACATTTTTTTCCTTGAAATTTTTTTTTTTTATTTTTTTTTTTCATTTTTTTTATAACCCTCAATGACTTTTTTTATAGATAAAACTACCACAAACCAACTGGGAAATCCCGCAAGGGATTTCTTGTTAAATATTAATAAAACGTGTACAGTCCGTCTCTGTCTAAAATTGGAAAAAAAACGCATGATTTGCATGCAAGTTGGCATCTCGCCACGCCGGAGGCGTGGCCCCAGCTGTATTTATATCGAAACTTTACTTTTTTAAGACTGGTATAGGCTATATATGAAAGCGGATTGGATGCATTAAAATTATGTATTTTAATCATTTATATACCTCTGCACAAACGGAATTAAAGTGTGAGAAGGAGGTGAATAACTTTTTCTACGAGAAAATTCAAGAAAACAACAAGCACAAAACTGCAAAAAATGCTACTACTAAATCAATAAATTTACCTTTTTGTAACATCCACACATACAACAAAAGCATTTTGATTTATACTAGGCACTGTTCTAAACACGGCAGTGCACTTTTACGGTATGGTACGGCCCTTTATTACATTTTTAATTGTAAACTAAAAATGTTGAAAAATCTTCCGAGACTTCGTACATTCATCAATCTGACATAAGTTATTGTTATGTATTGTTGTAACCTGACGTTTTTTGGTACCGATTCAGTTCTGTCATTACTGTTTTTCAGTTCTGTCATTACTGTTTTTGTTTACAAAAACTTTCAATGAAACTAAATATAGATATGTGATTATAATAAGAAGCCATATACACCTATAATAAGTATCCATATAAATAGAAGGAATAAAAAACTACCTATAGTAAAATTAAACTGCCACTCATAAACTTTCGCAGAGAATAACAACAATGAACACAAATTATGAGTAAACATTGCACAGTAAGTATTGTACATAAATTCTATATTTTAGGCTACTAACTAGGTACCTACTACCATCGAAAATATACTACGACCACGATTTTTATATCTACGGTGCTACTACTACACATTATTATGATCAAAACAACAACATCTAATTACAGTGAAATCGTACCTTTTGCAAACACAGACATAGGTAGAATACCTAATAAATGTAACTACCTACTTCAAATACGTAATGAAGGTTATATTAAACAACAAAGTGATAGAAACAGAAATATACCTATGCAAGTAAGTACCGATTCAGTTCTGTCATTACTGTTTTTGTTAATTCCAAGTAGTAGGTATACTAAAAACTTTCAATGAAACTAAATATAGATATGTGATTTTGTAGCGATATTAAATAAGTATCCATTATAAATAGAAGTAAGGAATAAAAAAACTACCTATAGTAAAATTAAACTGCTACTTATTTATCTTATACCTAGAAAATCACGTACCTATAACTACACTTACTTGCTGAATGTTTTTATTTCAAAATACACAATAATTAAAATTTCTTAAACTACAAATACAACACAGTTTTGTGTTAGGTGCATAGATAATTTAACTATATAAATAAACTAAATTTGGACTACGCGCGACATCATCACACACATTTTAAAAACATTGGTATATTAATAGGTATAACCTACACACACTGAAAATATTATAATAAACCGAACGAAATTTCATAATTTTTAAACACCAAATCATGATTTTGTTTATGTCGCCTGAGCAGAGCTTCGTTGGTCACTTTATAGTCCACATAATTTTAACAAACGGCTGTATGTCCACATTTTGAACGCCTATTTTGTTGATAGTGTCAGTTTGGGTTAGGTATTAACAATTTCTCACTAAAATTACTTCAAATATACAATGGCATATTCTAAATTTACTACAAATACTTTTAATAACCATTTTATAACAATACAATTTAACAACATGTTGATAGGAATTGAAAACTGTTAGGCAATTAATGTACACAAATAAAACCAAATTATGACGTGACCTAGAAATGTCAACCAAACAAAAATAAGTGACACTAACGTCAGAAAAAAATTCTGCCAAATTATGACGTGAAACTAGAGGTGCAACTATATTGGAATTTGTCGATTTATTTTGAAAGCCATTTTCATGACTATATTCTTAGAAAAGCATATAGGACATGCAATTTCGTATATTTTTAATAACAATCCTATAAAAAGACTAACGTAAATTGCATTGAACAAGTATTAATCTTTAAATCTCATTTCAATCAATGACCTTTATTTAATATCTTATGCTTATGCAACCTCCAACACATCATTATGGTATTTACGGTTGCATAACCTCTTCTATGGAATAAGACACTTTTCGATGCTCTTCAATTTTGTCTAAAGTAGATTGCAATCGAAAAACTTTTAAATCTTTAGAAATTTTTAACGAACACTTTAACTTTATATACAGGGTGAATCAAAAATGTATTTCTTTATTTTGTTAAGGTGAAATAGTATTGTTTTGAATAACTTTTTGATTTCTTTAGATTTCAAATCAAGATTTTTTTTAAAGTTAAACTATAAGCTCAAATTTATATACAGGGTGAATCAAAAATGTATTTCTTTATTTTGTTAAGCTGAAATAGTATTGTTTTGAATAACTTTTTGATTTCTTTAGATTTCAAATCAAGATTTTTTGAAAGTTAAACTATAAGCTCAAATTTATATACAGGGTGAATCAAAAATGTATTTCTTTATTTTGTTAAGGTGAAATAGTATTGTTTTGAATAACTTTTTGATTTCTTTAGATTTCAAATCAAGATTTTTTGAAAGTTAAACTATAAGCTCAAATTTATATACAGGGTGAATCAAAAATGTATTTCTTTATTTTGTTAAGGTGAAATATTTTGAATAACTTTTTGATTTCTTTAGATTTCAAATCAAGATTTTTTGAAAGTTAAACTATAAGCTCAAATTTATATACAGGGTGAATCAAAAATGTATTTCTTTATTTTGTTAAGGTGAAATAGTATTGTTTTGAATAACTTTTTGATTTCTTTAGATTTCAAATCAAGATTTTTTGAAAGTTAAACTATAAGCTCAAATTTATATACAGGGTGAATCAAAAATGTATTTCTTTATTTTGTTAAGGTGAAATAGTATTGTTTTGAATAACTTTTTGATTTCTTTAGATTTCAAATCAAGATTTTTTGAAAGTTAAACTATAAGCTCAAATTTATATACAGGGTGAATCAAAAATGTATTTCTTTATTTTGTTAAGGTGAAATAGTATTGTTTTGAATAACTTTTTGATTTCTTTAGATTTCAAATCAAGATTTTTTGAAAGTTAAACTATAAGCTCAAATTTATATACAGGGTGAATCAAAAATGTATTTCTTTATTTTGTTAAGGTGAAATATTTTGAATAACTTTTTGATTTCTTTAGATTTCAAATCAAGATTTTTTGAAAGTTAAACTATAAGCTCAAATTTATATACAGGGTGAATCAAAAATGTATTTCTTTATTTTGTTAAGGTGAAATATTTTGAATAACTTTTTGATTTCTTTAGATTTCAAATCAAGATTTTTTGAAAGTTAAACTATAAGCTCAAATTTATATACAGGGTGAATCAAAAATGTATTTCTTTATTTTGTTAAGGTGAAATAGTATTGTTTTGAATAACTTTTTGATTTCTTTAGATTTCAAATCAAGATTTCTTTGAAAGTTAAACTATAAGCTCAAATTTATATACAGGGTGAATCAAAAATGTATTTCTTTATTTTGTTAAGGCGAAATAGTAATATTTGGAATAATTTTTTGATTTCTTTGGGTTTCAATTCAATATTTCTTTGAAAGTTAAACTATATGCTCCTAGAGGTTTTCTACGGGGTAACTCAAAAATGTTTCTATTTATTTTCAATAATAGATAGAAACATTTTCAGATTTTCAGCTCTGGCAATACTTTTTTTTAATTAATTTTTGAATTATTTTTTTTTTTAATTTTTTTTTTTTAATTTTTTTTTTTGAAATTTTTTTTTTTGAAATTTTTTTTTTTTAAATTTTTTTTTTAATTTTTTTTTAATAATAGAAACATTTTTTTCCTTGAAATTTTTTTTTTTTTTGATTTTTTTTTTCATTTTTTTTGCCACCCTCAATGACTTTTTTTATAGATAAAACTACCACACAACGACTGGGAAATCCCGCAGGGATTTCTTGTTAATATATACTAAAACCCGTACAGTCCGTCTCTGTCTAAAATTGGCAAAAAAACACCCATTTTGGAGCCACTAAGGCTCCAGTTTCGCCGAAGGCGAAACCGCAGCGCTGCCTATAATAGAAAATTTCCTTTTTGCACAATAGAATAGGGTACTTTTCAAAGCTGATTGAATGCATTAAAATTATGTATTTTAATCATTTATATACCTCTGCACAAACGAAATTAAAGTGTGAGAAGGAGGTGAATAACTTTTTCTACGAGAAAATTCAAGAAAAGAACAACACAAAACTGCAAAAAATGCTACTACTAAATCAATAAATTTTGCCTTTTTGCAGCATCCACAAATACAATAAAAGCATTTTGATTTATACTAGGCACTGTTCTAAACACGCGAGTGCACTTTTACGGTATGGTACGGCCCTTTATTACATTTTTAATTGTAAACTAAAAATGTTGAAAAATCTTCCGAGACTTCGTACATTCATCAATCTGACATAAATGATTGTTATGTATTGTTGTAACCTGACGTTTTTTGGTACCGATTCAGTTCTGTCATTACTGTTAATTTGTCACAAAAACTTTCAATGAAACTAAATATGGATATCGATATTAAATAAGTAACCATATTCACCTATAATAGGTATCCATTATAAATAGAAGTAAGTAAACAACATTCGTAAACATGGCACAGTAAGCATTTTACATAATATTTTATATTTTAGGCTACTAACTACCTACCATACTACGACTACGATTTTTATATTTACGGTGCTACTACTACACAATGAGACATAGGTAGAATACCTAATAAATGTAACTACCATTAGCTACCTACCTCAAATACGTAATGAAGTTTATATTAAACAACAAAGTGATAGAAACAGAAATATACCTATTGCAATCAATGCAAGTAAGTACTTTTACTTTGTAATTTCAGCCAACAACCTATTTCAAGTAGAGTTGTTGTTTATAAAAAGGCCATAATTTCTTTGGGTTTCAATTCAAGATTTCTTTGAAAGTTAAACTATAATCTCCTAGAGGCTATCTACGGGGTAACTCAAAAATGTTTATGAATGTTATTTATTATTTAAGACTTTTAGACATGGCAGAAACTTTTAGCATAGGCTTTAAATTTATATACGGGGTGAGTTAAAAATGTATTTCATTATTTTGGACAAAAAAGTTATATTTTGAAGACTTTTTTGATTTCTTTAGATTTCAATTCAAGTTTTCTGTGAAAGTTAAACTATAAGCTCAAATTTATATACAGGGTGAATCAAAAATGTATTTCTTTATTTTGTTAAGGTCAAAAAAAGTTATATTTTGAATAATTTTTTGATTTCTTTAGATTTCAATTCAAGTTTTCTGTGAAAGTTAAACATGCCGAGAAGAAAGAAAGGTAATCTTAGTTCCAGGAAAGGATGGAATTGCCGTGGTCAGGATACCAGAAAAAAAAAGGAAAATGAAATAACCAATACGCAGTCTACCACAGGTAAATAATCAATATATTATATAAGTACTTAGGTAGCATAGGCTTTAAATGCATAGGCTTTAAATTTATATACGGGGTGAGTTAAAAATGTATTTCATTATTTTGGACAAAAAAGTTATATTTTGAAGAATTTTTTGATTTCTTTAGATTTCAATTCAAGTTTTCTGTGAAAGTTAAACTATAAGCTCAAATTTATATACAGGGTGAATCAAAAATGTATTTCTTTATTTTGTTAAGGTCAAAAAAAGTTATATTTTGAATAATTTTTTGATTTCTTTAGATTTCAATTCAAGTTTTCTGTGAAAGTTAAACATGCCGAGAAGAAAGAAAGGTAATCTTAGTTCCAGGAAAGGATGGAATTGCCGTGGTCAGGATACCAGAAAAAAAAAGGAAAATGAAATAACCAATACGCAGTCTACCACAGGTAAATAATCAATATATTATATAAGTACTTAGGTAGCATAGGCTTTAAATGCATAGGCTTTAAATTTATATACGGGGTGAGTTAAAAATGTATTTCATTATTTTGGACAAAAAAGAAATATTTTGAAGAATTTTTTGATTTCTTTGGGTTTCAATTCAAATTTTCTGTGAAAGTTAAACTATAAGCTCAAATTTATATACAGGGTGAATCAAAAATGTATTTCTTTATTTTGTTAAGGTCAAAAAAAGTTATATTTTGAATAATTTTTTGATTTCTTTAGATTTCAATTCAAGTTTTCTGTGAAAGTTAAACATGCCGAGAAGAAAGAAAGGTAATCTTAGTTCCAGGAAAGGATGGAATTGCCGTGGTCAGGATACCAGAAAAAAAAAGGAAAATGAAATAACCAATACGCAGTCTACCACAGGTAAATAATCAATATATTATATAAGTACTTAGGTAGCATAGGCTTTAAATTTATATACGGGGTGAGTTAAAAATGTATTTCATTATTTTGGACAAAAAAGAAATATTTTGAATAATTTTTTGATTTCTTTGGGTTTCAATTCAAGTTTTCTGTGAAAGTTAAACTATAAGCTCAAATTTATATACAGGGTGAATCAAAAATGTATTTCTTTATTTTGTTAAGGTCAAAAAAAGTTATATTTTGAATAATTTTTTGATTTCTTTAGATTTCAATTCAAGTTTTCTGTGAAAGTTAAACATGCCGAGAAGAAAAAAAGGTAATCTTAGTTCCAGGAAAGGACGGAATTGCCGTGGTCAGGATACCAGAAAAAAAAAGGAAAATGAAATAACCAATACGCAGTCTACCACAGGTAAATAATCAATATATTATATAAGTACTTAGGTAGCATAGGCTTTAAATTTATATACGGGGTGAGTTAAAAATGTATTTCATTATTTTGGACAAAAAAGAAATATTTTGAAGAATTTTTTGATTTCTTTAGATTTCAATTCAAATTTTCTGTGAAAGTTAAACTATAAGCGCAAATTTATATACAGGGTGAATCAAAAATGTATTTCTTTATTTTGTTAAGGTCAAAAAAAGTTATATTTTGAATAATTTTTTGATTTCTTTAGATTTCAATTCAAGTTTTCTGTGAAAGTTAAACATGCCGAGAAGAAAAAAAGGTAATCTTAGTTCCAGGAAAGGACGGAATTGCCGTGGTCAGGATACCAGAAAAAAAAAGGAAAATGAAATAACCAATACGCAGTCTACCACAGGTAAATAATCAATATATTATATAAGTACTTAGGTAGCATAGGCTTTAAATTTATATACGGGGTGAGTTAAAAATGTATTTCATTATTTTGGACAAAAAAGAAATATTTTGAAGAATTTTTTGATTTCTTTGGGTTTCAATTCAAATTTTCTGTGAAAGTTAAACTATAAGCTCAAATTTATATACAGGGTGAATCAAAAATGTATTTCTTTATTTTGTTAAGGTCAAAAAAAGTTATATTTTGAATAATTTTTTGATTTCTTTAGATTTGAATTCAAGTTTTCTGAGAAAGTTAAACATGCCGAGAAGAAAGAAAGGTAATCTTAGTTCCAGGAAAGGACGGAATTGCCGTGGTCAGGATACCAGAAAAAAAAAGGAAAATGAAATAACCAATACGCAGTCTACCACAGGTAAATAATCAATATATTATATAAGTACTTAGGTAGCATAGGTTTTAAATTTATATACGGGGTGAGTTAAAAATGTATTTCATTATTTTGGACAAAAAATAATATTTTGAAGATTTTTTTGATTTCTTTAGATTTCAATTCAAGTTTTCTGTGAAAGTTAAACTATAAGCTCAAATTTATATACAGGGTGATTCAAAAATGTATTTCTTTATTTTGTTAAGGTCATAAAAAGTTATATTTTGAATAATTTTTTGATTTCTTTAGATTTCAATTCAAGTTTTCTGTGAAAGTTAAACATGCCGAGAAGAAAGAAAGGTAATCTTAGTTCCAGGAAAGGACGGAATTGCCGTGGTCAGGATACCAGAAAAAAAAAGGAAAATGAAATAACCAATACGCAGTCTACTACAGGTAAATAATCAATATATTATATAAGTACTTAGGTAGCATAGGCTTTAAATTTTTTATATACGGGGTGAGTTAAAAATGTATTTCATTATTTTGGACAAAAAAGAAATATTTTGAATAATTTTTTGATTTCTTTGGGTTTCAATTGAAGATTTCTTTGAAAGTTAAACTATATGCTCCTAGAGGTTATCTACGGGGTAACTCAAAAATGTTTCTATTTATTTTCAATAATAGATAGAAACATTTTCAGATTTTCAGCTCTGGCAATACTTTTTTTTAATTAATTTTTGAAGTATTTTTTTTGAAATTTTTTTTTTTTTAATTTTTTTTTTTAATTTTTTTTTTTTAATTTTTTTTTTAAATTTTTTTTTTGAAATTTTTTTTTAATTTTTTTTTAATAGAAACATTTTTTTCCTTAAATTTTTTTTTTAATTTTTTTTTTCCTTTTTTTTTATAATCCTCAATGACTTTTTTTATAGATAAAACTACCACACAACGACTGGGAAATCCCGCAGGGATTTCTTGTTAATATATACTAAAACCCGTACAGTCCGTCTCTGTCTAAAATTGGCAAAAAAACACCCATTTTGGAGCCACTAAGGCTTCAGTTTCGCCGAAGGCGAAACCGCAGCGCTGCCTATAATAGAAAATTTCCTTTTTGCACAATAGAATAGGGTACTTTTCAAAGCTGATTGAATGCATTAAAATTATGTATTTTAATCATTTATATACCTCTGCACAAACGAAATTAAAGTGTGAGAAGGAGGTGAATAACTTTTTCTACGAGAAAATTCAAGAAAACAACAACCGATAAACTGCAAAAAATGCTACTACTAAATCAATAAATTTTGCCTTTTTGCAGCATCCCCACATACAATAAAAGCCTTTTGATTTATTCTAGGCACTGTTCTAAACAGGGGAGTGCACTTTTACGGTATGGTACGGCCCTTTATTACATTTTTAATTGTAAACTAAAAATGTTGAAAAATCTTCCGAGACTTCGTACATTCATCAATCTGACATAAGTTATTGTTATGTATTGTTGTAACCTGACGTCGTTTGGTACCGATTCAGTTCTGTCATTACTGTTAATTTGTCACAAAAACTTTCAATTAAACTAAATATGGATATCGATATTAAATAAGTAACCATATTCACCTATAATAGGTATCCATTATAAATAGAAGTAAGTAAACAACATTCGTAAACATTGCACAGTAAGTATTTTACATAATATTTTATATTTTAGACTACCAACTACCTACTATACTACGACTACGATTTTTATATTTACGGTGCTACTACTACACAATGAGACATAGGTAGAATACCTAATAAATGTAACTACCATTAGCTACCTACCTCAAATACGTAATGAAGGTTATATTAAACAACAACAAAGTGATAGAAACAGAAATATACCTATTGCAATCAATGCAAGTAAGTACCGATTCAGTTCTGCCATTTTTAATATCCTGTATCCTCAATTATTGCGTTTTTCGTTCATTTTTATTAAGCTATTATACCTTAAAAAATGCGACTGGTATATTCCTTAAAATTAACAAATCTAATTTAGTTCACCTGTCACACATAACTTTTTTTTACATTTTTCCAAATAAATATACAATGACACTCTTTAAAAACACATGTTAAATATAAAGAACAAAATTTAAAAGACACTGATATACGCAGCATTTGCAATATTACTTACAAAATGTGCGAAAAACCACATAAAATCATACCAATGACACCCATTTTTTCCTTCAATATAGAGGCGAAACTAACGACCAAACAAAGGAAATGAATATTATGTTTCATTTGGCTGTGATGCCTACCCTTTTCACAAACAAATGCATTCAAATTCTTTCATCCATTGCAATTGAAAATAATACATACATACATAACCTATAAAATACTGCCATAAACAGTGAAGGCTTATCTAATTTTTTAACAACTGCTTTAATTCCAAATATAATTATCCCAGAGAGTGATTTTTTAGAATGTGGCCCAATATGGCAACAATGGCGCACATTGTTTACGACTCGACTAATTCCGTGACCAGTCACTCCAATTTTGCAAATGGCCACTCATCATAAACTTCCGCAAAGAACAACAACAATAAACACAAATTATCGAAATGAGTAAACAACAGTAGTAAATATAGAAAAAAACACTTGCACAGTAAGTAATTTAATACAAATACATAATATTCCATATTTCAGACAAATAGGTATATCATGCCGTCTATACCTAAAATGTAGTACATTCGTTGTTGTTAGCTACCTACTATATTATGATCAAAACAAACAGGCTAACATTCTTAAAATTAAAACATTATACCTACCACATCACAACCGTAAGTAACAAATACAAACAACATATTATTGTTATTCCAAAGTGATAGACACAGAAATATACACCACCAACTAACAAACTATATTACAACTAAAGTTGTTTATGTTCCAAAAACCACTGACTCTATGTAGAACTTAACTACCTACTTAAGGTATATACAAGTTGAACATTACATTCTACACCATCTATACGTATATTATGTCTTTTATTACAGGATTAGAAACAATACGTCAATAAGTAGCAGATAAATAATGAATGGAAACCTTCATAAGCGACATTACAGAAGTAGCAAATTGTGTGGCGACTACTTTAAGCAAGTATTCCATCAATAAAGAGTTTATTATAGGATAAAACCACTGATAATGTGGTACTTAAGGTATTGTATTAGAAACATACAAATCATTTTTTAAACCACATTAAAAATGAATTGGTATATTAAACAATACCATAACTACAATTTAAACATTTCAGATTAATTCTACAGCATATATAGTTATAGTATGTCTTTTATTCTATGCTAACATTAATTCATTAGAATTTTCCTAAAAACTACCCAATTAAACCACTGCAGCAAAAGCATGCAATACGGTTCATGAACAAAAATGAGAGGCATTAGAGAACGAGCAAATTGCAAACAAACTTTAAGATAACTTTTGATTAATATGGATTTGTGAAAAATCATTCATTGATTTTATATGGAACATAACTACATACTCTAACAACAAAGTCGTTGTTAATAAGCAGATTAAACGTTTTTTACATCTTACATAAACATAATTTGTTGTTGATTACAGGGTGATACAACAAAATTGTTTTGAAATGAAGAGCATACAGTACTGGATGGTATCGATATGATATGCCAAGTATTCAATGAATGAAAGAAAACCATCCATAATTTTATATTTATTTTGTATAAGTAACATAACGTTATTATTACAATTCATATTTCACACAATTTTTATATGTTGTCTTCGAAATAAATATTCATTTAATCAATTTGTATTATCATTTTTCTCAGGTGTTTTCTAATAGAATACTACCAAAGCCAAAATAATCGTATATGGTGGCATTCAGCATTCATGCCAATAACCTTGGATTGAAATATTATCCACTGTCCTACTCGGATTACGAACAAGTCTCAAAGAAGACATTCAGGAATCTCTGGCAGAAATGTTGTATGGAACAACATTGAGAGTGCCTGGAGAATTCTTTACCAATACAGAACAAGCAGCCAACCCTCAAATTTTCCTAGAAAAACATCGAGAGTTCATGAGGGGTCTGCGACCATCACCGACAGCGCACCATCAAAAAGCTAAAGTTTTTATTGCCAAAAATCTTCAGACATGCTCTCACGCATTCATACGAAGTGATCATGTAAAAGCTTTTTTAGAGCCACCCTATAGAGGACCGTATAAAATTCTTAAACATATAACAGACATTCTAGACGTCAACGGAACATCTAAAAACATTAACACAGACAACTCGCAACCTACTTCTACGGACACAATTCCAGATCATCAATGGTCTGCAACAACAGACAAACCACTTAGAACTTAAAACAACAAGAAAAAAGTCACAATCAAACTTCCCGCTTGATTGGACTTGGGGAGAGTACTGTGGCGATCACGCCGCCGACTGACATTTGCAGACATACTTCTGTCGCTTCTGATTTGTTACTCCGTGCTAAATCGACAAATTGACAATAGTGACAGAAAAGGTAAAAAAGAAGAATAAGGATTACTTCGTGCGTTTTTTTGAGCTTCAACATGTTTATTGTTCACTACTAAATGCAATTAAAAATCATTATAATAATATTAAGTTTGTTGAATAAAGTTTATTTAAGTGTATTAAAACAATTGACAAATCATTTCCCACTATAAAATACAGACACAATAGCTATAAAAGTAGATTAGTAGTTTTTAAAACAAAACTTCACCATTTGTAAAGAAAGTAAAAAAATTAGAGATTGTACCGGCAGATGTCGCATCCAGAAATAAAAGTACTTTATTAGTAGTTTTTAAAACAACGGTTCACCATTCGTCAAGAAAGTAATATGACAGATAAAATTATTGTTATTATTTACATTATTTACAAAATATTTACAAAATATTTAGTATAACAACTACACACCTTTTTCCTTTTTTTTACAGGTTCTAAAGTATCAACTATTAACCTCGCATGACCCCATTTGAATTTAGGCATTAAATAACGAAACACGTCTGGTTCTTATTAACTTATTTCATATTTCACAAAACACATTAACAAAATAAAAATGTCAAAAAAGTATGGCTTGCAGTCCTCACAAATACATAAACTATGTTCAGCACATATATTTCTTTTATAATTTACACTGGTGAGCTTCATCAGGCATTCCAAAAAATTGGAACTAGGTATCAGAACAAAAAACTCCATACACAAACCACAACGCAATAGTCATCAAATACTAGGTACATGTCCAAGCAAACATATCCGAATACACACTAACAGAAACAGAATATCGTCACATGAGGATAGCTGAATCCCTATCCGTCTTTCCAAAATACAAACATGCTTACAGGCTTAAATGTAGGCGCAAAAGTCACCGACAACCACTATTATTATTATTGCTTAAATTAAATTGTTATTTGATTTCAATTCTGCTATTCAATATTTATAAATAATTGATAATATTCCAAGAGGTTATTAATATCACACCTCGCTTCTTCTTTTTAACTTGACTTTTATCGCCTTCCAAAGAAGTTAGATTAGTTAGAGAAATATCCCATATAAAAATAGCCAATAAAATAGTAGGTATTACTGACATAGCGTAACCAGGGTTGCCAACACCTCCGAAAGAAAATCTACTAAATGAGATTATCGAATCTACTAGAAATCTACTATACGAGAAATGTGAAATTTTTAAAACTACCAAAAAATCTACTGGGTGTTGCCAAGTTCCCTTAATTAAAAGGAATATGTTATTAGTTTAAAATGAAACAGTTTATTTTATACTTCCTGCACTCAGAACTTTATGTGATCACATCACATCAGCCCAGCGGAACTGAGATGGAAAAGAACAAGATCTATGAAACCATTCTTACTTTCAAATAATAGACTGTCTATTTATGTCAAATCTAATATTTCCAAAAGTTAATATTTTAAGTAAAGTTATCTATGGCATAATCATTGTGTTTATTTTAAAATATAGCGCTTGGATAGTACCTGTCAACTAACAACAGATGGCGTTATCATATACCAGAAATTTATTAATGAACGACTGAAGTTGATAACGCCGTCTGGTGTTAAATGATGGTACTAACCAAGCGCTGACACACTATATTATAATAAAAACACAATGGCATAGTAAAAGAACTATACAATGAATTTTTATTGGCTACTTTCATATCTTTCCCAAAAATTAAAACTTATACCGTCAGATGTCGTATCCAGATATTTAAGTAGCTGTCAGTAAAGTGACAGACAGTTCCCCAACGAAATTTTATAATGGAGAAATATGGCAGATATGGTATTCCGTTTTTTAAAGACAAGAAGTGATATTTTGAACAATTTTATTATTTTTTTATATATTTTGAGTGCGCATGCGTAGATAATACATTTACTCTATAAACAAACATATGAGAAACGATATATATGAGTTAAATAACATAAAATAATGCGCGTGCTTTCAATTGTCAGAGACTTATTCATTTTTAGGTGCAATAAGTGATATTTTTATAGCTTTACATGTGCACGCGCTCTGATCTGCTGTATAAACAATGGTATATGAGATAAAATAAAAGTAGCTGTCATATTTCACACAATTTTTATATGTTGCGGGAACTAATTTGATAATTAAAAAAAAATGACATATCGGAACAATACTATTATTGTTTTTTTATGACGTCATAATTGTTATCGTTATTGGAGCAAATATTTAATTTTTTTTAATTATAAAATGGCAAAAATCATTATTGCAATAATTATAATAACAATTTGGAAAATACATTTCTTGGTCAACAATATCATATTTCAAACATTGATCAATTTTTTATAAATTTTGGTATAGAACAAATAATTTTGAGGTTGTGTTCGTTATGATTCGGGCTTAATCATCAAAATATATATGGTATAAAATCTAGATATCTGGATTTGGAAAAACAAGTGAATATAAAAATGCTTAGCAGCATTTATCAACTATCGAAATTTGAGAATTGATACAATTTTATGTGAAACATGCCGAGAAGAAAGAAAAGTAATCTGAGTTCCAAGAAAGGACGGGACTGCCGTGGTCGTGATACCACAAAAAAAAAGGAAAATGAAATAACCAATACGCAGTCTACCACAGGTAAATAATCAATATATTATATAAGTACTTAGGTAGGTACTTCAATTGCTTTTTAATGACTAATAATTCTATATTCTGTTGCTCTTTTCTCATTTTCTAATTGCTTATGTCGTTGGTTTTTAATATCCAAAAGAATAAAGTATAATACTATAACAAAAATTCTAATTTATCAAAATATTACCAATAAAATGTGACTTTATAACATCAATAAACTTTGAGAAGTTTGTGCCTACCTATAATATCTAATCTATTGATGAAATTCATATTGTTTTGTAGTTTCAACAAACACTGATGTGAGTACCCAGTTGACCGTAACACAGTTAACTCAAAGACGACGTACTCCCATAGGAAGTCAAGTTCCAGGTTGTAGTAGAAGGGCGCATGAGGTAACTATAGTTGCCGGAAATACGCACTCACATCAGGAACGTGCTACCATTATAAATGACAATGCCGTTGTTCAATGTAGCAATGTAAATGGTACCACCACAGTTGAGACTGGTGAAGCTGAGTATAATAATACAAATGGTATGTTATCAAATTATTTATGATTTTATTTCATATATTTCATATTTACCTGTATATAGGTATCTTATATTTTGAAAATGTTATTTAAAAACTAATTGACTAATGACAAACATTCTCATATATACGAGGTCCCTTCAGGAAAGGCTCCGCTAAATATTGCAAAACGTCCAAGATAAGAATGGGATAGCAGCCACATAGGCAGAATACTCAGCGCCTCGTACAATATCCTTTTATCTTCGACTCACACATTATATTCGAGCTTAGTTTCATACACAAACATTTGGTAATATACTGTGTTCAAGATAAGAATGGTATAGCATTGGATTCTGTAGAAGTTACAATGCCGGTTAAATTATTGTTACTTTTTGACGAGAATAAGATAACTTTTACACATTTTCACTACGACGTTTCATTTTTGAAAAACCATCATCAGCTTGGTGTTTTTAAATACGGTCCTAGATTTTTTATTGTTAATTTTAAAGCCATTTTCAATTCCACAATAGTTGGTATATCACACGGCTTTAAAATTTAACAGTAAAAAATTCAAGTTGATAATGGTTTTTGGAAAGCGAAGCTATGCCATTCTTATTTTGGACACAGTGTTATACTAAAATTCACGAAAAACAAAAGACCAAAAATAATATGTTTTTTCTTTTATAGCTATTTCCAATTTAAATGGAAATCAACGGCAGAAAAGAAATGGTGAACATTTTAGCCAACGTCCAGGTCCGAGTAGAGTAGCAGTTACCGATAATACAAATGGTAAATATAATTTTTAATGAAATTATTGATATACAGGGTGTTAGTAAATAAGTGCGACAAACTCCAGGAGATAATTCTGCATGAAAAATAATTTAGTGGGTTTTAAGAGGTAGTTATTGCGCATTTTTCGGCATGCAATTAAGAATTTTATGTGCGTCAGTGGCGCGCATACGGGTACCTAATAATCTCAATTAAAAAAAAAAAAAAATGGTACGCCACTGGAATTTTTCAAATTAAAAATTATTTTGGAATTCCTCGTTCAATTTGTGATAAAAAACCTCTCTTGCCTTATTATCGTAGGGGGCATCGTTTTTGTGCAAAAAAAATTAAACATCTTACCCTATATTTTTCATTTCTTTAATACATTATCAAGTACTATCTAATACAATAAACATTAAACCAAAACATTAAGCTCTAAAACTTTCGTATTTAACATTTCCTTCTACAGGGTGAAACAACACCGTTAAAAGAGGGTGTGCGTTTATAAATGAACACCCAGTACATACAATGATTTTCAACTTACTTATCTTACATGTAAATGATAAGAAATAATTTAGATTGGCATATGGATGAACATAGGAGAAATAAACATGTAATTTCAACCCCCCAAATAAACAAAATTTAAACAATTTCTTTAAAATAAATTACCATATCGATATATCTACATTTTTAATTTAATTTGTTATGTTATACGAAAATATGTTATAATTGAAAAAAATGTTCATTTAATTTTTAGCTAATCCTCTACCTGGGAACAAACGGCTCCGTAGAGTCTCTTCGTCACAAAATATTGTTTTGGAACAGCAATCGCAATCCGTTGAACACATTGAAGTAGATGATGCTATAATTAATTTATCACCAACTGAGATAGCATCATCCCAACCAGGTAATTATTATTCAACTAAAAAATACTCGCTTCGTTTTCTTTATTTATCATTTAGGTATACTAAAATAATTGTGTGTATTGATTTTTTCGGAGAATTACCAATATTACAAAGTGTTTCTATATTCGACCGACAACGCTCTACCACAAAACATATACCCTTAAAGGAATTAGTTGTCCAGTTATAAAGTCTCAAAGGTTCAGCTCCAAAATGTTGCATAATTCAAAAACGCCTCTAAATATTTGTTTTTTTATTTCTTAACTGATAAGTTTTTTTACAAAAGTCATATTTTGACATAAACAATCTTTTTAAAAAATTAACCAGTGGCATGCTATAGGAATTAGTGACACTTTTTATACCCCTATTTTTTATTATACACACCACTGGAAAGAATTATATATCTTTGTAATTTTCTTTAATTCCCTATTTATTTTTGTTTATTATAAAAATAATAATTATTTATGGGTCTAAACTGAACTGTTATGCAGGAATTTGACTCTAAAGTAAAGTCACCTAAAACCGTAACATGATTAGTTTTCGAAATAGAGCCAGTGTCCTTTCTTATCTGTACACCCAGTACATATACTCCCTTTACTTGCAGATTTTTGTTCGAAGCAAATCCTGCAAAACTGTTCACTTTAGACCCATAACTTTACTTTACTTTTTTAAGGGAATTAAGAAATAAGTAAAATAATATATTTATCCAATGGCGTAACACATAAAGAGATAAAAAATGTTACTAACCCTTATAGCATGCCACTGGTTAATTTTTTAAAAAGTTTGTTAATGTCCAAATATGACATATCAGTCACTAAATTTGAAAAAAAAACGGCATTTTCCAATTATAGCAAATTTTCGATTTAAATTTGAACCTTTGACATCCTGTTTCTAAACAACTAATCCCTTTAAGAGTATTTCTAAATTCGACTGACAACGCTCTACCACACAAAGCTTTCACTAATTCATATATTTTATTGTCAAAGTTAATTTAAAATCGAAAATTTGCCAAAATTCAAAGTCTTTTAAATATTTCTTTCAAATTTAGTAACTAACTTTACTTTACTCTAAAGAAATCTTATTTTGACATAAATAATCTTTTTAAAAAATTTACCAATGGCATGCTCTAGAGGTCAGTAACACTCTTTATCTTTCTTTTTTTGTTCCCTGTTAATTTTTTCTGAAAAAAGCAATAACTTTTTATGGGTCTAAAATGAACAGGAATTTGCAGGAATTTGCCTCTACACAAATGTCTGCAAGCAAAGAATGCTTATTAATAAAGTACACAAAGTTGAAAGTAGCAACCTTTACTTCCAAACTTTTGTTTAGAGGCAAATTCCTGCAAAGCAGCACTTTAAAAATAAAAATTTATTCGTTTTTTAAGCAAAAATTAACAAGAAAAAAAATTATAAAATATATTCAAGTATTCCAGTGGCATAAAAATATTGCATGCCAATGATTAATTTTTAAACATATTATTTATGTCAAAATGATTTTTTTAGAAAACATATCGGTCACTAAATTTGAAAAAAAAAACGGCATTTTCCAATTATGGCAAATTTTTGATTATAAATTTGAACCTTTGACATCCTATTTCTAAACAAATAATCCCTTTTTTGGACCCTGTCTAACTGTAGACAAATTTCCCTGAGAAATTTTATATTTTATTATACAGGGGTTTTCTAAAGTCGACCGACAATACTCTACCACAAAAAAACTCACGCTAATTCATGTATTTTGATATAGCGACATATTATACCCTTAATGAGCTTAGTTGTCTAGATACAAGGTGCCAAAAATTTAATTTAAAATCGAAAATTTGACCATAATTCAAAAAGTTTTTTTACGCCACTGGATTAAATATATTTTTTTTATTCCCTGTTCATTCTTGCTTAAAAAAGTAATGACTTTTTGTGTCTCTAAAGTGAACAGTTTTGCAGAAATTTGCCTCTAAACAAATGTTTACAAGTAAGTAAGAATGCGTATTAATTAAGACACAGTTGAAAGTAGAAACCTTTACTTGCAAACTTTTGTTTACAAGCAAATTCCTACAAAACTATTCAACTTAGGTCCATAATAAATAAAAATTAACAAGAAATTTAATGAAATTAAAAAAATGATTAATATTCCAATGTTGTGTTGTTTTACGTATATCTAACACTGCTGCATTAGCGAAAATATTCTTCAAATTAATTTTTTTTCCTATTACATCCGTGTACTGATTTAAAAAAAAAAAACAATTTGTTAATTCTCTATATTTTTTAAATATCAAACATTCAACATCAATTGCATCATACACATTTTCATAGTATAACAATTTTTATACTAAAAATCGAAAGAAAAAACAATTTAAAATACTATATGTTTATTTTTTGTACATATTTTTAATATTATTTTATTTCAGTTCACGGTAATGACGAAGAGATTCAAAGTCAACAAATAATTCCTATGGAAATTGAGGAATTACACAATGCCAATGACGACAACCTTCAAATTCAGAATGTTCCACTGGAAGATGTTGTCGACAACGACAATTTACCTCATGTTCCATTAGAAGTTGTTGCTGATCCTCACAACCCAAATCAAAATAATTTGGCTGACAGATTGGCTGAATTTCAAGAAGAAGTCGATGTTCTTATGGCTGACCTGGGTCGCCTGAGAAATTTAAGACAACTTCATCCAGGTTATTTGCGTGGTTTTGAAAGGAACGCAGAACCTCTACATCTTGGAGCTATGGATAGAGAATGCACGTTTTGTGGTGCTTTGTATTTCTCCATGGAGCGTACCGCTCGACTAGATTATAATAAATGTTGTAAAGGTGGTAAAGTTCATGTTGATAATCTGGCGGCCCTACAGCCTTTTCCACCAGTCTTGCAACAGTTATTTACAGGTCGTCATCCATTATCTAGAGAATTTAAAAGAAATTCCATTCGCTATAACAATGCTTTTCAATTCGCTAGCATGATGGCAAATCTGAGAGAGTTTAGGCATCCAGGCCCATTCACATATTCTGTGCAAGGAAAAGTATATTATCATTATTCAAATGTTAATATAGCTAATCCACAGCCCAATCGTGGTCCAATTTATTATTTGGATGCTAATGCCGCAATAAATCAGCGCATAGCCAATCAACCACGTTATAATCTAAATATCAATTTGATTCAAATCTTGGAAAATGTCATGCGTACATTTAATCCATATGCTAATGGATATATGATGCTACGCGAAGTTTTCGATCGAGAACAAGAACGCAATAACGAAATTCCAAATGTAGTGTTAGAATTGTTAGCTGTTAGAGGAGACAGACGTTTCGATTTACCCACTGTAAACGAAGTAGCCGCTGTATATCCGTTTAACAATGAACTTCCTCCTACATCAAATCTCAGAATTTTCGTTCGTAATCAAATTGAAGGTCCAGGTAGGCGTGAATTATTTCACAAGCTCTCTTACTTGGAATCGAGAGTAGATCCTTTATCATTTCCATTATTATTTCCAAATGGTGAATTTGGGTGGTCTCTTCAACTTACCCACAGAAATGCCAATACAAAAGTGACATTGTGTCAGTATTATGCATTTCGATTAGCATACAGGCGTGAAAATGACGAACATACATTTGACCGATTTAAACACGCTGCTCAGTTGACCCAACAATTCATTGTTTCTGCATTTATTCGCATAGAAGCAAATAATATTGAATACATCAAACAAAATCAGGGTCGCCTTCGGGCTGAATATTACCAGGGACTCATGGACTATCTCCATCGAGTGGCTGTTGACAACGAAGCAGAACAAGTAGGCCGAATGGTCATTCTGCCTTCATCGTATGTGGGTGGACCTAGATACATGCATCAATTGTTTCAGGACAGTCTCTGTCTAAATAGTAAATTTGGAACTCCAACATTATTCATTACAGTCACTTGCAATCCTAATTGGCGAGAGATTGTGGAGAACATTCCTCCAAATGATGATCCTAACAATCATCCTATGTTGGTAGCAAGAGTTTTCAATACCAAATTAAATCAGTTACTAAAAGAAATTTTAGATGACTATATTTTTGGTGTACCAGTATGTCAGTTCTATACTATAGAATTCCAAAAGCGAGGCTTACCCCATGCCCACATCGTTTTGACTCTAAGAGCAGAAGATAAACTCTTAGATACAGAAAGAATAAATCAGGCTGTTTCTGCTGAACTTCCAGATCGTGATTTAGAACCAGAACTATTTAGCTTGGTTGTAAAACACATGATACACTCTCCATGTGGCCCTGAAAATCCTAATGCTTCTTGCATGGAGGACGGGCGCTGCAAACGAAAGTATCCCCATAACTTTTGTGATGAAACTACTATTGATCCTCATGGTAGAGTGAATTACAAAAGACCACACAATGGTAGGGAAGCATTCATTAGAAACACTCATGTTGTTGATAACAAATGGGTTGTTCCGTATAATCGATATCTTCTACTTAGGTATCAAACACACATTAATATTGATGTTTGTGCTAATACTAGAGTCGTGAAATATCTTCACAAATATGTTTTCAAAGGCGTTGACCGTGCTCTCCTTCATTTGGAAGTACGCAACGTACTAAATTATGACGAAACTGAAACATATTTAGCTGGCAGATACCTAACTGCACCTGAGGCTGCATATCATATTAATCAATTTAAAATTCATGATATAACACATACTGTCTATCGTCTTCCAGTGCATTTACCACACAGGAATATTGTTCATTTTGAAAGGGGCAATGAACGTCAAGCTGTTGAGAGAAATCAAACAACACAGCTTACAGATTGGTTTAGACTGAATCGAGAAGATGTTGGCGCTCGCCAACACCGTTACCCAGACATTCCCCAACATTATGTCTGGAAAACGCCTCAAAAACGTTGGCAACAACGGCAACGAGGCGTTGAAAAAATGATTGCTAGAATGTACAATGTGTCCATTCGCAACACAGAACAATACTATCTCCGAGTATTGTTATTACATGTTAGAGGAGCCACATCATACGAAGATCTTCGCACTGTTGATGGTAAGAAATTCTTTCTTTCAAGTATTTCATTCTGCTAAACTTTTTTTATGCATACTTGCAGAAACTTTGTACGATACTTTCCTGGATGCGTGCCGTGCACGTTTACTTCTTGACGATGATCAAGAATGGAACCGAGCATTACAAGAAGCTCGAGAGCACCAAGTACCTAAAGTTATTAGAAGACTTTTTGCTCACATCTTGATCTTCGGAGAAGTAACTAATCCATTGGAATTGTGGGAAGTTTTTCGTGACTGTATGATGGAAGATTACATTCATCGCGGTTACAATAACAACAGAGCGGAACAACAAACGCTTGCATTTATACAGAGCATTATGTTGAGAAACAACAAACGTTTGTCTGATTTCAATCTTCCAGAACCACAAGAAAGATTGGAATTAAATGAGGTGCCTATAAATCCTCAAGATGAACTCCTCGCTGGAATTCAAATGCGAGATCAATTAAATGAAGAACAGCGCAACATTTTCGACAGGTAAATTTCTTTAATTTACTTTTTTTTGAATGTTATAAATATTGGAATGCTACCGAATTACAATTACTTTTTCATTTATTTTCAACTTTTGTATTATTGCTTCATACTGTATTGTAAATGACATGCATTAACATATCCATAACAACAATGGATATTCTTCAAGAGCATTATATACTGTGTCCAAAATAAGAATAATATACCATTTGAATCTTGGAAACGTGGAAATTTACAATGTCAGTTAAATTAAAAAAAAATGTTGTACAATTTAAATACCTTTCAAATGAAATTTTCAAAAGTAAAGTAACTTTAGCCGTTTTCAAGAATTTTTTAAAATACAATTTTTGGCAATTTTAGTTTTTATTTATTTCTGACTCTGACATTATTTTTACAAACATAGAAAAATTACAAGCACGGTATACACCACGGGCATTACTAGATTATAATTCCCTTGGTAGATAAATAGCTACTCTGTACTTTTGCAATTACACTTTAAATTCAGTCATCTAACAGTTATGCAACAACAACCTTTTACATATACTTTTTTTTCCATTTTAGAGTTATAAATGCTGTTGAAAATGACAATTTGGAACCACGCCTATTCGCTGTCACTGGTTGCGCTGGAGCGGGAAAAACTTTTGTTTTTAACGCTTTAATTACGTATTTGAATGGTAGAGAACTTCCCGTAATACCTGTATCTTGGACTGGCATTAGCGCGAGTTTAATGAAACAAGGTAGGACTTTACACTCTCGCTTTAAACTTCCAGTTCCCCTTACAGATACGTCTGTCTCAGAACTGCGAGCTAATAGTCAAGATGGTCGTTCTATCAAAAATGCCAAGCTCATCATTTTTGATGAAATGTCAATGATACCTCGATTAGCGTTAGAACTCATCAACAGAGTTTTAAAAGATCTATGCGGCAACGACAAATTATTCGGCGGAAAAGTTATCCTACTTTCTGGTGACTTTCGTCAAACATTACCTGTCATGCCTAATGCATATCGGTCACAGATTGTTGCCGAAACTCTGCAATACAGCTTTCTATGGCAAGCATTTACCAAATTGCAATTAGTTACTAACGTGCGAGCACGTCCAGAAGAACGAGAATTTTCCGAATGGTTGCTACACTTGGGAAACAACACTTTACCTTCTGTCAATATTCCTTCCATACCAAGTCTATTCGTGGTTCCAGCACAATGTTTAGTGGCTTCCAAAGAGGAACTTTTGACAATTTGTTTTCCAAATTTGCAACCAGGAACTGTTCCTAAGTGTGCCATTCTAGCACCACTAAACGAACATTGCAATGCCATAAATTTTGGAATCGTTCAAAATATGGAAGGTCCTGCGACTACCTATTATAGTGCGGACAAAATTTTATATGAAAACGATGAAGAAATTGAGGCAGCCAATTATCCTGTTGAATCGCTTAACTCACTCCAACCAAATGGCATGCCAGAACATAAATTGATTTTAAAAGTTGGAGTTGTAGTTATGCTTCTTCGCAACATGAATTGTGATCTGAGTTTATGCAATGGCACTCGGTTACTAATTACTCGATTGTACCAACATAGCATTGAAGCGAGACGAATCGATATGACAGGAACCTTAACTGATCATACTGTCTTAATTCCGCGTATTGATTTAACTGAGACTGTCGCCTCTCTTCCTTTCAAGTTGCGACGTCGACAATTTCCAGTTAAAGTTGCATACGCTATGACAATTAATAAATCCCAAGGTCAAACATTTGACAAGATAGGTATTTATTTACCTTATCCTGTATTTACCCATGGGATGATGTACACTGCCTTCAGTCGTACGAAAGGTTTCGATTGTGTACATGTTTGTGTAGAGAACACCAGCTCACAAGGTAAATTACGCCCTACTTCTGATGAGATCTACACTAAAAACATTGTTTTTACGGAAATTGTACGTTAAGTATATATTTCCAGTCATATCACATTAATAACATGCAATCTCGCTGTTGATAATTTAGTATACTCTTTTTATCATTATTTCAGCTTGAGAATTACATAAATTTAGCTAATAATTGAGATTTTTTAGTCTCTTATTAGCAAAATTAATATGTTTGCATCATGTCTATTGATATGTTTACAATTGGTTATTAATATTGATGTGACCATTTAAATAAAACATTAAAAATTTGAGTTGAGGATATATTTTTTTTTAAATAAAATCTGAGTTGAGAATATCTTAAAATTGTTAATAATTGAGATATTTCTAAAATCTCTTATTAACAAAAAAATTTAAGCGCCTCTTTTGACATACTGACATTTTGATACCAATATTGAGTGGATCATTAATATGGACCTCTATTGGTTAACATACATTATGTTGTCATTATCGAGTAGTGCTATTGCTTTGTATTCTCCTCAGATAATTTTCTTCTAATAATTAAGGTTTTTCTAAAAATCTCATATTAACAAAAAATATAATAATAATAATAACAATAAGCGCCTCTTTTGACATATTGACATTTTGATACCAATATTGAGTTGATCATTAATATGGACCTCTATTGGTTAACATACATTATGTTGTCATTATCGAGTTGTGCTATTTCATTATATCCTCCTCAGATAATTACTTTATATTATTATTATGAAATTCAAAATTATTATTCTATGGTTGAATGACATTGCCAATGAAAATTATTTGTTTTAAAAAAATTAAATCAAAAAAATAATACCATATGGAAGTACTTTTATACTTCAATATTATATTCCAAGCATAATTATTTCAAATATTTATTTCTATTGTATAATTGTTTTGACGCTACAAATTACCAAAAATTCAACACTTCAATAATGTTGCCATCCAACCACAGAATTATAATTTTTATTTTGTTCTTATATTTCAATAATGAATTAATTAAAATGCAAAAAAGTTAATAAAAAAATATCTATATATTTGTAAAACTATTTTTAACTTGCACATAACTTCTAAATTTTCAATATTTGTTAATTAAATTATTCTGTCACATTTGAGTTAGTTTTAAATTTTATTATACTGTAAAAAAGGATTCTAAATACAATTATAATCAACACTTGAAATTCACATTCAAATACAAATAATATTGTATAGTTCTAAGAAAATGTATTCATTAGTTTCACTCAATTGATTCAATCACATATTCGCAAAATGGACTCCAAAGGATAGTACATAATAATAATATAATACATCATTTCAACATTAATTAACAGTTAAAATTCCAAGGTAATAGATTTCTTCATTTTTTGTCAAAATATTCATGACATATTGCTTTTTAGTAATATTCAAAAAATTTTCCCGAAATACACCATAACACACAAAGCAAATTCAATGAAGATGATGTCGTCGACTCCAAATACAAAATATGTCGTCATAAAGATAATACAACATGTTATTTTGTATATATATTATACTATGCCAATTATTATTAAGCGTTAAAATTCTAAAGTAAATACATTTATTCAATTTTCACAACATACTCACATTATTATTTGTTTTTAGATATCCCACAGTACAGAAAACATATTCAATGAAAAAGATATCCACGACAAAACACAATATATCATCACAGAAATAATACAAAAATTCTTCTGTGTGCATGCTACACAATTGAAAAATGTATGGACAATTAAAATTCCAAGATATTACCTCGAATAATTCTGTAAAACTTAAAATTTATTCATATAATTATTTTCAGCTGCCAAACAAACATTAATGAAACAACATTTTATAATAAGGTATAATAATACATTGTACATAGGTATTGATCAATGCTATATTCGAAATTTTGGCAAAACTAAACATACAATTACTTTGAAAATTAGTATGTTTACTTAAAACAATCCAGTTTGTATAATTCTATGATATTATAATATTTCAGCCACTTCCACTTACACCGGAAATTAATATCTACTTTCACCTTTCACTTTGCATAAAATTATATTTTATGATTAAAAAATAATTACAAGAACAAATATAAACCCATTTTTCTAAACACTTATTATTATTGCAGAAAAACCTGTTTTATGTCTATTTTTAGTAGTATATCATACAGTTTATTACTACCCTGTATCAATCAATTTGTTAAAATAATTGTTTTTTTTTTAAATATTCAATCACCGTCAATGATTTAAATTTTCAAAACATCACACCGTTTCTACGATATTGAATTTTAAAAATTTACAATTTGACATACTTCTGAATTTTAGGATGCCAAACATTGAATGACTAAGACAATAATACCACAACAATTCTATGATTATGCTGCCATTTATATACCTAATTTGTGTATAGGTAACGAATAAATTTAACCCAATTCCAACAACAAAAAAGGTATACCATTAATTTTTAATATAATTACAGTCAAAAAAATCAATGATCTAATTGTTATTGTAAAAATTATTTCATTGATTTTATATTTACATATACTGTGTCCAAAATAAGAGAACAATCTCATTGAAATCTTTGAAACTATAAGAATTACAATATCAACTAATTTAGAAAAATAAGATAGCATTAACAAATTTTCAGTAAGACGTTTCGTTTTTTAAAAACCATCATCATGTTAATTTCGTTAAATACGGCACTGAATTTTTTATTATTAAATTTAAAGTTATTTTCAAATAAGTAGTATATCACATATAATAGTTTAAAAAAAAAATTCAGTATTTTTAGCTGTTATTTCACATTATACAGGAAAATTCACCATAGTTTGGCACTTATTTTGCATACAACATTCATCTGAGTAAAGCGTGTTTTAATAACTTCAAAAAGAACAACTATTTCACCTAAATTAAAGAACCGAATAAAATGTTGTACTAAAACAGAAATAAATTGTCAAATAATAATTAAATAATTCTAAATACCAACAAAAAAAAAGCCTACTAATTTGAATTCAGTCCAGTCAGTTACATGTCAAACTAAAACCATTTTTCTTCAATAATTAAACCATTACATTTAAATTTAATAATAAAATAGTTTAGGCCATATTTAAAGAAACCAACTTGATTATGGTTTTCCAAAAACGAAACGTCATAGTGAAAATTTATAAACACTATCTTTTTATCTTCAAAAAATAACAATGAGAAAATGATTATCATAATTTATATATTTTGTCACAAATAAAAGCTAAAATCCAAAATATCGTTTTTTCAAATACTGTCGAAAACAGCATTTAAAAGATGTTTAAATTGTACAACTTTTCTTTAATTTAATAGATATTGTACCTCCTACCGTTTCCAAAATTCCAATGCTTTCCATTCTTATCTGGAATACAGTGTAAACTCATGCAAACGTTTAATATACACTTTCAGAAATGTATGGATCACCAATTTTGCCAGAAATTACTACTTTGCAAAAATAAATAATTTCCACAGATTCGTTGAGTGAAATATTTTGTTCTAATTACATAAACACTATTATTAATATTTCGTTTTGTATTATATCCAGGTAGTGAATATTATATTTTAATTATTAGAGACCATTTCTGTTTAGTATAATCTAACTTCCAATTTTTTTCTTAATTATATTAGTTTCAACATATATGTACAATATAAATCATCATAATGTATTGATTATTTCAGAAGGCTAATGATTTGTTTTAAATAAATTTTCCAATTTTAAATTAACTTTTTAAATTAAAATAATGTTGATATAACAAATAATTTTTAAAATATAAAACAAATTCAAATAAAAACTCAACATGAAATTTCTCTAAACGAATCGATTTTATTAAAATTAAAAATCATCCACCGTCTGAAATAACTAATTTAACGATGTATATCTCAAGACTTTTTTGCATTAAAAACATGTATATATACATAGATATTTATAGTTCATTTCATATTCATTTATCATTGTTCCGTAAAAATTCATTTCAATAATGTATATATTTCATAATTAAAATTTAAAAAAAATTGATAGTGTTATTGTACCTACATTGATAATAAAACAAATGTTAACAAATATCAATATTTGATTTATTCCAAATAAATATACCATTGAAATTATTTTTTAATTTAAATAAACTACATCAATTAAATCATATGAAAATGAAAAGTATTTATAATTTTGACATTATGTTCAAAAACCCTGTATACTATATTAATACTAATTTCAACATATTAAAAATATCACTATAACAAATAAGATCTATCTACCAATGCTGTTTTAATCATCACAAATCATATACAATAACTATTTGCTTTTAATATTAACTAAAATTGAATATTTAAAAAAATGAATAAAAAATCGATATAATTAGTGTAATCATTAGCTTTATAAAACAATGAGTAACTAAAACATTATCGTTTCCTAACTCAAATTTCAGCTGAGCTGTTCGAACATAATTACCTACCACTCACCTCACTTGCATTTTCTATTAAAAGCAAAACCAACATATTTCAAAATTATCTTCGGCAATGAATCGTTTTCAAATTTATTTCTCAACTGTCAAAAAAATTTGTGAGGAAAAATCTACAACTCAGTGAAACTTACTAATATAAATTACATATATAGACAACCATTAATTCGCTGTTTAAAGATATTGCATAACTTCCGTTATATACACTTCTGTCATTGTCTTTATAAAAATATAATACTTTTAAAATATTAATCAAGAATTAACTGAGAAGAATAAGTATAGTATATTCAATGATGAATTTGACAGTTTTACATTCCATTTAATAGAAAAATGCAAATTACATGAGTGACAAATAATAATATTAAATGTCACCCTAATCTAATTGATAAAACACTGGCTGTTTGCTATTAAATCGCAAGAGGCAACCTAACTTGAAAAAAAGAAGAAGAATCTAATTAGTAAAAAAACAAATAAGCATAACCTTAATAATCATTCACATTGGATATACTCGTAATCATACTCGCCAAGTTAACTATAAAAAATCAAACACGAAGACTACACTATGGATATGGGCAGCAGCCCTTTAATTGGCGTCCAGACAAATATACTACACGTGAAACTAGCTAAATACCCATTGCTAAAGACCATTAACAACGTAACGATTATGTTAATATACATAAACAAAACTACTGTTGAAACTTCTTAAATACTCATTAAAAAAAAATAAAATAACCCGAAGAGGTAAATTATTATAATACAACAAAATTTTAGTGAGGTAATTAACCAATACGATATTTTGTAAGTATATTACAATAACCAATCACAATAACTCTCTCTTTCAATAAATATTCAAGATACCTTGATGCCTTTCTGTTTTTGGTAAGTAACCAAGGTAAATATTTCACTTATACACATTAAAAATATATGCCAAAAAAACTGTAAGTACATTTTCAATTATTAACTAGAATAATTTTTTTTACAGTAGTTATTCTTTTAGATTAATACCAAAATGGAAAAAGCAGATATAGAAGTGAGTATTTTAACTAAATGTATCATAATATTTTAACATTTGATTTTCACAAAAAAAAAATAGACGCCACCAAAGTATTCAAATGTACCATACAAGTAACATATTATTTAATATATATAATAAGGATAAATATCTCTAAAACTACTTACATTTTTATAGGGTTTTCATTTAACTGTGAATTACTTTGTGCTTTATATTATACTTTTCATAACACTTCTTTATTTAAAAAAATTATTTTTATCAAAACAAACTTTGTCCCACTTCTATATTGCATAAATATATTTAAATTCAAACAAAAAAAGGAAATATATGGTTAAAAGTAAATTTCCAAATTCAAAGATAACACAAAAGGACAAACCGTCGCAGGGGCGTACTAAGATAACAGCCAAAATCCTTCTGTTGATGAAAAATTAATCACTACGAAACTATAGAACCTACCATGTCAGATTTTCAGAATACGTTAGATAACAACATAGACAATGTAAAGTATATGCTCACTATCACTTACAGGCCGCCACAAGAGAGAATTTGGAAATTAATTTTAACCACATATTTGCTCTTTGAATATAAACTTACTCTTAAAATATAAAAGTGGGACAAAGATTAGTTTGATAGAAATTATTTGTTAGTATAAAAATAATAAATAATATAATTATCCTTTTGCGGTAAAATGAATGCAATATTTCTTTATTTGTCCAATTTTGCTTGATTTTGACAAATTTTGATTAAAAACAAACTTAATAGTTGAAAAATAAAAACTTAGTCTGAACTCATGTGTGAGATATTAATATTAAATAAATTTATTTTAACATATTCCTTACTTATCTGATTGGCTGTAAAAACGTGAATCTTGAATCTGCGTTTGATGCTAACATCCACCATATATACTGCAATTACTAAATATGTATTACTAATAATTAAATCAACTCCATTTCAGCCTGTCCCTGTTCCCAAAGAACGCGTAAATAATGTGAGTTACTTTATATTTAATATATATACTGTAATTACTAAATATGTATTACTTTTGTTACTAATAATTAAATCAACTCCATTTCAGCCTATTCCTCCTGTTCCCAAAGAACGCGTAAATAATGTGAGTTACTTTATATTTAATATATATTGTAATTACTAAATATGTATTACTTTTGTTACTAATAATGAAATCAACTCCATTTCAGCCTATTCCCCCTGTTCCCAAAGAACGCGAAAATAATGTGAGTTACTTTATATTTAATATATACTGTAATTACTAAATATGTATTACTTTTATTACTAATAATTAAATCAACTTCATTTCAGCCTACCACCACGGAACGACAAGAAAATGTGAGTTACTTTCTATTTAATATACTGTAATTACTAAATATGTATTACTTTTATTACTAATAATTAAATCAACTTCATTTCAGCCCATTCTTGATAATATATAACTAAGAAATGTGAATTGCTTTATATTATTTTTTAATATTATATTTTCAATCACAACAAAAATCTATCCGTCAGTACAATTAGATATAAATATTTTTGTGACAGCAATAAACATTAATTATTGATCTCCCCGATAATATAATAATTTCTTTAAATTAACAATGTCCTATTATAATTCAATATAATTACACTGAAACACACACAAAGAAATTAAACTCGTCAGTACCTATGTAAAAACCTACACAATCAAAATTTGCTTTAAACCTATTTTAAAGCTAATTCTACCTTTCAAGTTACTTAATAAATTGTACATTTTAGAACAACACCAGATACAATCGGCAGAACCACCGTCGCCGGCGCCGACATAATCCTGTAAGTGAATAAAAAATACTTATATTTTACCTATATCATTGCCTATATTATATGTCATTAAATTTACTTCCAACATATCCTAATTTATACTTTTTATTTCCAGTACAATCAACATCAACAATACAGAGAAGTAAGTTTATATTAACTTATAATATTAATAAATTTTAATTAGTTTTCAATTACTTAGCAACAATCCACCACTATCTCCCATTTTCCACTTACATCAAATGACATTAATTTAAATATTTTAAAATTATAAATTAACAATATTTTAAAATTACTTCTTTTTAAGTAGCCCATCATTGTATTAATAATGTACAAAAACTAAAATTTATTTATATATTATGTCAATATAACAACTCGCATAGCATACATAAATAAATTTATTTATATATTTTTTTTTTCAGAATGCGCCGAGAAGGGCCGACGAAGAGTTGGTAAATATTTTTAATATTTTTCATATTTCTAATACCTACAAAATTTACATAATATCTAATATATCAACTACAAAAACACAAAAATTATCTGCAAAATTATTTATGTTGAAAAAACATTTATTATACAATAAAATATTAAAATTACAATCACAAGAAATACAAATGTCATCAGAGTAATACTACCTTATTAATATTGAAAAATAGTCCATTTTCACAATGGAATGCACTACGTTACCACAAACTACAACGTCATCTGCACAAAATTCATTTATTGGTATCACATTACCAACACATCAGAAACATGTTTCGGAAATATAAACCCCTTATCATCAATCAAAATAAATGGTCATTTTTTAGACATGAACAATTTATAATATTTCTTCCTATTTTTCTTTTCTATATATTACTAATTTAACACATACATTTTTTAACAAAACAAAATTGAACACTAAAACTGTTTGTTGTTGCATACCATTGTTCCCTTTTAGTTAATTTAACTGATGATGCAAATTTATATTTTGAAACATATTTCTAACGTGCTAATACTATTATACAATATTAATAAAAAAACTTTGTTAAGATGACTTCGTAGTTTCTTTTTTTTTTATTTAATTAATTCATTTAAAAATTATTATTTTACTAGCAAAATATTAAGTTAAAACTAATATCTGACCATACACTACTATCACTTTTAATTAGGCTATGAAGAACATACAATTAATACTCTACCCTACTAAACAATACTTTCTTTTTACAGATTTTAAAATACAATTTACTTAATAAGATATTAGATACCATAAATAAAAAATAATTACAAATTTGTTTAAAGGGTACGAACGACTTTGGGGACAGTAATTTTATCACTTTTTCCATAACAATTAAATAGAAATATAATATATCAGCAATATTTTATCAACTATACCATTGTCTTTTAAAAACAATGACTAGGTGTGGCATTATTAATACAATTTTTTTTTTCAAATTTATATATTGATGTCTTATTATTACAATCTGACGTTACATTTTGACAGAAACCACGTAGTTGCCATGTTTTATGGGATATAAATTTTCATTTTTGAATTAAATAATACTTTTACCGCAAAATGTTAAATGCTAGCCTTCTAATAAAAAAAAAGAGAAAAATTTATTGTCCCTAAAGTCCGTACCTGTTTTTTATTATTTTTCCTATTTAAAATAAAATAAAAATTACATAAACACAAATTAATGTTTTATATATCTACAAAACTATTATTCATTAACATCAAATAAATATGTAAAAAAAATTAATGTGTTTTATTTATGTACAAAACTATAATTCATTACAAGAACAAATAAAAATGAATATGAAGAAAATGATGCACAAAATTAATATATGAATACAATTTAAATAACTTTTAAATATTTACAAATTTTTAACATAAGCACTTTAAATTTATATACGGGGTGAGTCAAAAATTTATTTATTTATTTTGTTAACGGCAAAAAAGCAATATTTTCATTAATTTTTTGATTTCAATTCAAGATTTCTTTGAAAATTAAACTATAAGCTCCTAGAGGTGATATACGGGGTAACTCAAAAATGTTTCTATTTATTTTCAATATTTTTAAGTATGGTAACTCCTAATATATAAAAACAATTTCAGATTTGTTTAGTTTTTTACATTGGTTATCAAATTATTTCACAGGGTGGCTAAATATGTGATCTACAGGGTAACTCAAAAATGTTTTGAAATTTTTATTTTAAAATTTTTTTTTTTTTAATTTTTTTTTTTAATTTTTTTTTTTTTTTAATTTTTTTTTCTTTAAGTTTTTTTTTTGACACATTTCTTTTTCCTTGAAATTTTTTTTTTTATTTTTTTTTTTCATTTTTTTTATAACCCTCAATGACTTTTTTTATAGATAAAACTACCACAAACCAACTGGGAAATCCCGCAAGGGATTTCTTGTTAATATATACTAACGAGCGTACAGTCTGTCTTTGTCGAAAATGGGGAAAAAAAGACCAAAAGTGTGGCCGATTTGGCATCTCGCCACGCCGGAGGCGTGGCCCCAGCTTTATTGATATAGAAACTTTATTTTTTGCACAATAGAATAGGCTATTTATAAAAGCTGATTCAATGCATTAAAATTATGTATTTTAATCATTTATTCACCTCTGTAGAAACGTAATTAAAGTGTGAGAAGGAGGTGAATAACTTTTTCTACGAGGAAATTCAAGAAAACAACAGTAGAAAACTGCAAAAAATGCTACTACTAAATCAATAAATTTACCTTATTGTAACATCCACAAATACAATAAAAGCATTTTGATTTATACTAGGCACTGTTCTAAATACGGGAGTGCACTTTTACGGTATGATACGGCCCTTTATTACATTTTTAATTGTAAACTAAAAATGTTGGAAATTCTTCCGAGACTTTGTACATCAATAACCTAGAAAAATTGCGAAAATCGCGGTTGCCACACTTTATTTGAACACTTTCATCATACACATATTCCTCATAGTTTCACGCAATATATTTACACATAAAATATGATTAGATACTTAATTTTACAACAAATTTAATTTACGCAACTCCCACAATAATATAACAAATATTAAAACATTATTTTATGTAAAAAAACTAATAATTTATACTTATTTTTATTTTACTGCTATTCACATGAACTAAATCTGGCAGAGTAGTAAAATTTATTCCCACCAGAAAGGTTACAATTTCAATTAATAATGCAAAAAAGTTCAATGAACCCGTTATATGGGCAGAGTGGGAAGAGTTGAGTTATGTGCAGACGAGCTACAATTTCAACCAATCAATGACCTTTATTTAATATCTTATGCTTATGCAACCTCCAACACATCATTATGGTATTTACGGTTGCATAACCTCAGCGATAGGTGACTTTATTTTCTTTAAAAGAGAAATTTTTAGCATAGGTTTTAAATTTATATAAAGGGTGAATCAAAAATTTATTTCCTATCGTCAAAAAAGCAATATTTTGAATAATTGTTTGATTTCTATAGATTTCAAATCAAGATTTTTTTAAAAGTTAAACTATAAGCTCAAATTTATATACGGGGTGAACCAAAAATGTATTTCTTTATTTTGTTATGGTCAAAAAAGTTATATTTTGAATAATATTTTGATTTCTTTAGATTTGAAATTAAGTTTTCTGTGAAAGTTAAACTATAAGCTCAAATTTATATACAGGGTGAATCAAAAATGTATTTCTTTATTTTGTTAAGGTGAAATAGTATTGTTTTGAATAACTTTTTGATTTCTTTAGATTTCAAATCAAGATTTTTTGAAAGTTAAACTATAAGCTCAAATTTATATACAGGGTGAATCAAAAATGTATTTCTTTATTTTGTTAAGGTGAAATAGTATTGTTTTGAATAACTTTTTGATTTCTTTAGATTTCAAATCAAGATTTTTTTAAAAGTTAAACTATAAGCTCAAATTTATATACGGGGTGAACCAAAAATGTATTTCTTTATTTTGTTATGGTCAAAAAAGTTATATTTTGAATAATATTTTGATTTCTTTAGATTTGAAATTAAGTTTTCTGTGACAGTTAAACTATAAGCTCAAATTTATATACAGGGTGAATCAAAAATGTATTTCTTTATTTTGTTAAGGTGAAATAGTATTGTTTTGAATAACTTTTTGATTTCTTTAGATTTCAAATCAAGATTTTTTTAAAAGTTAAACTATAAGCTCAAATTTATATACAGGGTGAATCAAAAATGTATTTCTTTATTTTGTTAAGGTGAAATATTTTGAATAACTTTTTGATTTCTTTAGATTTCAAATCAAGATTTTTTTAAAAGTTAAACTATAAGCTCAAATTTATATACGGGGTGAACCAAAAATGTATTTCTTTATTTTGTTATGGTCAAAAAAGTTATATTTTGAATAATATTTTGATTTCTTTAGATTTGAAATTAAGTTTTCTGTGACAGTTAAACTATAAGCTCAAATTTATATACAGGGTGAATCAAAAATGTATTTCTTTATTTTGTTAAGGTGAAATAGTATTGTTTTGAATAACTTTTTGATTTCTTTAGATTTCAAATCAAGATTTTTTTAAAAGTTAAACTATAAGCTCAAATTTATATACAGGGTGAATCAAAAATGTATTTCTTTATTTTGTTAAGGTGAAATATTTTGAATAACTTTTTGATTTCTTTAGATTTCAAATCAAGATTTTTTGAAAGTTAAACTATAAGCTCAAATTTATATACAGGGTGAATCAAAAATGTATTTCTTTATTTTGTTAAGGTGAAATAGTATTATTTTGAATAACTTTTTGATTTCTTTAGATTTCAAATCAAGATTTCTTTGAAAGTTAAACTATAAGCTCAAATTTATATACAGGGTGAATCAAAAATGTATTTCTTTATTTTGTTAAGGTGAAATAGTAATATTTTGAATAATTTTTTGATTTCTTTGGGTTTCAATTCAAGATTTCTTTGAAAGTTAAACTATATGCTCCTAGAGGTTTTCTACGGGGTAACTCAAAAATGTTTCTGTTTATTTTCAATAATAGATAGAAACATTTTCAGATTTTCAGCTCTGGCAATACTTTTTTTTTAATTAATTTTTGAATTATTTTTTTTTTAATTTTTTTTTTTTTAATTTTTTTTTTTTGAAATTTTTTTTTTTGAAATTTTTTTTTTTAAATTTTTTTTTAAATTTTTTTTTAATAATAGAAACATTTTTTTCCTTGAAATTTTTTTTTTTTGATTTTTTTTTTCATGTTTTTTGCCACCCTCAATGACTTTTTTTATAGATAAAACTACCACACAACGACTGGGAAATCCCGAAGGGATTTCTTGTTAATATATAATAACGAGTGATCTTCGCGTCTTTGTCGAAAATGGGGAAAAAAAGACCAAAAGTTGGCCGGAATTGGCATATAGCCACGCCGAAGGCGTGGCCCCCGCTTCATTGATATAGAAACTTTATTTTTTGCAGATCGGAATAAGCTACTTATCAGAGCTGATTGGATGCATTAAAATTATGTATTTTAATCATTTATTCACCTCTGTAGAAACGTAATTAAAGTGTGAGAAGGAGGTGAATAACTTTTTCTACGAGGAAATTCAAGAAAACAACAGTACAAATGCTACTACTAAATCAATAAATTTACCTTTTTTCAACATCCACACATACAATGAAAGCATTTTGATTTATACTAGGCACTGTTCTAAACACGGGAGTGCACTTTTACGGTATGATACGGCCCTTTATTACATTTTTAATTGTAAACTAAAAATGTTGGAAATTCTTCGACACTTTGTACATCAATAACCTAGAAAAATTGCGAAAATCGCGGTTGCCACACTTTATTTGAACACTTTCATCATAAACATATTCCTCATAGTTTCACGCAATATATTTACACATGGAATATGATTAGATACTTAATTTTCCAACAAATTTAATTTACGCAACTCCCACAATAATATAACAAATATTAAAACATTATTTTATGTAAAAAAACTAATAATTTATACTTATTTTTATTTTACTGCTATTCACATGAACTAAATCTGGCAGAGTAGTAAAATTTATTCCCACCAGAAAGGTTACAATTTCAATTAATAATGCAAAAAAGTTCAATGACCCGTGAAGTGGGAGGAGTTGAGTATGTGCAGACAGGCTACAACCCAAACCAATCAATGACCTTTATTTAATATCTTATGCTTATGCAACCTCCAACACATCATTATGGTATTTACGGTTGCATAACCTCATCTATGGAATAAGACACTTTTCGATGCTCTTTAATTTTGTCTAAAGTAGATTGCAATCGAAAAACTTTTAAATCTTTAGAAATTTTTAACGTACACTTTAAATTTATATACAGGGTGAATCAAAAATGTATTTCTTTATTTTGTTAAGGTGAAATAGTATTGTTTTGAATAACTTTTTGATTTCTTTAGATTTCAAATCAAGATTTTTTTAAAAGTTAAACTATAAGCTCAAATTTATATACAGGGTGAATCAAAAATGTATTTCTTTATTTTGTTAAGGTGAAATAGTATTGTTTTGAATAACTTTTTGATTTCTTTAGATTTCAAATCAAGATTTTTTGAAAGTTAAACTATAAGCTCAAATTTATATACAGGGTGAATCAAAAATGTATTTCTTTATTTTGTTAAGGTGAAATATTTTGAATAATTTTTTGATTTCTTTAGATTTCAAATCAAGATTTTTTTAAAAGTTAAACTATAAGCTCAAATTTATATACAGGGTGAATCAAAAATGTATTTCTTTATTTTGTTAAGACGAAATAGTATTGTTTTGAATAACTTTTTGATTTCTTTAGATTTCAAATCAAGATTTTTTGAAAGTTAAACTATAAGCTCAAATTTATATACAGGGTGAATCTAAAATGTATTTCTTTATTTTGTTAAGGCGAAATAGTAATATTTGGAATAATTTTTTGATATCTTTAGATTTCAAATCAAGATTTTTTGAAAGTTAAACTATAAGCTCAAATTTATATACAGGGTGAATCAAAAATGTATTTCTTTATTTTGTTAAGGTGAAATAGTATTGTTTTGAATAACTTTTTGATTTCTTTAGATTTCAAATCAAGATTTTTTGAAAGTTAAACTATAAGCTCAAATTTATATACAGGGTGAATCAAAAATGTATTTCTTTATTTTGTTAAGGTGAAATAGTATTGTTTTGAATAACTTTTTGATATCTTTAGATTTCAAATCAAGATTTTTTGAAAGTTAAACTATAAGCTCAAATTTATATACAGGGTGAATCAAAAATGTATTTCTTTATTTTGTTATGGTCGAAAAAGTTATATTTTGAATAATTTTTTGATTTCTTTAGATTTCAAATTAAGTTTTCTGTGAAAGTTAAACTATAGGGTCAAATATATATACAGGGTGAATCACAAATGTATTTCTTTATTTTGTTATGGTCAAAAAAGTTATATTTTGAATAATTTTTTGATTTCTTTAGATTTCAAATTAAGTTTTCTGTGAAAGTTAAACTATAGGGTCAAATATATATACAGGGTGAATCAAAAATGTATTTCTTTATTTTGTTATGGTCAAAAAAGTTATATTTTGAATAATTTTTTGATTTCTTTAGATTTCAAATTAAGTTTTCTGTGAAAGTTAAACTATAGGGTCAAATATATATACAGGGTGAATCACAAATGTATTTCTTTATTTTGTTATGGTCAAAAAAGTTATATTTTGAATAATTTTTTGATTTCTTTAGATTTCAAATTAAGTTTTCTGTGAAAGTTAAACTATAGGGTCAAATATATATACAGGGTGAATCACAAATGTATTTCTTTATTTTGTTATGGTCGAAAAAGTTATATTTTGAATAATTTTTTGATTTCTTTAGATTTCAAATTAAGTTTTCTGTGAAAGTTAAACTATAGGGTCAAATATATATACAGGGTGAATCACAAATGTATTTCTTTATTTTGTTATGGTCAAAAAAGTTATATTTTGAATAATTTTTTGATTTCTTTAGATTTCAAATTAAGTTTTCTGTGAAAGTTAAACTATAGGGTCAAATATATATACAGGGTGAATCACAAATGTATTTCTTTATTTTGTTAAGGTGAAATAGTATTGTTTTGAATAACTTTTTGATTTCTTTAGATTTCAAATCAAGATTTCTTTGAAAGTTAAACTATAAGCTCAAATTTATATACAGGGTGAATCAAAAATGTATTTCTTTATTTTGTTAAGGTGAAATAGTAATATTTTGAATAATTTTTTGATTTCTTTGGGTTTCAATTCAAGATTTCTTTGAAAGTTAAACTATAAGCTCAAATTTATATACAGGGTGAATCAAAAATGTATTTCTTTATTTTGTTAAGGTGAAATAGTATTGTTTTGAATAACTTTTTGATTTCTTTAGATTTCAAATCAAGATTTTTTGAAAGTTAAACTATAAGCTCAAATTTATATACAGGGTGAATCAAAAATGTATTTCTTTATTTTGTTAAGCTGAAATAGTATTGTTTTGAATAACTTTTTAATTTCTTTAGATTTCAAATCAAGATTTTTTGAAAGTTAAACTATAAGCTCAAATTTATATACAGGGTGAATCAAAAATGTATTTCTTTATTTTGTTAAGGTGAAATAGTATTGTTTTGAATAACTTTTTGATATCTTTAGATTTCAAATCAAGATTTTTTGAAAGTTAAACTATAAGCTCAAATTTATATACAGGGTGAATCAAAAATGTATTTCTTTATTTTGTTATGGTCGAAAAAGTTATATTTTGAATAATTTTTTGATTTCTTTAGATTTCAAATTAAGTTTTCTGTGAAAGTTAAACTATAGGGTCAAATATATATACAGGGTGAATCACAAATGTATTTCTTTATTTTGTTATGGTCAAAAAAGTTATATTTTGAATAATTTTTTGATTTCTTTAGATTTCAAATTAAGTTTTCTGTGAAAGTTAAACTATAGGGTCAAATATATATACAGGGTGAATCAAAAATGTATTTCTTTATTTTGTTATGGTCAAAAAAGTTATATTTTGAATAATTTTTTGATTTCTTTAGATTTCAAATTAAGTTTTCTGTGAAAGTTAAACTATAGGGTCAAATATATATACAGGGTGAATCACAAATGTATTTCTTTATTTTGTTATGGTCAAAAAAGTTATATTTTGAATAATTTTTTGATTTCTTTAGATTTCAAATTAAGTTTTCTGTGAAAGTTAAACTATAGGGTCAAATATATATACAGGGTGAATCACAAATGTATTTCTTTATTTTGTTATGGTCGAAAAAGTTATATTTTGAATAATTTTTTGATTTCTTTAGATTTCAAATTAAGTTTTCTGTGAAAGTTAAACTATAGGGTCAAATATATATACAGGGTGAATCACAAATGTATTTCTTTATTTTGTTATGGTCAAAAAAGTTATATTTTGAATAATTTTTTGATTTCTTTAGATTTCAAATTAAGTTTTCTGTGAAAGTTAAACTATAGGGTCAAATATATATACAGGGTGAATCACAAATGTATTTCTTTATTTTGTTAAGGTGAAATAGTATTGTTTTGAATAACTTTTTGATTTCTTTAGATTTCAAATCAAGATTTCTTTGAAAGTTAAACTATAAGCTCAAATTTATATACAGGGTGAATCAAAAATGTATTTCTTTATTTTGTTAAGGTGAAATAGTAATATTTTGAATAATTTTTTGATTTCTTTGGGTTTCAATTCAAGATTTCTTTGAAAGTTAAACTATAAGCTCAAATTTATATACAGGGTGAATCAAAAATGTATTTCTTTATTTTGTTAAGGTGAAATAGTATTGTTTTGAATAACTTTTTGATTTCTTTAGATTTCAAATCAAGATTTTTTGAAAGTTAAACTATAAGCTCAAATTTATATACAGGGTGAATCAAAAATGTATTTCTTTATTTTGTTAAGCTGAAATAGTATTGTTTTGAATAACTTTTTAATTTCTTTAGATTTCAAATCAAGATTTTTTTAAAAGTTAAACTATAAGCTCAAATTTATATACAGGGTGAATCAAAAATGTATTTCTTTATTTTGTTAAGGTGAAATATTTTGAATAACTTTTTGATTTCTTTAGATTTCAAATCAAGATTTTTTGAAAGTTAAACTATAAACTCAAATTTATATACAGGGTGAATCAAAAATGTATTTCTTTATTTTGTTAAGGTGAAATAGTATTGTTTTGAATAACTTTTTGATTTCTTTGGGTTTCAATTCAAGATTTCTTTGAAAGTTAAACTATATGCTCCTAGAGGTTTTCTACGGGGTAACTCAAAAATGTTTCTATTTATTTTCAATAATAGATAGAAACATTTTCAGATTTTCAGCTCTGGCAATACTTTTTTTTAATTAATTTTTGAATTATTTTTTTTTTGAATTTTTTTTTTTTGAAATTTTTTTTTTTGAAATTTTTTTTTTAAAATTTTTTTTTTTTAATTTTTTTTTAATAATAGAAACATTTTTTTCCTTGAAATTTTTTTTTTTGATTTTTTTTTTAATTTTTTTTGCCACCCTCAATGACTTTTTTTATAGATAAAACTACCACACAACGACTGGGAAATCCCGAAGGGATTTCTTGTTAATATATACTAACGAGCGTACAGTCCGTTTCTTTCTAAAATGGGGAAAAAAAGGGGCCACTTAAAGCCACTAAGGCTGCAGTTTCGCCGAAGGCGAAACTGCAGCGCTGCCTATTATAGAAAATTTCCTTTTTGCACACGGGAAAGGTGTACTTTACAAAGGTGATTCAGTGCATTAAAATTATGTATTTTATTCATTTATTTACCTGTGCAGAAACGATATTTTAGCGTGACAAGGAGGTGAATACGATTTTCTACGAGGAAATTCAAGAAAAAAGCATTATAAAGTACTGCTATTACTTTGAAATAAATACCTGTTTTGGTGCTGTGTTTAGGTACAAAAACAATTTTAAAGTTACGTACAAGCATATTTGGTACGCCACTGTGCCTTTTCCATATCCTATATTTTCAATTATTGCATTTTTCGTTCATTTTTATTAATCTATCAAACCTTAAATGCGACTGGTATATTCCTTAAAATTGACAAATCTAATTTAGTTCAGCTGTCACACATAACGTTCTTTTACATTTTTCCAAATAAATATACAATGACACTCTTTAAAAACACATGTTAAATATAAAGAACAAAATTTAAAAGACACTGATATACGCAGCATTTGCAATATTACTTACAAAATGTGCGAAAAACCACATAAAATCATACCGATGACACCCATTTTTGCCTTCAATATAGAGGCGACACTAACGACCACCACACAGGAAATGAACATTATGTTTCATTTGGCTATGATGCCTATCCTTTTCACAAACAAACACATTCAAATTTTTTCATCCATTGCAATTGAAAATAATACATACATACATAACCTATAAAATACTGCCATGAACAGTGAAGGCTTATCTAATTTTTTAACAACTGCTTTAATTCCAAATCTAATTATCCCAGAGAGTGATTTTGCAGAATGTGGCCCAATATGGCAACAATGGCGCACATCGTTTTCGATTCGACTTATTTCGTGATCAGTCACTCCAATTTTGCAAATGGCCACTCATCATAAACTTCCGCAAAGAACAACAACAACAATAAACACAAATTATCGAAATGAGTAAACAACAGTAGTAAATATAGCAAAAAACACTTGCACAGTAAGTAATTTAATACAAATACATAATATTCCATATTTCAGACAAATAGGTATATCATGCCGTCTATACCTAAAATGTAGTACATTCGTTGTTGTTAGCTACCTACTAGGTATATTATGATCAAAACAAACAGGCTAACATTCTTAAAATTAAAACATTATACCTACCACATCACAACCGTAAGTAACAAATACAAACAACATATTATTGTTATTCCAAAGTGATAGATACAGAAATATACAAAAACAATGCAAGTAAGTAAGTACCTACTTACTTATTCTCTATCTGAAAATACCAACAATTACAATTAAGGTTCGCCATTTATCAGGAAGAATTTGTTTGAAATACCTTATTATGTCGTTTATATTGTACTTATTAATGAAGTTTATAAAAAGGAAGGTAGGTACATTATTATTATTATTATTTAGATTTGTTTGAAACTAAACTAAAGGTTACTAGGTCAATTTCATCTTATTGATCTCGGTCAGGGTTGTTTCCAAATAACTAATGACGTACGTACTTAGCTGACTAATTTTATTATAGATTTACAATTTTCGTTTTAAACCTAACTTTATCTGTTTAATTAACTAAATTTAGTATTTTATATTAATAATAGGTACTTATTTTTCTGGTAATTATCTATTTCTTATAATCTTGATCATATATACATTAGTAGTTTTTATAACAGGTTCTCCATTCGTCAAGAAAGTAGATATTCATACGTACGTCGCTACTAGACTCCTATAATACATCAGGTGTTGAACGGCAGCAACCAACTACGTACATTAGGACAGTGTTGCCTACGTTATCTGTTATAAAAAGGGCAAAGCAATAAATTTCAGAGTTTTTTAGATTAGTTGATGAAATTATTGCATAGGGTGATGTACGGGGTAACTCAAAAATGTTTCTATTTATTTTCAATATTTTTAGGTATGGTAAAACGTAATAGAAAAATTTTCCTGGCTATGCGCTAAGTATTTATCAGATTTTAACGACATTAATTAATAAGCACCATGTACAGGGTGATACAAAACCAACATTAATTATCCCACATTTAAGAAATTTTAAATGTATAGAAATTTATATACGGGGTGAATCAAAAATGTATTTCTCTATTTAGTTATGGTCAAAAAAGTTTTATTTTGAATAATTTTTTGATTTCTTTAGATTTCAAATTAAGTTTTCTGTGAAAGTTAAACTATAAGGTAGAATATATATACAGGGTGAATCAAAAATGTATTTCTTTATTTTGTTAAGGTGAAATAGTATTGTTTTGAATAACTTTTTGATTTCTTTAGATTTCAAATCAAGATTTTTTTAAAAGTTAAACTATAAGCTCAAATTTATATACAGGGTGAATCAAAAATGTATTTCTTTATTTTGTTAAGGTGAAATATTTTGAATAACTTTTTGATTTCTTTAGATTTCAAATCAAGATTTTTTGAAAGTTAAACTATAAGCTCAAATTTATATACAGGGTGAATCAAAAATGTATTTCTTTATTTTGTTAAGGTGAAATAGTATTGTTTTGAATAACTTTTTGATTTCTTTAGATTTCAAATCAAGATTTCTTTGAAAGTTAAACTATAAGCTCAAATTTATATACAGGGTGAATCAAAAATGTATTTCTTTATTTTGTTAAGGTGAAATATTTTGAATAACTTTTTGATTTCTTTAGATTTCAAATCAAGATTTTTTGAAAGTTAAACTATAAGCTCAAATTTATATACAGGGTGAATCAAAAATGTATTTCTTTATTTTGTTAAGGTGAAATATTTTGAATAACTTTTTGATTTCTTTAGATTTCAAATCAAGATTTTTTGAAAGTTAAACTATAAGCTCAAATTTATATACAGGGTGAATCAAAAATGTATTTCTTTATTTTGTTAAGGTGAAATAGTATTGTTTTGAATAACTTTTTGATTTCTTTAGATTTCAAATCAAGATTTCTTTGAAAGTTAAACTATAAGCTCAAATTTATATACAGGGTGAATCAAAAATGTATTTCTTTATTTTGTTAAGGTGAAATAGTATTGTTTTGAATAACTTTTTGATTTCTTTAGATTTCAAATCAAGATTTCTTTGAAAGTTAAACTATAAGCTCAAATTTATATACAGGGTGAATCAAAAATGTATTTCTTTATTTTGTTAAGGTGAAATAGTATTGTTTTGAATAACTTTTTGATTTCTTTAGATTTCAAATCAAGATTTCTTTGAAAGTTAAACTATAAGCTCAAATTTATATACAGGGTGAATCAAAAATGTATTTCTTTATTTTGTTAAGGTGAAATAGTATTGTTTTGAATAACTTTTTGATTTCTTTAGATTTCAAATCAAGATTTTTTGAAAGTTAAACTATAAGCTCAAATTTATATACAGGGTGAATCAAAAATGTATTTCTTTATTTTGTTAAGGTGAAATAGTATTGTTTTGAATAACTTTTTGATTTCTTTAGATTTCAAATCAAGATTTTTTGAAAGTTAAACTATAAGCTCAAATTTATATACAGGGTGAATCAAAAATGTATTTCTTTATTTTGTTAAGGTGAAATAGTAATATTTTGAATAATTTTTTGATTTCTTTGGGTTTCAATTCAAGATTTCTTTGAAAGTTAAACTATATGCTCCTAGAGGTTTTCTACGGGGTAACTCAAAAATGTTTCTATTTATTTTCAATAATAGATAGAAACATTTTCAGATTTTCAGCTCTGGCAATACTTTTTTTTAATTAATTTTTGAATTATTTTTTTTTTAAATTTTTTTTTTTTAAATTTTTTTTTTTGAAATTTTTTTTTTAAAATTTTTTTTTTTAAATTTTTTTTTAATAATAGAAACATTTTTTTCCTTGAAATTTTTTTTTTTGATTTTTTTTTTGATTTTTTTTGCCACCCTCAATGACTTTTTTTATAGATAAAACTACCACACAACGACTGGGAAATCCCGCAGGGATTTCTTGTTAATATTAATAAAACCCGTACAGTCCGTCTCTGTCTAAAATTGGAAAAAAAACGCATGATTTGCGTGCAAGTTGGCATCTCGCCACGCCGGAGGCGTGGCCCCAGCTGTATTTATATCGAAACTTTACTTTTTTAAGACTGGTATAGGCTATATATGAAAGCGGATTGGATGCATTAAAATTATGTATTTTAATCATTTATATACCTCTGCACAAACGGAATTAAAGTGTGAGAAGGAGGTGAATAACTTTTTCTACGAGAAAATTCAAGAAAACAACAAGCACAAAACTGTAAAAAATGCTACTACTAAATCAATAAATTTACCTTTTTGCAACATCCCCACATACAATAAAAGCCTTTTGATTTATACTAGGCACTGTTCTAAACACGGGAGTGCACTTTTACGGTATGGTACGGCCCTTTATTACATTTTTAATTGTAAACTAAAAATGTTGAAAAATCTTCCGAGACTTCGTACATCCATCAATCTGACATAAGTTATTGTTATGTATTGTTGTAACCTGACGTCGTTTGGTACCGATTCAGTTCTGTCATTACTGTTTTTCAGTTCTGTCATTACTGTTTTTGTTTACAAAAACTTTCAATGAAACTAAATATAGATATGTGATTATAATAAGAAGCCATATACACCTATAATAAGTATCCATATAAATAGAAGGAATAAAAAACTACCTATAGTAAAATTAAACTGCCACTCATAAACTTTCGCAGAGAATAACAACAATGAACACAAATTATGAGTAAACATTGCACAGTAAGTATTGTACATAAATTCTATATTTTAGGCTACTAACTAGGTACCTACTACCATCGAAAATATACTACGACCACGATTTTTATATCTACGGTGCTACTACTACACATTATTATGATCAAAACAACAACATCTAATTACAGTGAAATCGTACCTTTTGCAAACACAGACATAGGTAGAATACCTAATAAATGTAACTACCTACTTCAAATACGTAATGAAGGTTATATTAAACAACAAAGTGATAGAAACAGAAATATACCTATGCAAGTAAGTACCGATTCAGTTCTGTCATTACTGTTTTTGTTAATTCCAAGTAGTAGGTATACTAAAAACTTTCAATGAAACTAAATATAGATATGTGATTTTGTAGCGATATTAAATAAGTATCCATTATAAATAGAAGTAAGGAATAAAAAAACTACCTATAGTAAAATTAAACTGCTACTTATTTATCTTATACCTAGAAAATCACGTACCTATAACTACACTTACTTGCTGAATGTTTTTATTTCAAAATACACAATAATTAAAATTTCTTAAACTACAAATACAACACAGTTTTGTGTTAGGTGCATAGATAATTTAACTATATAAATAAACTAAATTTGGACTACGCGCGACATCATCACACACATTTTAAAAACATTGGTATATTAATAGGTATAACCTACACACACTGAAAATATTATAATAAACCGAACGAAATTTCATAATTTTTAAACACCAAATCATGATTTTGTTTATGTCGCCTGAGCAGAGCTTCGTTGGTCACTTTATAGTCCACATAATTTTAACAAACGGCTGTATGTCCACATTTTGAACGCCTATTTTGTTGATAGTGTCAGTTTGGGTTAGGTATTAACAATTTCTCACTAAAATTACTTCAAATATACAATGGCATATTCTAAATTTACTACAAATACTTTTAATAACCATTTTATAACAATACAATTTAACAACATGTTGATAGGAATTGAAAACTGTTAGGCAATTAATGTACACAAATAAAACCAAATTATGACGTGACCTAGAAATGTCAACCAAACAAAAATAAGTGACACTAACGTCAGAAAAAAATTCTGCCAAATTATGACGTGAAACTAGAGGTGCAACTATATTGGAATTTGTCGATTTATTTTGAAAGCCATTTTCATGACTATATTCTTAGAAAAGCATATAGGACATGCAATTTCGTATATTTTTAATAACAATCCTATAAAAAGACTAACGTAAATTGCATTGAACAAGTATTAATCTTTAAATCTCATTTCAATCAATGACCTTTATTTAATATCTTATGCTTATGCAACCTCCAACACATCATTATGGTATTTACGGTTGCATAACCTCTTCTATGGAATAAGACACTTTTCGATGCTCTTCAATTTTGTCTAAAGTAGATTGCAATCGAAAAACTTTTAAATCTTTAGAAATTTTTAACGAACACTTTAAATTTATATACAGGGTGAATCAAAAATGTATTTCTTTATTTTGTTAAGGTGAAATAGTATTGTTTTGAATAACTTTTTGATTTCTTTAGATTTCAAATCAAGATTTTTTTTAAAGTTAAACTATAAGCTCAAATTTATATACAGGGTGAATCAAAAATGTATTTCTTTATTTTGTTAAGCTGAAATAGTATTGTTTTGAATAACTTTTTGATTTCTTTAGATTTCAAATCAAGATTTTTTGAAAGTTAAACTATAAGCTCAAATTTATATACAGGGTGAATCAAAAATGTATTTCTTTATTTTGTTAAGGTGAAATAGTATTGTTTTGAATAACTTTTTGATTTCTTTAGATTTCAAATCAAGATTTTTTGAAAGTTAAACTATAAGCTCAAATTTATATACAGGGTGAATCAAAAATGTATTTCTTTATTTTGTTAAGGTGAAATAGTATTGTTTTGAATAACTTTTTGATTTCTTTAGATTTCAAATCAAGATTTCTTTGAAAGTTAAACTATAAGCTCAAATTTATATACAGGGTGAATCAAAAATGTATTTCTTTATTTTGTTAAGGCGAAATAGTAATATTTGGAATAATTTTTTGATTTCTTTGGGTTTCAATTCAATATTTCTTTGAAAGTTAAACTATATGCTCCTAGAGGTTTTCTACGGGGTAACTCAAAAATGTTTCTATTTATTTTCAATAATAGATAGAAACATTTTCAGATTTTCAGCTCTGGCAATACTTTTTTTTAATTAATTTTTGAATTATTTTTTTTTTTAATTTTTTTTTTTTAATTTTTTTTTTTGAAATTTTTTTTTTTGAAATTTTTTTTTTTTAAATTTTTTTTTTAATTTTTTTTTAATAATAGAAACATTTTTTTCCTTGAAATTTTTTTTTTTTTTGATTTTTTTTTTCATTTTTTTTGCCACCCTCAATGACTTTTTTTATAGATAAAACTACCACACAACGACTGGGAAATCCCGCAGGGATTTCTTGTTACATATAATAACGAGCGTACAGTCCGTTTCTTTCTAAAATGGGGAAAAAAAGCACAAAGTTGTGTGCGAATAAACGCAAAGGAACGCCGGAGGCGTTCCAACAGTGTTTCCTATATGGCAACTTTATTTTTTGCATCACCCGATAGGCTATATATCAAAGCTGATTCAATGCATTAAAATTATGTATTTTATTCATTTATTTACCTGTGCAGAAACGATATTTTAGCGTGACAAGGAGGTGAATACGATTTTCTACGAGGAAATTCAAGAAAAAAGCATTATAAAGTACTGCTATTACTTTGAAATAAATACCTGTTTTGGTGCTGTGTTTAGGTACAAAAACAATTTTAAAGTTACGTACAAGCATATTTGGTACGCCACTGTGCCTTTTCCATATCCTATATTTTCAATTATTGCGTTTTTCCTTCATTTTTATTAATCTATCAAACCTTAAATGCGACTGGTATATTCCTTAAAATTGACAAATCTAATTTAGTTCAGCTGTCACACATAACGTTCTTTTACATTTTTCCAAATAAATATACAATGACACTCTTTAAAAACACATGTTAAATATAAAGAACAAAATTTAAAAGACACTGATATACGCAGCATTTGCAATATTACTTACAAAATGTGCGAAAAACCACATAAAATCATACCGATGACACCCATTTTTGCCTTCAATATAGAGGCGACACTAACGACCACCACACAGGAAATGAACATTATGTTTCATTTGGCTATGATGCCTATCCTTTTCACAAACAAACACATTCAAATTCTTTCATCCATTGCAATTGAAAATAATACATACATACATAACCTATAAAATACTGCCATGAACAGTGAAGGCTTATCTAATTTTTTAACAACTGCTTTAATTCCAAATCTAATTATCCCAGAGAGTGATTTTGCAGAATGTGGCCCAATATGGCAACAATGGCGCACATCGTTTTCGATTCGACTTATTTCGTGATCAGTCACTCCAATTTTGCAAATGGCCACTCATCATAAACTTCCGCAAAGAACAACAACAATAAACACAAATTATCGAAATGAGTAAACAACAGTAGTAAATATAGCAAAAAACACTTGCACAGTAAGTAGTTTAATACAAACACATAATAGGTATTCAATATTTCAGGCAAACATTTGTTGTTAGCTACCTACTAGGTATATTATGATCAAAACAAACAGGCTAATATTTTTAAAATTAAAACATTATACCTACCACATCACAACCGTAAGTAACAAATACAAACAACATAATATTGTTATTCCAAAGTGATAGATACAGAAATATACAAAAACAATGCAAGTAAGGAAGTACCTACTTTTACCCGAGATCTATCACTGGCAACAAACAATTACAAGTAGAGTTATTTTTTTTATTAATGAAGTCTATAAAAAGGCCACAATACAGACAACATTTTTTGCATCCAGCTACATAAATATGCTTTTAACAACGTGAGTACTTTGTAAAACTAAGTATCTACTATTTACTGAAACTTATTCTCGATCAGAAAATAGCAACAATTACAATTTACAGTTTTTATAATCCATTTATCAGGAAGAATTTGAGATACCTAGGTAGGTATGTCGTATATGTTGTACTTATTAATGAAGTTTATAAAAAGGAAGGTAGGTACATTATTATTATTATTTAGATTTGTTTGAAACTAAACTAAAGGTTACTAGGTCAATTTCATCTTATTGATCTCGGTCAGGGTTGTTTCCAAATAACTAATGACGTACGTACTTAGCTGACTAATTTTATTATAGATTTACAATTTTCGTATTATACCTAACTTTACCTGTTTAATTAATTAATTAAATTTAGTATATTATATTAATAAAATAAATGTTGTACTATTTTAAGACAGCTAAAATAAAGGTTACTAGGTCAATTTCATCCGGTCAGGGTCAGGATAGTTTCCAAATAACTAACGACGTACGGTACTTAGCTGGCTAATTTTATACCAAAGACCTTACTAACACAGTATTATTATTATGTATGTATGTATTATTAAGGTCTTTGTTTTATACAAAGGTTCTCCATTCGTCAAGAAAGTAGATATTCATACGTACGTCGTTACTACATTCCTATAATAGATCAGGTGGTGAAGGGTAGCATAACCAACTACGTACATTAGGACAGTGTTGCCTACGTTATCTGTTATATAAACGGATTTCACAATATCTGTAGGTGCATACTTACGTTGGCTGCATGTGAATTAAAGCAGTATTATTTGTCTTTGTTTATCTCATTGCGTGACAAATTTTGCTTCACTTTATCACAAATATTCGCAGCTTGATATAAGTGGACTTATTGTCATCTGTGGAACAATGCTATTATTTAAAATGACGTCATACGTACGACGTACGTATCTAAGCTAAGACCGAGAGAATTTGATCATATGTTTTGGATGACGACATATTGTTTATCTTACGATTTATTTACCAAAAAATTAGGGTTTCTTTTTTAATTTACAAATTCCACTACTAAATTAAATTAAAATGCCTACATTTAGTTTTAATTTCCTGATACCGAATTTATTCTTACGTTACAAATAACTGGATAAAATACAAGTCTCATTACCTACCTACCTACCTGTTTTTGTCCAAAAACTAATTACAGATGATAACCTAGATCAAAAACATTCAATGAAACAAAATAGGTACGTAATTTTGTTAAGTTTAAGTCTTAAAGTAAGTATAGCCATTATATATATTCATATAAATAGCACAGAATAAATAATATTCTGTGTAAATAGTACTTATCATGTTTTTATACAAAAATTATAAACCGTAAACACAACAAATCAATATAGAATTAACTACACTTTTTATTTTATACACCACGTATTATTATTATTAGCGGATGCTGACGACCAAATTTCCATTTCCAAATTGATTTCTGTCTCTTGCCTGAAGGTCCATATTTTGAATGCTTCAAGTTATTTCGTTTTTTTTTTAAGTTACCGCCTAAGCGAGTACTAACTATTATTGGCCTCTTGCCCTTTCACAGTAGGATACAGCCAGCACAGTTTATTTTTATCAAATATAGTTACAATGCATACTACTACTGTTTACTTTTAACCTCCAAGCCCCATAATATAACCTATTTATTTATGACGTGAAATAGAAGTGTCAACCAAACAAAAATAAGGGACACCAACGTCAGAACAAAATTCTGCCAAATTATGACAAACCAACGAAGCCAAAATAGATAGACAGATAGTCCTAAAATCAACGTCCGCCGCTATTAACGTTAACGTTAATTGAACACCAACGATTTTCAAATAGAAAGATGTGGTAGGTTTATAAAATGATGATCGGCAGCCATTTTTAGGCTAGCAGATTTAAAATACCAAACTAATATATTTATAGTAGGTATTTACCATTTTTTTTAACACGATAGGTGACTTTATTTTCTTTAAAAGAGAAATTTTTAGCATAGGTTTTAAATTTATATACGGGGTGAATCAAAAATGTATTTCTCTATTTTTTTACCATTTTTTTTAACACGATAGGTGACTTTATTTTCTTTACAAGAGAAATTTTTAGCATAGGCTTTAAATTTATATACAGGGTGAATCAAAAATGTATTTCTCTATTTTTTTACCATTTTTTTTAACACGATAGGTGACTTTATTTTCTTTAAAAGAGAAATTTTTAGCATAGGTTTTAAATTTATATACGGGGTGAATCAAAAATGTATTTCTCTATTTTTTTACCATTTTTTTTAACACGATAGGTGACTTTATTTTCTTTAAAAGAGAAATTTTTAGCATAGGTTTTAAATTTATATACGGGGTGAATCAAAAATGTATTTCTCTATTTTTTTACCATTTTTTTTAACACGATAGGTGACTTTATTTTCTTTAAAAGAGAAATTTTTAGCATAGGTTTTAAATTTATATACGGGGTGAATCAAAAATGTATTTCTCTATTTTTTTACCATTTTTTTTAACACGATAGGTGACTTTATTTTCTTTAAAAGAGAAATTTTTAGCATAGGTTTTAAATTTATATACGGGGTGAATCAAAAATGTATTTCTCTATTTTTTTACCATTTTTTTTAACACGATAGGTGACTTTATTTTCTTTAAAAGAGAAATTTTTAGCATAGGTTTTAAATTTATATACGGGGTGAATCAAAAATGTATTTCTCTATTTTTTTACCATTTTTTTTAACACGATAGGTGACTTTATTTTCTTTAAAAGAGAAATTTTTAGCATAGGTTTTAAATTTATATACGGGGTGAATCAAAAATGTATTTCTCTATTTTTTTACCATTTTTTTTAACACGATAGGTGACTTTATTTTCTTTAAAAGAGAAATTTTTAGCATAGGTTTTAAATTTATATACGGGGTGAATCAAAAATGTATTTCTCTATTTTTTTACCATTTTTTTTAACACGATAGGTGACTTTATTTTCTTTAAAAGAGAAATTTTTAGCATAGGTTTTAAATTTATATACGGGGTGAATCAAAAATGTATTTCTCTATTTTTTTACCATTTTTTTTAACACGATAGGTGACTTTATTTTCTTTACAAGAGAAATTTTTAGCATAGGCTTTAAATTTATATACAGGGTGAATCAAAAATGTATTTCTCTATTTTTTTACCATTTTTTTTAACACGATAGGTGACTTTATTTTCTTTAAAAGAGAAATTTTTAGCATAGGTTTTAAATTTATATACGGGGTGAATCAAAAATGTATTTCTCTATTTTTTTACCATTTTTTTTAACACGATAGGTGACTTTATTTTCTTTAAAAGAGAAATTTTTAGCATAGGTTTTAAATTTATATACGGGGTGAATCAAAAATGTATTTCTCTATTTTTTTACAATTTTTTTTAACACGATAGGTGACTTTATTTTCTTTAAAAGAGAAATTTTTAGCATAGGTTTTAAATTTATATACGGGGTGAATCAAAAATGTATTTCTCTATTTTTTTACCATTTTTTTTAACACGATAGGTGACTTTATTTTCTTTAAAAGAGAAATTTTTAGCATAGGTTTTAAATTTATATACGGGGTGAATCAAAAATGTATTTCTCTATTTTTTTACCATTTTTTTTAACACGATAGGTGACTTTATTTTCTTTAAAAGAGAAATTTTTAGCATAGGTTTTAAATTTATATACGGGGTGAATCAAAAATGTATTTCTCTATTTTTTTACCATTTTTTTTAACACGATAGGTGACTTTATTTTCTTTAAAAGAGAAATTTTTAGCATAGGTTTTAAATTTATATACGGGGTGAATCAAAAATGTATTTCTCTATTTTTTTACCATTTTTTTTAACACGATAGGTGACTTTATTTTCTTTAAAAGAGAAATTTTTAGCATAGGTTTTAAATTTATATACGGGGTGAATCAAAAATGTATTTCTCTATTTTTTTACCATTTTTTTTAACACGATAGGTGACTTTATTTTCTTTAAAAGAGAAATTTTTAGCATAGGTTTTAAATTTATATACGGGGTGAATCAAAAATGTATTTCTCTATTTTTTTACAATTTTTTTTAACACGATAGGTGACTTTATTTTCTTTAAAAGAGAAATTTTTAGCATAGGTTTTAAATTTATATACGGGGTGAATCAAAAATGTATTTCTCTATTTTTTTACCATTTTTTTTAACACGATAGGTGACTTTATTTTCTTTAAAAGAGAAATTTTTAGCATAGGTTTTAAATTTATATACGGGGTGAATCAAAAATGTATTTCTCTATTTTTTTACCATTTTTTTTAACACGATAGGTGACTTTATTTTCTTTAAAAGAGAAATTTTTAGCATAGGTTTTAAATTTATATACGGGGTGAATCAAAAATGTATTTCTCTATTTTTTTACCATTTTTTTTAACACGATAGGTGACTTTATTTTCTTTAAAAGAGAAATTTTTAGCATAGGTTTTAAATTTATATACGGGGTGAATCAAAAATGTATTTCTCTATTTTTTTACCATTTTTTTTAACACGATAGGTGACTTTATTTTCTTTAAAAGAGAAATTTTTAGCATAGGTTTTAAATTTATATACGGGGTGAATCAAAAATGTATTTCTCTATTTTTTTACCATTTTTTTTAACACGATAGGTGACTTTATTTTCTTTAAAAGAGAAATTTTTAGCATAGGTTTTAAATTTATATACGGGGTGAATCAAAAATGTATTTCTCTATTTTTTTACCATTTTTTTTAACACGATAGGTGACTTTATTTTCTTTACAAGAGAAATTTTTAGCATAGGCTTTAAATTTATATACAGGGTGAATCAAAAATGTATTTCTCTATTTTTTTACCATTTTTTTTAACACGATAGGTGACTTTATTTTCTTTAAAAGAGAAATTTTTAGCATAGGTTTTAAATTTATATACGGGGTGAATCAAAAATGTATTTCTCTATTTTTTTACCATTTTTTTTAACACGATAGGTGACTTTATTTTCTTTAAAAGAGAAATTTTTAGCATAGGTTTTAAATTTATATACGGGGTGAATCAAAAATGTATTTCTCTATTTTTTTACAATTTTTTTTAACACGATAGGTGACTTTATTTTCTTTAAAAGAGAAATTTTTAGCATAGGTTTTAAATTTATATACGGGGTGAATCAAAAATGTATTTCTCTATTTTTTTACCATTTTTTTTAACACGATAGGTGACTTTATTTTCTTTAAAAGAGAAATTTTTAGCATAGGTTTTAAATTTATATACGGGGTGAATCAAAAATGTATTTCTCTATTTTTTTACCATTTTTTTTAACACGATAGGTGACTTTATTTTCTTTAAAAGAGAAATTTTTAGCATAGGTTTTAAATTTATATACGGGGTGAATCAAAAATGTATTTCTCTATTTTTTTACCATTTTTTTTAACACGATAGGTGACTTTATTTTCTTTAAAAGAGAAATTTTTAGCATAGGTTTTAAATTTATATACGGGGTGAATCAAAAATGTATTTCTCTATTTTTTTACCATTTTTTTTAACACGATAGGTGACTTTATTTTCTTTAAAAGAGAAATTTTTAGCATAGGTTTTAAATTTATATACGGGGTGAATCAAAAATGTATTTCTCTATTTTTTTACCATTTTTTTTAACACGATAGGTGACTTTATTTTCTTTAAAAGAGAAATTTTTAGCATAGGTTTTAAATTTATATACGGGGTGAATCAAAAATGTATTTCTCTATTTTTTTACCATTTTTTTTAACAAGATAGGTGACTTTATTTTCTTTAAAAGAGAAATTTTTAGCATAGGTTTTAAATTTATATACGGGGTGAATCAAAAATGTATTTCTCTATTTTTTTACCATTTTTTTTAACACGATAGGTGACTTTATTTTCTTTAAAAGAGAAATTTTTAGCATAGGTTTTAAATTTATATACGGGGTGAATCAAAAATGTATTTATCTATTTTTTTACCATTTTTTTTAACACGATAGGTGACTTTATTTTCTTTAAAAGAGAAATTTTTAGCATAGGTTTTAAATTTATATACGGGGTGAATCAAAAATGTATTTCTCTATTTTTTTACCATTTTTTTTAACACGATAGGTGACTTTATTTTCTTTACAAGAGAAATTTTTAGCATAGGCTTTAAATTTATATACAGGGTGAATCAAAAATGTATTTCTCTATTTTTTTACCATTTTTTTTAACACGATAGGTGACTTTATTTTCTTTAAAAGAGAAATTTTTAGCATAGGTTTTAAATTTATATACGGGGTGAATCAAAAATGTATTTCTCTATTTTTTTACCATTTTTTTTAACACGATAGGTGACTTTATTTTCTTTAAAAGAGAAATTTTTAGCATAGGTTTTAAATTTATATACGGGGTGAATCAAAAATGTATTTCTCTATTTTTTTACCATTTTTTTTAACACGATAGGTGACTTTATTTTCTTTAAAAGAGAAATTTTTAGCATAGGCTTTAAATTTATATACAGGGTGAATCAAAAATGTATTTCTCTATTTTTTTACCATTTTTTTTAACACGATAGGTGACTTTATTTTCTTTAAAAGAGAAATTTTTAGCATAGGTTTTAAATTTATATACGGGGTGAATCAAAAATGTATTTCTCTATTTTTTTACCATTTTTTTTAACACGATAGGTGACTTTATTTTCTTTAAAAGAGAAATTTTTAGCATAGGTTTTAAATTTATATACGGGGTGAATCAAAAATGTATTTCTCTATTTTTTTACAATTTTTTTTAACACGATAGGTGACTTTATTTTCTTTAAAAGAGAAATTTTTAGCATAGGTTTTAAATTTATATACGGGGTGAATCAAAAATGTATTTCTCTATTTTTTTACCATTTTTTTTAACACGATAGGTGACTTTATTTTCTTTAAAAGAGAAATTTTTAGCATAGGTTTTAAATTTATATACGGGGTGAATCAAAAATGTATTTCTCTATTTTTTTACCATTTTTTTTAACACGATAGGTGACTTTATTTTCTTTAAAAGAGAAATTTTTAGCATAGGTTTTAAATTTATATACGGGGTGAATCAAAAATGTATTTCTCTATTTTTTTACCATTTTTTTTAACACGATAGGTGACTTTATTTTCTTTAAAAGAGAAATTTTTAGCATAGGTTTTAAATTTATATACGGGGTGAATCAAAAATGTATTTCTCTATTTTTTTACCATTTTTTTTAACACGATAGGTGACTTTATTTTCTTTAAAAGAGAAATTTTTAGCATAGGTTTTAAATTTATATACGGGGTGAATCAAAAATGTATTTCTCTATTTTTTTACCATTTTTTTTAACACGATAGGTGACTTTATTTTCTTTAAAAGAGAAATTTTTAGCATAGGTTTTAAATTTATATACGGGGTGAATCAAAAATGTATTTCTCTATTTTTTTACCATTTTTTTTAACACGATAGGTGACTTTATTTTCTTTAAAAGAGAAATTTTTAGCATAGGTTTTAAATTTATATACGGGGTGAATCAAAAATGTATTTCTCTATTTTTTTACCATTTTTTTTAACACGATAGGTGACTTTATTTTCTTTAAAAGAGAAATTTTTAGCATAGGTTTTAAATTTATATACGGGGTGAATCAAAAATGTATTTCTCTATTTTTTTACCATTTTTTTTAACACGATAGGTGACTTTATTTTCTTTAAAAGAGAAATTTTTAGCATAGGTTTTAAATTTATATACGGGGTGAATCAAAAATGTATTTCTCTATTTTTTTACCATTTTTTTTAACACGATAGGTGACTTTATTTTCTTTAAAAGAGAAATTTTTAGCATAGGTTTTAAATTTATATACGGGGTGAATCAAAAATGTATTTCTCTATTTTTTTACCATTTTTTTTAACACGATAGGTGACTTTATTTTCTTTAAAAGAGAAATTTTTAGCATAGGTTTTAAATTTATATACGGGGTGAATCAAAAATGTATTTCTCTATTTTTTTACCATTTTTTTTAACACGATAGGTGACTTTATTTTCTTTAAAAGAGAAATTTTTAGCATAGGTTTTAAATTTATATACGGGGTGAATCAAAAATGTATTTCTCTATTTTTTTACCATTTTTTTTAACACGATAGGTGACTTTATTTTCTTTAAAAGAGAAATTTTTAGCATAGGTTTTAAATTTATATACGGGGTGAATCAAAAATGTATTTCTCTATTTTTTTACCATTTTTTTTAACACGATAGGTGACTTTATTTTCTTTAAAAGAGAAATTTTTAGCATAGGTTTTAAATTTATATACGGGGTGAATCAAAAATGTATTTCTCTATTTTTTTACCATTTTTTTTAACACGATAGGTGACTTTATTTTCTTTAAAAGAGAAATTTTTAGCATAGGTTTTAAATTTATATACGGGGTGAATCAAAAATGTATTTCTCTATTTTTTTACAATTTTTTTTAACACGATAGGTGACTTTATTTTCTTTAAAAGAGAAATTTTTAGCATAGGTTTTAAATTTATATACGGGGTGAATCAAAAATGTATTTCTCTATTTTTTTACCATTTTTTTTAACACGATAGGTGACTTTATTTTCTTTAAAAGAGAAATTTTTAGCATAGGTTTTAAATTTATATACGGGGTGAATCAAAAATGTATTTCTCTATTTTTTTACCATTTTTTTTAACACGATAGGTGACTTTATTTTCTTTAAAAGAGAAATTTTTAGCATAGGTTTTAAATTTATATACGGGGTGAATCAAAAATGTATTTCTCTATTTTTTTACCATTTTTTTTAACACGATAGGTGACTTTATTTTCTTTAAAAGAGAAATTTTTAGCATAGGTTTTAAATTTATATACGGGGTGAATCAAAAATGTATTTCTCTATTTTTTTACCATTTTTTTTAACACGATAGGTGACTTTATTTTCTTTAAAAGAGAAATTTTTAGCATAGGTTTTAAATTTATATACGGGGTGAATCAAAAATGTATTTCTCTATTTTTTTACCATTTTTTTTAACACGATAGGTGACTTTATTTTCTTTAAAAGAGAAATTTTTAGCATAGGTTTTAAATTTATATACGGGGTGAATCAAAAATGTATTTCTCTATTTTTTTACCATTTTTTTTAACACGATAGGTGACTTTATTTTCTTTAAAAGAGAAATTTTTAGCATAGGTTTTAAATTTATATACGGGGTGAATCAAAAATGTATTTCTCTATTTTTTTACCATTTTTTTTAACACGATAGGTGACTTTATTTTCTTTAAAAGAGAAATTTTTAGCATAGGTTTTAAATTTATATACGGGGTGAATCAAAAATGTATTTCTCTATTTTTTTACCATTTTTTTTAACACGATAGGTGACTTTATTTTCTTTAAAAGAGAAATTTTTAGCATAGGTTTTAAATTTATATACGGGGTGAATCAAAAATGTATTTCTCTATTTTTTTACCATTTTTTTTAACACGATAGGTGACTTTATTTTCTTTAAAAGAGAAATTTTTAGCATAGGTTTTAAATTTATATACGGGGTGAATCAAAAATGTATTTCTCTATTTTTTTACCATTTTTTTTAACACGATAGGTGACTTTATTTTCTTTAAAAGAGAAATTTTTAGCATAGGTTTTAAATTTATATACGGGGTGAATCAAAAATGTATTTCTCTATTTTTTTACCATTTTTTTTAACACGATAGGTGACTTTATTTTCTTTAAAAGAGAAATTTTTAGCATAGGTTTTAAATTTATATACGGGGTGAATCAAAAATGTATTTCTCTATTTTGTTAAGGTGAAATATTTTGAATAACTTTTTGATTTCTTTAGATTTCAAATCAAGATTTTTTTAAAAGTTAAACTATAAGCTCAAATTTATATACAGGGTGAATCAAAAATGTATTTCTTTATTTTGTTAAGGTGAAATAGTATTGTTTTGAATAACTTTTTGATTTCTTTAGATTTCAAATCAAGATTTTTTTAAAAGTTAAACTATAAGCTCAAATTTATACACAGGGTGAATCAAAAATGTATTTCTTTATTTTGTTAATGTGAAATATTTTGAATAATTTTTTGATTTCTTTAGATTTCAAATCAAGATTTTTTGAAAGTTAAACTATAAGCTCAAATTTATATACAGGGTGAATCAAAAATGTATTTCTTTATTTTGTTAAGGTGAAATAGTATTGTTTTGAATAACTTTTTGATTTCTTTAGATTTCAAATCAAGATTTTTTGAAAGTTAAACTATAAGCTCAAATTTATATACAGGGTGAATCAAAAATGTATTTCTTTATTTTGTTAAGCTGAAATAGTATTGTTTTGAATAACTTTTTGATTTCTTTAGATTTCAAATCAAGATTTTTTTAAAAGTTAAACTATAAGCTCAAATTTATATACAGGGTGAATCAAAAATGTATTTCTTTATTTTGTTAAGGCGAAATAGTAATACTTGGAATAATTTTTTGATATCTTTAGATTTCAAGTCAAAATTTTTTGAAAGTTAAACTATAAGCTCAAATTTATATACAGGGTGAATCAAAAATGTATTTCTTTATTTTGTTAAGGTGAAATATTTTGAATAACTTTTTGATTTCTTTAGATTTCAAATCAAGATTTTTTGAAAGTTAAACTATAAGCTCAAATTTATATACAGGGTGAATCAAAAATGTATTTCTTTATTTTGTTAAGGTGAAATAGTATTGTTTTGAATAACTTTTTAATTTCTTTAGATTTCAAATCAAGATTTTTTGAAAGTTAAACTATAAGCTCAAATTTATATACAGGGTGAATCAAAAATGTATTTCTTTATTTTGTTATGGTCAAAAAAGTTATATTTTGAATAATATTTTGATTTCTTTAGATTTCAAATTAAGTTTTCTGTGAAAGTTAAACTATAAGGTAGAATATATATACAGGGTGAATCAAAAATGTATTTCTTTATTTTGTTATGGTCAAAAAAGTTATATTTTGAATAATTGTTTGATTTCTTTAGATTTCAAATTAAGTTTTCTGTGAAAGTTAAACTATAAGGTAGAATATATATACAGGGTGAATCACAAATGTATTTCTTTATTTTGTTATGGTCAAAAAAGTTATATTTTGAATAATTTTTTGATTTCTTTAGATTTCAAATTAAGTTTTCTGTGAAAGTTAAACTATAGGGTCAAATATATATACAGGGTGAATCAAAAATGTATTTCTTTATTTTGTTATGGTCAAAAAAGTTATATTTTGAATAATTTTTTGATTTCTTTAGATTTCAAATTAAGTTTTCTGTGAAAGTTAAACTATAGGGTCAAATATATATACAGGGTGAATCACAAATGTATTTCTTTATTTTGTTATGGTCAAAAAAGTTATATTTTGAATAATTTTTTGATTTCTTTAGATTTCAAATTAAGTTTTCTGTGAAAGTTAAACTATAGGGTCAAATATATATACAGGGTGAATCACAAATGTATTTCTTTATTTTGTTATGGTCAAAAAAGTTATATTTTGAATAATTTTTTGATTTCTTTAGATTTCAAATTAAGTTTTCTGTGAAAGTTATACTATAGGGTCAAATATATATACAGGGTGAATCAAAAATGTATTTCTTTATTTTGTTATGGTCAAAAAAGTTATATTTTGAATAATTTTTTGATTTCTTTAGATTTCAAATTAAGTTTTCTGTGAAAGTTAAACTATAGGATCAAATATATATACAGGGTGAATCACAAATGTATTTCTTTATTTTGTTATGGTCAAAAAAGTAATATTTTGAATAATTTTTTGATTTCTTTGGGTTTCAATTGAAGATTTCTTTGAAAGTTAAACTATATGCTCCTAGAGGTTATCTACGAGGTGACTCAAAAATGTTTCTATTTATTTTCAATAATAGATAGAAACATTTTCAGATTTTCAGCTCTGGCAATACTTTTTTGTAATTATTTTTTTTGTAATTTTTTTTTTTGAAAAATTTTTTTTTTCGAAATTTTTTTTTTAAAATTTTTTTTTTTTAATTTTTTTTTTTGAAAATTTTTTTTTTTTTTAATTTTTTTTTGACTTTTTTTTTTTTAATAGAAACATTTTTTTCCTTGAAATTTTTTTTTTTTATTTTTTTTTTTCATTTTTTTTATAACCCTCAATGACTTTTTTTATAGATAAAACTACCACAAACCAACTGGGAAATCCCGCAAGGGATTTCTTGTATATACTAACGAGTGATCTTCGCGTTTCTTTCTAAAATGAGGAAAAAAAGCACAAAGTTGTGTGCGAATAAACGCAAAGGAACGCCGGAGGCGTTCCAACAGTGATTCCTATATGGCAACTTTATTTTTTGCATCACCCGATAGGCTATATATCAAAGCTGATTGAATGCATTAAAATTATGTATTCTATTAATATATTTAGATCTACAAAACCGAAATTAAAGTGTGAGAAGGAGGTGAATAACTTTTTCTACGAGGAAATTCAAGAAAAAAGCCCTATAAACTACTGCTATTACTTTGAAATAAATACCTGTTTTGGTGCTGTGGATTGATACAAAAACAATTTTCAAGTTGACTAAAACCATTTTTATGACGGCTGGGTACAGTTTTAACTGACTCTCTATGCTATTATTGCTTATTTCTTCGTATTTATTTAATTTCATTAAATGTACCAGATTCTGATGGCGACTGGTACATTGAAATGTCTATTTTAGTACGTATGTGTCAGTAACAATGTTCTTTTGCATTTTTATAAACAAATAGGCAATGTCACGGTTTAAAACAACATGTTTAATATAGCACATAACATTTAAAACACTGTGATACACATAACAATTACAAAATTATTTGCAAAAACAGCAAAAAACCATAAAAAAGTCTATCTATGACAGCATTTTTCTTTCAAGGGGACGACACCGTCACAAAATGCAGAAAATCAATAATTTCAAATGTCTATTTTAGATCATGTGACACAACGAATGTTTTTTTACACTTTTACAAACAAATAGACAATGTCACACTTTAAAACAACATGTAATTATTAGCGCACATAATTTTAAACACTTTCATACCAAACACATTTGTAGGATTAGTTGAAAAATGCCAGAAAAATCAAAAAAATCTTAAGAATGACAAACACTTTGTTTTAAGATGTCGCCCTGTTCACGGAAAATTAACTGTGTTATTTTACTGTGTTGCCATGCTCCCACATAAACCATTATTAAATAATTTTACTATTTATTATTATTTATAAATATTACAAAATTTTTCCACAGGTGTTATCGATAAAAAGAGGTTAGGTATTCTTATTCTGCATTACGACATCTAATAGGTTATTTTATAGAGTTAGAAATTGAAGTGAGTTAGGTGATAATATGCAAATTTAGCTCAGCTGAATTGAATTGTAGTAGTGAGTTCTGACGGATTTCACAATATCTGGAGGTACATACTTACGCTGGCTGCATGTGAATTAAAGCAGTATTATTTGTCTTTGTTTATCTCATTGCGTGACAAATTTTGCTTCACTTTATCACAAATATTCGCAGCTTGATATAAGTGGACTTATTGTCATCTGTGGAACAATACTATTATTTAAAATGACGTCATACGTACGACGTACGTATCTGGAACCGAGGGAATTTGATCATATGTTTTGGATGACGTCATATTGTTTATCTTACGATTTATTTACCAAAAAATTAGGGTTTCTTTTTTAATTTACAAATTCCACTACTAAAGGACTTATTGACATCTGTGGAACAATACTATTAAGGATTTATTGACATCTGTGGAACAATACTATTATTTAAAATGACGTCATACGTACGACGTACGTATCTGCGAACGAGAGAATTTTATCATATGTTTTGGATGACGTCATATTGTTTATCTTACGATTTATTTACCAAAAAATTAGGGTTTCTTTTTTAATTTACAAATTCCACTACTAAATTAAATTAAAATGCCTACATTTAGTTTTAATTTCCTGATACCGAATTTATTCTTACGTTACAAAGAACTGGATAAAATACAAGTCTCATTACCTACCTACCTGTTTTTGTCCAAAAACTAATTACAGATGATGACCTAGATCAAAAACATTCAATGAAACAAAATAGGTACGTAATTTTGTTAAGTTTAAGTCTTAAAGTAAGTATAGCCATTATATATATTCATATAAATAGCACAGAATAAATAATATTCTGTGTAAATAGTACTTATCATGTTTTTATACAAAAATTATAAACCGTAAACACAACAAATCAATATAGAATTAACTACACTTTTTATTTTATACACCACGTATTATTATTATTAGCGGATGCTGACGACCAAATTTCCAATTCCAAATTGATTTCTGTCTCTTGCCTGTAGGTCCATATTTTGAATGCTTCAAGTTATTTCGTTTTTTTTTTAAGTTACCGCCTAAGCGAGTACTAACTATTATTGGCCTCTTGCTCTTTCTCAGTAGGATACAGCCAGCACAGTTTATTTTTATCAAATATAGTTACAATGCATACTACTACTGTTTACTTTTAACCTCCAAGCCCCATAATATAACCTATTTATTTATGACGTGAAACTAGAAGTGTCAACAAAACAAAAATAAGTGACACCAACGTCAGAAGAAAATTCTGCCAAATTATGACAAACCAACGAAGCCAAAATAGATAGACAAATAGTCCTAAAATTAACGTCCGCCGCTATTAACGTTAACGTTAATTGAACACCAACGATTTTCAAATAGACAGATGTGGTAGGTTTATAAAATGATGATCGGCAGCCATTTTTAGGCTAGCAGATTTAAAATACCTAACTAATATATTTATAGTAGGTATTTTTTAAGGACAAAAAAGGAATATTTTCTTTAAAAGAGAAATTTTTAGCATAGGCTTTAAATTTATATACAGGGTGAATCAAAAATGTATTTCCTTATTTTAATAGAAACATTTTCAGATTTTCAGCTCTGGCAATACTTTTTTTTAATTAATATAATTTTTTTTTCTTGATTTTTTTTTAGGTACAAAAACATTTTTCATTAATAAGCACCATGTACAGGGTGATACAAAAACAACATTAATTATCCCACATTTAAGAAATTTTAAATGTATAGAAATGTATATACGGGGTGAATCAAAAATGTATTTCTTTATTTTGTTAAAGTGAAATATTTTGAATAATTTTTTGATTTCTTTAGATTTCAAACCAAGATTTTTTGAAAGTTAAACTATAAGCTCAAATTTATATACAGGGTGAATCAAAAATGTATTTCTTTATTTTGTTAAGGTGAAATATTTTGAATAACTTTTTGATTTCTTTAGATTTCAAATCAAGATTTTTTGAAAGTTAAACTATAAGCTCAAATTTATATACAGGGTGAATCAAAAATGTATTTCTTTATTTTGTTAAGGTGAAATATTTTGAATAACTTTTTGATTTCTTTAGATTTCAAATCAAGATTTTTTGAAAGTTAAACTATAAGCTCAAATTTATATACAGGGTGAATCAAAAATGTATTTCTTTATTTTGTTAAGGTGAAATAGTATTGTTTTGAATAACTTTTTGATTTCTTTAGATTTCAAATCAAGATTTTTTGAAAGTTAAACTATAAGCTCAAATTTATATACAGGATGACTCAAAAATGTATTTCTTTATTTTGTTAAGGTGAAATATTTTGAATAACTTTTTGATTTCTTTAGATTTCAAATCAAGATTTTTTTAAAAGTTAAACTATAAGCTCAAATTTATATACAGGGTGAATCAAAAATGTATTTCTTTATTTTGTTAAGGTGAAATAGTATTGTTTTGAATAACTTTTTGATTTCTTTAGATTTCAAATCAAGATTTTTTTAAAAGTTAAACTATAAGCTCAAATTTATATACAGGGTGAATCAAAAATGTATTTCTTTATTTTGTTAAGGTGAAATATTTTGAATAACTTTTTGATTTCTTTAGATTTCAAATCAAGATTTTTTGAAAGTTAAACTATAAGCTCAAATTTATATACAGGGTGAATCAAAAATGTATTTCTTTATTTTGTTAAGGTGAAATAGTATTGTTTTGAATAACTTTTTGATTTCTTTAGATTTCAAATCAAGATTTCTTTGAAAGTTAAACTATAAGCTCAAATTTATATACAAGGTGAATCAAAAATGTATTTCTTTATTTTGTTAAGGTGAAATATTTTGAATAACTTTTTGATTTCTTTAGATTTCAAATCAAGATTTTTTGAAAGTTAAACTATAAGCTCAAATTTATATACAGGGTGAATCAAAAATGTATTTCTTTATTTTGTTAAAGTGAAATAGTATTGTTTTGAATAACTTTTTGATTTCTTTAGATTTCAAATCAAGATTTCTTTGAAAGTTAAACTATAAGCTCAAATTTATATACAGGGTGAATCAAAAATGTATTTCTTTATTTTGTTAAGGTGAAATAATATTGTTTTGAATAACTTTTTGATTTCTTTAGATTTCAAATCAAGATTTTTTTAAAAGTTAAACTATAAGCTCAAATTTATATACGGGGTGAACCAAAAATGTATTTCTTTATTTTGTTATGGTCAAAAAAGTTATATTTTGAATAATATTTTGATTTCTTTAGATTTGAAATTAAGTTTTCTGTGAAAGTTAAACTATAAGCTCAAATTTATATACAGGGTGAATCAAAAATGTATTTCTTTATTTTGTTAAGGTGAAATAGTATTGTTTTGAATAACTTTTTGATTTCTTTAGATTTCAAATCAAGATTTTTTGAAAGTTAAACTATAAGCTCAAATTTATATACAGGGTGAATCAAAAATGTATTTCTTTATTTTGTTAAGGTGAAATAGTATTGTTTTGAATAACTTTTTCATTTCTTTAGATTTCAAATCAAGATTTTTTGAAAGTTAAACTATAAGCTCAAATTTATATACAGGGTGAATCAAAAATGTATTTCTTTATTTTGTTAAGGTGAAATATTTTGAATAACTTTTTGATTTCTTTAGATTTCAAATCAAGATTTTTTGAAAGTTAAACTATAAGCTCAAATTTATATACAGGGTGAATCAAAAATGTATTTCTTTATTTTGTTAAGGTGAAATAGTATTGTTTTGAATAACTTTTTGATTTCTTTAGATTTCAAATCAAGATTTCTTTGAAAGTTAAACTATAAGCTCAAATTTATATACAGGGTGAATCAAAAATGTATTTCTTTATTTTGTTAAGGTGAAATAGTAATATTTTGAATAATTTTTTGATTTCTTTGGGTTTCAATTCAAGATTTCTTTGAAAGTTAAACTATATGCTCCTAGAGGTTTTCTACGGGGTAACTCAAAAATGTTTCTATTTATTTTCAATAATAGATAGAAACATTTTCAGATTTTCAGCTCTGGCAATACTTTTTTTTAATTAATTTTTGAATTATTTTTTTTTTTAATTTTTTTTTTAAAATTTTTTTTTTTTAATTTTTTTTTTTTTAAATTTTTTTTTTTAAATTTTTTTTTTTTAATTTTTTTTTTTTAATTTTTTTTTAATAATAGAAACATTTTTTTCCTTGAAATTTTTTTTTTTTTATTTTTTTTTTCATTTTTTTTATAACCCTCAATGACTTTTTTTATAGATAAAACTACCACAAACCAACTGGGAAATCCCGCAAGGGATTTCTTGTTAATATATAATAACGAGTGATCTTCGCGTTTCTTTCTAAAATGGGGAAAAAAAGGCTCAATTTAGAGCCACTAAACCAAAAGTTCGGCCGTCAGGCCGAACAGCAGCGCCACCTATATTGAAAATTTCCTTTTTAAACTTTTACATCTACTATTTTCCAAACGTCAAGGATTTTGATAAAATAATGCATTTTTCTAATTAATTTTCATCTACAGAAACGTAATTAAAGTGTGAGAAGGAGGTGAATAACTTTTTCTACGAGGAAATTCAAGAAAAAAGCATTATAAAGTACTGCTATTACTTTGAAATAAATACCTGTTTTGGTTCTGTGTTTAGGTACAAAAACAATTTTAAAGCTACGTACAAGCATATTTGGGACGCCTCTGTGCCTTTTTCATATCCTATACTCCCAATTATTGCATTTTTCGTTCATTTTTATTAATCTATCAAACCTTAAATGCGACTGGTATATTCCTTAAAATTGACAAATCTAATTTAGTTCAGCTGTCACACATAACGTTCTTTTACATTTTTCCAAATAAATATACAATGACACTCTTTAAAAACACATGTTAAATATAAAGAACAAAATTTAAAAGACACTGATATACGCAGCATTTGCAATATTACTTACAAAATGTGCGAAAAACCACATAAAATCATACCGATGACACCCATTTTTGCCTTCAATATAGAGGCGACACTAACGACCACCACACAGGAAATGAACATTATGTTTCATTTGGCTATGATGCCTATCCTTTTCACAAACAAACGCATTCAAATTCTTTCATCCATTGCAATTGAAAATAATACATACATACATAACCTATAAAATACTGCCATGAACAGTGAAGGCTTATCTAATTTTTTAACAACTGCTTTAATTCCAAATATAATTATCCCAGAGAGTGATTTTTTAGAATGTGGCCCAATATGGCAACAATGGCGCACATCGTTTTCGACTCGACTAATTCCGTGACCAGTCACTCCAATTTTGCAAATGGCCACTCATCATAAACTTCCGCAAAGAACAACAACAATAAACACAAATTATCGAAATTAATAAACATTAGTAAATATAGCATACACACTTGCACAGTAAATAGTTTAATACAAATACATAATAGGTGTTCAATATTTCAGGCAAACATTTGTTGTTGTTAGCTACCTACTAGGTATATTATGATCAAAACAAACAGGCTAATATTTTTAAAATTAAAACATTATACCTACCACATCACAACCGTAAGTAACAAATACAAACAACATAATATTGTTATTCCAAAGTGATAGATACAGAAATATACAAAAACAATGCAAGTAAGGAAGTACCTACTTTTACCCGAGATCTATCACTGGCAACAAACAATTACAAGTAGAGTTATTTTTTTATTAATGAAGTCTATAAAAAGGCCACAATACAGACAACATTTTTTGCATCCAGCTACATAAATATGCTTTTAACAACGTGAGTACTTTGTAAAACTAAGTATCTACTATTTACTGAAACTTATTCTCGATCAGAAAATACCAACAATTACAATTTACAGTTTTTATAATCCATTTATCAGGAAGAATTTGTATATTATATTAATAAAATAAATGTTTTACTATTTTAGGACAGCTAAAATAAAGGTTACTAGGTCAATTTCATCCGGTCAGGGTCAGGATAATTTCCAAATAACTAACGACGTACGGTACTTAGCTGGCTAATTTTATACAAAGGTTCTCCATTCGTCAAGAAAGTAGATATTCATACGTACGTCGTTACTACATTCCTATAATAGATCAGGTGGTGAAGGGTAGCATAACCAACTACGTACATTAGGACAGTGTTGCCTACGTTATCTGTTATATAAACGGATTTCACAATATCTGTAGGTGCATACTTACGCTGGCTGCATGTGAATTAAAGCAGTATTATTTGTCTTTGTTTATCTCATTGCGTGACAAATTTTGCTTCACTTTATCACAAATATTCGCAGCTTGATATAAGTGGACTTATTGTCATCTGTGGAACAATACTATTATTTAAAATGACGACATACGTACGACGTACGTATCTAAGATCGAGAGAATTTGATCATATGTTTTGGATGACGTCATATTGTTTATCTTACGATTTATTTACCAAAAAATTAGGGTTTCTTTTTTAATTTACAAATTCCACTACTAAATTAAATTAAAATGCCTACATTTAGTTTTAATTTCCTGATACCGAATTTATTCTTACGTTACAAAGAACTGGATAAAATACAAGTCTCATTACCTACCTACCTACCTGTTTTTGTCCAAAAACTAATTACAGATGATGACCTAGATCAAAAACATTCAATGAAACAAAATAGGTACGTAATTTTGTTAAGTTTAAGTCTTTAAGTAAGTATAGCCATTATATATATTCATAAAAATAGCACAGAATAAGTAATATTCTGTGTAAATAGTACTTATATTTTATTTAAATACACAAAAAATTATAAACCGTAAACACAACAAATCAATATAGAATTAACTACACTTTTTATTTTATACACCACGTATTATTATTATTAGCGGATGCTGGCGACCAAATTTCCATTTCCAAATTGATTTCTGTCTCTTGCCTGTAGGTCCATATTTTGAATGCTTCAAGTTATTTCGTTTTTTTTTTAAGTTACCGCCTAAGCGAGTACTAACTCTTGCCCTTTCTCAGTAGGATACAGCCAGCACAGTTTATTATTATCAAATATAGTTACAATGCATACTACTACTGTTTACTTTTAACCTCCAAGCCCCATAATATAACCTATTAATTTATGACGTGAAACTAGAAGTGTCAACAAAACAAAAATAAGTGCCACCAACCTCAGAAGAAAATTCTGCCAAATTATGACAAACCAACGAAGCCAAAATAGATAGACAGATAGTCCTAAAATTAACGTCCGCCGCTATTAACGTTAACGTTAATTGAACACCAACGATTTTCAAATAGACAGATGTGGTAGGTTTATAAAATGATGATAATCATATTATCGGCAGCCATTTTTAGGCTAGCAGATTTAAAATACCTAACTAATATATTTATAGTAGGTATTTAGTATAAAATTTTTTAAGCACAAAAAAGGAATATTTTCTTTAAAAGAGAAATTTTTAGCATAGGCTTTAAATTTATATACAGGGTGAATCAAAAATGTATTTCCTTATTTTAATAGAAACATTTTCAGATTTTCAGCTCTGGCAATACTTTTTTTTTAATTAATATAAATTTTTTTTTCTTGATTTTTTTTTGAGTTACAAAAACATTTTTAATTAATAAGCACCATGTACAGGGTGATACAAAAAACAACATTAATTATCCCACATTTAAGAAATTCTAAATGTATAGAAATGTATATACGGGGTGAATCAAAAATGTATTTCTCTATTTTTTTAAGACTTTTAGACATGCGCCAGAATCTTATCAGCGATAAGTGACTTTTTATTTTCTTTAAAAGAGATATTTTTAGCATAGGCTTTAAATTTATATACAGGGTGAATCAAAAATGTATTTCTCTATTTTTTTACCATTTTTTTTAACACGATAGGTGACTTTATTTTCTTTAAAAGAGAAATTTTTAGCATAGGTTTTAAATTTATATACGGGGTGAATCAAAAATGTATTTCTCTATTTTTTTAAGACTTTTAGACATGCTGCATAACATTATCAGCGATAAGTGACTTTTTATTTTCTTTAAAAGAGAAATTTTTAGCATAGGTTTTAAATTTATATACAGGGTGAATCAAAAATTTATTTCCTATCGTCAAAAAAGTTATATTTTGAATAATTGTTTGATTTCTTTAGATTTCAAATCAAGATTTTTTTGAAAGTTAAACTATAAGCTCAAATTTATATACAGGGTGAATCAAAAATGTATTTCTCAATTTTTTTAAGACTTTTAGACATGCGCCAGAACCTTATCAGCGATAAGTGACTTTTTATTTTCTTTAAAAGAGAAATTTTTAGCATAGGCTTTAAATTTATATACAGGGTGAATCAAAAATGTATTTCTCTATTTTTTTACCATTTTTTTTAACACGATAGGTGACTTTATTTTCTTTAAAAGAGAAATTTTTAGCATAGGTTTTAAATTTATATACGGGGTGAATCAAAAATGTATTTCTCTATTTTTTTTAAGACTTTTAGACATGCTGCATAACATTATCAGCGATAAGTGACTTTTTATTTTCTTTAAAAGAGAAATTTTTAGCATAGGCTTTAAATTTATATACAGGGTGAATCAAAAATGTATTTCTCTATTTTTTTACCATTTTTTTAACACGATAGGTGACTTTATTTTCTTTAAAAGAGAAATTTTTAGCATAGGTTTTAAATTTATATACGGGGTGAAACAAAAATGTATTTCTCTATTTTTTTTAAGACTTTTAGACATGCTGCATAACATTATCAGCGATAAGTGCCTTTTTATTTTCTTTAAAAGAGAAATTTTTAGCATAGGTTTTAAATTTATATACAGGGTGAATCAAAAATTTATTTCCTATCGTCAAAAAAGTAATATTTTGAATAATTGTTTGATTTCTTTAGATTTCAAATCAAGATTTTTTTTAAAAGTTAAACTATAAGCTCAAATTTATATACAGGGTGAATCAAAAATGTATTTCTTTATTTTGTTATGGTCAAAAAAGTAATATTTTGAATAATATTTTGATTTCTTTAGATTTCAAATTAAGTTTTCTGTGAAAGTTAAACTGTAAGGTCAAATATATATACGGGGTGAACCAAAAATGTATTTCTTTAATTTGTTACGGTCAAAAAAGTTATATTTTGCATAATATTTTGATTTCTTTAGATTTGAAATTAAGTTTTCTGTGAAAGTTAAACTATAAGGTCAAATATATATACAGGGTGAATCAAAAATGTATTTCTTTATTTTGTTATGGTCAAAAAAGTTATATTTTGAAGAATTTTTTGATTTCTTTAGATTTCAATTTAAGTTTTCTGTGAAAGTTTAACTATAAGCTCAAATTTATATACGGGGTGAATCAAAAATGTATTTCTTTATTTTGTTATGGTCAAAAAAGTTATATTTTGAATAATTTTTTGATTTCTTTAGATTTCAAATTAAGTTTTCTCTGAAAGTTAAACTATAAGGTCAAATATATATACAGGGTGAATCAAAAATGTATTTCTTTATTTTGTTATGGTCAAAAAAGTTATATTTTGAATAATTTTTTGATTTCTTTAGATTTCAAATTAAGTTTTCTGTGAAAGTTAAACTATAAGCTCAAATTTATATACGGGGTGAATCAAAAATGTATTTCTTTAATTTGTTACGGTCAAAAAAGTTATATTTTGCATAATATTTTGATTTCTTTAGATTTGAAATTAAGTTTTCTGTGAAAGTTAAACTATAAGGTCAAATATATATACAGGGTGAATCAAAAATGTATTTCTTTATTTTGTTATGGTCAAAAAAGTTATATTTTGAAGAATTTTTTGATTTCTTTAGATTTCAATTTAAGTTTTCTGTGAAAGTTTAACTATAAGCTCAAATTTATATACGAGGTGAATCAAAAATGTATTTCTTTATTTTGTTATGGTCAAAAAAGTTATATTTTGAATAATTTTTTGATTTCTTTAGATTTCAAATTAAGTTTTCTGTGAAAGTTAAACTATAAGGTCAAATATATATACAGGGTGAATCAAAAATGTATTTCTTTATTTTGTTATGGTCAAAAAAGTTATATTTTGAATAATTTTTTGATTTCTTTAGATTTCAAATTAAGTTTTCTGTGAAAGTTAAACTATAAGCTCAAATTTATATACGGGGTGAATCAAAAATGTATTTCTTTAATTTGTTACGGTCAAAAAAGTAATATTTTGCATAATATTTTGATTTCTTTAGATTTCAAATTAAGTTTTCTGTGAAAGTTAAACTATAAGCTCAAATTTATATACAGGGTGAATCAAAAATGTATTTCTTTATTTTGTTATGGTCAAAAAAGTAATATTTTGAATAATTTTTTGATTTCTTTGGGTTTCAATTGAAGATTTCTTTGAAAGTTAAACTGTATGCTCCTAGAGGTTATCTACGGGGTAACTCAAAAATGTTTCTATTTATTTTCAATAATAGATAGAAACATTTTCAGATTTTCAGCTCTGGCAATACTTTTTTTTAATTAATTTTTTGAATTATTTTTTTTGAAAATTTTTTTTTTTTAATTTTTTTTTTTTGAAATTTTTTTTTTGAAATTTTTTTTTTTAATTTTTTTTTTAATAATAGAAACATTTTTTTCCTTGAAATTTTTTTTTTTTTATTTTTTTTTTAATTTTTTTTATAACCCTCAATGACTTTTTTCATAGATAAAACTACCACAAACCAACTGGGAAATCCCGCAAGGGATTTCTTGTTAATATTAATAAAACCCGTACAGTCCGTCTCTGTCTAAAATTGGAAAAAAAACGCATGATTTGCGTGCAAGTTGGCATCTCGCCACGCCGGAGGCGTGGCCCCAGCTGTATTTATATCGAAACTTTACTTTTTTAAGACTGGTATAGGCTATATATGAAAGCGGATTGGATGCATTAAAATTATGTATTTTAATCATTTATATACCTCTGCACAAACGGAATTAAAGTGTGAGAAGGAGGTGAATAACTTTTTCTACGAGAAAATTCAAGAAAACAACAAGCACAAAACTGCAAAAAATGCTACTACTAAATCAATAAATTTACCTTTTTGTAACATCCACACATACAACAAAAGCATTTTGATTTATACTAGGCACTGTTCTAAACACGGCAGTGCACTTTTACGGTATGGTACGGCCCTTTATTACATTTTTAATTGTAAACTAAAAATGTTGAAAAATCTTCCGAGACTTCGTACATTCATCAATCTGACATAAGTTATTGTTATGTATTGTTGTAACCTGACGTTTTTTGGTACCGATTCAGTTCTGTCATTACTGTTTTTCAGTTCTGTCATTACTGTTTTTGTTTACAAAAACTTTCAATGAAACTAAATATAGATATGTGATTATAATAAGAAGCCATATACACCTATAATAAGTATCCATATAAATAGAAGGAATAAAAAACTACCTATAGTAAAATTAAACTGCCACTCATAAACTTTCGCAGAGAATAACAACAATGAACACAAATTATGAGTAAACATTGCACAGTAAGTATTGTACATAAATTCTATATTTTAGGCTACTAACTAGGTACCTACTACCATCGAAAATATACTACGACCACGATTTTTATATCTACGGTGCTACTACTACACATTATTATGATCAAAACAACAACATCTAATTACAGTGAAATCGTACCTTTTGCAAACACAGACATAGGTAGAATACCTAATAAATGTAACTACCTACTTCAAATACGTAATGAAGGTTATATTAAACAACAAAGTGATAGAAACAGAAATATACCTATGCAAGTAAGTACCGATTCAGTTCTGTCATTACTGTTTTTGTTAATTCCAAGTAGTAGGTATACTAAAAACTTTCAATGAAACTAAATATAGATATGTGATTTTGTAGCGATATTAAATAAGTATCCATTATAAATAGAAGTAAGGAATAAAAAAACTACCTATAGTAAAATTAAACTGCTACTTATTTATCTTATACCTAGAAAATCACGTACCTATAACTACACTTACTTGCTGAATGTTTTTATTTCAAAATACACAATAATTAAAATTTCTTAAACTACAAATACAACACAGTTTTGTGTTAGGTGCATAGATAATTTAACTATATAAATAAACTAAATTTGGACTACGCGCGACATCATCACACACATTTTAAAAACATTGGTATATTAATAGGTATAACCTACACACACTGAAAATATTATAATAAACCGAACGAAATTTCATAATTTTTAAACACCAAATCATGATTTTGTTTATGTCGCCTGAGCAGAGCTTCGTTGGTCACTTTATAGTCCACATAATTTTAACAAACGGCTGTATGTCCACATTTTGAACGCCTATTTTGTTGATAGTGTCAGTTTGGGTTAGGTATTAACAATTTCTCACTAAAATTACTTCAAATATACAATGGCATATTCTAAATTTACTACAAATACTTTTAATAACCATTTTATAACAATACAATTTAACAACATGTTGATAGGAATTGAAAACTGTTAGGCAATTAATGTACACAAATAAAACCAAATTATGACGTGACCTAGAAATGTCAACCAAACAAAAATAAGTGACACTAACGTCAGAAAAAAATTCTGCCAAATTATGACGTGAAACTAGAGGTGCAACTATATTGGAATTTGTCGATTTATTTTGAAAGCCATTTTCATGACTATATTCTTAGAAAAGCATATAGGACATGCAATTTCGTATATTTTTAATAACAATCCTATAAAAAGACTAACGTAAATTGCATTGAACAAGTATTAATCTTTAAATCTCATTTCAATCAATGACCTTTATTTAATATCTTATGCTTATGCAACCTCCAACACATCATTATGGTATTTACGGTTGCATAACCTCTTCTATGGAATAAGACACTTTTCGATGCTCTTCAATTTTGTCTAAAGTAGATTGCAATCGAAAAACTTTTAAATCTTTAGAAATTTTTAACGAACACTTTAAATTTATATACAGGGTGAATCAAAAATGTATTTCTTTATTTTGTTAAGGTGAAATAGTATTGTTTTGAATAACTTTTTGATTTCTTTAGATTTCAAATCAAGATTTTTTTTAAAGTTAAACTATAAGCTCAAATTTATATACAGGGTGAATCAAAAATGTATTTCTTTATTTTGTTAAGCTGAAATAGTATTGTTTTGAATAACTTTTTGATTTCTTTAGATTTCAAATCAAGATTTTTTGAAAGTTAAACTATAAGCTCAAATTTATATACAGGGTGAATCAAAAATGTATTTCTTTATTTTGTTAAGGTGAAATAGTATTGTTTTGAATAACTTTTTGATTTCTTTAGATTTCAAATCAAGATTTTTTGAAAGTTAAACTATAAGCTCAAATTTATATACAGGGTGAATCAAAAATGTATTTCTTTATTTTGTTAAGGTGAAATATTTTGAATAACTTTTTGATTTCTTTAGATTTCAAATCAAGATTTTTTGAAAGTTAAACTATAAGCTCAAATTTATATACAGGGTGAATCAAAAATGTATTTCTTTATTTTGTTAAGGTGAAATAGTATTGTTTTGAATAACTTTTTGATTTCTTTAGATTTCAAATCAAGATTTTTTGAAAGTTAAACTATAAGCTCAAATTTATATACAGGGTGAATCAAAAATGTATTTCTTTATTTTGTTAAGGTGAAATAGTATTGTTTTGAATAACTTTTTGATTTCTTTAGATTTCAAATCAAGATTTTTTGAAAGTTAAACTATAAGCTCAAATTTATATACAGGGTGAATCAAAAATGTATTTCTTTATTTTGTTAAGGTGAAATATTTTGAATAACTTTTTGATTTCTTTAGATTTCAAATCAAGATTTTTTGAAAGTTAAACTATAAGCTCAAATTTATATACAGGGTGAATCAAAAATGTATTTCTTTATTTTGTTAAGGTGAAATATTTTGAATAACTTTTTGATTTCTTTAGATTTCAAATCAAGATTTTTTGAAAGTTAAACTATAAGCTCAAATTTATATACAGGGTGAATCAAAAATGTATTTCTTTATTTTGTTAAGGTGAAATAGTATTGTTTTGAATAACTTTTTGATTTCTTTAGATTTCAAATCAAGATTTCTTTGAAAGTTAAACTATAAGCTCAAATTTATATACAGGGTGAATCAAAAATGTATTTCTTTATTTTGTTAAGGCGAAATAGTAATATTTGGAATAATTTTTTGATTTCTTTGGGTTTCAATTCAATATTTCTTTGAAAGTTAAACTATATGCTCCTAGAGGTTTTCTACGGGGTAACTCAAAAATGTTTCTATTTATTTTCAATAATAGATAGAAACATTTTCAGATTTTCAGCTCTGGCAATACTTTTTTTTAATTAATTTTTGAATTATTTTTTTTTTTTATTTTTTTTTTTTAATTTTTTTTTTTGAAATTTTTTTTTTTGAAATTTTTTTTTTTAAAATTTTTTTTTTAATTTTTTTTTAATAATAGAAACATTTTTTTCCTTGAAATTTTTTTTTTTTTTGATTTTTTTTTTCATTTTTTTTGCCACCCTCAATGACTTTTTTTATAGATAAAACTACCACACAACGACTGGGAAATCCCGCAGGGATTTCTTGTTAATAAATATAAATTCTGATAGCGCTGTCTTTGTCGTCGAAAAGCTGCAAAAAGGTCAAATTTAAAGCCACCATAACTAAAGTTACGCCGTACCAAGTACCCACAGTGCAGTCTAAAAGGCAATTTTAGTTTCGAAACTTTTAAATAGGCTACTTTTCAACTGTGATTTAATGCGGTCTCACTATTTTATTAATTAATTTAATTACATCTACACAGTTAATTGAAGTGTGCGACGCAGAGGTACATATTCTTCTGGGGCTATTCAAAAACATGATCACATCCATCCATCTGACGGCTTTCATGGCACTGTCACTTTAGATTATTTAGGTTATTATCACTTTTTCAGTAAAATTACTTTAAATACACAATGACAACTTCTAAATTTACTACAACTATATCGAATAACCTTTTTGTAACACTACAATATACAACATGTTGATAGAAATTGATCTTAAACATAAAAATAATGCCGAAAACTTTTAGACTATGAAGTAAACAAAGAAAATAATAAACTATTTGACACAAGCAATTTGTTTGACGTGTTAGAAAAAACATTTGACCAAAACCAAATTATGACGTAAACTAGAGGTGCAACTATATTGGAATTTGTCGATTTTTTTTGAAAACCTTTTTCATGACTATATCCTCAGAAAAACATATGGGAGAAGCAATTTCTTATATTTTTAGTGACAATCCTATCAATGAATGACGTACACATTCGTAAATTCTATTGAAAAAGTATTATTCTTTAAAAATATGACTCACTTCACACATACTACGTTCCTTTTATAAATATCACTATTCCAAATGTCATATAAATTGTGACAGCTACACCACACAAAAAAATTTCGATATCAATAAATAATTGTTTGTATTGGAAGTACCTAGCTGACAAAGCTTCTATGAAAATTTCCAGTCAATACTGATGCTTACTTATCTCAAAAATAATGCAAATATACTGAACCCTACCTCCAAAGAAGTAGAGAATGTCCATAGTGTCAAATTATAACATAAATCCATCTGTCATTATAATTATGGTGTACTAAACTGTCTATAGTTAATAATAATAATAATTTCCAAAAATATTACTGTAAAAGACAGAATGGAAATTGAAAAAGAATATATCGGCAGGTAAGTGTACAATTATATAAAATAGGGTTATCACCGTACACTTTGATGAAATTATTTGTTGACATTCCGCAACGACTTAACTTACCATTATTTGTAGGAAAAACTCAAAATACGATACCAAGAGAGAGGATACAGAAAATAAATAACATGGCTCATTTTCCACATTAGTTTTACAACATATATGCAAACATTGGGGTCATAAAAGGAGAGGTTTTAGTTCATGTGTTACCAGTTACGAATGACGAATAAAACTATGAATCTTTCACCTACATGCTAGGTAAAATATTTACAACATATTATCACAATTAAATCTTACCATATACACCTTTTTAGCATACGAAGGCACTCCTCAAACTACCAGATAGACGTCTGAATCTCTAACCACCACTGAAAAGCATCTATCTATACTCAATAAAAACTTTCCAAGAACCATAACAAGAATTTAATACCTATCGACTTTAAACTATTCTTACTCAATGAACATTAGATTTATTCCAATAACAATATCTAAGTGTTTTATTTCTTACTTTAGAGCAAACTTGAATCCATTTTTCAAGTTATACCTACTGTACCGAGGAAAAGCTATCTAATTAAATTTTCTATTATGAGGGCAACATCGGTAGGTAGGTACATTATTATTATTACATTCAATGAAACAAAATAGGTACGTAATTTTGTTAAGTTTACGTCTTTAAGTAAGTATAGCCATTATGTATATTCATATAAATAGCACAGAATAAGTAATATTCTGTGTAAATAGTAAGTAGTTAACTAACTAAAATTAAGTTACTATACTTATTTTTCGATAGAAAACCAGCTGCATATACTTATCATGTTTTTATTTAAATACTCAAAAATTATAAACCGTAAACACAACAAATCAATATAGAATTAACTACACTTTTTATTTTATACACCACGTATTATTATTATTAGCGGATGTTGGCCACCAAATTTCCATTTCCAAATTGATTTCTGTCTCTTGCCTGTAGGTCCATATTTTGAATGCTTCAAGTTATTTCGTTTTTTTTTTAAGTTACCGCCTAAGCGAGTACTGACTTTTGGCCTCTTGCCCTTTCTCAGTAGGATACAGCCAGCACAGTTTATTTTTATCAAATATAGTTACAAGTTACAATTCATACTACTACTGTTTACTTTTAGATTCCAAGCCCCATAATATAACCTATTTATTTATGACGTGAAACTAGAAGTGTCCATTAAAATAAGTGACACCAACGTTATAAAAAAAAATTATCAAATTATGAAAAACCAACGAACCCACAATACAAGATACTGTAGTCCCAAAAATAACGTCCACCACTATTAAGGTTAACGTTATTTTAACATCTGGCTATGTGCTAAGTATTTCTCAGATTATAACAACATTAATTAATAAGCAGAATGTACAGGGTGATACAAAAAAACATTAATTAGCCCACATTTAAGAAATTTTAAATGTATAGAAATTTATATACGGGGTGAATCAAAAATGTATTTCATCACTTTGTTAAGGACAAAAAAGTAATATTTTGAATAATTTTTTGATTTCTTTAGATTTCAAATCAAGATTTTTTTGAAAGCTAAACTATAACCTTCTAGAGGTTATCTACGGGGTAACTCAAAAATGTTTATGAATGTTATTTATTATTTAAGACTTTTAGAGAACCTTATCAGCGATAAGTGACTTTTTATTTTCTTTAAAAGAGAAACTTTTAGCATAGGCTTTAAATTTATATACGGGGTGAGTCAAAAATGTATTTCATTATTTTGTTATGGTCAAAAAAGTAATATTTTGAATAATTTTTTGGTTTCTTTAGATTTCAAATCAAGTTTTTTGTGAAAGTTAAACTATAAGGTCGAATATATATACAGGGTGAATCAAAAATGTATTTCTTTATTTTGTTATGGTCAAAAAAGTAATATTTTGAATAATTTTTTGGTTTCTTTAGATTTCAAATCAAGTTTTCTGTGAAAGTTAAACTATAAGGTCGAATATATATACAGGGTGAATCAAAAATGTATTTCTTTAATTTGTTAAGGTCAAAAAAGTAATATTTTGCATAATATTTTAATTTCTTTAGATTTCAAATCAAGTTTTCTGTGAAAGTTAAACTATAAGCTCAAATTTATATACAGGGTGAATCAAAAGTGTATTTCTTTAATTTGTTAAGGTCAAAAAAGTAATATTTTGCATAATATTTTAATTTCTTTAGATTTCAAATCAAGTTTTCTGTGAAAGTTAAACTATAAGCTCAAATTTATATACAGGATGAATCAAAAATGTATGTCTTTATTTTGTTATGGTCAAAAAAGTAATATTTTGAATAATTTTTTGGTTTCTTTAGATTTCAAATCAAGTTTTCTGTGAAAGTTAAACTATAAGGTCAAATATATATACAGGGTGAATCAAAAATGTATTTCTTTATTTTGTTATGGTCAAAAAAGTAATATTTTGAATAATTTTTTGATTTCTTTGGGTTTCAATTGAAGATTTCTTTGAAAGTTAAACTATATGCTCCTAGAGGTTATATACGGGGTAACTCAAAAATGTTTCTATTTATTTTCAATAATAGATAGAAACATTTTCAGATTTTCAGCTCTGGCAATACTTTTTTTTAATTAATTTTTTAATTATTTTTTTTGAAATTTTTTTTTTAATTTTTTTTTTTGAAAATTTTTTTTTTTTAATTTTTTTTTTAAATTTTTTTTTTAATAATAGAAACATTTTTTTCCTTGGAATTTTTTTTTTTGATTTTTTTTTCATTTTTTTTATAACCCTCAATGACTTTTTTCATAGATAAAACTACCACACAACGACTGGGAAATCCCAAAGGGATTTCTTGTAAACGGTATAAAATCTTACATACGGATAGGATATTATATAGGTGATCATATTACGGCAGAATTAAGCTTTTATATTATTTAAGGTCATTACTACTACACAATAAAATAACAAATACATTTCTCCCAGGATACTGATTTTCACACATATTCTCCCTGGAAACAAGCAACTAACTTTTCAACTAAATAAACTAGGTAAATCAAGGTTTAGTAATCCCAAATACAGGTATTTCGAAATTGTGTCAATGACCTATCTGTGAGTGCGCATTAACAGATAGCGACATTGTTATACATGTCGAAGTACAAGTTACACAGAATAAAAGATATTGGGCACTATGATTAGGTATTATTCCAAGTATTTTTAATTAGAAAGAAGCACTATTTTAGTATTTCATCATATTTTATTTTAAATGGGAGGAGTAATAGCAAGTAACTATACACCAGTGTTAGGAGGTACATCATGCTTTCGGCCAAAAGCTATTGTTGTAACTCCTACAACAAAGCTGGTGACACATACACTCCCCGTTTATTAATAGCATAGACCTGGGCCCTATTGCCACCTATGATACAAGGAGTTAGAGGACAAGAAACTAACATTACGGTTCACCACGGTATATTAATTTAGCTATACTTCGAATCTTCATATTAATTGTAATATATATAATTATTAGAGATGCAGTTACAGATGTGAACCCATAACAATTTACGTATAATAACACTGATAATAGGAAATATGTGTGGAAACAATATTCAAAAAGATTAGATTATTAATTTTTAATGTAAAATGGTAGATTATAATTATAATATAATAGTTAAATCAGGAATTAATTTTAGGTGTACAGTACGAACCAAGTTAATATTTAAGACATTTTTATAAAAATAATTTGAATACGAGGGACGGTTACATATTAAGCTATCGAAACATAAAAACAGATGAATATCAGAAAAATTACTTTGATAATTTTAGTAGAACGTTATTAATATTTGTTTTCTCTTTTAATAGGAATTGTGGGAAAATACAAATTTTAAAAACAAAATGTATTATCAATAAAAGAGTTGCTCAGTTCCAGAATAATGGATTATTACAATGGAACATAATAATATATATTCATTTACTTTTAACTTAAAACAAATTTTAATTTTATTTACTTTAAATTTTCAACTCTGGAGTTGAGTAACATGCTACCATTGATAATATATGCAAGAGTATGATCTTCAAATAATATGCTGTCGACCAAGAAAACGACTTTTCAAACAGCATTTTCAAAACAATCTAAAAAATATAATATTTCAAAACTTATCTTTAAAAAAGGGGATCCTGATCTCAGCATATCCTAAAATGGCTTTCACACTTCACAATTTCCACGCTAAACTACAATAATTCCAGACCATTTTTTTTAATCGACTAATCATTTTAATTTTTCACACAACCCTCGTCAATATAATGTTGATAGGGAGTATCGCACTATAACAACCAAAGTTAAATCCAAAATTCAAAAATGTCAATTGATACTAAAGTCTTATTACTTAAGATATTCATTATCCGACAGACCGACAAAAACTGAGGTTTTCACTTCCAAAAACCGTTACATCATAAAACGGCAAATGCAACAAAACAAACAAAATTGTTAACTCCTGACGACGAAGGCAGTTATATTTGACCACTCGGTATAAATATTTTTAAAAAAGCTTTATTCAAGTTTATGGTTACAATTGTACTGTCTTTCTTCTTAAATCTACATGCATTTATAATATTTTAACTTAAGATAAGAAAATGCTGAAAATGCTGAACAAGTAATATGTAAGTGAATACAATGCAAAAATAATTACAAAATGCGTGGATGTAACTCCTCCACCCTTGGCGAAAATTATACCTTGAGGGGTTGATTTGTAGCAAGCTATAAAATCATTAAATAATTATCAAATCATTATCAACTTAAATTACAATATTTTCTGATTCATGTTTTAAAATATTGATATTAAAATATTTCTTAAATATTAACTTATATACTAATAAAACACAAATGGTTAATAATAATAGATATAATAAAATTGTCCATATATTAATTCGATTAGTCTCAATTGGAGTTGATAATTCTTCGATTCGTTTCTTCTGTTCTTGAAGCGTCGTAACAATGTTTTGAGTTTCTTTCAGGTTGATTACGTTTAAGTCTAATGTTGGTGGATTAAAGACCATATTGTCTTTGCGATTATACAATTCCGATAGGTTTACTCGTGGCAATGATGTTTCGTCATACATTAATGAATTTGATTGATATGTTTGAAGTAAAAATGTTTTTATTTGTATTTTACAGTCACTAATTGATTCGGCTAGATATGATCCGAATAACATTACATTGTCTTTAGTATTTTTACAAGAAATAGGAACAACTAATTTTTGTGGCACTGTCACTATCCATTTTCCATCTATTATTTTATTTATTTGAACTTCTTTTAAAATAATTCGGAATGGTTTACATGTGGTTATATTTGATTTAAATAATATTAATTGGACGTCACATGGTGGATCTTCATTAATGAATGCTGTATGTGCTTCTTTACATAGATATTCGTTTGGAAGTAATTGAATGCAAGTCCGGTCCATATAAGAATACTTAACATCGCCAAGTGCTAGGTAAGGTTTATGAGGTAAATTGATATAAAATTGAGAAGATTGATTTTCTGGGATTGGTAAAGGGTATAATTGATAATAATGATATATGCCCGATTCAACTAATGGTATTTCTAATATGAATGTTATAACTGAACCTTTTGAATAACTTTTAATTTCAATTATTTGTTCAAAATTTAAAATATTTTCACTAGTTGCTTCTAGCGGTAATTTATCAGAATTTAGTATATTTTCAAATTTTTGTATCTCTTTAATCAATTCAATTGGATCAATTATAGAATTATGAAGAGTATTAAGTTTTGCAAATGATATAGCTATTTCAGTTTTTTCAAAAATATCATACATTGTTTGATACAGCATATATATTTGATTAATAATTACATGAATTTTAAAATATCCATGATCTGATATTGCTTGTAGAGCTACATCTTTAATAGTTTGTTCTATTTGTAAAATTCTTGATTTTAGTATCAATTGGTTTGTAGTTACATTTGAAATTACAGTTTGAAACTGACTAATTGATTTTTCAAGAAGCGTAATTTGATTAAACATTACTTCTTTTAACTTGTTTTGATTTCCTTGTAATTGTCTGATTTGTTTGTCATAACGTTCTGCATCTTCCTGATCTAGATTGCCTGTTAAACTTTTTATGAATGTACCTAGCGGATTAATTAAGCCACGTTTTTGTATTTTCTTATAATTATTTGGAACTAATTGTTTTATTTGATTTTCAATTCTTTTTTCTAATGCGTTTAAAGGTATTAACGAATTTTCATATTCTTGTTTATATGACGTATCATTATTAATGTGATTTACTAAATATTTGGTATGCGATTTTAAAATATTAAATTCTGTAATTAAGGGAGATAAATCGTGTATATGTATTAAGGACCATTGGCTTGAAAATATTTTCGCGGTGCCTAATTTATAAGGAAGTATTCCTGGAAGGTTATTTATGTTATGGAATTTTACTCCGATAGCTCCGATGCTGAGGATTCCAATCCATCTGTAACAACGGATTTTATTTTAGTTTCATTTATATGAATAATTTCTTTATGTTTTGTTTTTGGATTTTCAATTTCAATTTTGTTATTTTCTAATATTTGTGTTAATATATAAGGACCTAAAAATTTATTTTTTACTTTTGATGCTCTATTATTTTGTTTCTTGTATACTTGTGCGCCTATAACTAGATTTTGAGATTTCTTTAATTTATTAGCTTTGTCAATTATTTTCTGTTTTAATAATTTTGATTCATTTTGAATTTTATTATATAGTGCATTAGTGTTAGTTTTATGGGTATTAATATATTCGGTGTAAACTTGTACGGGTAATATTTTCATTGGATCACATGATCCTATATGTCCTGTAACTAATTCGAAGGGTGTAAAGTTCGTACTTGAGTGTATGGTACTATTATAGGCTATAACTGCATAAGACATTTAATTATATCAAGTTGATCATCTTTTTCTTTCAATATTCTAATATGCTCTATTAATGTTGAATTCAATCTTTCTACTGGTCCATTGGATTCATGATGATTAGGTGTAGTAAAATGTATTTTTATATTATGGGTTTTTAATAATTCTTTTACAACTTCATTTTTAAATTCTGTACCATTGTCAGAAACGATTTGTTTTGGTATTCCAAAGAATGAAAAGAAATGAATTAATGTTTGGCAAGCAGAAATTGCAGTTCCAAAATATGGTAAAGCTTGTCCAAATTTTGAAAATTTATCTAGAAATACTAAGAATTTTTGTTTACCTATTAATAACGTATCGATGTGTATTATTTCAAATGGTTTTGAAGGGGTTTCTGTTAATATTAAAGGTTCGTTTGGTGGATTTCTATTATATTTTGCTCTTTGACAAATTTCACAATTATTAATGAATTTTGATACATCTAGTTTTAATCTTTTCCAATAATAATTAGATTTTAATCTCGTTATGGTTTCTTGAATTCCTCGATGGTTACTTTTTCCTTCGTGAGAAAATCGTATTATCATTTCTCTTTCATTTTCTTGAACATTATTAATTAGTTTTGAACATTCTACAATTTTAAATTTACAAAAATGTTTTGTTAGGGCTTCTTGGAAATAAGGTCTTAATTCTTTGGAAAGAAAGTGTATATATGTTGTTTTTTCTTTTAGATACTCCTTTAAGAATTTGGTTATTGTATCAGAATTTGGGGGTAAAGTAGCTTTTATTATATGATTTCCGTCAAATGTTTCATGAGTTGCTTTTACATAAGAGTCATATGGTGATTTTTTTACAATAATTTGGTTATTTTTATTATTTATGATTTCGTCTAATATTGGTATATCGATTAAAGGTTCATTTTCGGCTATACTATGAATAGTATTAGATGATTGATAAGGGGGTCTAATTTGAATATCTTGTAATATTTTTATTTTTGATGTAGATGGTTTTTCAATTTCTTGCAAGGTTTCATCTACAATTTCGTCCGTTACTTGATTTGGGTCGAATTCTATTAGGTTATCTCGAGAGTTGGTAATAACAGTGATTGCAAAAAAGTCTACAATGTTTACGAGTGCTTGTGGCATTTCAGCACCATTTAAATTGATATAATTTAATATACCTAAGCCGTTTTTTTCTTTTACTGGTACTTTTATTTGTTGTGTAACTCTAGAAGGTATAATTAAAGATTGAAAAGGTTGTATTTGTTTTGGAACGTTTCTCGTTTTATTATCAATAGATAGTATATTGTTTTGAAAATAAAGTGGTAACTTAATATGATTTGTTTCCAAAGTTAAATTGTTTAAATTTATTTTTGCACCAATATTAATTAAAAAATCTATGCCTAGTAAGCCATCAAATTTATCAGAAAAATCAAAGAGATAAAATTTTTGAATTCCATCGAAATTAAAGCAAGAGAAAATAGGTATATCCATAGCTTCATTGTGAATAGAGGTTGCATGTGCACTCTTAACTGAAAAATATTGATTATAAATATATTGAGGATAGACATTATATGCTAGTTGAGGATTAATAAAACTTTTTCCACTACCAGTGTCTATTAAAAATTTTGCTTGTAATTCAGGTATAAAGATTACAGGTAAATCGGTATTATTGTAGTTATTTAAATATATCAAGTGATCTTTGATGTACTCGTCTTCAATTGAAAATTTTCATATTCGTTGTATTCATTATCATCATTATTATAGCTTTCATAAGACTGACTATAATAATCATATGAGTTAAAATCAATATTTTGTTGTGGATCTGCATAGTTATTTGTTAGATTTTCATGAAATTGGTTTACTTCAATATCATTTTTATGATTATCTTTATAAGTGGGTTCTACAGATTGGTGAGATAATTCATCCACTGTAATGTTGTTTATTCTTGGTTGTTGAGTTTTTATACGAGTGTTGGATGATGAAGTATCCATTGGTTCCGGATAATTATGTTTTGGAATAGCACCTGTATTTGCATTATGGTTATGAAATCGATTATTAAAATTATTATTATTTTGATGAAATATGGGTCTTGGTTGATTATTAAACATAGGTGATCTATAATTTTGCGATGAAAAATTCGGTCTGGGAAAATTGTTAGACATAAATGGGGTATTAGGATTTGAATACATTGGTCTAAACGGAATATTATTTGTTCTTGGAATAGACGATGGATGAAATACATTTCTTTGTGGAATTGACATATTGAAATTTGATTTTTGAATTTGCGGTGGGTGTTGTGGAATGGATTTATTGTTAGGAGTATTTGATCTATTTTTATAATTTATAAAGTTTTCTTCTTCACAAACAAATGCCATTGCTTGTTCTAGTGAATTAGGATTTTTTAGTCTTACTACTAGTTGCATATGATAGTTGAGATTATTTACAAAAGTTTTTAAACATAGGTCATCATACTGTCGAATTTTTAAAATTTTCATATTAGGTTCTTCAAGTGAATTATTAACCTTTGTGAATAAAAGACTTCTAGAATCTTGTATTCTTAAACCGAATTGATGAAATGTTTCATTACGTTCATGGCGCATACAAATTATGTCTTGCACCAAACAATCTTCTGATCTTTGATCTAAAAATGTTGTAATTAACGCGTCTTTGATATTTTGCCAAGTGTTTAATTCAATACGCGAACCAATTAAATCAGCAGCTCTTCCTACTAATTTTCCTACTACTGTATCAAATAAACATATGTTTATAGCAGCATTTGCGTTATCTCTAACTTGATGATTTTGAAGAAAATGTTCACAAGAATTTAAAAATCTACTCAATGTTTTTGGATTACCGTCAAAATTAGGAATATTATCTGCTTGATAACGAATTAATTGATAATTTGGTTGTGCCATTTTTGTTTTGTTTTTCTTATTAGCTTTTATGCTTAAGTTATCAAATAAATTCACTATGTCTTCAAGATTTTCCAGATTTAAAGCTATTCAAAAAAAATTATTCTATATTTATATCATTAAAATCAATTCTTAAACTAAGGTAAATAAGGAAAAGGAATTCGCACTTACGATATTAATATTAACTTATGCTGGATTTTGGACATTCTTTGCTTTGTTTCTTCTTCTTAATTATGGAATTTGGACGATTTTTGTTCCTCTTTCCGCACCAATAGGGCTCTGGACGATGCTTGTTCCGTTGTCCCCTAGTCTGAGCACTTGCACCACAAACTTTCACTTTTTCACTTTATTTTGTCCGACTTGGAGTATAACGTTCGTTTGAATAGTTAATCGTTGACACGAACTACGATTTTTCCGGCTTTTTTGGGCTCGATTTTGGAAACCTCAAATTTTTGAAAAAAAACGTATCTACTCAATCCTACAGTCGACTGCGCCAGTTATATTTGACCACTCGGTATAAATATTTTTAAAAAAGCTTTATTCAAGTTTATGGTTACAATTGTACTGTCTTTCTTCTTAAATCTACATGCATTTATAATATTTTAACTTAAGATAAGAAAATGCTGAAAATGCTGAACAAGTAATATGTAAGTGAATACAATCCAAAAATAATTACAAAATGCGTGGATGTAACTAGGCTGAGGGATTCCGATAATATTCCAAAGAAAATTGTAGCAAAAAGTATAATAACAAACGTGGGAACTGGCCAAACGCTAAAGCGAAATTTAATACTTAATACCATTAAGATAAGAATTAACTCTTATTTTTCTTAAAATGTTATACTCATAATAACATATTTGTACTTATACGTGCCAAAAAAAGGGGCACGCGGGAGTTCTAAAAATAATTAATTTAATATGAAAACGAAACCATTTAATTTTAACAGTTTATTTTAAATCAGATATTTAAATAAGAGCATATATTAATACTTTTTCTTTATCTTTTTTGCATGATCTACTGTATCAAACGCCCATTACGACATGAGCCGCAAGACAAGCAGTAACCATCACTAAATCACTGAGGAAAGCGGAGATGGGAGTTACGAAATGAGAACAAAGACGATGATGATTAATACGAAAAAGTTTGCTCAAGCAACGATGAGACAATTCCACATCTCCAGAACACTCAAATTGCAACCAGACAACAACCACGAGGAACGAAAATCTCGTATAATGATGTTCTTCCTTCAGTCGACCTGAATAGATGGAAGTGAAAATCGAACGATTAGGTGTACACACTACACATCTAAACGATTCGATACAAATTTATCAACCAATGCGATGCAATAAAGAGGACGCCTATGGTCAAGCATGACGAGTAAGCAGAACCATCCAATTTGGCGCCTTACAACAATTGGAGATGTCAGCAACTTTCAACCAAACGATGGTAAACTCCCTCCCCGCAAGTACCAGTGATATGATGGTAGAATTTCCAGCTACAACGAACAAAAGTATAAGATGGTTCAAGGACAACCAACTCCAGGGCCAACATTGTATTTTATATTTAACAATTTTTGTAAAGACATGCAAAAACAGTAATAATTTCTTTTAACTAATATAATTTTTTTTCTTTTTACAACTTTATACACTTTTGAAAAATATTTTAATTCATATATATATAGGATATACTATTGTATGCGGCACAGTTGATATTTACGAATACATTTTTTTTTTTTTATTTTTTAAACTTTAAACATTAGCGTCCCAGCAAAGGCAAAAATGGGGGCCATTTTTTCGTGAGTCCGGGGATGTCACACCCGGTATATTGTAATAAAAATATTGCATCCGGTCAAACTAGCTATTTTACGCTGATTTAATAAATTATAAAAATTTATACAAGTCATGACTTTAGCATGGGTATTGTACCTAATAGACAAATTGCAAAGTCAGCAAAAAACGGTACGATCGAGGCTAAGAATAGAAAATTGCATTGGTAGATATTCGGAAGAGTGGAGATAATCAAAGGTTATAAATTTTAACGCAACAGGAAAAACGGGGTCTTCTCTCCAAACTTCGGCGAAGTAAACTTCGGGTCCTAGAAGCGCTAATTCCCCCCGTTGGGTATAGCGACTTAAGATTTATAGTTTATTTTATCGCGAATTAATTTCAAGAGTAACTATTATTAAATATTTATAAACTTTAACAATTCTTTTAACGCGAACGAAGTATCAGCTGTGTCGCCAGAATGATTGTAATGTAAGTACGAATTTTTAATTATTATGATTGTTGATTTTTAAACTTGTCCTTTTTTATTAAATTGATTTTTGTACATTTTTCTAATTAATTAAATAAATAATAGTTAGTAATATTCATCTGACTTTCCTTTCATTTTTAATATAGTTTCTTTCATTTTAATCAAATAACTATTAACTGAGAGACGCCGCTCAAATACAGACCGTCACTCGTTTACGAGGGAGAATCAATAGGATCCTCTTTCGTGAGCGTGATGTAAGTGGGCGATTCTCGAGTAGCTAAACAAGCCAAGCGAGTAACTAAATTAATTAACATAACTAAATAAAGCTCAAACCCTTCTATAAACTATTTTATAAAGATTTAACTCAGTAGAGCATGCTTACCTGAGTCTTCAAATACTAAAAGACGTAAGGGAGGCTCTACCCTTAATTTCTAACTCTCAAATTGGGACAAGGTGAAGGCACCGTCCCATAATAAATCCATACTCTATACTAATCTCTTTCTTATTTGTGACATTATTTTTCCAGATATAAAAAATGGAAAGCACTTCCTCATTGTTACTTTTTGAGGAGAAACAGATAACGTTTACCAATTTTCACTACGACGTTTCGTGTTTTTAAAAAGCATCATCGAATAGATTTTTTTAAATACAGCCCTGAATTTTTTATTTTCGAGTTACAATGTCGATTAAATTAGAGAAAAGTTGTACAATTTAAGCACCCTTTAAATGGTGTTTTCAAAATTAAATTAACTTTAGCATTTTTCGAGAGTTTTTGCAAAAACCATTTTTTGCATTTTTATTTTTTTCTGGCATTATTTTTGCAGATATAAAAAATGGAAAGCACTTCCTCATTGTTACTTTTTGAGGAGAAAAAGATAACGTTTACCAATTTTCACTACGACGTTTCGTGTTTTTAAAAAGCATCATCGAATAGATTTTTTTAAATACAGCCCTGAATTTTTTATTTTCGAGTTACAATGTCGATTAAATTAGAGAAAAGTTGTACAATTTAAGCACCCTTTAAATGGTGTTTTCAAAATTAAATTAACTTTAGCAGTTTTCGAGAGTTTTTGCAAAAACCATTTTTTGCATTTTTATTTTTTTCTGGCATTATTTTTGCAGATATAAAAAATGGAAAGCACTTCCTCATTGTTACTTTTTGAGGAGAAAAAGATAACGTTTACCAATTTTCACTACGACGTTTCGTGTTTTTAAAAAGCATCATCGAATAGATTTTTTTAAATACAGCCCTGAATTTTTTATTTTCGAGTTACAATGTCGATTAAATTAGAGAAAAGTTGTACAATTTAAACACCCTTTAAATGGTGTTTTCAAAATTAAACTAACTTAAGCTGTTTTCGAGAGTTTTTGAAAAAACAATTTTTTGCAATTTTTATTTTTTTATGGCATTATTTTTGCAGATATAAAAAATGGAAAGCACTTCCTCATTGTTACTTTTTGAGGAGAAAAAGATAACGTTTACCAATTTTCACTACGACGTTTCGTGTTTTTAAAAAGCATCATCGAATAGATTTTTTTAAATACAGCCCTGAATTTAGTTTCTATTTATTTCTGACATTATTTTTACATGTATAAAAACATTAATAACACTTTCTTATTCTTTTTGAAGATATAGATAGCGTTTACAATTTTTTGCTGCGACGTTTCGTAAACCATTACGTGTGATATACCACCTATTTTTGGATTGAAAATAGCTTTAAATTTAACAATAAAAATCGATAGCCATATTTATTGTACAACTTTTCTCTAATTTAATCGACATTGTGACTTTTACCGTTGCCAAGATTCCAATGCTATTCCATTCTTATCTTAAACACAATGTATACTACGAAAAACAATAATAATAATTTATTTTTTATTTCTTTTATAGCTACTTCCACTTTAAATGGAAATCAACGGCACAATAGAAATGGTGAACATTTTAGCCAAAACCCAGGTCCGAGTAGATTAACAACTGATGATTTTACCAATAATACAAATGGTAAATAAAACTACTAATATATTTAACTTTGATGTTTTACTTATTCTACAGTTGATTTGTAAATATAATTTTTAAAAACAAATTGAAAAAACTATTTGTGAAAATACTGGATGATCATTTATAAACGCACACCCACTTTCGTTTTGTTGTTTAACCGTGTAGAAGAAAATGTTCCTGAACAGAAACAAAAACGAGTTCAATTTTGCTACCAAATGCTGCAAAGAATGAACGAAAATCTACAGTTTTCTGATGAAATTTTATGGTCAGATAGATCCTGATTTTTAGTCAGTGGAGTACCAAATAATAATTGTAAATATTTCGGATTTATTTCTTAGTTTTGTGTAAATTACTTTTGTTTACTTCAAACTACATTTAATAATTGATGCTGTAAATAATTTACTTTAAACCCCAAAACTTTCTTATTTAACATTTTCTTCTCCAGGGTGAAACAACACAGTTAAAAGGGGGTGTGCGTTTATAAATAAACACCCAGTACATAAAATGATTTTCGACGTATTTATCTTACACATGTAAATGATACAAAATAGTTGTTTTAATAAGAAATAGGTATTATATTGACATATGCATAGGCCATATTGGCCTATGGATAGGAAAGATAGACATGAAAATGCAACCCTCAAAATAAACACAATCCAAATAATTTTTACAATTTTTTTAAAATAAATTATTTTTTCGATCTTATATCTTAGGTATATACAAATATGTTATGCCTGAGAATAATTTTTACTTAATTTTTAGCTAATCCTCTACCTGGGAAAAAACGGCTCCGACGAATCTCTACTTCGCAAAGTATTGTTTTGGAACAGCAAACCGCTGAACATGTTGAAGAAGATGATGCTGTAATTAATTTACCATCAACTAACATAGCATCATCCCAACCAGGTAATAACTATTCAATTAAAAAATAGCCACTGCGTTTATTCACTGTTCATTTTGCTTAAAAAAGTAATAACTTTTTATGGCTCTAAAGTGAACAGTTTTGCAAAAATTTGCATCTAAACAAATGTATACTATTAAAGGGTGCGTATTAATAAGGTACACATAGTTGAAACCTTTACTTGCAGATTTTTGTTTACAGGCAAACTCCGACAAAACTGTTCACTTTAGACCCATAACTTCAAACAAACTTAAACAGAGAATTTAATAATAAAAAAGTATATTTATTCCACTGGCATAAAAAATAGGAAGATAAATACTGTCACTATTCAAACTCCTTTTTGAATTATGACAAATTTTTTATTTTAAATTTGCACCTTTGACACCCTTTACGGGTGTTTCTAAATTCCACCGACAACGCTCTACGACACAAAGCTCTCGCTAATTAATGTATTTTGATATAGAGACATATTTATTCAAATCATACTATTCACTCCTCGATAGATGGATTACTTCAGAAATTTTATACCCTTAAACAGCTTAGTTGTCTAGATACAGGGTATCAAAGATTTTAATTTAAAATCGAAAATTTGCCATAATTCAAAAAGTCTTTTAAATATTTTGTATTTTCCCGTACAGGGAAAGTATTCTGAACGCGCTAAAAAATTGAGATAAAAACGGATATAAGCATTTTGAAGTTCTCTGAGACGATTAAGACCATTTCCAGATGGAAGTCTGTCTGTGTGTGTTTGTATGTATGTGTCTGTATGTATTCTACCACGATAGTGCTCACACGCTTTAACCAATTGAGCTAAATTTTGGTATATGAGTTTTAGGCAGTCCTAGGATGAAGCTACTAGATTTTGATTGAAATCGCTTAAACCCTCTTATAGAGGTGGACACAACCACTAAATTTTTATATATCAGTAGGGGTCGACTGATACATCATTACAAAGCATTTTTTATCTGATTTACAGCGATATTGATATTGATATTTGCCCTCATTATTCTCGAGAAAATAACGTTTAAAATGTCACCACAGTTACCTACTTGAAAGGTATATGGATATCAAAGAAAATAAGATTTTTATTCAAAGTCTCTGTTGATTATTGGTATGGCGTTCGCTTCGCATTCGGAAGGTTACAGGTTCGAGTCCTAGCTCTGCCAATACTTTTTTTTTATAATATTTGAATAAAGTAGTTAGTTTGTTAGGTTATTTTAAGGAAAATAATACAATTGTAATAATAATTATTATTAAAACTCCGTTTCGTAACGCAGGTCATATATTCTTGATTATATTATAACTTTGGGGTGACACAACCGATTTTTAAAAAAAGTCTTATTTTGACATAAATAATCTTTTTAAAAAATTAACCAGTGGCATGCTATAATGATCAGTAACACTTTATCTCCCTATTTTTTACGCCACTGGAATAAATATATCTTTTTTTTATTCCCTGTTCATTTTTGCTGAAAAAAGTTATCACTTTTTATGAATCTAAAATGAACGGTTTTGCAGGGATTGCCTCTACACAAATGTCTGCAAGTAAAGAATGCTTATTAATAAAGTACACACAGTTGAAAGTAGCAACCTTTACTTACAAACTTTTGTTCAGAGGCAAATTCCTGCAAAGCTCTTCACTTTAAACACATAAAAATGTATTAGTTTTTTAAGCAAAAATTAACAGAAAATTAACAAAAAAAATATATATTTATTCCAGTGGCAAAAAAAAATTTGCATGTTACTTTTTTAAACAGATTATTTATGTCAAAATGACTGTTTTAAAGAATATATCAGTCACTAAATTTAAAAAAAATATTTAAACGAGTTTTTGAATTATGGCAAATTTTTGATTTTAAATGTGAACCTTTGACATCGTGTTTCTAAACAACTAATCACTTTAAGAGTGTTTCTAAATTCGACCGACAACGCTCTACCACAGAAAACTCGCTAATTGATGAATTTTTATATAGGGACATATTTATACCCTTAGGTGTCTAGATACAGAATGTCAAAAATTTTAATTTAAAATCGAAAATTTGGCCATAATTCAAAAAGTCTTTTAAATATTTTTTTCAAATTTAAGAACCGATATGTTCTTTAAAAAAATCATATTTTGACATAAATCATCTTTTTAAAAAAATTAACCAATGACATGCTATTAGGGTTCGTGACACTTTTACCTACCTCCAATTTTTTTACGCCACTGGAATAAATATTTTTTTTTATTCCCTGTTTATTTTTGCTTAAAAAAGTAATGACTTTTTGTGTATCTAAAGAGTTTGCAGAAATTTGCCTCTAAACAAATGTTTACAAGTAAATATAGAATGCGTATTAATTAACACACAGTTGAAAGTAGAAACCTTTACTTGGAGACTTTTGTTTACAGGCAAATTCCTGCAAAACTGTTCACATTAGGTCCATAATAAATTATTAGTTTTTGAAGCAAACATTAACAAGGAATTTAAAGAAATTAAAAAAAAATTATTAATATTCCAATGTTGTGTTGTTTTACGTATATCTAACACCGCTGCATTAGCGAAAATATCCTTCAAATTAAATTTTTTCCTATTACATCCGTGTACTAATTAAAATCAATTTGTTAATTCTCTATATTTTTTTAAATATCAAACATTCAACATGAATTGCATCATACACATTTTCATAGTATAACAATTTTATTACTAAAAATCATAAGAAAAAAACAATTTAAAATACTATATGTTTATTTATTGTACATATTTTTAATATTATTTTATTTCAGTTCACGGTATTGACGAAGAAGAGATTCTAAGTCAACAAATAATTCCTATGGAAACTGAGGAATTACACAATGCCAATGACGACAACCTTCAAATTCAAAATGTTCCACTGGAAGATGTTGTCGACATGGAAATTGAACAATTGGAGATTGTCAACAACGACAATTTACCTAATGTTCCATTAGAAGTTGTTGCTGATTTGGAAATTGTCAATAACGACAATCCTCACAACCCAAATCAAAATAATTTGGCTGACAGATTGGCTGAATTTCAAGAAGAAGTCGATGTTCTTATGGCTGACCTGGATCGCCTGAGAAATTTAAGACAACTTCATCCAGGTTATTTGCGTGGTTTTGAAAGGAACGCAGAACCTCTACATCTTGGAGCTATGGATAGAGAATGCACGTTTTGTGGTGCTTTGCATTTTTTCCTAGAACGTACAACCCGATCAATTTATAATAAATGTTGTAAAGGTGGTAAAGTTCATGTTGATAATCTGCCGGCCCTACAGCCTTTTCCACCAATATTGCAACAGTTATTTACAGGTCGTCATCCATTATCTAGAGAATTTAAAAGAAATTCCATTCGCTATAACAATGCTTTTCAATTCGCTAGCATGATGGCAAATCTGAGAGAGTTTAGGCATCCAGGCCCATTCACATATTCTGTGCAAGGGAAAGTATATTATCATTATTCAAATGTCAATATAGCTAATCCACAGCCCAATCGTGGTCCAATTTATTATTTGGATGCTAATGCCGCAATAAATCAGCGCATAGCCAATCAACCACATTATAATCTCAATATCAATTTGATTCAAATCTTGGAAAATGTCATGCGTACATTTAATCCATATGCTAATGCATATATGATGCTACGCGAAGTGTTCGAACGAGAACAACAACGCAATAACGAAATTCCAAATGTAGTGTTAGAATTGTTAGCTGTTAGAGGAGACAGACGTTTCGATTTACCTACTGTAAACGAAGTAGCCGCTGTATATCCGTTTAACAATGAACTTCCTCCTACATCAAATCTCAGAATTTTCGTTCGTAATCAAATTGAAGGTCCAGGTAGGCGTGAATTATTTCACCAGCTCTCTTACTTGGATTCGAGAGTAGATCCTTTATCATTTCCATTATTATTTCCAAATGGTGAATTTGGGTGGTCTCTTCAACTTACCCACAGAAATGCCAATACAAAAGTGACATTGTGTCAGTATTATGCATTTCGATTAGCATACAGGCGTGAAAATGACGAAAATCCATTTGACCGATTTAAACACGCTGCTCAGTTGACCCAACAATTCATTGTTTCTGCATTTATTCGCATAGAAGCAAATAATATTGAATACATCAAACAAAATCAGGGTCGCCTTCGGGCTGAATATTATCAGGGACTCATGGACTATCTCCATCGAGTAGCTGTTGAAAACGAAGCGGAACAAGTCGGCCGAATGACGATTTTGCCTTCCACGTACGTGGGTAGTCCCAGATACATGCATCAATTGTTTCAGGACAGTCTCTGTCTAAATAGTAAATTTGGAACTCCAACATTATTCATTACAGTCACTTGCAATCCTAATTGGCGAGAGATTGTGGAGAACATTCCTCCAAATGATGATCCTAATAATCATCCTATGTTGGTAGCAAGGGTCTTCAATACCAAATTAAATCAGTTACTGAAAGAAATTTTAGATGACTGTATTTTCGGCGTACCAGTATGTCAGTTCTATACTATAGAATTTCAAAAGCGTGGTCTTCCACATGCCCATATAGTTTTGACTCTAAGAGCAGAAGATAAACTAATGGATACAAATCGAATAGACCAAGCTGTTTCTGCTGAACTTCCAGATCGTGATTTAGAACCAGAATTATTTAGCTTGGTTGTAAAACACATGATACACTCTCCATGTGGCCCTGAAAATCCTAATGCTTCTTGCATGGAGGACGGCCGCTGCAAACGGAAGTATCCCCACAACTTTTGTGATGAAACTACTATTGATCCTCATGGTAGAGTGACTTTCAAAAGACCAAACAATGGTAGGGAAGCATTCATTAGGAACACTCATGTTGTTGATAACAAATGGATTGTTCCCTATAATCGATGTTATATTAGATCAATATATACTATTACGTCTTATTTTTGAATTATCATATTATATTCCTAATTTTAATACGCAATTTCCCAGTAATTTAAACCCTTTGTTTTTCGTTTTCAAAGACACTTCAAAGAGAATAATATTTACAAATTAAGCACGAATTATTGTAATTTGATATTGTTGTAATTTGATATTGTTGAAATTTGATATTGTTGTAATTTAATAATTATATGAAAATCTACGATTTTCATAAATAATATAAATTCTAGAAGCTAGCTGATTCAGCACTTTAAAATAGTATAAATAGTATAAAGAAAATAAAATCAGAGAGATTCAATTATTATAGTTCCGACGGTCTTGATAAAAAGAGATTCTATTATTATTATTCAGGCGGTCTTGATAAAAAGAGATTCTTTTATTATAATTCCGGCAGTCTAGAGATTCAGTCGATCTTGATAATCATAAAATAATTAGTAGTAATTTATTCTGTAACAACCAAAGTTCAAAAATAAAGTTTTATGTGTTTAAATTAATAAAGTATATTCTTAAAAAGCAATCTCCAACCTTAAGATTCTAACAAATTGGCGCAGTCGGTAGGATCTCTAAAAAGGAGATCACGAATAAAATAATTAAAATAAAATAATTAAAAACAAGTGAGTGAAAATCCATTTGTCTTATCAGATCAGGACTTGTGCTTGTGCCCCGCTCAGATCAGGACCCTGCATTCGTCGCCGCCGTACAAGATCGTATAGTCGCCCCGCTCAGATCAGGACACTATATCGGTGGAACTAGCCACTTGTCAGCTCCAAGAAGCTCGAGCTAAGGCTCATTCCTATTTCAAAGCTCGTTGAAGCTCATAATTCAAAGCTCGTTGCAGCTCATAATTCAAGGCTCGTTGAAGCTCCAATCCAAACTCGTGGTAGCTCAAAATCCGAAGTTCATTGGAAAAGAAGATTTCCAAAATCAATCACAATCAAGATTTCCAGACCGCCAAAAGAAAAGAAAAACGTGTTTTCAAGAAACGAAGACAACCGATCCAAGACAACGTCAACATCAAATGTTTGTGACACTCTATATGTAAGTAATTTAAAAAAAATATTTTTTGTAATAATTAAGTTTGTTATTTCATTTATTATTAAGGAAAAAATAATTAATATACAATGGCTCAAAATACAAATCCAAATGAAGGTGAAATTGAAGCATTTAAGCTTTCAGAAATATTTTCATTAATTCCTGAATATGATGGAGACCAGATCGCTCTTAATACGTTCATCAATTCTTGTAGTTGTGCAATTCAAATGTGCACAGAAAACCAAATACCCTTAGTTACAATGAAAATTAAAAATCAATTAAGAGGCAAAGCAGCTCAATTAATAAATTCTAGAGATTTACATCATTGGGTAGAAATTCAACAATTATTAAATGTACATTTTGCTGATCCAAGAGACTTAACATCTTTAATCCAAGACTTGCAGAAAATAGTGCAAAGTTCTAATGAAAATGCATTAAATTTTGTTTCTCGATTACAAACTCATTTATCAAAATTACATGTAGCTATTAATAAACAAAATTTACCAAGAGAACAAAAGAATGCTCAAGTTTCTTTAGTTGAAGAAATGTGTCTTAATACCTTATTAACAGGATTAGATCCTAAAATAAGTCATATTATTAGGGCAAGTAATCCTCTTTCTATGCTAGAAGCAACAAATAGAATAAAAAGGGAATTACAATTATCTTATTTTGAACAACAAAAATCTCGCATACGTTCTAATAATACCAACAATATTCAAGTACAATCACGAAAACCAAATAATTTCACAAATAATGTAAAAACTTGTAATTATTGTAAAAAACCTGGACATACTGTTCAAGAATGTCGTAAAAGGCAATATAATAATAACTCTAACAATTTCCAAAATCCTAACTTAAGACAACAATTTGAACCCAGAATCCAGCAGCAACAAAACTCAAATTTTAGAAATCAACCACAAAATACTAATTTCAGAAATCAGCAACAGCAACAGAATTCAAATTTTAGAACACAAAATACAAGTAATACTAGACCAAATTTTAATAATAACAATAATTATTCGAATCCAAGTTCTTCTCGAACACATCTTGTAAATAATCATGATGACGAAAATGAAGAAGAAGAAAATTTTCGGTTAAATGCCTCGGAAACAACCCAAATGCGGAACCATCACATGTAACTTTATATACGCTTTCAAATACTTACTATTATATTAAAGACATTACAAAAACTTATAATTATTTAATCGACACAGGAGCATGTGTAACCATTTTTTAAACCAAAAGTAATTGAAAATAAAAATTATAAACGTAATAAAGAATATCTTTCTATTAAAGAAATTACAAATGAAAAGGTTATTATAACAGAATCAGTTTTTATTTATTTTTGCGATATACCACTTAAAGTTTATATTTGTGATCTAGATATTGATTTTGATGGTTTAATAGGTGCAGACTTTTTAGAATTTTACGAATGTATAATAGACATAAAAAATAAACAGCTGATAACTAATTTTAAAACAGTACCATTGTTCAGTACAATAACTCGTAATAGACCTCAAACATTCCAAGAGGAATATCAAATTTTCCTTAATAAGCAAAATATAGAAGGACGTACAGAAAAGATTTGTAAGTTTAAAACAAATAAATATTTCAATACAAAGTGTGTCTTGTTAGCCAAGAAAATTCAAAATAATCTATTAATTCCAAATTCTATTGTTAAAATTAATCAGAATGGTGAATTTTTAACAAGTGTTTTAAATGCAAATGAAACAGAAAAAGAAATTAAAATTTTTGAAAATGAATTTGAATTTGAAAAATTAGAAACTACAGAGTCAAGTCAAATTTTAAATTTTAAAAAAATCAAAATGAAGATAGGAGAGAATTAATTTTATCTCAACTACGTCTAGAACACCTTAATGAGGAAGAAGCTGAATTAATAATAAATCTTTGTTTAGAATTTCCAAATTTATTTTATTTCGAAGGAGATAATTTAACTTTTACAAATAAAATAAAACACACAATTGATACCAATAATGCTAAACCAATTTATACAAAAAGTTATCGTTATCCTCAAGTGCATAAACAGGAAGTTAGGGAACAAGTTTCAAAAATGTTAAATCAAAATATTATTCAACCCTCAATATCTCCATGGTCTTCTCCAGTATGGGTAGTCCCTAAAAAATTAGATGCGTCAGGAAAACAAAAATGGAGAGTAGTAATTGATTATAGAAAATTAAATGAAGTTACCGTAGATGATAAATATCCTTTACCAAATATCAATGATTTACTTGATCAATTAAGCAGATGTCAATATTTTACAACATTAGATTTAGCCTCAGGGTTTCATCAAATAGAAATAGATACTTCAGATATTTCTAAAACTGCGTTTTCAGTTGAAAATGGTCATTTCGAATTTAAACGAATGCCATTTGGTCTTAAAAATGCTCCATCAACTTTTCAAAGAGTTATGGATCATATTTTAGTTGGAATTCAAAATGAAAAATGTTTAGTTTATATGGACGATATAATAATTTATTCACCTACAATTCATGAACATATTGCAAGATTAAAAGAAGTTTTTAAAAGATTACAAAATGCAAATTTTAAAATACAACCGGATAAGTGTGAATTTCTCAGAAAGGAAGTAGCTTATTTAGGTCATTTAGTAACTAAAGAAGGTGTAAAACCAGATCCAAAGAAAATTATTGCATTAAAGAATTTCCCTATTCCGAAAAATTCAAAAGATATAAAATCTTTCTTAGGACTAGCAGGTTATTATCGTCGGTTCATACCAGATTTTGCAAAAACTTCAAAACCATTAACTAGACTTTTACAAAAAGATGTTTCATTTATATTTAATAATGAATGTCAAGAAGCATTCAATCTTCTTAAAAATTATTTAACTTCAGATCCAATATTAAGGTATCCTAATTTCGAAGAACCTTTTATTTTAACTACAGATGCAAGTGCTTTTGCAATTGGTTCAGTTTTATCTCAAGGTCCTATTGGTAAAGATCTTCCCATTGCTTATGCTTCAAGATCTCTTTGTGAAGCAGAAACTAAGTATAGTGTTATTGAAAGAGAATTATTATCTATTGTTTGGTCAGTTAAAAACTTTCGTCCTTATCTTTATGGTAGAAAATTTAAACTAGTAACCGATCATCGACCATTGACATGGTTATTTTCAATCAAAGATCCCGGTAGCAGATTAGCTAGATGGAGGTTAAAATTAGAGGAATACGATTATGAAATAATCTATAAACCTGGTAAAATTAATAAGAATGCAGATGCTCTTTCCAGAATTAAAATTAATCATTTGAAAAATGCTGTTATTTTTCACAATAAACTTAATCAACCCGGTACATCAAAGCAAGATGATACAGTAGAAATTGAAAGTGAAAATGAAAATGAAACCACAGCTGACACAAGTTCTAGTGACATTGAAACAATTACTAATGAATTTTATCGTTTTATAGAATTATACAAAACTAAATCATTAATTGACTACACGAAAATTAGATTTACAAATAAACAATTATTAGATAAAGATCATAAAAATATTATTACCTTTTTTCAACAAGATAGACTTCAAGATTTACATAATAAAATAATAGAAGATATTTTTGAAGAAGAAGCAGATTTTCGTCACGATAAAATAAATATTCTTTCAAGCAAAACAGTAAATAAACGAAGTTATTTTATTATTCCACTACCATTTCATTTTAAAGAAGCTGTTGAAAGACTTTTCGTTACTTTGTACAAATGTGCAAATGATATAAATGAATCAAAAACATATTATGTTGAAAATAATATTGAACTCCCAATATTGGAAATGTTTTCTTTTATTTTTGCAGAAAAAGATTTAAAATTAGTAATTTGTCAAAATATTATTATAACTCCTGATAATGATGAAATTCAAGTAATAATAGATAATTACCATTCAGGAAAAGCAAATCTACATAGAGGAATCAATGAAACAATTCGTAGAATTAAAGAAAAATATGACTGGAATGGATTAACTAAAGATGTCGAAATGTTTATAAAAAAATGTGAAACTTGTCATAAAACTAAAATTTATAGGCAAAATTTAAAAAATCGTCTGGTAATTACTGAAACTCCGAAAACTCCGTTTGAAAGAATCAATATTGATATTTTAGAAGTTCCAACCAAAAACTACGTTTTAACAATTAGAGACGAACTTACAAAATTTACACAAGCTTATGCTTTACAAAATAAATCAGCTATTTCAGTTGCTAGTACTATACTCATATTTTTCCAACATTACGGTACACCCTTACGAATACATTGCGATGGAGGAAAAGAATTTAATAATAAAATATTTAATGATTTATGTTTATTATATGATATTAAATTAACATTTTCTAGCGTTGCTCATCCACAATCAAATGGATCTCTTGAAAGGTTTCACGCAACATTATTAGAAATGATTAGAATAAACAAAATAGAAAATCCGAATGATCACCCATTAACTATTTTACCTTTCGCTTGTATATGTTATAATAATTCTGTAAATCAAACACATGGATTCACTCCATATGAGTTAATATTTGGTCATACTTCAGGACGACCACCCGAAACTCTTTATAATGAAAAAGAATTAATTTCTTAGTATATTTTAGATTTAAATAATAAAATTAAACATTTTTATAATATGGCAAGGCAAAGAACTAATCTTAAGAAACAAAAAGCCAAGGAATACTTTGATAAAAATATAAATAAATCTAATGATAATTTTAAGGTAGGAGACAAAGTATATGTCAAAGAATCTCAAATAAAAAATAAACTAGCAAATAAATTTAATGGTCCTTTTGATATTTTAAAAATATTTGATAACAATTCAGCATTAATTTACAATCCTATTTCTGATAATACTTCACGAATAAATTTTGATCGTTTAAAACTATTTGAAGAAAAAGAAGTGAAATAATTTGATTTTCTGATAAAATATTATTAATTACAGGTTTGCACTGCTAAGTGCAGTTGCTAGAACACAATTTTCACTTAAACCCATTCAGAATACAGTTGGTATTTATTATCAAGAAAGTGATTATCTTCGTGTATCAAATGACAAATGGACACTATTAGTTTATCATGATATTGAAGCATTACAGGTAGCGTTTGAAAATAATAATAATATTTTGAATAGTCTGCATAATTATTTAAATCCAGTAAATGATAGAATGTTAAGTTTTCCTTCAGAAGTAAAATCTCATATTGATTTATTAACTCAGGTATCTCAAAGTATTAACTCAAAATTTCAAGAATTAGCTTTTGATATTAATAATCGATATAAAAGAGGACTTATAAACGGAGCAGGTTCAGTTTGGAAATATTTAACAGGTAATCTTGATGCCTCCGATGGAGAATATTATAATAATTGTATTAATAAAATAAATAGAGATGAACACGAATTAGAAGAACTATTTAAAAAACAAATATCAGTAACTACTTCAGTAATAAAAAACTTCAATGAAACTCTAAGAAAATTACAAGTCGATGAGAAAACTTTTAATGAAGATATCGTAAATATAGAGCAATCAATGTATGATATTTCAGATAATTTAAAATGGTTTAATTCAAAATTAGAAGTTATTGAAATTACACAGAAGTTAACAGAATCATATTCATACATTGAAAATATTTTAAATGATATGTTAAATTCAATAACATTTGCTAGATTAAATATCATTCATACATCAATTATAACACCAAAAGACTTAATTGAAAATTTAAAATCAATATCTCAATCCTTACAAAAAAAAATAATTTACCTTTACCTATTTCAACAAATTCAATTGCTTCTTATCTTAATATAATCGAATTAAAAGCTTTTCAAACAGATTCAAAAATAATATTTATTCTAGAAATACCATTAGTAGAACCGGAACTATATACAATATTTCGATTATTCCCAATTCCTATTTATGATAATCGAACTGGTCTACATCACATTCTATCAACAAATCAAAAATATATAGCTAAAAGTGAAGAAAATGATGTTTTTATTCCTATAAATGATTTAAGTAAATGTAAAGAATTATATTTTAAAACTATGCTTTGTAGAAATATTTATCATTACCCTATTGATAATAATGCTATATGTGAAGTTCAATTATTGAGAGGTTTAGTTAAACTTCCAGAAAGTTGTCAAATATCTTTTGTTTTTGCTAAAGAATATAAAGTTCATTTATTAGAAACAAATAAATGGTTAATTGCAGTAAGTGAACAACTTCCAGTTAATATTAAATGTGTTACAAAAGAAGCTTATTCTGAAATAATTAAAACTAATTCAATTTTAACTCTACAACCAGATTGTTATGCTTTTGTAGGCACAACAAAAATTCAAGCAAGTAAAACTAAAAATTCTGATTTTATTTATAAACCTCATTCAGTAATTATTCCATATGAGTGTTGTAAAAATATTCCAGATAAAATTAAATTACCTAAATTAAAACCTTTAAAATTAAATAATATTAATTTTGATGAATTAGATATAGCTAAACATAATTTAGATCAATATTCCAAAGACATTGATGACATTATTCATGAACCATTTATTAAAAAATACACACCTTGGTTTACCTATATAAGTATTACATTAATTATTATTGTTATTATTGTTTACACATTTTGCAAATGTCGAAAGAAAAGAAAAATTCGTATTGGAATCACAACTTCATCAGATAATCCTCCTCAACCTCCAAATACAAGACTTTTTCAAATTAAAGAAAATTTTACAAAAATTTTACCTAAAAGACGACCTTCAATCAGAATTAATGAACCGATTGAAGAAGGTTTTGAAATGAACGAAAATAAATCATTTGCATAATGTTTTAGAAATAAGTTTGTTTTATATTTTATATTTTATCTAAGATTTTGTTCACAATTTCCTTTATTAAAGAAAGTAGAAATTTCAAGTAAAAGTCAAAGCATTGTGTAGCTTTAACTTTTTTTAATAAGAGGGAGTTGTTATATTAGATCAATAAGTACTATTACGTCTTATTTTTGAATTATCATATTATATTCCTAATTTTAATACGCAATTTCCCAGTAATTCAAACCCTTTGTTTTTCATTTTCAAAGACAATTCAACGCCAATAATATTTACAAATTAAGCACGAATTATTGTTTATAAGTAATTTGATAATTATGTGAAAATCTACTATTTTCATAAATAATACAAATTCTAGAAGCTATCTGATTCAGCACTTTAAAATAGTATAAATAGTATAAGAAAAATCAAATCAGAGAGATTATTTTATTATAACTCCGGCAGTCTAGAGATTATTTAATTATTATAATTCGGGCGGTCTTGATAATCTTAAGAATAATAATAATTATTATTATTCACTTGAAAACATTGTCGATCGTAGAAGTTCATTCTGTAATTTCAAAATTGAAAAATAAAGTTATGTGTTAATTGAATAAAGACCTTTTTTTTAAAAAAGTAAACTTCAACATAAGTTTATAACATGTATATATGGAGACTATTAGTCTCATGAAAAAAAAAATTTTTTTAATTTCACCGGAAATACTTGTTTTTGGTCATTTTATACATAAATAAGTAGTTTTAAAAAAATGTCTGTCTGTCTGTCTGTCTGTATGCACGATAACGCAAAAACCGCTTAACAGATTTTAACCAAATTTGGTACAAAAATACTATTGGACATGGCAAGGAGCTGATTAGATTTTGGGAAACATTGAGCGTAGGAAAAGGGTTTAAAAGAGGGTTCAAAAATTAAAAAAATTCATAGTTCTTAAACTTATCCGAAATACTGCATAATTTAATTGAATATAACCTAAAATATTGAACATAAAATATTAAACCACATTGGCGTCCGAAAATAGTGTAAAATGGGGTAAAAAAGATTAAAAAAAAACGTATTCCTTAAAAATAGCAGAAATATTAACTAGTTATTTATAGTTTTGATAGAATATAACCTATAAAATGTGTCATGAATAACTTACTTTCATAGGCGTTCGTAAATAGTGGAAAAGGGGTCAAAACATAAAAAAAAATATATTTCCTAAACTTATTCGAAATATGGAATAATTTTTCATAGCTGTGATACAATATAAGCCAAAAAACTACTTATTTATGTATAAAATGACCAAAAACAAGTATTTCCGGTGAAATTAAAAAAAAAAAATTTTTCATGAAACTAATAGTCTCCATATATACATATATTACATATATGATATGGAGAGCTAATAAGTAGTTTTAAAAAAATGTCGTTCTGTCTGTCAGTCAGTCTGTCTGTCTGTCTATATGTATGCACGAAAACGCAAAAACCACTTAACAGATTTTAACCAAATTTGGTACAAAAATACTATTGGACATGGCAAGGAGCTGATTAGATTTTGGGAAACATTGAGCGTAGGCAAGGGGTTTAAAAGAGGGTTCAAAAATTAAAAAAATTCATAGTTCTTAAACTTATCCGAGATATTGCATAATTTTTTACGCATTTAATTGAATATAACCTAAAATATTTAACATAAAATATTAGACCACATTGGCGTTCGAAAATAGTGTAAAATGGGGTAAAAAATATTAAAAAAAACGTGCTTCTTAAACATAGCAGAAATATTAACTAATTATTTATAGCTTTAATAGAATATAACCTATAAAATGTGTCATAAATAACTTACTTTCATATGCGTTCGTAAATAGTGGAAAAGGGGTCAAAATATAAAAAATATATATTTCCTAAACTTATTCAAAATATGGAATAATTTTTTATAGTTGTGATAGAATATAACCTAAAAAATGTTACATAAAAGAATTGGTTCACACAATAGTCGAAAAAAAGGGTCAAAAACGAAAAAAAAAATGTTTTCCAAATATACCAGAAAAATTGGCTAATTATATATAGCTTTGATATAAGACCTAAAAAATGCAGCATAAAATTTTTATTTACATAAGCGTTCGTAAACAGTAGAAAAAGCGGTAAAATAAAAAAAAAATTAAATGTAATTTTTTTTATAATTAACTAGTTGAATTTGGTGTTAAAAATACACGACAAAAATTAATGTACCATAGGCGTCCGTGAATATTCGAAAGGTCAGAAAAAATTTGTACCCGTGATAACTCAAAAACCACTTTTTAACGGATTTTAACCACATCTGGTACGAAAATACTACAGGATATTTATAGGTGGTGATTAATATTGAGCGTAGGCAAGAGGTTTAAAAGAGGGGTCAAAAATTTAAAAAATCATAGTTCTTAAACTTATCCGAAATATTGAATAATTTTTTGTGCGTTTAATTAAATATAACCTAAAATATTTAACCTAAACAATTAGACCACATTGACATGCGAAAAAAGTGTAAAATGGTGTAAAAAGGTTAGAAAAAACGTATTTCTTAAACATAGCAGAAATATTGACTAGTTATTTATAGCTTTGATAGAATATAACCTAAAAAGATGTGTTATAAATTACTTGTTTTCATGGGCGTTCGTAAATAGTGTAAAAGGGGTCAAAATAAAAACATATAAGTATACTTTCTAAACTTATTCGAAATACGGAATAATTTTTCGTAGTTGTGATAGAATATAACCTAAAAAATGTTACATAAATGAACTGGTTCACACAGGCGTTCGAAAAAGCGTCTAAAACGAAAAAAAAAAATATGTTTCCAAATATAACAGAAAAATTGGCTACTTATACTTATATAGCTTTGATATAAAATAACCTACAACATGCAGCATAACAATTTTGTTTACATAGGCGTTCGTAAATAGTAGAAAAGGTGGCAAAATAAATTTTATAGTAAAACTAAAAAAAAAAAACAATTATTTTGCGTACAAGAACTTGGCCTAGAAGATCTGAAATATAAAATATGTACGTATAAATAGTGCCTCCAAAGAGAAGAAAAAGGCACAAAACTCGAAACTTAAAAAAAATAGCTGATGTCTAAACCAAAACAAAAATTTATTAAATTTAGATAAATGACAAAAAGGTCATAAAATTATTACTTTTACACTTAAATATGAAGACCTATTCGTGCCTCGAGGGCAACAGTTTATTTTAATTAAATTTTCAGTTCTAAAATACCCTGACCTCGTTTTATGCACTGTCTAAACACTAACATCCAGCTTTGGGATGGTTTGTATTCTCAGAGATAATAACATTTTGTTCGATATTCTACGCCTACACAAACAGGATGCGAAGGGCCAGTATCGAAAGGAAAAACAACGCATCGAAGGGGCAGCGCACCTACAACAGCCGGTAAATGGTGGTAATTGGTTGTGTCAATTCTGTGACAAAAATTGTGGCTCTAGGATCGGTCTGTTTAACTATCTTAGGGTTCACAACAGAAATCCCTGAGTTAGAATAATTCATACTGGTTAGCGAGTGAAAACTGAAGATGACAAAAACATGAATGAAAAAATTCGCTTTAGGAAGTTTTGTGCCAAGAAGTCTTTCGCTGGACCTGTTAATTGTTAACGCACTCACAAAAAGAACTCTCTTTCACTCGAGCACACTACCTATTACTGATTACTTACTTACACTGTATCCATTTCCTTTTCATAGTTGATATTAATTTCATTAACCTCTCCCTGGTGCTTTGTCGGTAACTCGTCACCTTCAGTTTCCATCAAAATATCAGAATCAACAACGTTATCTTCGATTTTAATTTTCTTTTCCTCAACATAAGAGAATTTATCACTGTGTGTTTGTACTGATGAATTTAAAAATACTTCTTTTACAGCTAAATTATCAATAACTGGCTCTTGTTTGATCCAAACTACATTTCTTATATCAGCAATAAATTGACTTCTAACTTCTTTGCTATCCATTTCGAATTCTTGTTGAACTATTAGAATTTTATCAGTTTCTAAGTAAGTAGGTAAGTATATTTTTCTTCTAATTAATTTTGCGGATTTTATAAGGTTAGGTAAATTGTATCGTCTTCTTCTTTTCTTTTGGCCAATTCCTTCAATAAGCATTCAGCAAGCGATTAAATAAATATAAATTGTTTATACATATCAATCACTTTATTCGGGTTCGAATGCGCAATATAAATGTTAGTACACGTTGTATGGTATTTGAATGAAAATTAAAAATCCAAGTACTTTAAACGAAAAGAAAATTAATAGGCACAAAAAAGTTAAAGTTAGGTTATATATTATTTATGTTTGGTATAGGTAAAGCTGAAAAGCGTTTGAGTTTTTCACAATTTTGAAGAGTAATTAATAGAGCGATCCGAGAATTTTATGCAAGACGCAACCAGTTCGGCGCAGTTCTCAAACAGTCCGAGAACTGTTATTACCAGCTAGCTCAGAACTTGAGATTGATCAGAGGGGGACGAGATTTCGGTCGATTTGGTAGGTACTGTAAATAAAACCCAGAGGCTCAAGGCAGAAATGGATTTAATAAATTTACTACCCAAACTCACACAAAACAACTGTTGATACTTTTTCTTTAAATTACTACGTAAACTTACAGCAAACAACTGTTGATACTTTTTCTTTAAAGTACTACGTAAACTTACAGCAAACAAATGTTGATACTTTTTCTTTAAAGTACTACGTAAACTTACAGCAAACAAATGTTGATACTTTTTCTTTAAAGTACTACGTAAACTTACAGCAAACAAATGTTGATACTTTTTCTTTAAATTACTACGTAAACTTAGAATAACAATCTTTCCTCGTTCTTACTTACATTCTTGAAATTAAATTAAAAGAAAATATCACATGATAAAAATAAAGTTCACTTATCTTGTACTACTCACGTCCTTCGCTACTAGCAGCAGAAAATATTACGTTATTACGCGCGAGCGGTAAAAAGGAGATTCGCACACACAAAATCAGCAAAAGTACTTGGTCTTATTGGCAACACCCAACCAAAACACTACAGCCAAAACATAAGTACCAGGTAAAAGCTCCAAACAGATAAATGCCGGAAAACCCTATGGCAGAAAGCGTGTATAAGCGTTAAGGATGATATAAATCAACAGGCAATGCAAACGCAGTAAGCCTACTAATACTGAAGACATCACTAATAGTAAGTAGTACATACCTTTACAGGGCTCCGCTACCTCAAAATTTAAATTAAATATCGGGAAACTACTATTCCAGTCCCAAATTCTTTTCCAACGTGCTATCGTTGATATTAATGTTTCTTGTATCGCCCTGAAGGCCTAGGACTCCTGTCCAACAAAAATTTACCGTGCACCAAACTTCTATTCGCACCAAATATTCGGACAGATCCAATTGCTTTCTAAATATGAAAATCCCTTTCGGATGGTTCAAGATACCAGAAAAATATTTAGAAAAATCAAAACATTAATTGTATTTTAATCGAAAGCACACCAAAACGAAAAGTCAGGTAATCACCCTTCAAAATTCAATTGACACCCGTCAAACGAATGTCTTTTCTTTAACTTCCTAGAAAAGTACCACTAGCGTCTCCAAGAACAGGTAAGTATATGACGTCATCAGGGGCTCCACAAAAGAACAACCATCCAGTCCCACAACTGGTTAAATACGAATGATTATATAAAATAATTAACATCAAATAAATGAATGGGGATCGATAAGGTAAGTAAAATAGAATATATCTGTAATGAAAGAATATAAATATCAAACAAGCATAACCCTTTTATATCTCACATCAGGCACGCACATGGAGTCATCAATAATACGCAGTCGCACGAGTTGTCAACGCAGACAGCAGGAACGATTCAATACTCGAAGCTACACGAGCCTAAAATAAATGGCGTTCGGTTTGTTTATATTTCACAAGTTAATATTACGTGAAGGTAAACTACCTGTTACGAAGTAATAAGAATTACACAACAGAGAAAATAGAAGAGGCAACATCGTAATCTAGAATATCTATTTTGGGTAAGTATCGTATGATATTAAGTACAAAATTGTTCGGTTAGAATACACTAGTAAACAAACTGAATAGTGGTCTAGGATAACAACAATCAAATGCTAATAAACTTTAATCCATTTCTTACCTTTATTTTTAATTTTAGAGATAATGAAACAAAGTATTTACAAGGATAAAACATATAACAAAAGACAAGTTAACGAAGAAATAGCGTAACAAAATACACAGAGTATCCAAGATAATACCTATGTCAACTGTTTATAAACACAGACTGGGAAATTCATTATAGGTTTCTCTTTGAAAGAGAGCAGGTGAGAGTACATTTCATCTGAAATTGGTTTTTACTATAAAATTTATAATTATTTGGTGTTTATTTTCAGATATATTTAAGTATGGACATTTCAGTGTTAGAGTGAAGATAGATTTAATAATAGTTAGGTAAATATTGTTAGTTATCCAACTATTCAATAACCAAATGATTATATGAACATTCTGTAAGTACTGACTTTTATTTTAAATAAACGTAGAGATAATCTTGTGTAGTCGAAAAGTCTTGTGTCAACATTCAGATCGTAACACTTGTTGAATATAAACCTAAATAGTTAACAGTGGCAACATTGTATGCTCACTATAATAGACCCATATCACATCACCTGTGTTGTTGTTGTTGTCGAGTAGTTGAAAAAAAAGAGTTGTAAAATATATTACGAGATATATTGTGTTTCATTTTTCTGCACAAATTAACTATAATTGCCCCAATATTTCTACAGGTTATGGCCCAGAGGTTGAAATAGACCTTACGCATTGTTTTATATGAAAACGGGTGGTAATTATAGTAATTTGAAGTGAAAATACCGGTGTATTAGGTGCAGAAAAAGTTGAGGTTAGGAGACACATGCGTTGAATATCTACGTAAAAAGTACAGTAAAAGTTGGCAAAATAGTTAAAAATGACTTCGCTACTACCATTTCCACAATTGTCAAGTAATAACTATTCAAATTGGAGATTCCGAGTGGAAATATTATTGGAAAAAGAAGGTATCAAGAATGTTATTAATGTTAAACCCGAAGAATATGGAAATATGTCAAATGAAGCTAAAGCGGCATATGAAAGAGATGACACCAAAGCAAAGTGTATAATAGTACAGTGTATTTCCGACAAATTTCTAGAATATACAGGGTGGTCCAACGAAAAGTTTGCACCTAGCTTTTCTCTTTTTTTTGTAGTCGAATGCGAAAATGCTCGGACACGTCGATTTTGCTTTTGAGGGGGACACATTTTAAACATATTTTTCGATCTGCGCCTTTAACCCCCTAGCGGGGGTGAGTAACAACCCTAAAATTTTAAATGGAAAGAGGGGTCTAATGACATATCATTTGAAAGGACACAAAATTGTCTTTCTAATGATACCCTATTTGTCGAATTTTACTAAAACAGTTAATACGACTTTAAAGACATTAAGCCGATAATTTTGGTATTAATGAGAAATACAAATAAGTTTTAATTATTACGACTGAAAACAACTACAATCATTTCTAAATTATTTACTTTGAAGAAAAACGGGATTTCAAAAACACTATCTTATTTATCAGAACTAAATTCCTCACTAATCGTTTGCGTTTTTTTGTTGAAATAAAAACTGCAGATACGTGTAGGAAAAGAATTTACACCGTTTATTTTAGTCTTTTCATTGATTCAGTTTGGTTGCTTCTCAAGTTATTTTACTTTTACCGTACAAAATGATTTATTCCATTCTAGAACGAGTTGAAATTGTTAAACTTTATTTTCAAAATAATAGTAGTGCTAGACTTACGGCTCGCTTATTTAATGAGAGACATCCCGATAAAAATGTGAATGATGTGTACGTTGGCAAGTTAGTTAAAAAGTTTGTAGATACCGGATCTGTCTGTAATGTAAAACACCAGCCGCAGAAACCGATCAGAAATGAAGCTGTGGAAGTCGCTGTTTTAGGGCATGTTGAAATGGATCATAGTCAAAGTACCCGTCAACTAGCTGAAGCCTCAGGTGTCTCCCGTTCGTCCATAATACGAATTTTAAAAGCGTACAAATTTCATCCGTACAAAATCAAATTAGTACAGGAACTAAATGAGGATGATCCTGATAGAAGGCTGCAATTTTGTGAAGCAATGAGCCAGCGTTTAATTGAAGATCCGCAATTATTATTTAACATTTGTTTTTCCGACGAATGCACATTTTATTTGAATGGAGCTGTAAATAGGCACAATTGCCGTTACTGGGATGACAGTAACCCACATTTATTCCGTGAGGTTCATACCCAGTATCCTCAAAAAATAAACGTCTGGTGTGGCATATTAGGAAATCATATTATAGGACCACTTTTTATTCCTGGAAATTTAACTGGTGAAGTGTACCTAAACATGCTTGAAGACACAATTGATCCTTTAATAACACAAATAATAGAAGATGACCAAAATCATACTGCTGATCGGCTTTATTTCCAGCAAGATGGAGCACCTCCGCACTATGTGGCTCCTGTAAGACAGTTCTTAGATGACCGGTTCCCTGGACGGTGGATTGGAAGGAGGGGCCCAATTGAATGGCCTGCCAGGTCACCGGATTTATCGCCTTTAGACTTTTTTCTTTGGGGGCACTTAAAAAATAAATGTTTTGCCACGAAGCCCGAGTCCATAGAAGATCTTCGCCAACGCATTACAGAAGAGTGCAGAAACATAACACCTGATATGCTACAAAATGTTAGAAATAGATTTGAACAAAATCTGTATTATTGTATGGAATCAAATGGGTCACATTTTCAACATTTGTTAATGTAACGTTTTAATAAATCAATTTAACAGCTTGTTTACTTTTTTTACAAAGCAATGTTAAAACTAACAAACATTGGAATGTACTAACGATTGCAGGTGTTTTCACTCGCAATAATTAAAACTTATTTGTATTTCTCATTAATACCAAAATTATCGGCTTAATGTCTTTAAAGTCGTTTTCGTATTAACTGTTTTAGTAAAATTCGACAAATAGGGTATCATTAGAAAGACAATTTTGTGTCCTTTCAAATGATATGTCATTAGACCCCTCTTTCCATTTAAAATTTTAGGGTTGTTACTCACCCCCGCTAGGGGGTTAAAGGCGCAGATCGAAAAATATGTTTAAAATGTGTCCCCCTCAAAAGCAAAATCGACGTGTCCGAGCATTTTCGCATTCGACTACAAAAAAAAGAGAAAAGCTAGGTGCAAACTTTTCGTTGGACCACCCTGTATAAAAGATGCAAAGACATCTGAAGCAATGCTGAGATCCTTAAGAAATGTTTTTGAACGTAAAAGTACGTTTTCCAAGTTATTTATTATGAAGAAATTGTTGAAATTAAAGTGCACAACGGATGACCTACAAGATCATTTTATTAAAGTAGAGACACTATTGAGAGACTTAGAAGCTGCAGGTGCTACACTTGATGAAAGTGATAAAGCGTGTTATTTGTTATTAACGATGCCTGATAAATATGAAACTGTAATAACTGCGCTAGAGACAGTTTCTACTGATATTACTCTTGAATTTGTGAAAAGTAGACTTCTTGATGCTGAATTAAAGTTTAAAGACTCTCAACCGGATTCCTTTGTAACAAAAAATTGTGCTTTTAGTGCGGGAAATAAAAAGTATAATCACTACAAGCCTAATAACAAGTGTTATAATTGTGGCGAAACGGGACATTTTATTAAAGACTGTCAGAAAAATTCAAAAGTCGAAATGAGAGGCAGAGGTACATGGAAAAGTAGTCAGTCAAGAGGTAGAGGCAGAAACTACAGGACCGGATTCAGAAGACAAGCATATATGAGTGAAACGGTAGAAGAAAATACAGGAAATAGAGAAGATGAGGCTATAAGTTTTGTAACAGAAGTTGTGAACGCAGGTATGGCAAATAATAAAAATGGTGAGTCAGATTATTTTTTTATTTTGGATAGTGGTGCAACAGATCACTTAGTTACAGAAACGATGTCTAAATATATGAAAAATAAAGTTAAGCTTGAAAATGAAATAAGAATAAGAGTAGCTAATGGAAATACTTTAATTTCAAAGGAAAAAGGTACATTAAATTTGTTATATAAAAATACAAAAGTAAACATTGATGCATTAATTGTACCAAAATTAACTCACAACTTGCTCTCTGTAAAAAAGATAAATGAAAAAGGAAATAAGATAATTTTTGAATCAGATAAAGCAGTAATTAAAGGAAAAGTAGAAGTAGAATGCATGTCTAGAAATAATTTGTATGTTGTAAATTTCAAATTAGATACTACGGAGTCAAATTTTAAAGCTGGTAATTTGACAATCACAGGAGACATGTGGCATAAACGTCTAGGACACTTATCCGAAAATTATATGCGTAAATTGAATCTTCCGTTACCGAATAAAATATGTGGTCCATGTCGAGAAGGAAAAGCAACTAGGGTTCCTTTTGAGAATAAAACTTTGCCGAGATCAAAATATATAGGTGAACTGCTACACACAGACATAGGTGGACCAATACGTACTCCAACCAAAAATGATGAAAAATATTACCAAGTAGTGATAGATGATTTTTCACATTTTATGACAGTATACTTGTTAAAGAAGAAAAGTGAAGCTCAATTTAATTTAATGAATCACATTAGAGAACTAAAATCACAAGGTTATAAATGTTCTAGGCTTAGATGTGACAATGGAGGTGAATTTATATCATCAGAGTTGAAGAATTTTTGTCAACAAAAAGGTATAAAAATGGAATATACGCTACCTTATACAAGTCAGCAAAACGGAGTTAGCGAAAGGGCTAATAGAACTCTATAGGATAAAGTACGTACTATGTTTGCCGAAACAAATTTACCAAGGTATTTATGGGGTGAAGCAATAAGAAGTGCTGCCTACCAATTAAACAGATCTCCAACAAGCACATTGAATGGCGAGACTCCTGCAAAGGTTTTATATGGTAAAACTGATTTAAGTAAATTAAGAATATTCGGAAGTAAAGGTTGGACATTAAAATTACCTAACTCAGGAGATAAATTGGAAACAAGAGCGAAAGAAATAAGAATGGTTGGATATAGTTTAAATGGATATAGAGTTTGGGATCCAGAAACCGACGAAGTAATAGTTTCACGTGATGTAAAATTTGATGAGACTGACATATTATATGGATTCGAAGAAGAAAAACAAAGCGATGAGAGAGGTAAAACAAATCAGAATGAATCTACAAATGTTGACGTAGAGGAAGAGCAAAATCAGACAGAAGAAGAGATAAATGATGACAGTTCAGATTCAGACGAAGAATATAACCTAACAAAATATGTAAATAAGCAAAGACCAAATAAGAGAAAAGTTAATACCCCAAAGAAATTCAGTGATTATGAACTATACTATGCATATTGTTTTGTATCTGAAGAAGAAGAGGAACCAAAAGACTATAGTACTGCCATGAAAAATGGAATTGAGTGGAAAAATGCAATAGATAAAGAGTTGAAAGCTCATGAACAACATGGTACTTGGGAACCAGCAAAACTGCCAGAAAACAAAAAGGCGATAGATACTCGTTGGGTATTCAATACTAAACAAAATGGTTTAAAGAAAGCAAGACTTGTGGCGAAGGGATATCAAGAAGAATTACATTACAATGTATATGCTCCAGTAGCTCGATATCAAACAATACGAATGTTTATTGCACATGCTATAGAAAATGATTATAAGATAACACAACTTGATATACCTACAGCGTTTTTACATGGTAATTTGAACATAGATGTATACATAAAAATTCCAGAAGGTGTAAAGATAGAAAATGAAAAGAAATACAACTGCTTAAAATTGAAAAAAGCATTATATGGTTTGCGTGAAGCACCGAGAATGTGGAATGAAAGATTTCAAAGTTTCGCAGATAAAAATAATTTAACAAGATCAGGACATGATTTTTGTTTATATATTGGTGATAAAGTTTGGCTATTAATATGGGTCGATGACATAATAATTATGGGAACTAATAGCTGCAGAATTATAAAAGTATTAGAAACAGAATTCTCTGCGAAAAACTTAGGTGAAATGAAAAATTTCCTAGGAATGGAAATAAGAAGTCTTAATAATAAGAAATGTATTACCCAAACAACATTAATTGACAAAATGCTTAAAAAATTCAAAATGCAAGATTGCAAAATTGTGCGTACGCCTATGGAATCCAATTTCCAAGTCAATCAAGACTTAGAAACGAAAACAAATATACCTTATAGAGAACTAATAGGTTCACTTTTATATGTATCTACTATCAGTCGACCTGATATAAGCTATCCAGTAATATTCTTAAGCAGATTTTTAGAAAAACCTACTGAGCAACTATGACAAGCTGCAAAACGAATATTAAGATATTTAAAGTTTACCCGAAATATGAATTTAGTTTATCAAAAGAACGATAATGATGAAAACCATTTATTGGCGTATTCCGATGCAGATTGGGGAAGTGATCATACTGATCGAAAAAGCGTTAGTGGATTCGCAGTGTATTTTAACCAAAATCTAGTGTCGTGGACTTCTAAAAAACAAAGTGTCGTGGCACAATCAAGCTATGAAGCTGAATACATAGCTGGTGCATTAACAGCTTCAGAGCTAGTGTACTTAAGAGGTATTTGTTCCGATTTTTCGATAGACAATTTAAAGACAACCTTATTAATAGACAATCAAAGTGCTTTACATTCTATTCAAAGTTATGACAATAATAAAAGATCTAAACACATTGACATTAAAGTTCATTTTATTAAAGACATTGTAGCAAAAGGTATTATTCATGTTCTTTATATACCAACAAATGAAAATGTATCTGATCTTATGACCAAATCTTTAACTAAAGAAAAGTTTGAATATTTTCGAAATAAGTTGATTATAAAAGAAATTTTATAAATGTTTAATTATTCTTTAGACATAATTAAAAATGTTATTCAAGAATAATTTCTTACTTTTTTGAAAAGCTTATGTTCTTATTATTATTTTTTGTTTTTTAGAGTTTCATTTTTGTTGATTTGCAATTTAAAACTATTGTATAAATGTTTAAATTGAGAGGGGGTGTTGAATATAAACCTAAATAGTTAACAGTGGCAACATTGTATGCTCACTATAATAGACCCATATCACATCACCTGTGTTGTTGTTGTTGTCGAGTAGTTGAAAAAAAAGAGTTGTAAAATATATTACGAGATATATTGTGTTTCATTTTTCTGCACAAATTAACTATAATTGCCCCAATATTTCTACAACACTGTCCTAGAACAGTTCTAATTTACAACCCCGAATAAAGCTAATTAATGATTGATTGAACCTTAGATTAGCAGAGGGGATACCGCACGTTCGTATATCTCAATGCATGGCAAGTGTTACGCTTTTAATGCGGCGGCCATTTTTTATGTGCTGAAAAACAGAAAACTACGTTTGCATTTTTGATGATTTTATTTGTGAAAATTGGGAATAGAAATTTATTTTGTATATTAATCAAATGGTACGTTGTGTGGCTTTTGGATGCCCAAGTCGCAGTGAACAAAAGGAATCCAGAATTTCGTTTCATAGGTAAAACTTAGAATGATGTATCAAGTCGCTTCTAGTTTTTATTAGTTTTTAATAATTAAAAGTAATCTTTAGGCTATTATCTTTTATTATGTAGTATAACAGGTTTCAGTTTACCTAATTAAAACTGTTTGATACAACAATTCATTTAAAATCAACATGATAAAGCATTATTTTTTGATAGAAACCTCTATAGATGTTTACTTTATCAGAGACGTAGACATTATATTTTTCCAAAAAATTTGGTTTGTACACGTTTTTGCGTTAAAAGTGAATAAAATAATGTCACTTTAGCTTTTTAATTATTTCAATTTTTAGAACAACATGCACTAGTTAGCCCAGCAAATTACATAATATACTTTTTAATAAAATCTATTTGTGTCAAATATCTTAATGTCCGTGTATATTTCATAACAAAACTACAGTCTCAAAAATTAAATCCCATTCTCGAAATCAATTAACAAAACTCATTCTATTTAAAGGACAATAAAAACGTTATGTATTGGTGTTGTGTCTACTGCAGTACCTCTCACTCACAGTTTATCACTAACCGAAATATCAGCATTATATAATATGATAATTAGATTTGTGAACAAACTACCAATCAGTATCAAAGAAACAAATGGATTGAAGATATTTAAGAATAAAGTTAGGAAATTACTAGTGGAACTAGAACTATATCAATTGGCGGATTATTTTGATATGTATTAGGAGTATCAATTTTGTTTTTGTTTTTCTCTTTTTTGACGTCGTTTCATTTATTTGTATGCTCGTGTGATTGTGGATATGTAGGTACATTTATTTGAAATAAAGAATTGTTATTATTATTATTAATATATCCACATGCACATGTCTTTTTTTATTAAAACTATTAACCATCAAAATTAAATAAAATTTCAAAAATATATCATATATGTTATGTATGTTACGCCTCTGAATCTAAGGGATATGTGCTAGGTGGTAACACAACGACCGGCACAGTTACGGGTCCACTCTCTTTCCTTGTCTAAGGATTGAACAATCATCTTACTTTTGTGAGGTTAGCTTCTTCTCCACTCACTAGAGGGGTTAACCTTATACGTCAATGACATTATAATTGAGACTTTTGCACAACTCATGCGCAGAAATCACCGTAACGCTATTTGAATAGAGTAGTATGCATATACCTATAATAGATTATGGCCCTAGAAATCTTATATATTTACTTAGATATAGTATAAGATTTTTGTGGTTATGACCATATGACGCTACATAAAAAGGAGACTTCCTTTTTCTGACACGATTAAGGCCCGGTATTATAAACATGTTTGAAGTTAACTGTAATTTTAACTCATGATTAACTTTAGCTTTAAAATGTCTGTTTTATAAATGTCTCATTTCTATAAATAAAATAAAAAGATAACCTAGAATTTTTTGCTAGGTTCTGTTTCTGTGCGGTGTGCGTCAATATCTTGTCTTTGCTAAATATTAATATGGATAGCCGAGCATTAAAATTTTCCAATGAATAAATAACCAAACAATAAAAATTAGGTTAATTATATGCTAAATTATTGACAGAAAAACTGTCAAAAACCACGATTTTTTACAAAGTAAACTATAACTGATACCCCATCGTCCCGATAACGTTAATCCTACATTTTGAAGTTAACTATAAAATGTGATGTCATTCCACAGTTAACTTTTAGTTAACTGTCAAAATAGTTTTATAATGAGAAAACAAGAGCAAAAACCAAAACCTATGATTAAAATACACAAGAAAATATAATGCGACAAAATCAAATCCACGCAGTATTTAAGACGACAAGAGCCACCACGTCAGGCTCTTCTCGGTAATTAGATTGATTAATTTTTAAACTAACATTTGTCAGCTGCCTCCTCATTTGCTTTCAACCAATCGGAACTCACCTTTTTATTTAGCGTCATACGGTATTTATCATGCTAATAGAGAGTTCTTTTGACGCCTATTCTGCTATTACCGGAACGTTATCTGTCAAAATTGTTCACGCTAACGCTATTTTGGTTACCGTATTCCGTTATGTAGCGAGCGTTACCGTATAATTTACAGTAACTCTATTTAGTGTCAAAACCGACAAAAATGTGTAAATTGCATAACCCTACACAACAAATTGTGATATTAATAAAATTAAATTAGATTGATTAATTTTTAAACTAATATTTATCAGCTGCCTTCTCAAGTGCTTTCAACCAATCAGAACTCACATTTTTATTTAGCGTCATACGGTATTTATCATGCTAATCAAAAATAAATACCGTCTCCCGTTATTCAAATAGCGTTACGGTAATTTTTGCGCATGCGGCCTAGATGCCAATCTAATAACGTCACTCAAAAATACTCTTGTAACGAATAGACGATGAAAAAATGGAAATGAGATAACTCTATAAAAATTTAGTCGATATTTAATTGTAATGAGTTTTTCAGTAAAATAATTTAAATATTAATATGTATAAGGTATTCGCTAAGAAAGTCTGTTGAACTTTCCTTTGTAGTAGGTATTTCTTGATATACCTAGCTGAAAAACCTTCATTTCGTATATCGGAAAAACGATACTCAAATATATTTATGTATAATTTGAAGAAACCTATCTAATTTTAAAATCATTTTATGCATTACAGATAGGAAGTCAGGAAATAAAAAAAGGCACATTATTCTCAATAATTTATTTTTAGCTATATATATTAAATTATACACAATGATAATTAATAATAATTATGAACATACAAATTAATACAGATACACCACTACCATACATACATATATATTATAAGGTACAACACCAAACAAATACAATAAGAAAAAATAGTATGTAATGTGAAAAAGTGATACAATTAAAAGGAAAATATCTAAATTGAAATAGTACGCACTCTGAAAAAGTAATAATAAATTAAAAACGTTAACTAGCAAATAAACACTTATAAAAAACCCACCAAACCAAATAATCGATGTAACAATTTAAATGATATAATGTAGGTAAGTATATTATTAAATAAATATCAGGAAAGTGTTACCATATTTATTCTTTCTAACTGATTATTAGGAATCGTTCTAGCATCTTGAATAATACTCCTGAGATTAACTGAGAAACAATAGTGTGTTGCTCTGCATTTGATAATCTTTTTGTTCTTAAGTCGTCGCTGTGTCCCACATGTGTTTCAGCAAGTTTTACTTGTACAGAACCTGTTAAAAAATGAATATAAACCTATAGCAGTAAAATTACATTCATTTGTTCCCTGTTGAAAATACCGTATAGAATCATATTAAAACTTGATCTGGATCTATAAGTATCTATAAGTGAATGTAGGTTTTAATCTGGCTTTGACAAGCTCTATGTTATTTTAATAGTAATCTTATATGATTCAATATGGTTTGGGTTTATTTGGATATACATATAAAACACATCAATGGAATTGTATTGGTCTCTATAAGTTTTAAATATGATTAGATCTAATATGGCATTACAGATTCAAAACAAAGTGGGTTTTATACGGATTTAATAGGTTAAAATGAATAGTGTTTAATATGGAATTACTGAATAAAAATTACCATAAAACGAATTGGTTTCAATATGGATTAATAAGAAATTCTTTATTTGGGAATTGTTGGTTTCAATAAGGCATTCCAAATCAAATGTTTAATTTGGTTTTATCAGTTTGAATTAGTTTTTATGCGGCATAAAACTGCTTATTTCAATTGCGTTTAATATGGAAGTACTGAATAAAAATTACCATGGAACGAATTGGTTTCAATATGGATTAATAAGAAATTCTTTATTTGGAATTTATTGGTTTCAATAAGGTATTCCAAATCAAATGTTTAATTTGGTTTTATCAGTTTGAATTCGTTTTTATGCGGCATAAAACTGCTTATTTCAATTGCGTTTAATATGGAAGTACTGAATAAAAATTACCATGGAACGAATTGGTTTCAATATGGATTAATAAGAAATTCTTTATTTGGAATTTATTAGTTTCAATAAGGTATTCCAAATCAAATGTTTAATTTGGTTTTATCAGTTTGAATTAGTTTTTATGCGGCATAAAACTGCTTATTTCAATTGCGTTTAATATGGAAGTACTGAATAAAAATTACCATGGAACGAATTGGTTTCAATATGGATTAATAAGAAATTCTTTATTTGGAATTTATTGGTTTCAATAAGGTATTCCAAATCAAATGTCTAATTTGGTTTTATCAGTTTGAATTAGTTTTTATGCGGCATAAAACTGCTTATTTCAATTGCGTTTAATATGGAAGTACTGAATAAAAATTACCATGGAACGAATTGGTTTCAATATGGATTAATAAGAAATTCTTTATTTGGAATTTATTGGTTTCAATAAGGTATTCCAAATCAAATGTTTAATTTGGTTTTATCAGTTTGAATTCGTTTTTATGCGGCATAAAACTGCTTATTTCAATTGCGTTTAATATGGAAGTACTGAATAAAAATTACCATGGAACGAATTGGTTTCAATATGGATTAATAAGAAATTCTTTATTTGGAATTTATTGGTTTCAATAAGGTATTCCAAATCAAATGTTTAATTTGGTTTTATCAGTTTGAATTAGTTTTTATGCGGCATAAAACTGCTTATTTCAATTGCGTTTAATATGGAAGTACTAAATTAAAATTACCATGGAACGAATTGGTTTCAATATGGATTAATAAGAAATTCTTTATTTGGAATTTATTAGTTTCAATAAGGTATTCCAAATCAAATGTTTAATTTGGTTTTATCAGTTTGAATTAGTTTTTATGCGGCATAAAACTGCTTATTTCAATTGCGTTTAATATGGAAGTACTGAATAAAAATTACCATGGAACGAATTGGTTTCAATATGGATTAATAAGAAATTCTTTATTGGGAATTTATTGGTTTCAATAAGGTATTCTAAATCAAATGTTTAATTTGGTTTTATCAGTTTGAATTAGCTTTTCTGCGGCATAAAACTGCTTATTTCAATTGCGTTTAATATGGAAGTACTGAATAAAAATTACCATGGAACGAATTGGTTTCAATATGGATTAATAAGAAATTCTTTAATTGGAATTTATTGGTTTCAATAAGGTATTCCAAATCAAATGTTTAATTTGGTTTTATCAGTTTGAATTAGTTTTTATGCGGCATAAAACTGCTTATTTCAATTGCGTTTAATATAGAATTGCTGAATAAGAATTTCCACGATGCGATTGGTTTCAATACGGATTCAATAAAAAATTTCATTCATGTCCGTTATCCTAAATAATGCAGATTTCTTGAGCTCCTTATTTTAAGAAATTATTGCATAAAACAACACGGCGTCTTAAGTTATTAAAATAAAATATATACCTAAACATTAATAATGTAAGGGTTATTCTTTCGTACTGAACTAAGTGAACAATCTGAAAATTGTCAGTTCATTCACGATTGTGCGTATTGTTTCGACATCGGTCACTTCTAACAAACTGATTAAAATTCCTACCCCCGTTGCCGCTTACTGATCAACCTCTAGGTACCGGTTAGTTCGTTCAGTTAACAGTCAACCTCTAAAAGTATTGAGAGATAATAATTGGCATATGATTTCGAATCAAACCAATAAATTGTAAAAGTTTAAAACATGGATAATAATATCATGGAAGAAATAATTTTCCAGTTTTCAGAGCAGATTTGGTTGTTTTCGAGGTTAAGTGAAAGACAATCATAAAAAAGATGATCTTTCGGTTTCGCCAAATATTCAGTTCAGTATAATCACATTCAGTTTAATCACACTCACTTGTTCAGACCAATCACTACGAAAGAATAACCCTATAGATAGGTGAGGTCATTGTCTTTATAAAGACAACTACTACTTTGTTTTTTGTGTTTTGAAAAAATAGTTATGATTTTCTTACCGTATCCACTGTTGCCGATAACATGCTTAAACATAATATTATAATGTTATAGCTGCTCAGATTTTACAACATATTATGTTACGTCACCAAGAAAAAAAGGTCAATTGTTGGCCAATTTAGTATATAAAAAATCCTAGTACAGATTCATTAAATTCATCTTACAGTACAAATTTAGTACCAGATTTAGTGCAAAATTGTAATAATAATTATTATGTTACAACCGGCAACGCTGACCATTTACTAATACTCAGTGTTGCCGAGGTATAGTCTTCACTATTACCAAAGACATTAATCTTTGATATTACCTACCTATATACATAATTATATACATAGTAATTTTTACTAACGCACAGATAGGTATTCAAAATTTAATTACATTTTTTACATAAGAAAAGATGGCAAAGTATATCCAAAGAGTCACAATTGCGTTGGCATGAACATACATTTGCTCCTGGTTTTGCCTATGACATGATAACCCAGTTAACACACTAACGTGAAAATGACGTTCTTTTAAGGTCGTAACTCGTCGTCGACGTCATAGACCAAAAAGTGACGTAATTAATCACGTGATATTCATGACGGCATTTTTTGCGTTTAAATAAAACGTGTTTTTCACGTCATTTTTGTGTCATAAAAATCACACATCACATACATCCGCCATTTATGATATGATAATCATAACGAGTATTTATTACTACATTTAGAATTACCGATTCTACTATATTACCTTTCTCTAATATTTGAGTCAAAATTGCTGAAATTTATCATTTCTTTTCTATAGTCCGCATTGTTGCCAATGAGCTACGTTTAGTTTAGATTATCGTATTTTATCAAGAGTTCTGTCATTGTCTTTAAGACAATGGTTCTCTCCACATTTGTTAAAATTTTTTAGAAAATCAGGCTATAATTCGATCTGGCAACACTGGTTGATAAAGTTTTACGTTTCGTCGGCATGCGTTGTTTTGTTCTTGTTTATTCGCAAATTTTGTGGTTAAGTTTCTTATAGAGAATACCTACATTTGTTTTTATATTTTATATTTACTTAATGTATTTTATTTACTGCGGGTTTGGTGGTTGGAGCAATACAATATTATAACATGGTTGGAGGTGCTACGTATTTTCCATTTCTTTTAAATAATGGTGATAAAGCTCTGAAGTGAAATTGCGCGTCTAAATTGTAGAGGTTATCTGAAGGTTACTCCACTAATTAAAATTAAAGATTTAATTTTTAAGCTAAATGCCTTATATTGGTATACAATTTAAAATCGACGAAAGCATTGCCGTCATAAGTAAAACATGGTTAACACCACAAAAAACAAGATGTTTTTGGCCGCCGTATAAACATCAATGGGAATTGGATAAGGCGGCCAAAGAATTGTTGTCACCTTCGTATGATTGGAAGACATATGAAATTAATAAATGTTATTTTGAATTCGGTAGGTACCAGCAATTACTACTACTCGTAATAATTTTTCATTACTATACTTGTTGTGTTGTACTAATTTAATTAAGTTTTCCGGGTTTTGAAATAGTAAACTACCTACTAAATTTAATTTTTTTCTTGTTGTGTTTTTAGATACTTATTTGAAGGCTAAAGAAAAAATAAAAGCGCTTGAATATAATTCAGCATCAGAACTTCCAAGTGATAACGAAGATGAACTTTTTTATAAACCGATGCAGAGGCGAATAGTGCGTCCCGCAAGATATTTGAACGAATCAGATGAAGAAGTAGAATGTTCGCCCACAATAAGCAAAATAAAAAGACCCAATTTAGATCCAGTAAAAGGTAGGGAGAATTTAATTAGCTACATTTTAAATCTACAGGTATCTATACTTAATGTCAATTATTATTATCTACGACTTATAATTAAAAAATATATATCTACCTAACTACTTATGCTCTATAAGGTTATTGAATTAATTTATTTTTTGCTATACTGTTTTAGCAAAGGTAAAGGAAGTTTTACTGCAGTCTACACCGCGGTCTACACCTAAACTACGATTCAATACTGTTGACGACTCTGAAACCATATGTTCACTTTTTAGTGAAAACCAGAACATAAATGTGAGAAGCGACCAATTAAAAGATAATGGTAAAATGCGTATAATTTTAGATACCTACCTAGGTTGTTTTTATTTATGTATTTTTTTTTTGTACATTAGACATTTTAAAGAAATTGCTTGATACAGTCATTCACATAAAACAACAAAATAAACAAATATTAAGCCTTGTGGAAAATTTAAGCAAGGATCAAAAAATACCCAAGAGAAGCCTTCCTGAAAATTTACCGATCAACTTTCCGTGCACGAACGAAGAAGAAATTTGTCTCTTAGAAGATTTTTTAAAAAACAACGACAATTTCAGTGCATTGGTAAGATTTAAATCTTTATATGCTATCATGAGGTATAGGTTACTTTTTTCAGGCTAGTTACTTAGCAAGTATAGGAGGGAGAGATTTGACGAATAAAACTAACAACGTGTTAAAAACACTGCTTCGTGACGATATTGCCAGCCATTACAGCTTTTATGGAAAACGTCTCAACAAAAAAGTTTTTAACGATAGTCTACTTAAGGACGTAGTTGTTGGTACGTTTTTTTAATTTATTTGAAATTATAAAATGAATTAAATTAAATCATTTATCAACAAGAATTTTACTTCTTAAATATCTAGTGAATTCATTAATTTAGAGAATGTTGACAAATTTCTCAATTTCCCTCTTTTGCAGAAGCTATAAAAATAAACTGCGCTGACTGTTCCCAAAAGGACATAGAAAACATAATAAAAGTCTGGTTAAAACATGCACCGCAAAGACTTAAGAATGCAACCAAACAGTAGTGGAAGAAAAGTTAAAAATGTGGTCGGTCGAAGACAATTGCAGCGAAGAGTGCGGGAGGACATAAATAATATTTTAGCTGAAGTAAGAAATAATAATAATACTGTCTGTAATTTGATAATTCGATCGAATTCTTGCTTGGAATCTCAACATGATATAGAAACTGTTCGAAGCAGCTTTAATAATACTAACAATTGTGTAATAGAAAAAAATGTAATTAATCAGGTAGATACAGATACAATTTATGATGAAGATGAGTTGAGTATAATATCAGGTGTTAGGGATACCATAAATGACTTTAATGAAATAAATACAGATTTTCTTACTGATTTCAAATCTTGGGTTATACCCTGGACTATAAACCATAACATTCCAAAATGTGCTGTTACTGATATGCTAAAGTTTTTATCTAAACATCACCCCAACTTACCCTTAGATAGTAGGACAATATTAAAGACTCCTAGAAATAGAGTTGTAAATGTTTTAAATAATGGAGAATTTTGTTACTTGGGATTAGAATCGAACATAAAAAATCGGTTGTTGGAAACATATATTGGAAATTTGGAAAATCTTATAGAAGTTTCTTTTAACATTGACGGAATTCCGTTGTTTAATAGTTCAAATATTCAGTTTTGGCCCATTCTAGGATTAATTAAAAAATTAAAATGTTAAACCCAGAGGAAATTCTGAAAGAAAATTCACGAAAGCCAATGAGACTAAATAATTTGAGGGAACAACTGAAAGCAACAAATGAGTTATTAAATGTTCAATGGTTGCAAAAAATGTCTTCGACGTTGTTTCAAAACTAAGTAAGAGTGAAATCATATTATTTAGCTTTATCCATCTAGTACTTAGTAGTTTATAAAATGTTTGCTTGCTATTTTTGTAGAAACTGTGTTCTTGGTCCTTACCAAGAACACAGTTTCTCCTTAGAAGGTAGCTTTGGTATTTTGAAAACCGTATAATTTTGAACGTTCAAGTATCATTGATATCATGACTAAAATAGAACTTTTGGGTTCTCACTTGCTACCGTTTTATAGGTTTCATTATGATCATGAGGCAGATTTTCCTTATGACACAAAGTTAAAAAAACCAATTCAGGAAGTTTATTTTATTTCCACACCAATAATTTAATTTATTATTATTTGCAATGTTTTTAAACAAATTTTGTATTCAGTGCGATAAGAAGTCTGCCGTTCTATGATTCTTATACGTTTGCAATTTAAGGTTTTGTTTGTGGACTTATTTGTTGTTCTTTCTATATTTCAATATTAATCTTCAAGTACATTTCTGTCTCATCCACCTAATTATAATATCTTTTATTCAGTCTGGAAAATTAACAAGAACCCTGTCCGAGGACATTACAATGTTTGTATTGTAAATACTTACGTTTTACCATTTAAACTCTGAAATGCTCCCCAGTACAGGTTCTGCATTGAAATGTGAATGTTTAATTGTTAGGTTTTCCAGCATTAGGTTGCTGCAGGCCAATGATGAGTGTATTATACTCTCGAAACGTGTATCTATAAAGGCGTTAATATAAAACATATTTGTGGTGACATTTGTTTTTTACTTTGCTATTAAAATTGTACACCGCTCGCTGTAAGAATGGCCTATTTATTCAAATTTTATTTCTGTTTGGGCATATTTAGATGGCATATCTGAAGCCAATACATGGAACTGATTCGTTTTGCATTTTCAGATATTACAACATTTTATTTAATTAAAAAAGGGACTGATGAATTCGCCATGCGTACCCAGTTATCAAAAGTAAATACCTGGATTGGGATAAAGGTATCCGATATTAATAGGGCGCCCCGGCAGAGCTGTGGTAAGTACCAATTAAATAAAAGGATTGTTTATGTAATGAACTGCTTAACAGTATTTTCATAACTGATATTTTAATATTCCAATGTCTAACTTTTCCACAAAAAGTTAGTCATGGACTTGAAATTTTTTTTAGATGGGATGAAAAATAATTCAAAGAGAATACGGAAACCTCTGAAGAAATAAACGTAGAGAGTGAAGATATTTTAGACAATAAGACATGAGGAACGGAAAGTTAGTATTATTCAATAACAATTTTATGTTATAATTTTTTCTATAAAAAAAGTCCTAACATCTTTTTTTTTTATTAGTATTTTATAGTCGACAAAAATATTGGGTTTACTTTTTATCCGTTTTATACACTTTTCACGGGATTCTCTAAGGCACTCATTTTATATCGCGTATGTAGACCAAGTTTACTATGTGGCTATGTGGTGTATCTGCTGTCTTCAGGCAAGCCCAGTAAGATTTTTAGGTAGTTATGTTTTTTTTTATTTTGCCAAAAGTTCAGAACTTAGAAATGTTCAGTAGTATGGTTTACCAAATTTGGTTCAACAAGTACTTATTTACGTATAAAATGACCTAAAACACTTATTTATGATAACATTCCAAAAATAATTTTCATTAAACTTAGCCGCGCAATATATTATGGAGCCCTAAAACTTTAATAGCTACTTATTTAGTTCACAATATATATCTTCTAAAACATTTCCATAATCAGATTATTATTGAAACCCAAGACAAGACGTCTTTAAACTTCTTTACGCCTACGCCAGTGTGGTGATTTTAAAAGACTAGACACTTGCCTGATATAAATTAAATAATTAGGTATATTATGATTATTAATTTCGCGTAAAAATTTAGTATTCATCATTTTACATAATATATGTATGACAAAAAATATATGTTAGCTCAAAGAACTATTAATATGTTCTAAATAAAACATAATTGAATTATGATTTTGATATCTTTGGGTTGGTTTCTACTCATCGATTAAGTATTATTAATATTTTATATTTTGTTTTAGGTGAACATTGAGATAAATATTGACATGTAATTTTAAAATAGAAAAAAAGTACATGTAACCGAGTGCAGACTGTTTTTTGCTTCCACAAATCCCAAAGTTATGGTTTTTTAAAACAATAATTCTAGACATATATAAAAAATAATAATAATAAATGAAAATTAATTCGACGAAGAGGTAAGTAATTCTATAATACTATAGACCTTAACGTTTTTCAACAAAATTGAAGAGTTATAATTTATTTATAATAATATACAGGGATTTACATTTAAATCCGTTCTAGATTTAAACAGGTTCTAGTGGGCAATCCTGATTGAATCTGATAACTACAAATGAATCCCAATAGCTTTTGCATTTGGATTTGCTTATAAAACCATATTAAATCCGTTCTAAATGTAAACAGGTTCTATTGGGCAATCCTGATAGAATCTGATAACTACAAATTAATCCCAATAGCTTTTGCATTTGGATTTGCTTATAAAACCATATTAAATCCGTTCTAAATGTAAACAGGTTTTATTTGGCAATCCTGCTAGAATCTGATAAATACAAATTAATCCCAATAGCTTTTGGATTTGCTTATAAAACCATATTAAATCCGTTCTAAATGTAAACAGGTTCTATTGGGCAATCCTGATAGAAACTGATAACTACAACTTAATCCCAATGGCTTTTGTATTTGGATTTGCTTATAAAACCATATTAAATCCGTTCTAAATGTAAACAGGTTCTATTGGGCAATCCTGATAGAATCTGATAAATACAAATTAATCCCAATAGCTTTTGCATTTGGATTTGCTTATAAAACCATATTAAATCCGTTCTAAATGTAAACAGGTTCTATTGGGCAATCCTGATAGAATCTGATAAATATAAATTAATCCCTATAGCTGTTGCATTTGGATTTGCTTATAAAACCATATTAAAACGTTCTAAATGTAAACAGGTTCTAGTGGGCAATCCTGATAGAAACTGATAACTACAAATTAATCCCAATAGCTTTTGCATTTGGATTTGCTTATAAAACCATATTAAATCCGTTCTAAATGTAAACAGGTTCTATTGGGCAATCCTGATAGAAACTGATAAATACAAATTAATCCCAATAGCTTTTGGATTTGCTTATAAAACCATATTAAATACGTTCTAAATGTAAACAGGTTCTATTGGGCAATCCTGATAGAATCTGATAAATACAAATTAATCCCTATAGCTTTTGCATTTGGATTTGCTTATAAAACCATATTAAAACGTTCTAAATGTAAACAGGTTCTATTGGGCAATCCTGATAGAAACTGATAACTACAACTTAATCCCAATGGGTTTTGTATTTGGATTTGCTTATAAAACCATATTAAATCCGTTCTAAATGTAAACAGGTTCTATTGGGCAATCCTGATAGAAACTGATAACTACAACTTAATCCCAATGGCTTTTGTATTTGGATTTGCTTATAAAACCATATTAAATCCGTTCTAAATGTAAACAGGTTCTATTGGGCAATCCTGATAGAATCTGATAAATACAAATTAATCCCAATAGCTTTTGCATTTGGATTTGCTTATAAAACCATATTAAATCCGTTCTAAATGTAAACAGGTTCTATTGGGCAATCCTGATAGAATCTGATAAATACAAATTAATCCCTATAGCTTTTGCATTTGGATTTGCTTATAAAACCATATTAAAACGTTCTAAATGTAAACAGGTTCTAGTGGGCAATCCTGATAGAAACTGATAACTACAAATTAATCCCAATAGCTTTTGCATTTGGATTTGCTTATAAAACCATATTAAATCCGTTCTAAATGTAAATAGGTTCTATTGGGCAATCCTGATAGAAACTGATAACTACAAATTAATCCCAATAGCTTTTGCATTTGGATTTGCTTATAAAACCATATTAAATCCGTTCTAAATGTAAACAGGTTCTATTGGGCAATCCTGATAGAAACTGATAACTACAAATTAATCCCAATAGCTTTTGCATTTGGATTTGCTTATAAAACCATATTAAATCCGTTCTAGATGTAAACAGGTTCTAGTGGGCAATCCTGATTCATACTAATTATTTCAAATATGTTTTTAATTTGGAATTGCTGTTTCAAATACACACTATGAACCGTATTAATCCATATTAAATTTTTTTTTATATGGTTCTATCTGGCATTTTCAACAGGGTTACCATCTGTTGCTACATTGACTGAAATTCGTGAGGGGCACATTCCACCAACACGAATAGAACTTCCAGTCTTTATGCTACGTTTTGTACATGAACTTACAAAACCTAAAAGCAAGATTTCCACAAACACCCGTATTATTAAGTAGGTAAACAAATGCCCAACCTCTAGAATCGCTTCTATTGCAGTTATATAATATAATTTCTTCTCCATTATGAATTATGACATGTATTCCTACTACGGCAAGCATAGTCCACTTCTCTGTTTTCCTGTTGTCTCCAAGCTGTAAAATTTTACATTTTAGAGCTTTTGAAGGCTCTAAAATTTAAAAACGGATTGTTTAACATCTCTGTGTTTATGCATATAGGGCATATGAAGTGGTTTAGGTTAAGAGTTCCAATCTCAACATAGATGTACTTACTTACCGAATCCATTTTCTTAACTACAACCACAGATTAAGGAACCGTAGCATAGCTTCCTTATTCTATGCTATAACCACAGCTAATATTAGCTGTGCTATAACTATAACCTATAACCAACGGTAGAACCCAAGTTTATCCAATATAAATATAGACTTTGCTAGAATTAAACACAAAATATTAAATAACAAATAATGTCTGCATATCTACACACCAATGAAATTTCTGTTTAAAAGAAACCAAACTCGACACAGATAGAATATTAGCAAGGAAAATCGCTCTTTTAAACAAAATAAACAATAATATGATTGGTATATGAGAAAATTGAGTATAAATTTGCAAAATTATTTTCAATGTTTGTTTTTTTTTTTTGGTATTGCGCCAAACCTAAGAATAAAAAGTGACAGGAAGGAGCTTTGCGCTGACTGTGGTAAATATAATTTCTGCCGGAAACGGCCATGTTGGACATCCACATTATAGATTCATTGTTTTGGTTGTTCGTTGTGGAAAGTTGTATGTTTTACGGTTTTTTGCAGTTTTGGATGCTTTAGTTAATGAATATAAGCGAATTTTGTGTATTTATGAGTGAACAATTATTATACTACAATAATATTAACAATAGCATCAGTGTAAATACTTAAAATAGTGCTATTTAAAGACAATAATAATCTAATTCAAAGACAATAATAAACATGGTTAGTTGTGCAGCTTGTGGTTGTTCCCGGACACCTAAAAATACAAATTCTGGAGTTAAGTTTCACTAGTAAGTAATTTTAATCAAGAGGTTTTGTAATATATCCCTAAAATTTCGAAATAAATCTTATTTTTTCGATGACATTTACAAAAAGATGGCTTGGTCACTGGCGTAGAACAGGTTAAAATTAGGAATATTTGCTATGTAAATAAAACAGACAGTTATGTTTTATATTTAAAGAGTGTAGATTCATTTTAGATTTTGCATGATAAATAATAGGTATGTCCAATTGTTATTTTATCACGAGAATAAATTATGTTTGTAAAAATACAGTAAATGACGAAAAAATAAGAAGTATATATACAAAATTAATTTTATTTAAAGGTCAATAAATAAGTTATTGTTTTTCTCAGTTTTGTTTATTATTTACCCTTTTCCCTACTTCCATCAGATTGAAAACATTTTGTATAAAGTAGTAATGAATTCAAGAAATATTTGTTATTGCTTATTAATAATATTTTATGGACCTGCGCCACTGTGAAACCGGATATACTGGTCCGCCATATGCAACATCCATTCTGATCAGCATTTCTTGCTATTATAGTCCTTCCTGTCATTTTTTATTCAAAGCGCCAAACAAACGAAAATAATCCCATCAGGTGAATTGCCCGCATCCCGCATGCGCATAATATACAGATTTTGATTGGCTCGACACGTTGGCATTTTAATGTATGCTGGTCTCCGCTGACGTCACGACCCCCGCACAAACCCCTCACCTAAAACTGCAAAATGAGGTAACCTATATACCTAGTTAATGCGCCTTGATATAGACGTACATCAAGAATATACGTATTCGTTAAAGTGGCAACTAACCCTAATATTTCCACTTTTCCTTTTATGTAAAATAGTATATGTTTTTACTCAACTCACTTCATCCTACTTTCGCAATAGAGATAAGAAAATATTAAGTAGTACCACAGAGATGAGGAATCATCGGGGGTGAGGTAAAATATCTTGATCATTTAATCTTGTGAAAATAATTAACGTGGAATTAAGTAGTGTGAAAAATGCATTGACTGAAATTATTTTTTATTAGTCCAACAAGCGAAGGTTATTTTTTAATGAAACCAAAGGGGTGATTCACCCACAGAAATCTTATATTATATATATATATATATATATACTCTAGAATGATAATCCCGTAGTACAAAAATGTAACCAAAAGTGTAGAGCTGTCCATAATGCGCATGATCACCAGTCACTTATTTTTCAACAGGACCGGCTTTGATTAAATGTAATATTACTGTTATAGGTATATTTAAAATTAAATTTTACCATTTGGTAATTCACATAAAAAAATGGAATAAAGGAATTTAAGAAATAAAAAATTACATTAAATATATAAATACTTTATTGTCTAACAGGTACAACCCAATAATAATAAATCTAAGCAGAAACGAGAAATAAGTAAAAATTCTAATATTGGAAAATATCGTAAGGACTTGAGCATTCTAATTATTTATTTTATTATTATATAATATTTGTTTGTTTATACAACCACCTTAGGCCTCTTACCTCTCTACAGCCTTCAAAGAAGGGGTGCAAGAAACAGTGATTTCACGAATATTTTCCGTGTCCATGTAAACCACTTCCATATCATCCGTACTACTCGCAATAGTATTTTGTGACAAAACATGGTTGGTAGAACTTTTATTCTCAGCAATTTCATGGAGGAGTCTATAATTAAGTATATTCCAGTTTAACAACAGAATTCAAACGAACTTTGTATACCTACACAACGTAGGAAATATATTCTTGACATACATATCATACATTTTTGACTGACTGCTTTTAAGTAAACAGTGTCTTGATATCAAACGATTAAGAATTTAACTTCCACTCTCATTTACATAATCTCTTCTTTTCAACAAAAGTTTGGGAACTGCATCGGGTACGAGGGTGATCCTCTTGCCGTCTTCTCTACTAATGATATCTTCTGCAGCGAAATGCTTACTGCATATGACATTCCCATCACATACATTTTCTGTACTAGGATCCCAATGCCCGCATCCAAACATCATGTCTTTTTTTTGTCAAGCTAAAAATGAGTATCATGTCAATGGTATCATATTGACTCAAACTGAGACTGTTAGAAACCCGAAACAATAACTTACTGAAAATATTTAATACCAGGAATGATACTTTCATTTTTACACCACAACACTATACACCTCATTGTTTGTTAAATAAACAAACTACCAAACCAAAATAACAAATATTAAAAACAATTTTAATCACAAATAGGTATATCTATCAACAATTAAAATATACCACGCATAAACCCATAATTCAATTATAAAACCTATCTGAATTGTTGTGAAGCCGACTCTGACAGATATTCCCACTACGAGAAATGTCATTTGCGAAAATAGACGCTGTTGCGAAATCTCCTAAATTTAATAAGATTTGGAAAAAAATGTTTCGTTCATATTGCTGAAAACTAAACAGTATTACAATTTTACCGATAACATTGAATTATTTGATTTTGTCAAGCAGTTTCGTATGACGCAACATATGGATTTATTTATAAAACAGATATGTCGCATAAATTCTGTAAGGCGAACGACAAAATAGTTTTAAATAAGGCAGCTCTGTACTGAAAATAAGTGACTGAGGAGCATGCGTAGTTCGAGAAAACTCTGCATACCCGTTACACTTTTTGGTATTCGGCTGGATTTAATTAGCATTCTGGAGTACATATATAATATAAGATTTCTATGGATTCACCTCAGGTCCATGGATTGTAGAAATGAAAATGAAATTAAAAAATAACAAAATAATGTAAATTCCGAAATTGTTAAAAAAAAAGAAAAAAAAACCGTATCTATATAAACTCAGAGATCACAATGACGCTGTATGTGATTTTCAAATATCAATTAAATATCGCTTGACTCTAGCCTATACATATGTAATTATTAGTATGATGCATGATACTTTATTCTACCATGAGTATTCTGATATCAGAGACAAAATCTTTGAGATATAAGGGAGTTAAGGCAAAGCCAGTGACGTATACGTAAACGTATCTTTTGACATCTACGCATGCGCTCTTTAAATTTATGATACGTTTAACGATACGAAGGCCGTAAACATATGTACCTCTACGCGTATCGTATATTTAAACGTATTGAACCGATTGTTGTCGGAATTACATGAACTTGTACGAATATCTAGAATAAAAGATTAAAAACGCAATCTAAATTGAAAATTAATCTAAGCCAATTTGCAATAAATACTTTATTATTCTTATTAGTAGTAGTAGTTTATTTTGTAAAAATTATAAACATTTTTCTGTTATTGTTTATAGGAATACATAATAAAATGTATAGGTATATATGGAAGTAGAAAAATTTAAAATAGTATTTTTTTCAAGTAAAGTGTTATCTCTACCTTCCGCATATACGATACGTATTGGATGGCACCTTAACTCTATTTTGAATGACTGCTTATCTAGTGTAAACATAACCAAAATCTCACGTTTGCGTATGGAGATACGTATACGTCCTTGGTTTTGCCTTAACTCCCTAATAACCTCTACGCGTATCGTATACTTAAACGTATTGAACCGATTGTTGTCGGAATTACATGAACTTGTACGAATATCTAGAATAGAACAACAAAAACTGTGAATCTATATTAAAAATTAAGCTAAGCTATTTTGCCATAAATACTTTATTATTATTAGTAGTAGATAGTTTATTTTGTAACAATTAAAAACATTTTTCTGTTATTTTTTATAAGTATACATAATAAAATATATAGGTATTTTGTTAATGATAAAAAAAACAATAATGTTAACATAGTAAATGGAAGTAGAAAAATCTAAAAGAGTCTTTTTCTCAAGTAAAGTGTTAACCCTACCTTCCGCATATACGATACGTATTGGATCGCACCTTAACTCTATTTTGAATGAGTGCTTATCTAGTGTAAACATCCTTTGAAGATAAAGTGATAGGAAGGAGCTTCGCGCTGACTGTAGTCAATAAAATTTCTGACGGAAACGGCCATGTTGAACAGCCACATTATAGATTCATTGTTTTGGTTGTTCGTGGTGCAAAGTTATATGTTTTACGGTTTTTTGCAGTTTTGAATGCTTTAGTTAGTGAATATAAGCGAATTTTGTGTAGTTATGAGTGAACAATTATTACTACATTAATATTAACAATAGCATCAGTGTAAATACTTAAAAAAGTGCTATTTAAAGACATTAATAAACTATATCAAAGACAATAATAATCATGGTTAGTTGTGCAGCTTGTGGTTGTTCCAGGACACCTAAAAATACAAATTCTGGAGTTACGTATCACTAGTAAGTAATTTTAAGCAAGAGGTTTTGTAATATATCCGTAAAATTCTATTTAAAAATATGACATCTCATGACCAAACTCCACTAAAAAATCATAAAGTTTTACTGATTAAATCTATTTCCAATTGTTATTTTACCACGAGAATAAATTATGTTTGTAAAAATACAGAAAATGACGAGAAAGTAAGAAATATATACACAATTTTTTTTTTTTTTATTTACCCTTTTCCCTACTTTCATCAGATTGAAAACATTTTGTATAAACAATAAAGAAGTAAAACAATCCAAGAATTGCTTAATAATAATATTTTACGGACCTGCGCCACTGCGAAACTGGATATACGAGTCCGCCATATGCAACATCCATTCTGGTCAACATTTGTTGCTAGTATAGTTCTTCCTGTCACTTTTTATTCAAAGCCAAAATCTCACGTTTACGTATGGAGATACGTATACGTCCTTGGTTTTGCCTTAACTCCCTATAGATTATTTCTCTGGCCGCTTAGAATATTGGTTTTGGTGCTGGTTGTCGATATCCTACATTCGATGCTGTGAGGGCTGGCGTCATGGACGCTAACTTCACAAAAGTGAAAAAACATAAACAAACATGATGGATTCTGAATTAGAAGTTGCAATCTATACGAGTGAATGCAAATTGCTGAATGAACAAAATGAAATAATTTACAACAAAAATGCTGCAAATTTAATTAAGACATGGAGAGGAGATAAAGAATTTCCACAATTTCCGGAAATTAAAACAGAAATATGTCGAGTAAAGCAAGAAAATACAAATAGTTTATGTCCTGCTATAAAAAATCTAGTAAACATCAAAGAGCCAGATATTAACAATTTAGAATCAAATAAAGTACCGCTAAAAACAAATTTAAAATCTATGGGAACACTCAGTGAAGAAATTAAATATGAAATAGAACACGTAGACGTTAAACCAGAGCCATGTAATGATTATATTGTATCAAATGAAGCGCAGACAGTAAACGAAAACGATTCTGCAACACCTAATGTTGAATATGCATGTTATAATTACGATGAAAAAATTAAACAGGAACATCATGTTAAACATGTTCATAATGATAATTTGTTACAAATTACAGAAAAAGAATTAAATATTAAACTTGAGAATGATTGTGTTGGGAAAGTTCTCGTTGATGAAAACATCAATAAAATGTAAGTACCTAGACAGTTTTATTTAGGTAGGGGTGTAGTTAAATTACCTAGTGATTTGTTTAATTATAACCCAATTCTTAATTTTAAAACAACTGAATAAGTCATAACATATGATAGGTATAATATTTTTGAGAATTTGGTTCATTTTACATGACTACTGTATTGTTTTGAATTAAACACCGTTCGCCTTGCTTGTCTAACAACGACTGTTTTATTTCTCTTTATAATATATCACAAATCCATAGAACATTATGAATCACAATACTATATACCAATAGAAAAACAACAAAACAAATATCTTATTTTAAATACAATATAAATATAAACATCTATACACTACATCTCTTCCTTATTTTATTTTTTTTAAATGAAATATCTACTCAATTATTAAATAAGTAGGGTAGGGTGGGGCAGTTTGATACGCTTTTTTTCGGTAGCCTGTACTTAGTAACCAAAAACATTTAATGAACAGTCATATGGAAGAATAGCTACGTACATATATCGGCAATTCATTTTTATAAGTAAAAGTAAAAATATAGAAGCAGTTTTAATGGAAAACTATCCTGAGACAAAGTTAGTTATTTTTCCAATGTGCCCCACCATGGGGTAGTTTGGCACCATGGTGGGGTACTTTGGGACAATGGGGTGCTCTATGGGACAACTAGCTCCAAACGATCCACCATCCTGGAGTGCAACATCAAAATGTATGTAGGAAGCCAACCTACTAGTACTACCCGATACTTTTTTTGGTTTTGGTAATTTAGCCACTATGTCCTTATAAGGACCGCACCAATGGCCTCCAGAATCGGGTAGAAAAAAACATAGTTCTTTTTTTTTTGCGAGACTTTCCCTATTGATTCATCTGGATCACTGATATCTTGAATGCACTCCAAGTAGTAATATATGGTTCTCTTGGTAGCAAATTTAACCAAAATAAAATCTTATACATCAATTTTTGTGTCGTCAAGTAGTCCTTCTATTTCATAGTCTTCGTTCATATCTGAATCCGATAGAAGACCTTTCACTTCATAAGACGCATCTGAATCACTTGATGAAGAGCTTAATTTTCTTTTGGAAAGTTTAGACTTTATCTTGGAGGTTTTCCCTTTCAGACTAGGTAATAGATATTATTTAACTGATAAAGTTGAACTGGCTTTTTCTTTTATGTTTTTGTTTCGCAATTTCACCTTGCTGGAACCATTTCTGTCCCCTATATTTCGTTCGTTCGTTGCCTTTAATTGATGTTCCTCCCTTCTCTGTGTTTCTAGTTCAATTTCATTTTTCTCAGGCGTGTTGATGTAGAATGGTACACTGTCCCAAACTGCCCCTACAAATTTGTCCCAATCTGCCCCAAACAGCATCATCGCGTAAAACATAAAACCATTAATTTACTGTTCTACTTGGGTTTTGTGTCTATGCTCTAAACTTAACCTCACACATCCTGGATTATTGTAGACAAACACGAAAATTATCATGCACTAGTTACCTACTCTATGTTCTTACAAATAAAATGTTATAATACTTACGTTCGACTCACGAATTTTTTCACACGTGATAAAATTTAAACGCGCTTTCAAATTGAATTGCTTATTATGCACATTCGAATAACACTGATTGAGCAATACTGTAGCGAAGCAGCGGCAAATTCAGTAAACGCTAAGGCGGTAAATTTGAACGGTCCCGAAGTGCCCCATGTACCAATGTGCCCCATCCTACCCTACTAATTAAAATTTGGAAATATTTAAAAAGCAAACTATTAAGTAGTTAGTTAATCTTCACACCAAATTAAATATATTATTATGAATCGCTAGATAATACAATAAATATACACTACATCCCTTCCTTGTTTTTATTTTTTCTCAAATTAAATATCTACACAATTACTTATTAAACATACTAATTAACATTTGGAAATGCGGTAATGGCATTCAATTCAGTAACAGTATGAAGGACTTTTAATGCTGTTGCTGTTTGTTTTCCTAATAGATCTTTTGTTCCATTTTGTATGACATAAAATATGGCATTTGCTTGTATATCTCCAAATTTAATATTTGCCTCAAATGAACCGTTTACTTTCAAAGGATTTGTGCTTCCGTACGCGAAAAACGTCTTATCTGTATTTGGAATTTGATTATATGCTTGGACATTGTGTCTGTTGAGATATTCCCATGTTTTTGGAGTGAGCAAATTACATTTACTCCCTGAGTCGATTAGTAGCATTACATGAACACCACCCAATATTACACGAATAGAACAATCATCATCAATGTGAAACACATAATCCACTTCTTGGGAATTCTTAATTTTCCTTCTTTTGTCATTAGGTTCATGCAATCCACTTTGTCGTTTCTTTGTTGGTGTGGTTCTGCAACAGTTTTGAAAATGTCCACGAAATCCACATTTTTGCATAATTTAGGTCTAGCCGGACAGATTTTGTGTTCAGAATTATGATTTTTGCTTCCACAGCGTGTGCAATTGCGATTTTTTAAAAAAGTTTTTTGTTTAAATTCCACTTTGTTGCTTGATGAAGCTGGTACTTTACAAGTCCCGAATTCTTCCAACAAACACCGTTCACCTTGCTTGTCTAACAACGACTGTTTTATTTCTCTTTATAATATATCACAAATCCATAGAACATTATGAATCACAATACTATATACCAATAGAAAAACAACAAAACAAGTATCTTATTTTGAATACAATATAAATATATATACACTACAACTACTGCGCGTTATCATGTCTTAAATGCTAGTTCCGGTAAACCTGCATTGAATCCGGGCTGAATTTAGCTTTAAATTTATCTGTGGTATTGCCCGTGCTCTTTATTTTGAGTTAATAATAACTTGTGTTATTCTCAATCAAATTTGTGCTACTTATTTAAAATATAATTCTCTGGCCAGAGAAGGGATTGTAAGAGAAGTTATCGTACCAGAACACGCAATTGGCATATCGTTTAGCACTGCCAATACATACTTAATACCTGGAAGACGACAAAAGTTCAGAACTTTATCCTGGTTTGGTACATTCGAAGGAGTTCATGAACCCATCGAAATCAGGGGCCAGGAAGTTGCTGGTATGATGGTATGAGCAGATCTCATCTGGGCTACCTGGTTGGACTATACACTGGTCATTGTCGTTTCAATCATCATCTCTCGAGGTTGGATCTCTTGGAAAATTCCGAGTGCCGATTGTGCCTAGAGGATGATGAGACGGCGGAACATGTACTATGTTCTTGCCCAGCTGTAGTTAGAACTAGATTCGCAATATTTGGTGAAGTAACCCTTCCACCAGCGAGTCTAAAAAAAGCTCACCCAGCAAAATAATCGACTTCATTAAGTAGTACAACAATGTTTTTAATAGTCAGGGTCGATTACTCGACTTGGTGTTTTCAAACCTATTATGTAAAGTGGAGCATAATACTTGCCCACTTGTTGATGAAGATAGCTACCATCCTTGTCTAATAATTAGTATACATAGATTTGTTAATAGAAATAAATCTCAATTTTCTCTGAATACGTCAAATAGAGCCTATAACTTTAAAAGAGCCGATTATTTGTTGCTGTACGAGGCTATTGGTTTGTTTGATTGATCGTTCTTACAGAATTGTGATGATGTGAATGCAGCTGTCTGTCAATTTTATGACAGTTTGTATTCTATTTTTAACACATATGTTCCATTGTACAAGAATTATAAAAGAAAATTTCCATTTTGGTTTACCGGTAGCTTAATTAAAAATATAAAATTTAAGGAATATTTGCCTAAAAAATATAGGAGTACAAACAACATAAATTTTTTGATTCAGTTTAAAAATATGAGGCGCTTGTTCAAGGAAGAACAGAGGACTGCATTTGGTAACTATGTCTCTAATGTACAGAATTCTCTTAGGAACGATCCTCAGAGTTTTTGGTCATATTTTCATAACAAGTCTGGAACTTGCCGTATCCCAAACACTATGTGGTGGGACGGTGAGTCTGAATGTGATCCTCAGGCTATTGTTAACTCCTTCGCTACTTTCTTTCACAGCGTCTTTCTTGATTCATCTCAATACTGTGCGCCGAGTGGCTCTGTCAGTACCAATGTTTTCCACGTTGGCCAAATTGAATTATCTGACATATTCTCAGCATCCAAACGCCTTAAGAACAAATTTACCTCGGGTTCTGATAATGTTCCTTCATTCTTTGTCAAAGATTGCATTTCCGTGTTGGCTACTCCTCTGAAGTCAATTTTCGACCTAATTCTAAAAACAAACACTACCCGGATCTATGGAAGGAATCTGAAATTGTCCCAATCTTTAAGTCTGGCGACAGGTCTCATATAAATAACTATCGTCCTATTTCCTTATTATCTAACTTTTCTAAGCTGTTTGAATCTATCTTGTATGAACGGATTTACACGGAAGTTAGGCGTTTGATTTCGGTCAACCAGCATGGCTTTATGTGTGGGAGATCTACGGTCACTAATCTGTCAATCATTTCTCACAGTATCTCTGAAACTCTGGACCGTGGAGGTCAACTTGATGTTGTATACACCGACTTTGCAAAAGCTTTCGATACCCTGGACCACGGTGTCTTGCTGAGTAAGCTGCATGTGTTTGGATTTCATTCGAACTTGATAGCTTTGTGTGACTCTTATTTACAAAACCGTAAGCAATATGTATTTTACAACGGGTTTAAATCTAATATTTATTCTGCGACCTCAGGGGTTCCGCAGGGCTCTAATTTGGGTCCATTATTATTTAATCTATTTATAAATGACCTGGATCAATGTCTGTTGGAACGCAGGTTGTTTTTTGTGGACGACCTGAAAATCTTTGCTTCCGTGGACACAATAACGGATTGCATTGGATTGCAGAGTGATTTATATGCTCTTCAAACATGGTGTGACCATAATAGATTGACTCTCAATATTCAAAAATGCAAATGCCTTAGTTTTACGCGAAGGGCTACGCTTATTGACTATCCGTACACCATTTCCGAAATTCAGCTTGAGCGATGTCATGCGTTCACGGATTTGGGTGTCACATTCGATCACAAATTTTTATTCCTGGACCACATCAATAGAGTGACATCTGAGGCGTCACGTATGTATGGCTTCATAATGCGTAACTGTAGAGGCTTGGATAGTGTTTCTGTGCTCATTACTCTGTTTAACACATATGTCAGATCGAAACTAGAGTACTCGTCTATTGTCTGGTATCCTCAGTATAATGCTCACAAGTTGGAGATTGAAAAAATACAACGCCGGTTTCTAAAGTATCTAGTTTTTAAAACAGATGGGGTTTATCAGGATAATATGATCGATTCCTCTAACAGGTTAGAGGAATCGATCATTGTTTGTTGCTGTCTCGTTTTAATATGCAGAGCTTGGAATATAGAAGAATTCAGTGTTCATTAGTAATGTTATATAAATTATTGCGAGATAAGATAGACTGTTCTTCCTTGTTATCAAGTATAAATTTTTTAGTTCCTAGATTGAATACTAGATCAAACGCGTCATTTTATTTAGACAGAGCTAGAACTAATGTGTTATTGAGATCGCCTATACATATTATGTGCAATAATTTTGATTCGATTTCTGGTAGATGTGACATTTTTACAACGTCAGAATATATCCTTAAAATGTTAGCTGCAGAAACATTTATAGTGTAAATGTGTGTATTGTAAGTTTTCTTTGTGTATTTAATTAATTTAATAGTTATTGATTTTGTATGTACTGTCCTATAATTGGGAAACTGTTGGGCAATAAATGCTTTATTATTATTATTATTAATATTGAACTGCTAGGTGAATCATAAATAGATATGTGCCACAATAGACCCTCGGTGGTCGCAGTGGAGGGTCCCCCACTCATTTTGAACGTAGCTAGCTACATGTTTCGTGACATAAAATGATGAATAATTGTGTTTGTATCTATAATATAAATTAATGTATACCAACCCTAAACTTTGACCAGCCTATTCTCACCATAATTTGTTGTTATTTTATAGCAAAGAAAAAACACAGGAAACGCAGATTTTGGAGACTACAAACAATTCCGAAGAATGCACAAAATCTTCAAATCAAACAAATTCAACATTGTTTTGCTGTAACCGGTGTGTATATAAAACAAATGATGAAAACAATTTTACGATACATAAACGGAGCCATGGTGAGAAGTGTAAATTTTGTAAAGAGAAATTTTTACAAAAGATCAGCTTAGATGCCCACTTGCTAGATAAACACAAACACGAAATGAATATCACAGAAATGATAACATATAAAATTCACCAGTGTCCAACCTGCAGTTACCAAACTGTGCGTACGAGAAATCTTAAATCACATATGGCAAAACATAAAGAACTAAAAAGTGATTTAGAAAAATATGTATGTGAACATTGTGACTACGCTTCTTACAGCAACCATAATTTTATTCAACATTTATTAATTCATCGAGATAATAAGCCATTTACTTGTCGGGTTTGTAATAAACATTTTAATAAAAAGGCGATAATCGATTCTCATATACTTCATAATCACGCCGATAACATAACTCTAATGGCTACGATTACAAATAAAATACGTGGATGTCAACAATGTTCCTTTAAATGTATTTACAGTTCAGAATTGAAAAATCATATGATAAAACATAAAGAACTAATCACGAATTTCAAGCAACATAATTGTGTGTATTGCGGTTACACGACTTATCGTAAAAATCATTTAAAACGGCATTTATTAACACATAGCAAAGGCGCGTAATTCCCTTTTTTAAAGTCTGTCTATATCCATATATACAGGATGTCCCCTCTCAATAGGAAAAAACTTCTGGGGCATATTGAGGAACCATAGACAAGCAGTTTGAGATAAGAGACTGATGTCCGGAAGTGCATGGTTTTCAAAATACAGGGTGTCAAAGTTTTTTTCAAAAAACCTTTTTTTTTATCAATATCTCAAAGACACGTTAACCGATTTTATTGAAATTCGCTGGTGACGTAAGCTTAATAAGCCGCTCAGTTAGCACTAATTAAATGTTAATTATGACTTCCAGTGGCGCCCCGGGGGACAGTGTCACGAATAAAAATGACAAAAAAACGTACGCTACTGACTTTTTTGAAAATAATAATAATGCAGTTTATTTGTAATCCCAAAATTAACATTAAAAATACAACAATATAATAGTAGCTACATAAAAATATAGTAAAACAAAAAATATGTCACATAATATCACCTAAAAATAGCTTAGCCAAGGATTACAAAATGGGTTAAAAGGCAGTTAACACTGATTTGAAATTTCAACCCAAGAAAGCATAGTGTTAGATATAAATTTGGAATTGTTAGTTTTGTTGAGTTTAACATTTTTTTTTGGGTTGTTATAAAAAGAGATTTATTAGTATTATCAGTTTCAAATACTTATTTACATTATAAAAATATATTTGTATTGGATTATTCAAAAAAGTATAATAAACGCGACAGAAAAATGAATCACGGTAAGTGGCCGCTTTCGGTCGTGCATAGTCAGTTTTAATTTACACTTTGCACGCTCGATTTCGTTGCTGCCGGAGTTTATTATTTCGTGTATATTTTATGAAATCTAACATCAGTAGTGGAGATTCACCCACGTATTACCACAAAGGATAATTTGATTAAGAGATGTAAGTCATAGAAAATTAAGTTCATGTTGTATTAAAGCGAGATCATAATTATCAACGTTGGTTCATTTGTAATTGAACGTAAATTTAAAATTCATTGTTTTTACGTTATTATTTTTGTTGAATATTTTAATTACAATAAATCCATGCATGGTTTGATGAGTTTTATAAGCAAATAATTCTTTAGTTTGAGTTTAATTTGAAAATTTGAACAAAGTTTAGTTTTATTATTATCGTATTATACCAGTGCAGAGTTCTAAAGTGATTTGCATGTGTACAATTCTAGTACTAGAGGTATCAATTTGTAACTGTGAGTCATTTCCCAATTTACAACGTAAAATGGATTTGGAAACTTAAAATGATTTTGTGTTATTTATTTTTTGTTTTAATGAAAGAAATTGGATTTTAAAATTTGAAATTTAAGCTTCAATTATGTAATAGTCATATTTTCCTGTTGTAACTTAAATTGGATCACATTTGATTTAGGTTTTTGTTTACTTTTCAGTAATACTTTTCTTTATAAAATGGAAGATCTACTTTCGCAACTTGTTAATGCAATTAAATCAGCGAAAACAGCTCCTGAGCAAGTTGACTTGCCAATATTTAAACTTGACCAGATGCTAAAAAGTGGTTAGTCGAGGTTGATAATATAAAAACAGAGTTTCAGTGGTCTGACCAACAGACTTTAGTTAGGGTAGGGCGATTTCTGACTGGTGTCTCAAAAACTTGGTTTGATTTGTGGTCGCCGGATGTAAAGACCTGGATAACTTTCCAACGTGATTTTATCGAAGTTTTTCCTCCTAAAAAGAATCTTGGTCGATTACTCTCTGAGGCTGCAGAATTCAACAGTGACTGTTGTAACACCTATGATGCATTGGTTTTCCAAAAAGCAGGAATGCTGCGAAACCTTCGAGCTCATTGGAAAGAGAACGACATTGTTGAACTTATAATTCATGGTATTAAAGAACGTGATGTTTTTACAACTGCAACAAACATGAACTTTAACAAAATTTCGGCCTTGCTGACATTCCTAGGTTCTGTTACGAAACGTCAGTCCTCAACAGACATGCGGGTGTTAGGCAGGCCCACTACCGATGAACCAACAAGAAAACGTTTTCGAGAACATTTTGAAGATACAAGATACAAAAATATTAAATGTCATAACTGCGGAAAGTTCGGTCACATCAAACGACGTTGTCCTATTAATAATTCATGTGAGCCAAACCCTAGTACGTCAATCGTGTCCTCATCCAATGATTATAAAATAAGTGTGTGTTCCTTTTGCGCAAAAACTGGACATAATATTGGTGTTTTATTCGTCAAAATATTGAAAAACGAAAGAAAGTGAATAGATGCCGCTCCGGAAAAGAGTTGTTAAGGGAAAAGTTAAAAATAAATGGTCAAGATTATTTTGGTATTATTGACACTGGGAGCAGACATTTCATTAATAGCTGAACGTCACATGCCGATGTTTATTGATAATGTTTCTTCGTGTGCTGTCAAACTATCTGGTATTCTCTCTGGAAGTATTACCATTAACAAGAAATTATTAGCCTGTTTAAGATTTTCTGAAGTCGTCACCGAATTAGTATTCCATGTGGTACCAGATTATATTCTTGAGTATTACGTTATAGTCGGACGCAACTTATATGATGACCCTGATATTTCTACAATTACAGATTATAATGGAACTCGTTTAGTACGAAATAAAATTGCAAACGTTTTTAGAATATTGCCACTCGCGGATGAACAGCCAATTGATGTGCTGGACGAATATCGTGTGATAGTGTCCAACTTATTATCATATTTTCCAAAATTGCTGCCAAAAAATGGATCACTTCCTGAAGTCAATCATGCTTATATGCAAATTAAATTGAAGGACGATTTTGTCGTTACAAGAAATCCATATCGCTTATCAATCAGTGAAAGGAAAGTGGTACCCGACATTGTTGATGATTTACTAAGTCATAAAATCATCAGAGAAAGTGAATCATCGTTTGCTAGTCTAATTATTCTGGTACAAAAAAAAAGAAGGGTCTTATAGAATGTGTGTTGGCTATCGAGAATTAAATTCTCATACCATAAAAGATCGTTTTCCGCTGCCTTTAATTGACGACCAATTAGATCGGCTTGGTAAAAGACGCATATTTACTTCACTTGTTATGTCATCGGGATTCCATCAAATACCAATGCATAATGATTCTATTGAAAAAACAGCTTTTATAGCTCCCGACGGACACTACGAGTATCTTCGAATGCCATTTGGTTTGGCAAATGCACTAGCCGTGTTTCAAAGATCTATAAGCAAAGCTCTAGGTTACCTTAAAGATAATGACGCTCTGCGCTAGTGCACAGAGATGATAAAATGTATCAAGGCAAGCTCAAATATGAGTTTCAAGGACCATTTGAAATAATGGGCCTCACTCCGGAGGAACGCTATGAGTTAAGAAGGGTTGGAAAATCAACAATCACGAAGGCTGCTAAAGAACAATTAAGAGGATGGCCGAACGATTGGTCATTGGCAGTTGGTATGCCTGAATTACTCGATATGCTTGAAGAAGAAGAAATTAGGTGAGATAAAGAAAAGCCGTGTTAGATATACTTACCAATTAGTTGCGTTGAAAGCTTGTACGCTTTGCGCAGCAGTAGTATTTGTTACGTTGAAAGCTGTGACGCTTTGCGTGTGTGCGTTGAAAGCTTGCACGCTTTGCACAGTAGTATTTGTTACGTTGAAAGCTGTGACGCTTTGCGTATGTGCGTTGAAAGCTTGAACGCTTTGCGCAGTAGTATTTGTTACGTTGAAAGCTGTGACGCTTTGCGTATGTGCGTTGTAAGCTTGTACGCTTTGCGCAGCAGTAGTATTTGTTACGTTGAAAGCTGTGACGCTTTGCGTGTGTGCGTTGAAAGCTTGCACGCTTTGCGCAGTAGTATTTGTTACGTTGAAAGCTGTGACGCTTTGCGTATGTGCGTTGAAAGCTTGAACGCTTTGCGCAGTAGTATTTGTTACGTTGAAAGCTGTGACGCTTTGCGTATGTGCGTTGAAAGCTTGTACGCTTTGCGCAGCAGTAGTATTTGTTACGTTGAAAGCTGTGACGCTTTGCGTATGTGCGTTGAAAGCGTGCACGCTTTGCGCAGTAGTATTTGTTACGTTGAAAGCTGTGACGCTTTGCGTATGTGCGTTGAAAGCTTACACGCTTTGCGCAGTAGTATTTGTTACGTTGAAAGCTGTTACGCTTTGCGTAGTTGCGTTAAAAGCTAGCACGCTTTGCGCAATAGAATGTGTACGTTGAAAGCTATGACGCTTTGCGTAGTTGCATTGAAAGTCTGTAAGCTTGGCTCAGTAGTACATAAATATGACGCTCAAAGCTCTGCCGCTTTATGTAGTTAGGTTCAGAGCTAGTACGCTTTACGCAGTTTTAATTATTACGTTAAACGCGCAATGTCTACAAGTTTTGAAAAAAATAATTTTCTGAAGCTTTATGCTTAGTTGTTTGGATTTTTGTTATTGGGAGTGTGCTGCAGCAGATAGAGGAAAGGCCAGCAGTAACAATAAGACTCTAAGTTAACGCTTCGAGAGCGAAGCTTATTTCAGGATTGGCCGTGTTAGATATAAATTTGGAATTGTTAGTTTTGTTGAGTTTAACATTTTTTTTTGGGTTGTTATAAAAAGAGATTTATTAGTATTATCAGTTTCAAATACTTATTTACATTATAAAAATATATTTGTATTGGATTATTCAAAAAAGTATAATAAATGCGATAGAAAATGAATCACGGTAAGTGGCCGCTTTTGGTCGTTCATAGTCAGTTTTAATTTACACTTTGCACGCTCGATTTCGTTGCTGCCGGAGTTTATTATTTCGTGTATATTTTGTGAAATCTAACAATATCAATATTCAAGATATCTTTTAGTAAGTTACCGCTACAGTGGTTGCACTATCTTTTGCCACGACAACTTCATTTTATTTTTTCTTTGACCATTGATATTGTGAATATTTTGCATTTTACTGCCCATGACTTTGTAACAAATTTATTAGCTCTCCATATCATATATGTAATATATGTATATATGGAGACTATTAGTTTCATGAAAAAAATTTTTTTTGGATTTCAGCGGAAATACTTGTTTTTGGTCATTTTATACATAAATAAGTAGCTTTAAAAAAATATCTGTCTGTCTGTCAGTCTGTCTGTCTGTATGCACGAAAACGCAAAAACCGCTTAACAGATTTTAACCAAATTTGGTGCAAAAATACTATTGAACATGGCAAGAGCTGATTAGATTTTGGGAAACATCGAGCGTAGGCAAGAGGTTTAAAAGAAGGTTCAAAAATTAAAAAAATTCATAGTTCTTAAACTTATCCGAAATACTGCATAATATTTTACGCATTTAATTGAATATAACCTAAAATATTGAACAAAATATTAGATCACATTGGCGTTCGACAATAGTGTAAAATGGGGTAAAAAATATTTAAAAAAAAACGTATTTCTTAAAAATAGCAGAAATATTAACTAGTTATTTATAGTTTTGATAGAATATAATCTATAAAATGTGTCATGAATAAATTACTTTCATAGGCGTTCGTAAATAGTGGAAAAGGGGTCAAAATATAAAAAATATATATTTCCTAAACTTATTCGAAATATGGAATAATTTTTCATAGTTGTGATACAATATAAACTGAAAAATATTCCATAAAAGAATTAGTTCACACAGGCGTTCGAAAATAGTTTAAAAAAAGGGTCAAAAACGAAAAAAAAAATGTTTCTCAAATATACCAGAAAAATTGGCTAATTATATATAGCTTTGATATAAGATAACCTAAAAAATGCAGCATAAAATTTTTATTTACATAGGCGTTCGTAAATAGTAGAAAAAGGAGTAAAATAAAAAAAAATTCAAATATAAAAATTTTTATATTTAACTAGATGAATTGGTGTTAAAAATACACGACAAAAATTAATGTACCATAGGCGTCCGTGAAAATTCTATAAAAGGGTCAGAAAAAATTTGTATCCGTAATAACTCAAAAACCATTTAACGGATTTTAACGACATTTGGTACGAAAATACTACAGGATATTTATAGGTGGTGATTAACATTGAGCGTAGGCAAGGGGTTTATAAGAGGGTTCAAAAATTAAAAAAATCATAGTTCTTACACTTATCCAAAATATTAAATAATTTTTCATAGTTTTGATAAAATATAACCTAAAAAATGTTACATAAAAGAATTGGTTCTCACAGGCGTTCGAAAATAGTCTTAAAAAAAGGGTCAAAAACGAGAAAAAAAATGTTTTCCAAATATACCAGAAAAATTGGCTAATTATATATAGCTTTGATTTTTTTGAATTTTTATTTACATAGGCGTTCGTAAATAGTAGAAAAAGGGGTAAAATAAAAAAAAATTAAAATGTAAAAAATTTTGTATTTGACTGTTGAATTGGTGTTAAAAATACACGACAAAAATGAATGTTTCATAGGTGGAAAGACTGACTGTATAAAGGATTTTGTAATTAGTTTACTTTAATAAAAGACAACGAATTTAATTAACTATTGAACGTTCCACTATTTATTCACTTCACTACATCAATTTTTGTGTTATCTAATTAATAACTAATAAACATTGTTTTATAATAGGTAAGTACATTTAAACAGAATTTATACGTAATTTAAATTACACGTTTTTTGGAGAACTTTACCCACTTCACTACGTGAATTGAATACGATAAGAAAGAAAGAATATTATTTATTAATAATGCATTTATTGCGAACTGTAATTATTATAAAAAGAACGCCAATCTGTTAGACGTTAGAATTAGGGGAATTACCACTTTCTATTTGTGTGGTGAACTAGAACACAACAGTACAATAGGAAGACAACAAGACGACTGCGTAATACGACCTGTGACCTTCGCTTGAGGCGAGTTCAAATCAGGCCGCAATAATCGCAAAGAGGGGGTTGAGATACATACATACATTGATACCTCCAAATCAAAATCAACGGCCAACCGTGAAAGAAGAAGAATAATATTGTAATATTATATTAATTTACTAACGTCACTCAAAATATACAGGACGCTTCAGAAGTAAAGCTAATATATGAAAAGAGAGAATATGGAATTCCGTGAAAATTCTATAAAAGTGTCAGAAAAAATTTGTATCCGTGATAACACAAAAACCGCTTAACGGATAACCTACAACATGCAGCATAACAATTTTGTTTACATAGGCGTTCGTAAATAGTAGAAAATGGGGCAAAATAAATTTTATAATAAAACTAAAAAAAATCAATTAATTTGCGTTCAAGAACTTGGCCTAGATCTGAAATATAAAATATGTACGTATAAATAGTGCCTCCAAAGAGAAGAACAAGGCACAAACCCGATACTTAAAAAAAAATAGCTGATGTCTAAAACAAAACAAAAATTTATTAAATTTAGATAAATGACAAAAAGGTCATAAAATTATTACTTTTACACTTAAATATGGAGAGCTATTCGTGCCTCGAGGGCAACAGTTTATTTTAATTAACCAACCAATTTTCCATGTTAGTTCTATAGGCAGGATCGCCATGTGTAATCCATAAGGGGTGGTTAGGGTTAGGATATTAATACAAACATTCGGTTTTGACTTAACATTATTTAATCTATTCTAAAATTAGCATAATATCTACAATTATACACAATGAAGTCAATATTTCCTTATCCTACTTAAATTATTATGCTTACCTGTTTAAACATTATTACTTACTAAAAAATATAATAAAACAATAGTAAACTTAAATCTATTATATAGAGTGTGCCATTACAGACGAATCAAGCTAACATTCAGGGTCTAAAAAGAGTTTAAAACTTAAAAAAATAATATTTGCTAAACTAATTGAAAAACGTCGTAATTTTCTTTGTTCCAATAGGTCTTCGCCTAAAAAATACAATGATATCATATCTACAGGACCCCCCTATGAGCAACGTAAAAAAATTAACATATTCATTTTTCTCATACCAAAAAAACATAAGCTGCCAATTTTGAAGTCGATAACCCAAGAAGCACGATAATACTGGTAAGAAAACCAAATAAAATAAGAACTTTGATCATCTTGTATTTCCTAAACCATCAAAATTTGGATGAGGCAAGTTTGGGATCAATCATCATTATTTGACCCGTAGTATCTCCAGTTAACGGTTGTCCTATTGTTAATAAAACACCCGGTATAGTCGACGTAATTTGCATAAGGGTCTTTGTCATCAGCGGTAGAGTGCGTCCTTTGTATGCGGAAGCGCCTCGGTTCAAATCCCTGCTAAGGCAATTTTTAGCTCTCCATATCATATATGTAATATATGTATATATGGAGACTATTAGTTTCATGAAAAAATTTTTTTTTTTTAATTTCACCGGAAATACTTGTTTTTGGTCATTTTATACATAAATAAGTAGTTTTAAAAAAATATCTGTCTGTCTGTCAGTCAGTCTGTCTGTCTGTCTGTCTGTCTGTCTGTCTGTCTGTCTGTCTGTATGCACGAAAACGCAAAAACCGCTTAACAGATTTTAACCAAATTTGGTACAAAAATACTATTCGACATGGCAAGGAGCTGATTAGATTTTGGGAAACATTGAGCGTAGGCAAGGGGTTTAAAAGAGGGTTCAAAAATTAAAAAAATTCATAGTTCTTAAACTTCTCCGAAATACTACATAATTTTCTACGCATTTAATTGAATATAACCTAAAATATTTAACATAAAATATTAGACCACATTGGCGTTCGAAAATAGTGTAAAATGGGGAAAAAAATATTTTAAAAAAACGTACTTCTTAAACATAGCAGAAATATTAACTAATTATTTATAGCTTTAATAGAATATAACCTATAAAATGTGTCATAAATAACTTACTTTCATAGGCGTTCGTAAATAGTGGAAAAGGGGTCAAAACATAAAAAATATCTATTTCCTAAACTTATTCGAAATATGGAATAATTTTTTTTAGTTGTGATAGAATATAACCTAAAAAATGTTACATAAAAGAATTGGTTCACAAAGGCGTTCGAAAATAGTCTAAAAAAGGGGTCAAAAACGAAAAAAAAAATGTTTTCCAAATATACCAGAAAAATTGGCTAATTAGGTATATATAGCTTTGATATAAGATAACCTAAAAAATGCAACATGAAATTTTTATTTACATAGTGGTAGAAAAAAGGGTAAAATAAAAAAAAAATTAAAATGTAATTTTTTTATATTTAACTAGTTGAATTGGTGTTAAAAATACACGACAAAAATTGATGTACCATAGGCGTCCGTGAAAATTCTATAAAAGGGTCAGAAAAAATTTGAATCCGTGATAACTCAAAAACCACTTAACGGATTTTAACCACATTTGGTATGAAAATACTACAGGATATTTGTAGGTGGTGATTAACATGGAGCGTACGCAAGGGGTTTAAAAGAGGGTCAAAAATTTAAAAAACCATAGTTCTTACACTTATCTGAAATATTGAATAATTCTTCATAGTTGTGATAGGATATAACCGAAAAAATGGTACATAAAAGAATTGGTTCACACAGGGGTTCGAAAATAGTCTAAAAAGGGGTCAAAAACGAAAAAAAAATGTTTCCCAAATATACCAGAAAAATTGGCTAATTATATATAGCTTTGATATAAGATAACCAAAAAAATGCAGCATAAAATTTTTATTTACATAGGCGTTCGTAAATAGTAGCAAAAGGGGTAAAATAAAAAAAAATTAAATGTAAATTTTTTTATAATTAACTAGTTGAATTGGTGTTAAAAATACACGACAAAAATTAATGTACCATAGGCGTCCGTGAAAATTCTATAAAAAGTTCAGAAAAAATTTGTATCCGTGATAACTCAAAAACCACTTTTTAACGGATTTTAACCACATTTGGTACGAAAATACTACAGGATATTTATAGGTGGAGATTAACATTGAGCGTAGGCAAGGGGTTTAAAAGAGGGGTCAAAAATTTAAAAAATCATAGTTAAACTTATCCGGAATATTGATTAATTTTTTCTGCGTTTAATTAAATATAAACTAAACAATTAGACCACATTGACATGAGAAAAAAGTGTAAAATGCGATAAAATGGTTAGAAAAAAACGTATTTCTTAAACATAGCAGAAATATTGACTAGTTATTTATAGCTTTGATAGAATATAACCTAAAAAATGTGTTATAAATAACTTGTTTTCATAGGCGTACGTAAATAGTGTAAAAGGGGTCAAAATAAAAACATATATACTTCCTAAACTTATTCGGAATAAGGAATAATTTTTCGTAGTTGTGATAGAATATAACCTAAAAAATGAACTGGTTCACACAGGCGTTCGAAAAAGCGTCAAAAACAAAAAAAAAAATTTTTCCAAATATAACAGAAAAATTTGCTACTTATATATAGCTTTGATATAAGATAACCTACAACATGCAGCATAACAATTTTGTTTACATAGGCGTTCGTAAATAGTAGAAAAGGTGGCAAAATAAATTTTATAGTAAAACTAAAAAAATCAATTATTTTGCGTACAAGAACTTGGCCTAGAAGATCTGAAATTAAAATATGTACGTATAAATAGTGCCTCCAAAGAGAGGAAAAATTAACAAAACCAGATACTTCAAAAAAATAGCTGATGTCTAAAATAAAACAAAAATTTATTAAATTTAGATAAATGACAAAAAGGTCATAAAATTATTACTTTTACACTTAAATATGGAGAGCTATTCGTGCCTCGAGGGCAACAGTTTATTTTATTTCTAATTTTTGAATAAAGTAGTTACCTAGTTTGTCACGTTCGTTTATTGGAATATATATAATAAGAAAAATAATACAATTATAATTATTAATATTCTGTTTCGTTACGCAAGTAATATATTTTAGATATATTTTGCCAGGAATTAAAGTGAAAGAACTGATTTCTTTTTAATAATAATAATAAAAGACTTTATTGTATAATAATGAAAACTACAATAGGCGAAGTTGAAGCATAATGCTTCCTAACTTAACCCTACTTCACATAAGCATCTTATATTCTAACCTAAAGAAAAGAAAAAGGAATCACGTAATTCGTAAACATACACATATAATTTATACGATGTAACATTGTTTCTTAACACTATTGAGATTAGAGAATGAATCAAGCGACGAACGGTGGATTTAAATCTCATGCCCGACAAAAGCTTGACATCTTCCGACAACTGATTATATAGTTTCGCGATATTGTATGAAAATGACCGTTCGTACATCGCCGATCGATGAACCGGCGGGGTTATTGTTAACTTATATCTAACATGAACGGCATGGGCAGTGCCCCTAAACTGAACATTATCAAATAAATATCTAGGACTTTTATTAATTATTATTTTATAAAGAAACATTAAAGAATGAAGTGTTCGTCTCTCATTCATTCTATGCCACCCTATCTCCCTAGTTTTAGCAGTTATACCACGTTCTCTACCTCTAATACCTGAGATAAGACGCACACATGAATTCTGAATCAGTTGTATTCGCCGTTGGTCCACAGACAGCAAACAAGGACCGTAAACAGCATCGCAAAAGTTGAAGTGTGACAACACCAATGAATCACACAAGAGTTTCTTGATCTCAGTTGTAAGAAATTTACGCTGACTATAAATGAGTTTGAAATTGGCAAAACCTTTTTTAATACAGGAGCTGACGTCCTTATGAAATCTCAAATTCGTATCCATAATAGGGAGTTTTATTTTATTTTATTTAAGATACAACTGCCCAGACAGATAAATATCCAATTAAAGGGCAGGTAAAAATTACAAATAATACAATAACATCAAAATAACAATAATAACTAATTAATAACTTAAACTAATTACTTAAAAAATAAACGTTTTATACATGACAGATTTGATTCAAATATATCCAAATCATTAGACATAAGGTTACAACTATTACACATTACGAACAAAAGAGAATGCAACAACAAATTAGTGCGCGCTCTTGACAAGTAAAAAACAGTATTATTATTACGTGTACGCAAAGTAGGGACATAAAATGGAAGCAATTCTAACAGCTCTGGACAATCAATATCTCCATTAATAATTTTGTACAGTAAGATAATAGCAGAACATTCCCTACGCGTACTTAAAGATGTCAAATTAAAACAATTTAGGAGCGTATCATGTAGAAATCCAATGACTGGATAAACTCCATCGCTACGAAACCACAGAAACTTAGCGAAACGACGATGAACACGTTCCATACTCGCCGAATGAAATTCAACTGAGGCATACTCCAACTTAGCCCTAACAAATACATTGAATAACGCAATAAGTGGTTGAGGAGACCTAAGATCCCTCGCGTTACGGATGACAAAACCCAGACACTGATGCGAAGCTGAAATCATATAATTATAATGTTCAATAAAGTTTAGTTTGCTATCAAAGAAAATCCCCAAATCCTTAATACGATCACAAACAACCAATGGAGAATCATGAATGAAATACAAATGAGTTATATATAATATATAGGCTTTAATCTGGGTGTATAAGAAACTGAAAAACATTTTTCAATATTCAAATAAAGATTGTTGCGAACACACCACTCATAAATCTTGTTAAGGTCTTCCTGAATAACAGAGCAATCATGCACACTATCAATGACCGAGTATATCTTCAAGTCATCGGCATACAAGAGCGAACTACTAGTCAAGCCACTGGAAATATCATCAATAAAGCACAAAAACAACAATGGCCCCAACACAGAACCCTGGGGGACTCCTGAGGTCACTGAAAAATTGACAGACCTGAACCCTCTATACTCAACATATTCATAACGACCATTTAAATATGAATCCAAGAGAAGGAGCAAGCCATTGGATAGACCAAAACGACACAATTTAGCCATCAAGACACCATGATCAAGTCTGTCAAAGGCCCTGGAAAAGTCAGTATAGATAACATGTACCTACCTGACCTCCATTACCAAGTTGTTCACTCAGAAACTGTGTTAAAACCAATAAATTGGTAGATGTAGAACGACCCGGGAAGAAACCATGCTGCACAGTTGAAATTTGTCGTCTAACATGACACATTATAATATCATGTATGTACATGATTGAATTGATATAGGACGATAATTTCCTACATCATGCTTATCTCCCTTTTTAAAAACCGGCGTCACCCTTGATAACTTCCAAAACGCAGGAAAATTAGTTGATCGTAAGGCAAGGTGAAATATTGTACACAATGGCCCAGCCAACACCGCAGCACAATCACGAGCCAAAAAGGATGGTATACCATCCGGACCTGCTGTTGGTTTACCTTTGAGCTTTCTCAGAGCTCCGTAAACTTCAGATTCAGTAACTCCACAATCAGACAAAAAGGACACATTTAGAGCCTCATTCACATTTTCAATGTGAAAAATTTGGGAATTGACATAGGATTCATTGAAATATTGAGCAAATTTATCCACAAGTTCTTGCTGATCTTTAATATTATCGCCATTAGAATACATATCTCTAGGTAAACGTCCAAAACTTTTACGAGAATTTATAAATGACCGGAAAGTCTTAGGGTCACCATTAAGTCTACGCTTAGCATCACCCAAGTAAACTCTGTATGAAGAGTTCACTTCAGTTTTAATACTCTGACGCAAAACTCGAAACTCATTCAGAAAGTGAGGATCACCAGAAGTTTTATATTTCCTCCAGAGCCTAGGCTTTAATTTGATATTCCGAACATCACTCGAGAACCAAGGCGGATATTTGCAATTTCTTGCATATGAAACCGGTACTGATGCAGAAATCACGTCGCCCAACCTAGCATAAAAAACATTACAAGCGACATCAACATCATTGCAACCACAAAGATCAGAGAAGTCAATATCAAGTATATCTCTGTACAAAGCAGGAAAATCAGCCTTTTTAAAGTTATAAAATGGTTTAAAACTACTCGCCCTACTTGTATCATCTTCGTATTAACAATATAATCAATATCAAGAGGAGGATGATAACGATCAATCGGCAAGAAATAATCAACAGATGAGGATACTTTCACTGGAAATCTACTGAATATTAAGTTAAGGCAAAACCAAGGACGTATAGGTACCTATCTCCATACGTTAACGTGACATTTTGGTTATGGTTACACGAGATAAGCACTCCTTCAAAATAGAGTTAAGGCCATCCAATACGTATCGTATATGCGGAAGGTAGAGATAACACTTTACTTGAGAAAAATACTCTTTTAGATTTTTCTACTTCCATTTACTATGTTGTTAATATTATTCTTTTTTTAATCATTAACCAAATACCTATATATTTTATTATAACTGTGTGTCTTGGGTCGATCAGCAAATCTTTTTGAATAAAACTATTTTACGTTATGCCAAGCTTTTGATATATTTTTATATCTTCCTCGGGGCTACAAATATAAGAGTAAGCTAAGTATAAATATACAGGGTGGTCCAACGAAAAGTTTGCACCTAGCTTTTCTCTTTTTTTTGTAGTCGAATGCGAAAATGCTCGGACACGTCGATTTTGCTTTTGAGGGGGACACATTTTAAACATATTTTTCGATCTGCGCCTTTAACCCCCTAGCGGGGGTGAGTAACAACCCTAAAATTTTAAATGGAAAGAGGGGTCTAATGACATATCATTTGAAAGGACACAAAATTGTCTTTCTAATGATACCCTATTTGTCGAATTTTACTAAAACAGTTAATTCGAAAACGACTTTAAAGACATTAAGCCGATAATTTTGGTATTAATGTGAAATACAAATAAGTTTTAATTATTGCGAGTGAAAACACCTGCAATCGTTAGTACATTCCAATGTTTGTTAGTTTTAACATTGCTTTGTAAAAAAAGTAAACAAGCTGTTAAATTGATTTATTAAAACGTTACATTAACAAATGTTGAAAATGTGACCCATTTGATTCCATACAATAATACAGATTTTGTTCAAATCTATTTCTAACATTTTGTAGCATATCAGGTGTTATGTTTCTGCACTCTTCTGTAATGCGTTGGCGAAGATCTTCTATGGACTCGGGCTTCGTGGCAAAACATTTATTTTTTAAGTGCCCCCAAAGAAAAAAGTCTAAAGGCGATAAATCCGGTGACCTGGCAGGCCATTCAATTGGGCCCCTCCTTCCAATCCACCGTCCAGGGAACCGGTCATCTAAGAACTGTCTTACAGGAGCCACATAGTGCGGAGGTGCTCCATCTTGCTGGAAATAAAGCCGATCAGCAGTATGATTTTGGTCATCTTCTATTATTTGTGTTATTAAAGGATCAATTGTGTCTTCAAGCATGTTTAGGTACACTTCACCAGTTAAATTTCCAGGAATAAAAAGTGGTCCTATAATATGATTTCCTAATATGCCACACCAGACGTTTATTTTTTGAGGATACTGGGTATGAACCTCACGGAATAAATGTGGGTTACTGTCATCCCAGTAACGGCAATTGTGCCTATTTACAGCTCCATTCAAATAAAATGTGCATTCGTCGGAAAAACAAATTTAAATAATAATTGCGGATCTTCAATTAAACGCTGGCTCATTGCTTCACAAAATTGCAGCCTTCTATCAGGATCATCCTCATTTAGTTCCTGTACTAATTTGATTTTGTACGGATGAAATTTGTACGCTTTTAAAATTCGTATTATGGACGAACGGGAGACACCTGAGGCTTCAGCTAGTTGACGGGTACTTTGACTATGATCCATTTCAACATGCCCTAAAACAGCGACTTCCACAGCTTCATTTCTGATCGGTTTCTGCGGCTGGTGTTTTACATTACAGACAGATCCGGTATCTACAAACTTTTTAACTAACTTGCCAACGTACACATCATTCACATTTTTATCGGGATGTCTCTCATTAAATAAGCGAGCCGTAAGTCTAGCACTACTATTATTTTGAAAATAAAGTTTAACAATTTCAACTCGTTCTAGAATGGAATAAATCATTTTGTACGGTAAAAGTAAAATAACTTGAGAAGCAACCAAACTGAATCAATGAAAAGACTAAAATAAACGGTGTAAATTCTTTTCCTACACGTATCTGCAGTTTTTATTTCAACAAAAAACGCAAACGATTAGTGAGGAATTTAGTTCTGATAAATAAGATAGTGTTTTTGAAATCCCGTTTTTCTTCAAAGTAAATAATTTAGAAATGATTGTAGTTGTTTTCAGTCGTAATAATTAAAACTTATTTGTATTTCTCATTAATACCAAAATTATCGGCTTAATGTCTTTAAAGTCGTTTTCGTATTAACTGTTTTAGTAAAATTCGACAAATAGGGTATCATTAGAAAGACAATTTTGTGTCCTTTCAAATGATATGTCATTAGACCCCTCTTTCCATTTAAAATTTTAGGGTTGTTACTCACCCCCGCTAGGGGGTTAAAGGCGCAGATCGAAAAATATGTTTAAAATGTGTCCCCCTCAAAAGCAAAATCGACGTGTCCGAGCATTTTCGCATTCGACTACAAAAAAAAGAGAAAAGCTAGGTGCAAACTTTTCGTTGGACCACCCTGTATATAAAATTTAAAAATATGTTTACCTTAGTATACGCGGCAAGTTTTACATTGGTAAAAATAATAAAAATTGTAAATTAAAGAACATTAATGCAAACTTTGTAAAATAATGATTAAAATTTAACATTTTTAAGTTAATTGATTTTTTTGTAATTGACACTGACATGTTTATTCAAAAATGTTTTGTTTAGTTTATTTGTGGTAAATTGTTTTTTAAGTGAAATGTCAAGTGTTTTTATTTAGGTTAGAAAGTAGATTCAAAAGAAATATTACTGTCATCATGGGTGTTATTATTAATAGTAAATAAATATGAATATATATTACTGATTTCATTCGAGTCTTTCTTTTTGTTTAACGCATTTTCGGTATTAGACGTTTCAAACATTTCAATGAAACGTCTTTTATTTTGATTTTGTTCACAGGCAAGGATTTTTACATTATTTAAGTCTGGAAAATGATTTGTATTGATACAATGTTCAGCCAATGCACAAGTTTTTTTGTTAAGTCGAATATCACTTTTATGTTGGGTAATTCCATCTTTAAAAACTCGGGAAGTTTGTCCGATATATACTTGGTTACAGTCTGAACATGGTATATTATAAACTACGTTAGATTTTTTTAAACTGGAGTCTTGATCTTTAGTTTTTGTATATAAATTGTTAATCGTTTTTGATGACTTGCTGACAATTTTTAAATTTGGAATATCTTTTCTTATAATTTTAGTTATTTTTGGGGTTATAAATTTTATATTTGGAAAAGAAATATAAGAAATTTCGTTATTAATGTTAGAATCATGGTTGTTGCTAACAATTAGGTCTGGATGATTTATTAAAAATTTTTTGGTTTTTTGGAACATAACATCAATATAGTTGTATTTAATAGGTGTTTTATAAAAATTGGTAATGATATTTGTGAATTTGGCTCTATAAATATTTTTAAGTTTATTAGGAACATTTTGTTCAATTGAAACATTGAAACACATACAAAAATCTAAACAAATAAAAACTAACAGTAATTGGATAAAAAATCTTTCAAACGTTGAAATTCCACAAGATATTATTAATTTTTTGGCTTTAGGACATAAATTTACATTAGAACCTAACAAAAAAGACGTCTCTTTAAAATATTTACTTTCTAATATAGAAAATCTTATACAAAATGTTCCTAATAAACTTAAAAATATTTATAGAGCCAAATTCACAAATATCATTACCAATTTTTATAAAACACCTATTAAATACAACTATATTGATGTTATGTTCCAAAAAACCAAAAAATTTTTAATAAATCATCCAGACCTAATTATCACAAGGGCTGACAAGGGAAATGTTACTGTTATTATGACAAAAGATATGTACAACACAATGGCTAACGAGCATTTATCGAATGAAAACTATTATAAAATATTAAGAACAGATCCAACTTCTACAAAAAGCAAATAAAATTGTTTCAAATCTAAAAACAAAAAAGTACATTGATAACAATACAGCAAAAAATTAACAATTTATAATCAAACATCTCCAAAATTTTATGGTTTACCGAAAATTCATAAACCAACACTATCACTAAGACCAATTATTTCATCCATAAATGCTCCAAATAGTAAACTTACTCAATTAATAACAGATATATTAACAATTTCTTATGATCCTAACAATATCTATTTCACAAAGTTTCTTTCGATTTTGCTCATTTTATAAAAGATACACTACTACCTGAAAATTACGTTCTTATTAGTTTAGATGTAGTCTCACTCTTTACAAATATACCACAACAATTAGTAATCAATAGTATTTCAAAAAGATGGAATAACATTAAACAAAATACAAACATTCCAAAAACAGAATTTCTTAAGATTGTCAATTTTGTTTTTGATTCAACTTACTGTCAATTTAACAATATTTATTACAAACAAATTTTTGGTACTCCAATGGGTTCAACATTATCACCCTTGTATCTCAATATATCATGGATGATCTTTTGGATATTTGTATTCCTCAACTTTCTTTTAATCTACCTTTTATAAAAAAATATGTAGACGACATTATATGCGCAATACCTTTTAATCATAATACTGAAATATTAAACATTTTTAATAGTTACCACGAAAAAATTTAGTTCACAATTGAGGAAGAAAAAGACAGATTTGTACCGTTCTTAGATACTAAAGTACTAAGAAACCCAAAAAACCAAATCATTTTAGATTGGTATAGGAAACCTACTCATACAGGTAGATACATATATTATTATTCATACCACACACAAAAAATGAAAATAAATTTGGTATTAGGGTTAAAAAACAGAATTAACAAAATTTGTCATCCTCAATTCAAAGAAGCGAACTACAAAAAATTGTTTAATATTCTACTCGATAATTCATATCCACGAAAACAACTACAAAAATTATTATATAATACACCAGAAAATCAGAATACAAATGTTCAAGTTAGAACAAGCATAATTCTAACATTAATAACGAAATTTCTTATATTTCTTTTCCAAATATAAAATTTATAACCCCAAAAATAACTAAAATTATAAAAAAAGATATTCCAAATTTAAAAATTGTCAGCAAGTCATCAAAAACGATTAACAATTTATATACAAAAACTAAAGATCAAGACTCCAGTTTAAAAAAATCTAACGTAGTTTATAATATACCATGTTCAGACTGTAACCTAGTATATATCGGACAAACTTCCCGAGTTTTTAAAGATGGAATTACCCAACATAAAAGTGATATTCGACTTAACAAAAAAACTTGTGCATTGGCTGAACATTGTATCAATACAAATCATTTTCGAGACTTAGATAATGTAAAAATCCTTGCCTGTGAACAAAATCAAAATAAAAGACTTTTCATTGAAATGTTTGAAACGTCTAATACCGAAAATGCGTTAAACAAAAAGAAAGACTCGAATGAAATCAGTAATATATATTCATATTTATTTACTGTTAATAATAACACCCATGATGACAGTAATATTTCTTTTGAATCTACTTTCTAACCTAAATAAAAAAACTTGACATTTCACTTAAAAAACAATTTACCACAAATAAACTAAACAAAATATTTTTGAATAAACATGTCAGTGTCAATTACAAAAAAATCAATTAACTTAAAAATGTTAAATTTTAATCATTATTTTACAAAGTTTGCATTAATGTTCTTTAATTTACAATTTTTATTATTTTTACCAATGTAAAACTTGCCGCATATACTAAGGTAAACATATTTTTAAATTTTATATATATTTATACTTAGCTTACTCTTATATTTGTAGCCCCGAGGAAGATATAAAGGGTCTGGTGCCCTAGCCTGCAGCTCGAAATAACTACTTTTTTTGGATTTTTTTTTTATGTGATAATAGACTATTTTGAACATAATTAGCTATGGTATTTTCACTTTTTTTAAGTTGATTATAAAATAGGCTAGATTAAGTACTTACAAATTTCATATACTATACGCGGCATTGCATATTCATAGCTCTTTCAAAATTATCATATAAATGATTAATTCGCCTCTTTCAAACACATTTTAAGTAACAAAATTTGTAAAACAATTAATTAGTAACCAAATAATGATAGAAATTAATAATTCACAACTTATTTACTACCAATTTATAATAACAATAACAGGAAACCTATAACCTATATGTCAACAATGCATTGGAAACAAATATAATTAAACAGTCAACGTTGCCTCGTTGCCAGATTGTATCTGATTTCATTAAATCTAATTATATTAATATAATTTAATTTTTCTACGATCATGCAAAGAATTACTAGTTTTGCAGTACCTATTGCAATCGTTTTCTTTCTACATCTCAGCTAAGTTGAACTGTTGTGATATGAATATTTACCACTCACCTCATTTTAAATTTTGAGTAGCGTTTAAGGAAAGAATGCAACTAGGTTATGTAGGTAGCTAGGACCTTATTATTTATATATTTTTTCTGTGACGGGAAAAAAAGTTTGACATATTATCTCTGTATCCTACCAACCTAACTAACCTCCTACCTACCTAACTAATCTGAAACTTATACCTCATGCGCACATATCAGGCCTGCACTTAGCAAGGGCTTCGCCCTTGCTTTCCTACTTAACTACCTACCTAACTAACTACCTATCTACTGACCAAACCTCCTACCTACCTAACTAACCTCCTACCTACCTTACTAACCTCCTACCTACCTAACTAACCTCCTACCTACCTAACTAACCTCCTACCTACCTTACTAACCTCCTACCTAACTAACCTCCTACCTACCTAACTAACCTCCTACCTACCTTACTAACCTCCTACCTACCTAACTAACCTCCTACCTACCTAACTAATCTCCTACCTACCTTACTAACCTCCTACCTACCTAACTATCCTCCTACCTACCTAACTAACCTCATACCTACCTAACTAATCTCCTACCTACCTAACTAACCTCCTACCTACCTACCTAACTAATCTGAAACTTAAACCTCATGCGCACATATCGGGCCTGCACTTAGCAAGGGCTTCGCCCTTGCTTTCCTACTTAACTACCTACCTAACTAACTATCTACCTACCGACCAAACCTCCTACCTACCTAACTAACCTCCTACCTACCTTTTTTTTTTTTTTTTTTTTTTTTTTTTTGTTCGACAGAGAAAAAATCTTTCAAAGAGACCGGGACCCATGTGGTGCTAATCACCACACGGCAACCGGTACTGTAGGATTTCCACCCACTAAAAAAACTCTGCCTCTTCGCCACTGCAATGGTACCGCTGTTCGCATAAACTTCATTGCAGTTTTTGTCTATCTCTCAGTGTAAAACATTTTGTTGTCTTTCGTCCCTTTCTTTCTGTTCCATAACTGTTTCAGCAAATACCAATACTGCATTCCAGCTTTCTTTGTTTGTCATCATCTTGGGCACTATGTTTTCTGGTGTTATTTGTTGGTCAAGTGTTAGTTCTAGTTTTACTCTGTCTGTGTTCCATCGTGGGCAGTAGAACCATGTGTGTTCCACAGAGTCTACATCATCGCAGTACATACACTTATCAGTTTCAGTTTTTTTGATTTTTTTTGTATAAGTCTTGAAAGCACCATGTCCACTTAGTAGTTGCGTCATGGTATAATTTATAGGTCTATATTTGCATTGGTGAAAACTACTTATATTTGGAATTAATTTCCTTGTCCAGGATCCCACCTCAGCTTGCTCCCATCTTGTCTGCCACTCTTCAAGTGTTCTCTCTCGTTCTTCTTTTTTTATGTCATTTAAGGCACCTTCGTTCCGTTCATGTATCCTTGTTCTTTCCTCGGCCATCAATTCTATTGGAATCACACCCGTAATGACATAGAGAGCTTCCGTTGACACCGTCCTATACGAGCTAGCTATTCTCAGTAGCATTTTGCGTTGCATCTTTTCCAACATTTTTCTATATTTTGCAAATTTTAGTGCAAATTGCCATATACGTGCTCCGTACAACAGCGTTGATTGGACAACTGAGTTTAGCACCACCCTTTTGTGGCTCCCTGGACCTCTTATGTTAGGCAAGAGTTTGATAAGAGCTGCTACTCTTTTTTCGGCTTTATTGACTGTGTATTTAATGTGTTCCGTAAAATACTGTTTCTCATCTATGACAATTCCCAGGTATTTCAGTGTCCTCCCCGGTGTGATTAGTTTTCCTTTGCAGTAAAAATTTATAGCTGATCTGTCTCGCTTGCCTTTTAGAATGATGGCCTCCGTTTTTTGTGGGGCGAGTTCAAGTTGTTTCTTTTCCGTCCATTTGTCAACCATTTCGATCGCTTCATCGGCTTTCAACATGAGTTCCGTTTTGTCCGCAGCCCTAACAACAATCGCAATATCGTCGGCATAAGCGACCACATTTACGCCGTCTGGATACCTCAATCCCAGCAAGTCATCGTAAACAATATTCCACAGCAAAGGTCCCAATATTGAGCCCTGAGGGACTCCCGCATACACTTTAATTTGGTTATCCTTGTCAATGCTCAAAGTTCTCTCGCTCAGATAACTATCGATAATAGCCTGTAAATACATTGGCAACCCTCTATCCTCTAGCTCTTCTAATATGGTCTTCCACGACACAGAGTTAAAAGCGTTTTTTATGTCGAGTGTAACCAGTGCTGCCCATGTCTTATCGCGATCTTCCCGAACAATTTTGAGAACCTCCTCGACGGCTCCCACCGTTGACCTTCCTTTACGGAAACCATATTGGTAATCCGAGAAACCCCTCGCCCTTTGAATCTCTATTTCGAGCCGGGATTTTATTAGTGATTCGTAGCACTTGCTGATTGTTTGAAGGAGGCAGATTGGTCGAAAATCTTCGACACCTTTCGGTATTAGAATCAATCTTGCGTTTTTCCAGGCTTGTGGGAACACTTGCTCTCGTAGGACGTTATTCAGTAGATTTAAGATGGTTTGGCCAACTGCTTTCACTGCTTCCTTCAAGGCCTCGGTAGGAATATTATCATCCCCTGGCGCTTTTCCGTTTCTCAGTAGAGCTATTGATTTCTCGAGCTCCTCCATTGTAAATAGTTCCACATCTGGGCTTTTACCCCGTCTGTCTCGTGTTTCCTGTTTGACTGGAAATAGTTTCCGTGCTATTTTCTGTTTGAGTTCCAAGGAAGGTTGGTAGGGCCGTAATCCACGTAGCTGTTTCATAACTATTTGGTAGGCGTTTCCCCATATGTCATTTTCAAGCTGACTTGTTAGTTCGTTCCATTTTAGTTTTTTTGAGTTATTTATTTGATGTTGTAATGTTTTTTTTTGTCGTCTATAATGAGATTTGGCGTCGTCGATTTCGGCTTGAGAAAGCCTCTGTCTTGTTACTCTTAAGATATTTCTTCTGGCTTTTAGGCATAAAGATCTTTGCGATGCTATTTCCGTGTTCCACCAATACGGAGTACCGGTCTTATTTCGACTTCCCTTTATTTCCGTGCTATTTTGTAAAGCTTCCTGCATGGCTTTTTCATACCACTCAACGTTTATGACTTGCTGGCTATTTCTTTCTGTGCTCCATTTGAGTGATTCCCGAAACACTTCCCAATTATATTGTCGGCTTCTTTCTACGTGTTGAATAGGCGCATACTTGCATAAAATTTCGAAGGCGATGTATTGGTGGACCTCCTACCTACCTAACTAACCTCCTACCTAACTTACTAACCCCCTACCTACCTAACTAACCTCCTACCTACCTAACTAACCTCCTACCTACCTAACTAACCTCCTACCTACCTTACTAACCTCCTACCTACCTAACTAACCTCCTACCTACCTAACTAACCTCCTACCTACCTAACTAACCTCCTACCTACCTTACTAACCTCCTACCTACCTAACTAACCTCCTACCTACCTAACTAACCTCCTACCTACCTAACTAACCTCCTACCTACCTTACTAACCTCCTACCTACCTAACTAACCTCCTACCTACCTAACTAACCTCCTACCTACCTTACTAACCTCCTACCTACCTAACTAACCTCCTACCTACCTAACTAACCTCCTACCTACCTTACTAACCTCCTACCTACCTTACTAACCTCCTACCTACCTAACTAACCTCCTACCTACCTTACTAACCTCCTACCTACCTTACTAACCTCCTACCTACCTAACTAACCTCCTACCTACCTAACTAACCTCCTACCTACCTAACTAACCTCCTACCTACCTTACTAACCTCCTACCTACCTAACTAACCTCCTACCTACCTAACTAACCTCCTACCTACCTAACTAACCTCCTACCTACCTTACTAACCTCCTACCTACCTAACTAACCTCCTACCTACCTAACTAACCTCCTACCTACCTTACTAACCTCCTACCTACCTTACTAACCTCCTACCTACCTAACTAACCTCCTACCTACCTAACTAACCTCCTACCTACCTTACTAACCTCCTACCTACCTAACTAACCTCCTACCTACCTAACTAACCTCCTACCTACCTTACTAACCTCCTACCTACCTTACTAACCTCCTACCTACCTAACTAACCTCCTACCTACCTTACTAACCTCCTACCTACCTTACTAACCTCCTACCTACCTAACTAACCTCCTACCTACCTAACTAACCTCCTACCTACCTAATAACCTCCTATCTACCTAACTAACCTCCTACCTACCTAACTAACCTCCTACCTACCTAACTAACCTCCTACCTACCTAACTAACCTCATACCTACCTAACTAACCTCCTACCTACCTTACTAACCTCCTACCTACCTAACTAACCTCCTACCTACCTAACTAACCTCATACCTACCTAACTAACCTCCTACCTACCTAACTAACCTCCTACCTACCTACCTAACTAATCTGAAACTTAAACCTCATGCGCACATATCGGGCCTGCACTTAGCAAGGGCTTCGCCCTTGCTTTCCTACTTAACTACCTACCTAACTATCTACCTACCGACCAAACCTCCTACCTACCTAACTAACCTCCTACCTACCTAACTAACCTCCTACCTACCTTACTAACCCCCTACCTACCTACCTAACTAACCTCCTACCTAACTAACCTCCTACCTACCTAACTAACCTCCTACCTACCTAACTAACCTTCTACCTACCTAACTAACCTCCTACCTACCTTACTAACCTCCTACCTACCTAACTAACCTCCTACCTACCTAACTAACCTCCTACCTACCTTACTAACCTCCTACCTACCTTACTAACCTCCTACCTACCTAACTAACCTCCTACCTACCTTACTAACCCCCTACCTAACTAACCTCCTACCTACCTAACTAACCTCCTACCTACCTAACTAACCTCCTGCCTACCTTACTAACCTCCTACCTACCTTACTAACCTCCTACCTACCTAACTAACCTCCTACCTACCTTACTAACCCCCTACCTAACTAACCTCCTACCTACCTAACTAACCTCCTACCTACCTAACTAACCTCCTACCTACCTTACTAACCTCCTACCTACCTTACTAACCTCCTACCTACCTAACTAACCTCCTACCTACCTTACTAACCCCCTACCTAACTAACCTCCTACCTAACTAACCTCCTACCTACCTAACTAACCTCCTACCTACCTAACTAACCTCCTACCTACCTAACTAACCTCCTACCTACCTTACTAACCCCCTACCTAACTAACCTCCTACCTACCTAACTAACCTCCTACCTACCTAACTAACCTCCTACCTACCTTACTAACCTCCTACCTACCTTACTAACCTCCTACCTACCTAACTAACCTCCTACCTACCTTACTAACCCCCTACCTAACTAACCTCCTACCTAACTAACCTCCTACCTACCTAACTAACCTCCTACCTACCTAACTAACCTCCTACCTACCTAACTAACCTCCTACCTACCTTACTAACCTCCTACCTACCTAAGTAACCTCCTACCTACCTAACTAACCTCCTACCTACCTTACTAACCTCCTACCTACCTTACTAACCTCCTACCTACCTTACTAACCTCCTACCTACCTAACTAACCTCCTACCTACCTAACTAACCTCCTACCTACCTTACTAACCTCCTACCTACCTTACTAACCTCCTACCTACCTAACTAACCTCCTACCTACCTAACTAACCTCCTACCTACCTAACTAACCTCCTACCTAGCTTACTAACCTCCTACCTACCTTACTAACCTCCTACCTACCTAACTAACCTCCTACCTACCTAACTAACCTCTACCTAACTACCTAACTAATCTGAAACTTAAACCTCATGCGACAATATCGGGCCTGCACTTAGCAAGGGCTTTGCCCTTGCTTTCCTACTTAACTACCTACCTAACTAACTATCTACCTACCGACCAAACCTCCTACCTACCTAACTAACTATCTACCCACCGACCAAACCTCCTACCTACCTAACTAACTATCTACCTACCGACCAAACCTCCTACCTACCTAACTAACTATCTACCTACCGACCAAACCTCCTACCTTCCTAACTAACTATCTACCTACCGACCAAACCTCCTACCTACCTAACTAACCTCCTACCTACCTAACTAACCTCCTACCTACCTTTCTAACCCCCTACCTACCTAACTAACCTCCTACCTATCTAACCTCCTCCTACCTAACAAACCTCCTACCTACCTAACTAACCTCCTACCTACCTAATTAACCTCCTACCTACCTAACTAACCTCCTACCAACCATTTTTTGCACTATTTCGATTGACAGTTTGTGAGAAATCGAGTTTAAATGACAGTGATATTTTGCGTTCCTTTTACTACAAAAATGAAAATATTGAATATCAAATTATTATGTAGAATGAAAATAAAATCTGGCAACATTGATACTGATTGAAGAATAATGACATTTGTTTCAAATTAAATAATACCAAACATAACCAATTTTAATTAGAACTGTTTATTATTGAGAAAATGATAATATTTATTACTGAAATTAAAACTACATAAATATTTGAACTTATTGTCCAATACGAGGTCCAATATGTACAAAGTTATCCAAGAATTGATGTAACTATGGAACTTCTATTAAACTGAATTGATATAAGTACTATTTTAACACATTTAGTACCATAGTATGCGTGAGTACATAATCTAGTTTATTTTATAATCAACTTAAAAAAAGTGAAAATACCATAGCTAATTATGTTCAAAATAGTCTATTTAATGATCACATAAAAAAAAATCCAAAAAAAGTAGTTATTTCGAGCTGCAGGCTAGGGCACCAGAGCCGATATAAAAATATATCGAAAGCTTGGCATAACGTAAAATAGTTTTATTCAAAAAGATTTGCTGATCAACCCAAGACACACAGTTATCTATTAACTACTCAGCAAAGACTACCACTCAACTTATTTTATTATGTATACCTATAAACAATAACAGAAAAATGTTTATAATTGTTACAAAATAAACTACTACTACTAATAATAAAGTATTTATTGCAAAATAGCTTAGCTTAATTTTTAATATAGATTCACAGTTTTTGTTGTTCTATTCTAGATACCTATTCGTACAAGTTCATGTAATTTCGACAACAATCGGTTCAATACGTTTAAGTATACGATAGGCGTAGAGGTACGTATGTTTACGACCTTCGTATCGTTAAACGTATCATAAATTTAAAGAGCGCATGCGTAGATGTCAAATGATACGTTTACTCCCTAATGATACAAACATTTTTCGCCGTATCCACACACTCAAGTCCCTGGTTTTCAATGTCAATTTTAATCTTATCCCGAAAGCGTTGTTGTAGATGCGGCTTACCAAAAACAAGTAGTTGAGATTTACCAGGGTTCATATCCAGGCAATATTGAAATTTAGTTAAGTGGCCGGCAACAGGCACCTTGACGTAAATGTGACTTACTTTAATTTGATCGTCATTATATTTGTGTTACTTGTGAAGTTGTTGTATATGCTTGTCTAAATAAAAATCATGTATGCATTTATAAGAACATTGTGAGCATTCATGTATTTTATGTGTAATTGTAGACATTAGATTAACATTATCAGAGTGATAATGGACTATATGAGAATCAATACTTTTTTTGTTAGAAAAGCGTTTATTACAACTTGTACAGACAAATGGTTTTGCGGACGGGTTGTGAGTTAACACATGTTGATTTAAAGTTGATTGGCGATAAGTAGAGAAATCGCAGTGTTTACATTTAATTTTTTTCAAATCTGTTTCTAATTCTTTATGTGTCAACAAATGCAGTTTCAAAGTTATACTTGATAAACATTTAAAGGGACAATGTTCACAATCATACCTTTTACGTGTAATTGTATCCACTAAATTCTTGTCATCACCGTGTACATGGATAATATGAGAAACAAGCTGTGTTTTAAATTTGAATTTTTTACTGCAAATTTTGCAACTGAACGATTTGTTCGTGTTATGAGTTGCTAAATGTATTTTTAAGTAACTTTTTTTAAAGCTAAAGTAATTGCAATGCGCACAATAAAACTTTGGTATATGTGTTCCTAATTCTGCATGTTTCAACAAATGTGATTTCAAATCATATAGCATCACAGTTTTGAAACTGCATTTTGAGCACTGGTGAAGTTTAAGTGTTATTGTTTTACTGATATCAATTTCGTCCTTATGTTTATATAATAAATGACATTGAAAGTTACTTTTATTTGCATATGTTTTGTTACAAAAATTACATGAAAATCTCTTACAATCGTTGGTTGTTGTTTTTGAAGTTCTCCTATCGGGGTTTACATTGTTTGTAGTTGACTTCCATCTGCAACAAAATAATTAAAAACTTTATTCCTTTATGCTTTTTAACAAAATAATTATTAATAAAAATCCTAGGTATTTGTTTGATAAGGTTCAGTTTAGAGGGGCTCCATACCGTTCATGTTATACATAAGTGAACAAGTTCATCGGTCAGTCATGTACGAAGTCATTTTCATACAATATCGCGAAACTATATAATCGATTGCCAGAGGATGTCAATACTTTGTCGGACCTAAGATTTAAATCCACCCTAGGTCGCTTTATTCCTTCTCTATTGTGGTAATAGTGTTAATAAATGATAATGTTGCACTGAATTTGTATGTGTATACTAATGAATTGTGATTCCTTTTTATGTTCTAAATTAGAATATACAGGGTGTCCCATAATTAATGGTACACAGTACCAACTGCAGATTGCTTGGGTAAAAATCTTGAGATTTGGCCAAAATTACCTTAGTTCAAAAGTTGATAATAACCAAGATACAGGGCTGCGAAAGTGGTAATATCGTTTTCGATGTTCCTAAACCATTGGGAGAGAAATGCCACTTCCCATTAGGGGAATGAGGTTAATAATTTTAATGTATCTACAACTGTCATGTACGCACTAATGCGATAATGAGAATGTTGTTTATCTTTAGTCCTATGGTTGTCAGCCAATATTAACAATACGTTGACAGACGGGTCAAAAACCGAAAGTGGAAGTGGTGCAGGAATATACAGTGAGACAAGGAACACGAATCTAAGATTCTCACTGAGGAAAAACACATCCGTATTTCAAGCGGAAGTGTTTGCAATTCTGCAATGTGCAAAACTAAACAGATTGAGGGCTTATACAAACAAGCGAATGAATATATGTTCAGATAGCCTGCGACCTTTAGAGCTCTGAGAAGCCCCCATGGTTACAACCAAACTGGTATGGGAATGCAAAACAGAACTTAGGGCCTTGGCGGACCACAACAGGGTTAATCTAGTGTGGGTCCCGGGGCACTCGGGAATAGAAGGCAACGAGAGAGCGGATTGGCTGGCTAGACAAGCCTCTGAAACCACATATACTGACACGGAACCTGCGCTAGGCTTGTCTAAAAGAACGACGAGGGAACGCCTCAAGTGCTGGGCCAAAAGCGAGCACCAGAGATATTGGGAACATATTCCCAAGCAGGAGCATGGGAAGAGGTTTATACCTGGTGCCGCAACAAAACGCACTGAAAAACTGCTATCATTAAGCAGGAGTCAGATGCGAATAACTATGGGACTCCTTACTGGGCATTGCGCTCTGAGAGACCACCTAAATAAGATGGGGCTGTGCAATGGGGACCTGCAATGCAGATTGTGTAATGGGGCAGTTGAAACAGCTTACCATGTAATATGTGAGTGTGTAGTTCTACAACGAAGACGACACGCTATTTTTGGGCATTCGCTGATTTCGCCAGCAGATATTGACACCCAACACATAACTGAACTCCACAAGTTAGTGGAGGGTACAGGGCTGCTGGATTGGGTGGCATAATATACGGGGATTTTTCACAATAAGCCCATGAGGCTGCAGTGAAACCGGGGCCTTAAGTCGCACGGACCCTTTCAAAAAAAAAACAATACGTTGAGTTGAAATATATTTTTTTATATAAATAATGTTATGATATACTGTTAATAATACTAAAAAACAGTTGTAGACAAAATTTTGTACCTAACACGTGGGATGGGTTAGCAACGCACTTATGTGAATACACGTCTCGGCCTACGGCCTCATCTATATCCCACTAATTACGTAAATAACTATTTTCAAAATGATAACCAAATAAATTTGAAATGTTAAATACTTATTTTCAAATCATAAATTTATATTGACGTTAGATTCTGAAGGTTTTTTTGTGCGACTAAAAAATGTCATCTCCACCAGTTTCAAGAATTGACATTTTCATATTTGTCGCCATTTGATATAATTTTTCTTTTTTGATTCCTTGAACCTTCTTTTTAATTACTTGTTTGACTATTTCTTGGGGATGAGGTTCAAATATTGAAACACGTAGGTATGCTTAATCGAAATTGTATAATTTCATGTCAATATTTTTTTTCAACGTTTCGACAGCCCATGCTATCTCCTTCAGGAACTATTTTTTAGCTCTCCATATCATATATGTAATATATGTTAGAATCTTAAGGTTGGAGATTGCTTTTTAAAAATATACTTTATTAATTTAAACACATAAAACTTTATTTTTCAACTTTGGTTGTTACAGAATAAATTACTACTAATTATTTTATGATTATCAAGATCGACTGAATCTCTAGACTGCCGGAATTATAATAAAAGGATCTCTCTGATTTTATTTTCTTTATACTATTTATACTATTTTAAAGTGCTGAATCAGCTAGCTTCTAGAATTTGTATTATTTATGAAAATCGTAGATTTTCATATAATTATTAAATTACAACAATATCAAATTTCAACAATATCAAATTACAATAGTTCGTGCCTAATTTGTAAATATTATTCTCTTTGAAGTGTCTTTGAAAACGAAAACAAAGGGTTTAAATTACTGGGAAATTGCGTATTAAAATTAGGAATATAATATGATAATTCAAAAATATGACGTAATAGTATATATTGATCTAATATAACAACTCCCTCTTATTAAAAAAAGTTAAAGCTACACAATGCTTTGACTTTTAATAAAAATAATAAAACTTGAAATTTCTACTTTCTTTAATAAAGGAAATTGTGAACAAAATCTTAGATATAATTATAAAACAAACTTATTTCTAAAACATTATGCAAATGATTTATTTTCATTCATTTCAAAACCTTCTTCAATCGGTTCACTAACTCTGATTGAAGGTCGTCTTTTAGGTAAAATTTTTGTAAAATTTTCTTTAATTTGAAAAAGTCTTGTATTTGGTGGTTGAGGAGGATTATCTGATGAAGTTGTGATTCCAATACGAATTTTTCTTTTCTTTCGACATTTGCAAAATGTGTAAACAATAATAACAATAATAATTAATGTAATACTTATATACGTAAACCAAGGTGTGTATTTTTTAATAAATGGTTCATGAATAATGTCATCAATGTCCTTGGAATATTGATCTAAATTATGTTTAGCTATATCTAATTCATCAAAATTAATATTATTTAATTTTAAAGGTTTTAGTTTAGGTAATTTAACTTTATCTGGAATATTTTTACAACACTCATATGGTATAATTATTGAATGAGGTTTATAAAGAAAATCAGAATTTTTAGTTTTACTTGCTTGAATTTTTGTTGTGCCCACAAAAGCATAACAATCTGGTTGTAGAGTTAAAATTGAATTAGTTTTAATTATTTCAGAATAAGCTTCTTTTGTAACACATTTAATATTAACTGGAAGTTGTTCACTTACTGCAATTAACCATTTATTTGTTTCTAATAAATGAATTTTATATTCTTTAGCAAAAACAAAAGATATTTGACAAGTTTCTGGAAGTTTAATTAAACCTCTCAATAATTGAACTTCACATATAGCATTATTATCAATAGGGTAATGATAAATATTTCTACAAAGCATAGTTTTAAAATACAATTCTTTACATTTACTTAAATCATTTATAGGAATAAAAACATCATTTTCTTCACTTTTAGCTATATATTTTTGATTTGTTGATAGAATGTGATGTAGACCAGTTCGATTATCATAAATAAGAATTGGAAATAATCGAAATATTGTATATAGTTCTGGTTCTACTAATGGTATTTCTAGAATAAATATTATTTTTGAATCTGTTTGAAAAGCTTTTAATTCGATTATATTAAGATAAGAAGCAATTGAATTTGTTGAAATAGGTAAAGGTAAATTATTTTTTTGTAAGGATTGAGATATTGATTTTAAATTTTCAATTAAATCTTTTGGTGTTATAATTGATGTATGAATGATATTTAATCTAGCAAATGTTATTGAATTTAACATATCATTTAAAATATTTTCAATATATGAGTATGATTCCGTTAACTTCTGTGTAATTTCAATAACTTCTAATTTTGAATTAAACCATTTTAAATTATCTGAAATATCATAAATTGATTGTTCTATATTTACGATATCTTCATTAAAAGTTTTCTCATCGACTTGTAATTTTCTTAGAGTTTCATTGAAGTTTTTTATTACTGAAGTAGTTACTGATATTTGTTTTTTAAATAGTTCTTCTAATTCATGTTCATCTCTGTTTATTTTATTAATACAATTATTATAATATTCTCCATCGGAGGCATCAAGATTACCTGTTAAATATTTCCAAACTGAACCTGCTCCGTTTATAAGTCCTCTTTTATAACGATTATTAATATCAAAAGCTAATTCTTGAAATTTTGAGTTAATACTTTGAGATACCTGAGTTAATAAATCAATATGAGATTTTACTTCTGAAAGAAAACTTAACATTCTATCATTTACTGGATTTAAATAATTATACAGACTATTCAAAATATTATTATTATTTTCAAACGCTACCTGTAATGCTTCAATATCATGATAAACTAATAGTGTCCATTTGTCATTTGATACACGAAGATAATCACTTTCTTGATAATAAATACCAACTGTATTCTGAATGGGTTTAAGTGAAAATTGTGTTCTAGCAACTGCACTTAGCAGTGCAAACCTGTAATTAATAATATTTTATCAGAAAATCAAATTATTTCACTTCTCTTCCTTCAAATAGTTTTAAACGATCAAAATTTATTCGTGAAGTATTATCAGAAATAGGATTGTAAATTAATGCTGAATTGTTATCAAATATTTTCAAAATATCAAAAGGACCATTAAATTTATTTGCTAATTTATTTTTTATTTGAGATTCCTTGACATATACTTTGTCTCCTACCTTAAAATTATCATTAGATTTATTTATATTTTTATCAAAGTATTCCTTGGATTTTTGTTTCTTAAGATTAGTTCTTTGCCTTGCCATATTATAAAAATGTTTAATTTTATTATTTAAATCTAAAATATACTAAGAAATTAATTCTTTTTCATTATAAAGAGTTTCGGGTGGTCGTCCTGAAGTATGACCAAATATTAACTCATATGGAGTGAATCCATGTGTTTGATTTACAGAATTATTATAACATATACAAGCGAAAGGTAAAATAGTTAATGGATGATCATTAGGATTTTCTACTTTGTTTATTCTAATCATTTCTAATAATGTTGCATGAAACCTTTCAAGAGATCCATTTGATTGTGGATGAGCAACGCTAGAAAATGTTAATTTAATATCATATAATAAACATAAATCATTAAATATTTTATTATTAAATTCTTTTCCTCCATCGCAATGTATTCTTAAGCGTGTACCGTAATGTTGGAAAAATATGAGTATAGTACTAGCAACTGAAATAGCTGATTTATTTTGTAAAGCATAAGCTTGTGTAAATTTTGTTAGTTCGTCTCTAATTGTTAAAACATAGTTTTTGGTTGGAACTTCTAAAATATCAATATTGATTCTTTCTAAAGGAGTTTTCGGAGTTTCAGTAATAACCAGACGATTTTTTAAATTTTGCCTATAAATTTTAGTTTTATGACAAATTTCACATTTTTTAATAAACATTTCGACATCTTTAGTTAATCCATTCCAGTCATATTTTTCTTTAATTATGTTTAGTTAATATTATTTAAATTAAGTTGATATGTTTTAGTTATTATAATTCTTGACATCCTGTAAATATTTTTGCATTGTTAAAACAAATTTAAGTCAAGTGACAATTAATATTTTTTTTTTTTAATGTCAATGATGTAAGAATTTATGTTAAATAAAAAAGTAAAAAGTATAATATACAGTCCACACATAATCAATACAAAACATTGGTCCTTCGAGCCGGATCTTGAATTATTAAATATTGATGAAGACTTGGTGTAATGCAAGTAAGCAAGAATTAATAAGACTGATGAAGACTTCAATACACAGATAAGAATAGTACGAAAGAAGAGAATAGTAATTCACGAAATAACTTTTGAAGTTCATTAAGGGTCTTTTTTGCTATTAATTGAGTAAGTCCGTTCTATTAAAAATTATTAATAATATTCTAGATTTGTGTCAATAACATGGCATCCGAAATTGAAATTCATAATTTGAAATCAAAAAGAGCTGCAATTAAGAGCAAGCTTACGCGGTTTAGTAATTACTTTAATGCGATTGATAAAAATAATTTAAATAATAATATAATTAATGAAATACGAACGCGTTTAAGTAAAATCGAACCGATTTGTGAGGAATTTGATGACTTGCAATATCAAATTGAGACAAAAATCAGTGATACTGATGAATATGTCGCTGATGAAATTGAGAGAGAATCATTTGAAAGAGCTTATTTTAAAGTAATTGGAGAAGTAAAAGGGTTAATAGAAAACTATAATAAAACTTGTAATATAGTAAATGAATTTAATTCAGTAACTAATTTTGAAAATAATTCAGCTATGCATAATAATGTAAATTCAGTTCAGTCTCTTGTTAAGCTTCCACCAATTAAATTGCCTACTTTTGATGGAAATTATAGCAATTGGTTGGAGTTTAAAGATTCATTTGTAGCCTTAGTAGACAATGAAAAGTCATTGAGTAATATACAAAAGTTTTATTATTTAAGGTCATTCTTGAGCAAAGAAGTGTTGGAAATAATTAAATCATTGGAGGTTTCTAATTTGAATTATGATGTTGCATGGCAATTTCTTAAGGATAGGTTTGAAAATAAAAAACTTATTATTCACAATCACATTAATGCCATTTTTCAACATCCGAGTATATTAAAGGAATCTTATGTTGAGTTACGTAATTTGTATGATTCGGTAACTAAACATTTGCGTGCATTAAAAACTCTTGGTGAAATTACAGATTCTTGGGATAGATTAATAATATATATTATGTGTAGCAAATTTGATTCCACCACTCGAAGAGATTGGGAAATGTATAAATACGAAAATGATCTTCCAACAATGAAGGATCTTAATAACTTTCTAAAATTAAAATGTGAAATTTTAGAGAAATTGGAAGTCAGTAAAAATGTAGAATCTGGTAAATACAAGAGTACTGTTAAATTACATAATAAGGGAGGAATTAGTTGTTCAGCTGTTCAGGATTCTAAATTTAAATGTTACTTTTGTAATCAGTCTCATGGTATTTTTAATTGTCCTGCATTTTTGAATTTATCAATTAATGATCGTATTGCAGCAGTTAAACGACTCAAATTATGTTTAAATTGTTTAAACAAATCTCATCTTTCATGGAATTGTACTAAACCAAAATGTTCTAAGTGCAATAAGGCACATAATTTTCTTTTACATTCCAATGATTATAATAATATTAAAAATACATCTGATAGAACTAATGATAATACAAATAATAGTAATCAATCTATGAATTCCGTTCCTGTTAATTCAGCATTGATAAATAATCAGAATATTAATAATTCTGATAATTTAAATCAAGCATCAAGTTCTCATGTTATAGATAATAATGCGTTTGACGATAATGTAATAAATCTAAATACGGAATCAACACAAAGTCAGATTTTGCTTTCAACAGCAATGGTTAAAGTAACATACAATGGAAATTCCGTGATTGTTAGAGCTTTTTTGGACAGTGGATCTCAAAGTAATTTTGTAACCAAAAACGTTTGCAAAAGGCTGAATCTAGAACCCACAAAAATAAAGCATGTAGTAAGAGGTGTTGCACAAACACTAACTAACATAACTGGTCAAGTTAATGTAAAAATAAATTCATTAACAAGTAATTTTATTTCTCAGATTCCGTGTTTAGTTCTTCCGCATATTACAGGAAATTTACCATCAATTACATTTAATAAAAATGTAATAAGGATTCCATATGGTTTACAGTTAGCCGATCCAAATTTTAATATAACTGGTGAAATTGAAATGTTATTAGGTTCAGAAATATTTTGGTCGATTATAGGTTCAAATCAAATTCATCTTGGGAATAATATGCCAGTTTTACAAGAAAGTAAATTTGGTTATATAATAGCAGGAAACTTAACTTTGAATCTAAGTTCATTTCATAATTCAATAAATTGTGTTAACTTATTAAATTCTAATGCGAATATTGATGATCAAATTGTTAAATTTTGGGAAATTGAGGAGGTGAATAATAAAAACCGCTGTATGTCAGAATCTGAAATATTCTGTGAACGTTATTTTTCTGAAACTACAACAAAAAATAATGTTGGTAGATTTGTAGTAAATATTCCTTTTAAAGAAAATTTAATTTTATTAGGAGATTCATATAATATGGCTTTAAATAGGTTTCATTTACTTGAAAAAAGATTAAAAAATAATTTATCATTCAAATTAGAATATGAATCTTTTATGTCAGAATATGAAAGGTTAGGACATATGACTTTAATAAATAATACTGGTAATACGGATAATGGATATTATCTTCCACATCATGCTGTATTTAAGGAAAGCATTACTACTAAATGTAGAGTTGTTTTTGACGCGTCTGCCAAAACAACGTCTGGTTTATCACTAAACGATGTTCAATATTGTGGACCTAGATTGCAACAAGATATTTTTTCTATTTTAGTAAGATTTCGGAGCTATAAGTATGTTTTTACAGGAGACATATCAAAAATGTATCGACAGATACTTATAAATCCGAAGGAAAGAAATTATCAAAAAATATTGTGGCGATCAAACCAGAATGATGATATTAAAATATATGAACTAAATACTGTCACGTATGGCACATCTTCTGCTCCATTTTTAGCAGTCAGGTGTTTAGTACAAATTGCATTAGAAAATGAAATGAATTTTCCCCAAGTTAGCAAAATTATTAGGAGAGATTTTTATATGGATGATGTTTTAACCGGTTGCAATTCAGTCACAGAATTATTGCAAATTCAAAAGGATCTCGTAAATTTATTAGCAGGTTATGGATTTGAACTTAGAAAGTTTTTGTGCAATAATAAAGAATTAATAAATAAATTTGAAATTAATAAAAATCTTGAAGCCAGCATATTGGATATTGGAGTTAATGAACAGAATAAAACTTTGGGAATATTTTGGGATTCGAAAAATGATTATATTAAATATAAAGTAAATATTAAAGATATTAATAACATCAAGTTAACAAAACGACGTATTTTATCTTTAATTAGTCAAATATTTGATCCTTTGGGCATATTGGGTCCAATAATTATTATTGCAAAACTCATTATGCAAGAGTTATGGAAACTGCAGATAGGTTGGGATGATGAAATTTCTGCAGATATGTTAATTAACTGGAATTTATTTTATAACAATTTAATTGCAATAAATTACATTGATATTCCTAGATGTGCTATATTTTCTCAATTTATAAGTATTGAAATGCATGGTTTTTGTGATGCTTCCATAAAGGCATATGGGGCATGTATTTATTTGAGATGTATAATTGATAATATACATTATCAGTCTAATTTGTTATGTGCAAAGTCTCGTGTAGCTCCACTTAAACAAATAAGTTTACCTCGGTTGGAATTATGTGGTGCTTTATTACTCGCAAATTTAGCTAAGAAAACCATAGATGCTCTAGAAATTAATTTTAATAAATTATATTTTTGGTCAGATTCCACAATAACCCTGTACTGGATAAGAGGCGATTCTAGCAGATGGAAAACCTTTGTAGCTAATAGAGTGAGTGAAATTAGATCACTCACTAATTTTCAACATTGGAATCATGTAAAATCTAATGAAAACCCTGCAGATTTGTTGTCCAGGGGGGAGCATAGTAATAAATTAAGTAGTTCAAGGTTATGGTGGTATGGTCCTGAATGGTTTTCGTTTTCTGAATCAAGCTGGAATTTCAATGAGGAGGAATTCAATGTAACAGATATTTCTGAAGAAAAAAGTAGTATTACTTGTACCATAATTAATTCCAGTAATGAACTCAATTTTATTTTAAATAAATATTCTTCTCTTAAAAAAACACTGAGGGTTCTAGCGTATGTATTAAGATTTACGAAAAATATTAAATGTAATTTTAAAGATAGAATTTATGGTTTATTACGACCTGAAGAAATTAATGAAGTTTTAAATCTATTAATTAAAAATGCTCAAATTGAAATGTTTTCCAAAGAATATAACAATTTGATAAACAATAAAAAATTGAGTAATTCTAGCAAAATATTGTCACTGAATCCATTTATGCAAAATGGAATTATACGAGTAGGTGGCCGACTAAAAAATTCATGCCAATCTTTTGAAAAGAAGCATCCTATTATATTACCAAATAATCATGTTTTAACAAATCGTATATTAAAGGATGAACATGAACGTTTACTTCACTGTGGAATACAGACTTTAATATATTCTATTCGTGAAAGATATTGGCCTATATCCTGCAGAAATTCATGCAAAAACATAGTTCGTAGTTGCATGAAATGCTTTAGAGTTTCTCCAAGAGATTCTCAATATTTAATGGGAGAATTACCTAATATACGTGTTAATCCTTATGGAGTATTTGTAAATGTAGGCACTGATTTTTGTGGACCTTTTCTGCTCAAGGATAGGCAAACTAAACGAGCAAAACTAATTAAATCATATATGTGTTTATTTATTTGTATGAGTACTAAGGCTATACACATCGAACTAGTTTCAGAATTAACTACACAAGCGTTTTTAGCAGCATTTAAAAGGTTTATCAGTCGACGTGGTAGACCAAGCAATGTGTATTCTGATAATGGTTCAAATTATAAAGGTGCTAGTACTGAAATTACTAATATTTATAATTTTTTAAAGGAAAATTCTGAAATTATTTCTAATGAATTAATTTCAGAGTTAATTAAATGGCATTTTATACCAGCTTCTTCACCTAGCTTTGGAGGCATATGGGAAGCTGGAATTAAATCAGCAAAGGTTCATGTTAAACGCGTGGTAGGTGAAACTCGATTAACTTTTGAAGAATTTGCCACCGTGTTGACACAAATTGAGGGTATTTTAAATTCGCGACCTCTTTGTCCACTTACTCAAGACCCTGATGATATTGCGGCTTTAACGCCTGGACATTTTTTAATTGGAAAACCGATTACTAGTTTTCCGGAATTAGATTATAAAGATATTCCTGAAAATAGATTAAAAAAATGGCAACATCTGCAAGCTATATCACAACATTTTTGGCAGCGATGGCAAAAGGAATATCTGTGTGAATTACAAACTCGAATGAAATGGAAACAACATTCCGAAAAACTGTTAAACATTGGAACATTAGTTTTGATTAAAAATGACAATATTCCTCCAATGAAATGGCAGTTAGGCAGAGTTATTGCTTGTCATCCAGGAAAGGACGGTGTAACTCGTGTGATAGACGTGAAGGTTAACAATGGTGTTGTAACTCGTGCGTTAAACAGAGTGTGTGCGTTGCCCATTGAATAACATTTTAACAATTTGATTAATACTTTTAGATGTTTGTTTTTTTGATGTACTAGAGACAATCAAGGCGGGCGGTATGTTTAGTTAATATTATTTAAATTAAGTTGATATGTTTTAGTTATTATAATTCTTGACATCCTGTAAATATTTTTGCATTGTTAAAACAAATTTAAGTCAAGTGACAATTAATATTTTTTTTTTTTAATGTCAATGATGTAAGAATTTATGTTAAATAAAAAAGTAAAAAGTATAATATACAGTCCACACATAATCAATACAAAACAAATTCTACGAATTGTTTCATTGATTCCTCTATGTAGATTTGCTTTTCCTGAATGATAATTATCTATTATTACTTGAATTTCATCATTATCAGGAGTTATAATAATATTTTGACAAATTACTAATTTTAAATCTTTTTCTACAAAAATAAAAGAAAACATTTCCAATATTGGGAGTTCAATATTATTTTCAACATAATATGTTTTTGATTCATTTATATCATTAGAACATTTGTACAAAGTGACGAAAAGTCTTTCAACAGCTTCTTTAAAATGAAATGGTAGTGGAATAATATAATAACTTCGTTTATTTACTGTTTTGCTTGAAAGAATATTTATTTTATCGTGACGAAAATCTGCTTCTTCTTCAAAAATATCTTCTATTATTGTATTATGTAAATCTTGAAGTCTATCTTGTTGAAAAAAGGTAATAATATTTTTATGATCTTTATCTAATAATTGTTTATTTGTAAATCTAATTTTCGTATAGTCAATTAATGATTTAGTTTTGTATAATTCTATAAAACGATAAAATTCATTAGTAATTGTTTCTAATTCAATGTCATTAGAACTTGTGTCAGCTGTGGTTTCATTTTCATTTTCACTTTCAATTTCTACTGTATCATCTTGCTTTGATGTACCGGGTTGATTAAGTTTATTATGAAAAATAACTGCATTTTTCAAATGATTAATTTTAATTCTGGAAAGAGCATCAGCATTCTTATTAATTTTACCAGGTTTATAGATTATTTCATAATCGTATTCCTCTAATTTTAACCTCCACCTAGCTAATCTGCTACCGGGATCTTTGATTGAAAATAACCATGTCAATGGTCGATGATCGGTTACTAGTTTAAATTTTCTACCATAAAGATAAGGACGAAAGTTTTTAACTGACCAAACAATAGATAATAATTCTCTTTCAATAACACTATACTTAGTTTCTGCTTCACAAAGAGTTCTTGAAGCATAAGCAATGGGAAGATCTCTACCAATAGGACCTTGAGATAAAACTGAGCCAATTGCAAAAGCACTTGCATCTGTAGTTAAAATAAAAGGTTCTTCAAAATTAGGATACCTTAATATTGGATCTGAAGTTAAATAATTTTTAAGAAGATTTAATGCTTCTTGACATTCTTTATTAAATATAAATGAAACATCTTTTTGTAAAAGTCTAGTTAATGGTTTCGAAGTTTTTGCAAAATCTGATATGAACCGACGATAATAACCTGCTAGTCCTAAGAAAGATTTTATATCTTTTGAATTTTTCGGAATAGGGAAATTCTTTAATGCAATAATTTTCTTTGGATCTGGTTTTACACCATCTTTAGTTACTAAATGACCTAAATAAGCTACTTCTTTTCTGAGAAACTCACACTTATCAGGTTGTATTTTAAAATTTGCATTTTGTAATCTTTTAAAAACTTCTTTTAATCTTGCAATATGTTCATGAATTGTAGGTGAATAAATTATTATATCGTCCATATAAACTAAACATTTTTCATTTTGAATTCCAACTAAAATATGATCCATAACTCTTTGAAAAGTTGATGGAGCATTTTTAAGACCGAATGGCATTCGTTTAAATTCGAAATGACCATTTTCAACTGAAAACGCAGTTTTAGAAATATCTGAAGTATCGATTTCTATTTGATGAAATCCTGAGGCTAAATCTAATGTTGTAAAATATTGACATCTGCCTAATTGATCAAGTAAATCATTGATATTTGGTAAAGGATATTTATCATTTACAGTAACTTCATTTAATTTTCTATAATCAATTACTACTCTCCATTTTTGTTTTCCTGACGCATCTAATTTTTTAGGGACTACCCATACTGGAGAAGACCATGGAGATATTGAGGGTTGAATAATATTTTGATTTAACATTTTTGAAACTTGTTCCTTAACTTCTTGTTTATGTACTTGAGGGTAACGATAACTTTTTGTATAAATTGGTTTAGCATTATTGGTATTAATTGTGTGTTTTATTTTATTTGTAAAAGTTAAATTATCTTCTTCGAAATAAAATAAATTTGGAAATTCTAAACAAAGATTTATTATTAATTCAGCTTCTTCCTCATTAAGATGTTCTAGACGTAATTGAGATAAAATTAATTCTCTCCTATCTTCATTTTGATTTATATTAAAATTTAAAATTTGACTTGACTCTGTAGTTTCTAATTTTTCAAATTCAAATTCATTTTCAAAAATTTTAATTTCTTTTTCTGTTTCGTTTGCATTTAAAACACTTGTTAAAAATTCACCATTCTGATTAATTTTAACAATAGAATTTGGAATTAATAAATTATTTTCAATTTTCTTTGCTAACAAGACACACTCTGTATTAAAATATTTATTTGTTTTAAACTTACAAATCTTTTCTGTACGTCCTTCTATATTTTGCTTATTAAGGAAAATTTGATATTCCTCTTGAGGTCTATTACGAGTTATTGTACTGAACAATGGTACTGTTTTAAAATTAGTTATCAGCTGTTTATTTTTTATATCTATTTTACATTCGTAAAATTCTAAAAAGTCTGCGCCTATTAAACCATCAAAATCAATATCTAGATCACAAATATAAACTTTAAGTGGTATATCGCAAAAATAAATAAAGACTGATTCTGTTATAATAACCTTTTCATTTGTAATTCCTTTAATAGAAAGATATTCTTTATTACGTTTGTAATTTTTATTTTCAATTACTTTTGGTTTAAAAATGGTTACACATGCTCCTGTGTCGATTAAATAATTATAAGTTTTTGTAATGTCTTTTATGTAATAATAAGTATTTGAAAGCGTATATAAAGTTACATGTGATGGTTCCGCATTTGGGTTGTTTCCGAGGCATTTAACCGAAAATTTTCATCTTCTTCATATTCATCATCATGATTATTTACAAGATGTGTTCGAGAAGAACTTGCATTCGAATAATTATTGTTATTATTAAAATTTGGTCTAGAATTACTTGTATTTTGTGTTCTGAAATTTGAATTCTGTTGCTGTTGCTGATTTCTGAAATTAGTATTTTGTGGTTGATTTCTAAAATTTGAGTTTTGTTGTTGCTGGATTCTAGGTTCAAATTGTTGTCTTGAATTAGGATTTTGAAAATTGTTAGAGTTATTATTATATTGCCTTTTACGACATTCTTGAACAGTATGTCCAGATTTTTTACAATAATTACAAGTTTTTACATTATTTGTGAAATTATTTGGTTTTCGTGATTGTGCTTGAATATTGTTGGTATTATTAGAACGTATGCGAGATTTTTGTTGTTCAAAATAAGATAATTGTAATTCCCTTTTTATTCTGTTTGTTGCTTCTAGCATAGAAAGAGGATTACTTGCCCTAATAATATGACTTATTTTAGGATCCAATCCTGTTAATAAGGTATTAAGACACATTTCTTCAACTAAAGAAACTTGAGCGTTCTTTTGTTCTCTTGGTAAATTTTGTTTATTAATAGCTGCATGTAATTTTGATAAATGAGTTTGTAATCGAGAAACAAAATTTAATGCATTTTCATTAGAACTTTGCACTATTTTCTGCAAGTCTTGGATTAAAGATGTTAAGTCTCTTGGATCAGCAAAATGAACATTTAGTAATTGTTGAATTTCTATCCAATGATGTAAATCTCTAGAATTTATTAATTGAGCTGCTTTGCCTTTTAATTGATTTTTAATTTTCATCGTAACTAACGGTATTTGGTTTTCTGTGCACATTTGAATTGCACAACTACAAGAATTGATAAAAGTATTAAGAGCGATCTGGTCTCCATCATATTCAGGGATTAATGAAAATATTTCTGAAAGCCTAAATGCTTCAATTTCACCTTCATTTGGATTTGTATTTTGAGCCATTGTATATTAGTTATTTTTTCTTAATAATAAATGAAATAACAATCTTAATTATTACAAAAATATTTTTTTAAAATTACTTACATATAGAGTTTCACAAACATTTGATGTTGACTTTGTCTAGGATCGTTTGTCTTCGTTTCTTGGAAACACGTTTTTTCTTTCGTTTGGCGGTCTGGAAATCTTGATTGTGATTGATTTTGGAAATCTTCTTTAGATTTTCCAATGAACTTCGGATTTTGAGCTACCACGAGCTTTGAATTGGAGCTTCAACGAGCTTTGAATTATGAGCTTCAACGAGCTTTGAATTATGAGCTGCAACGAGCTTTGAATTATGAGCTGCAACGAGCTTTGAATTATGAGCTTCAACGAGCTTTGAATTATGAGCTTCAACGAGCTTTGAATTATGAGCTGCAACGAGCTTTGAATTAGGAATGAGCCTTAGCTCGAGCTTCTTGGAGCTGACAAGTGGCTAGTTCCACCGATATAGTGTCCTGATCTGAGCGGGGCGACTATACGATCTTGTACGGCGGCGACGAATGCAGGGTCCTGATCAGAGCGGGGCACAAGCACAAGTCCTGATCTGACAAGACCAATGGATTTTCACTCACTTGTTTTTAATTATTTTTATTTTAATTATTTTTATTCGTCATCTCCTTTTTAGAGATCCTACTGACTGCGCCAATTTGTTAGAATCTTAAGGTTGGAGATTGCTTTTTAAAAATATACTTTATTAATTTAAACACATAAAACTTTATTTTTCAACTTTGGTTGTTACAGAATAAATTACTACTAATTATTTTATGATTATCAAGATCGACTGAATCTCTAGACTGCCGGAATTATAATAAAATAATCTCTCTGATTTTATTTTCTTTATACTATTTATACTATTTTAAAGTGCTGAATCAGCTAGCTTCTAGAATTTGTATTATTTATGAAAATCGTAGATTTTCATATAATTATTAAATTACAACAATATCAAATTTCAACAATATCAAATTACAATAGTTCGTGCCTAATTTGTAAATATTATTCTCTTTGAAGTGTCTTTGAAAACGAAAACAAAGGGTTTAAATTACTGGGAAATTGCGTATTAAAATTAGGAATATAATATGATAATTCAAAAATATGACGTAATAGTATATATTGATCTAATATAACATATATGTATGTTAGAATCTTAAGGTTGGAGATTGCTTTTTAAAAATATACTTTATTAATTTAAACACATAAAACTTTATTTTTCAACTTTGGTTGTTACAGAATAAATTACTACTAATTATTTTATGATTATCAAGATCGACTGAATCTCTAGACTGCCGGAATTATAATAAAAGAATCTCTCTGATTTTATTTTCTTTATACTATTTATACTATTTTAAAGTGCTGATTCAGCTAGCTTCTAGAATTTATATTATTTATGAAAATCATAGATTTTCATATAATTATTAAATTACAACAATATCAAATTTCAACAATATCAAATTACAATAGTTCGTGCCTAATTTGTAAATATTATTCTCTTTGAAGTGTCTTTGAAAACGAAAACAAAGGGTTTAAATTACTGGGAAATTGCGTATTAAAATTAGGAATATAATATGATAATTCAAAAATATGACGTAATAGTATATATTGATCTAATATAACAACTCCCTCTTATTAAAAAAAGTTAAAGCTACACAATGCTTTGACTTTTAATAAAAATAATAAAACTTGAAATTTCTACTTTCTTTAATAAAGGAAATTGTGAACAAAATCTTAGATATAATTATAAAACAAACTTATTTCTAAAACATTATGCAAATGATTTATTTTCATTCATTTCAAAACCTTCTTCAATCAGTTCATTAACTCTGATTGAAGGTCGTCTTTTAGGTAAAATTTTTGTAAAATTTTCTTTAATTTGAAAAAGTCTTGTGTTTGGAGGTTGAGGAGGATTATCTGATGAAGTTGTGATTCCAATACGAATTTTTCTTTTCTTTCGACATTTGCAAAATGTGTAAACAATAATAACAATAATAATTAATGTAATACTTATATAGGTAAACCAAGGTGTGTATTTTTTAATAAATGGTTCATGAATAATGTCATCAATGTCCTTGGAATATTGATCTAAATTATGTTTAGCTATATCTAATTCATCAAAATTAATATTATTTAATTTTAAAGGTTTTAGTTTAGGTAATTTAACTTTATCTGGAATATTTTTACAACACTCATATGGTATAATTATTGAATGAGGTTTATAAAGAAAATCAGAATTTTTAGTTTTACTTGCTTGAATTTTTGTTGTGCCTACAAAAGCATAACAATCTGGTTGTAGAGTTAAAATTGAATTAGTTTTAATTATTTCAGAATAAGCTTCTTTTGTAACACATTTAATATTAACTGGAAGTTGTTCACTTACTGCAATTAACCATTTATTTGTTTCTAATAAATGAATTTTATATTCTTTAGCAAAAACAAAAGATATTTGACAAGTTTCTGGAAGTTTAACTAAACCTCTCAATAATTGAACTTCACATATAGCATTATTATCAATAGGGTAATGATAAATATTTCTACAAAGCATAGTTTTAAAATACAATTCTTTACATTTACTTAAATCATTTATAGGAATAAAAACATCATTTTCTTCACTTTTAGCTATATATTTTTGATTTGTTGATAGAATGTGATGTAGACCAGTTCGATTATCATAAATAGGAATTGGGAATAATCGAAATATTGTATATAGTTCCGGTTCTACTAATGGTATTTCTAGAATAAATATTATTTTTGAATCTGTTTGAAAAGCTTTTAATTCGATTATATTAAGATAAGAAGCAATTGAATTTGTTGAAATAGGTAAAGGTAAATTATTTTTTTGTAAGGATTGAGATATTGATTTTAAATTTTCAATTAAATCTTTTGGTGTTATAATTGATGTATGAATGATATTTAATCTAGCAAATGTTATTGAATTTAACATATCATTTAAAATATTTTCAATATATGAGTATGATTCCGTTAACTTCTGTGTAATTTCAATAACTTCTAATTTTGAATTAAACCATTTTAAATTATCTGAAATATCATAAATTGATTGCTCTATATTTACGATATCTTCATTAAAAGTTTTCTCATCGACTTGTAATTTTCTTAGAGTTTCATTGAAGTTTTTTATTACTGAAGTAGTTACTGATATTTGTTTTTTAAATAGTTCTTCTAATTCATGTTCATCTCTGTTTATTTTATTAATAAAATTATTATAATATTCTCCATCGGAGGCATCAAGATTACCTGTTAAATATTTCCAAACTGAACCTGCTCCGTTTATAAGTCCTCTTTTATAACGATTATTAATATCAAAAGCTAATTCTTGAAATTTTGAGTTAATACTTTGAGATACCTGAGTTAATAAATCAATATGAGATTTTACTTCTGAAAGAAAACTTAACATTCTATCATTTACTGGATTTAAATAATTATACAGACTATTCAAAATATTATTATTATTTTCAAACGCTACCTGTAATGCTTCAATATCATGATAAACTAATAGTGTCCATTTGTCATTTGATACACGAAGATAATCACTTTCTTGATAATAAATACCAACTGTATTCTGAATGGGTTTAAGTGAAAATTGTGTTCTAGCAACTGCACTTAGCAGTGCAAACCTGTAATTAATAATATTTTATCAGAAAATCAAATTATTTCACTTCTCTTCCTTCAAATAGTTTTAAACGATCAAAATTTATTCGTGAAGTATTATCAGAAATAGGATTGTAAATTAATGCTGAATTGTTATCAAATATTTTCAAAATATCAAAAGGACCATTAAATTTATTTGCTAATTTATTTTTTATTTGAGATTCCTTGACATATACTTTGTCTCCTACCTTAAAATTATCATTAGATTTATTTATATTTTTATCAAAGTATTCCTTGGATTTTTGTTTCTTAAGATTAGTTCTTTGCCTTGCCATATTATAAAAATGTTTAATTTTATTATTTAAATCTAAAATATACTAAGAAATTAATTCTTTTTCATTATAAAGAGTTTCGGGTGGTCGTCCTGAAGTATGACCAAATATTAACTCATATGGAGTGAATCCATGTGTTTGATTTACAGAATTATTATAACATATACAAGCGAAAGGTAAAATAGTTAATGGATGATCATTAGGATTTTCTACTTTGTTTATTCTAATCATTTCTAATAATGTTGCATGAAACCTTTCAAGAGATCCATTTGATTGTGGATGAGCAACGCTAGAAAATGTTAATTTAATATCATATAATAAACATAAATCATTAAATATTTTATTATTAAATTCTTTTCCTCCATCGCAATGTATTCTTAAGCGTGTACCGTAATGTTGGAAAAATATGAGTATAGTACTAGCAACTGAAATAGCTGATTTATTTTGTAAAGCATAAGCTTGTGTAAATTTTGTTAGTTCGTCTCTAATTGTTAAAACATAGTTTTTGGTTGGAACTTCTAAAATATCAATATTGATTCTTTCTAAAGGAGTTTTCGGAGTTTCAGTAATAACCAGACGATTTTTTAAATTTTGCCTATAAATTTTAGTTTTATGACAAATTTCACATTTTTTAATAAACATTTCGACATCTTTAGTTAATCCATTCCAGTCATATTTTTCTTTAATTCTACGAATTGTTTCATTGATTCCTCTGTGTAGATTTGCTTTTCCTGAATGGTAATTATCTATTATTACTTGAATTTCATCATTATCAGGAGTTATAATAATATTTTGACAAATTACTAATTTTAAATCTTTTTCTGCAAAAATAAAAGAAAACATTTCCAATATTGGGAGTTCAATATTATTTTCAACATAATATGTTTTTGATTCATTTATATCATTAGAACATTTGTACAAAGTGACGAAAAGTCTTTCAACAGCTTCTTTAAAATGAAATGGTAGTGGAATAATATAATAACTTCGTTTATTTACTGTTTTGCTTGAAAGAATATTTATTTTATCGTGACGAAAATCTGCTTCTTCTTCAAAAATATCTTCTATTATTGTATTATGTAAATCTTGAAGTCTATCTTGTTGAAAAAAGGTAATAATATTTTTATGATCTTTATCTAATAATTGTTTATTTGTAAATCTAATTTTCGTATAGTCAATTAATGATTTAGTTTTGTATAATTCTATAAAACGATAAAATTCATTAGTAATTGTTTCAATGTCACTAGAACTTGTGTCAGCTGTAGTTTCATTTTCATTTTCACTTTCAATTTCTACTGTATCATCTTGCTTTGATGTACCGGGTTGATTAAGTTTATTATGAAAAATAACTGCATTTTTCAAATGATTAATTTTAATTCTGGAAAGAGCATCAGCATTCTTATTAATTTTACCAGGTTTATAGATTATTTCATAATCGTATTCCTCTAATTTTAACCTCCACCTTGCTAATCTGCTACCGGGATCTTTGATTGAAAATAACCATGTCAATGGTCGATGATCGGTTACTAGTTTAAATTTTCTACCATAAAGATAAGGACGAAAGTTTTTAACTGACCAAACAATAGATAATAATTCTCTTTCAATAACACTATACTTAGTTTCTGCTTCACAAAGAGTTCTTGAAGCATAAGCAATGGGAAGATCTCTACCAATAGGACCTTGAGATAAAACTGAGCCAATTGCAAAAGCACTTGCATCTGTAGTTAAAATAAAAGGTTCTTCGAAATTAGGATATCTTAATATTGGATCTGAAGTTAAATAATTTTTAAGAAGATTGAATGCTTCTTGACATTCTTTATTAAATATAAATGAAACATCTTTTTGTAAAAGTCTAGTTAATGGTTTCGAAGTTTTTGCAAAATCTGGTATGAACCGACGATAATAACCTGCTAGTCCTAAGAAAGATTTTATATCTTTTGAATTTTTCGGAATAGGGAAATTCTTTAATGCAATAATTTTCTTTGGATCTGGTTTTACACCATCTTTAGTTACTAAATGACCTAAATAAGCTACTTCCTTTCTGAGAAATTCACACTTATCAGGTTGTATTTTAAAATTTGCATTTTGTAATCTTTTAAAAACTTCTTTTAATCTTGCAATATGTTCATGAATTGTAGGTGAATAAATTATTATATCGTCCATATAAACTAAACATTTTTCATTTTGAATTCCAACTAAAATATGATCCATAACTCTTTGAAAAGTTGATGGAGCATTTTTAAGACCGAATGGCATTCGTTTAAATTCGAAATGACCATTTTCAACTGAAAACGCAGTTTTAGAAATATCTGAAGTATCGATTTCTATTTGATGAAACCCTGAGGCTAAATCTAATGTTGTAAAATATTGACATCTGCCTAATTGATCAAGTAAATCATTGATATTTGGTAAAGGATATTTATCATCTACGGTAACTTCATTTAATTTTCTATAATCAATTACTACTCTCCATTTTTGTTTTCCTGACGCATCTAATTTTTTAGGGACTACCCATACTGGAGAAGACCATGGAGATATTGAGGGTTGAATAATATTTTGATTTAACATTTTTGAAACTTGTTCCTTAACTTCTTGTTTATGTACTTGAGGGTAACGATAACTTTTTGTATAAATTGGTTTAGCATTATTGGTATTAATTGTGTGTTTTATTTTATTTGTAAAAGTTAAATTATCTTCTTCGAAATAAAATAAATTTGGAAATTCTAAACAAAGATTTATTATTAATTCAGCTTCTTCCTCATTAAGATGTTCTAGACGTAATTGAGATAAAATTAATTCTCTCCTATCTTCATTTTGATTTATATTAAAATTTAAAATTTGACTTGACTCTGTAGTTTCTAATTTTTCAAATTCAAATTCATTTTCAAAAATTTTAATTTCTTTTTCTGTTTCGTTTGCATTTAAAACACTTGTTAAAAATTCACCATTCTGATTAATTTTAACAATAGAATTTGGAATTAATAAATTATTTTCAATTTTCTTTGCTAACAAGACACACTCTGTATTGAAATATTTATTTGTTTTAAACTTACAAATCTTTTCTGTACGTCCTTCTATATTTTGCTTATTAAGGAAAATTTGATATTCCTCTTGGAATGTTTGAGGTCTATTACGAGTTATTGTACTGAACAATGGTACTGTTTTAAAATTAGTTATCAGCTGTTTATTTTTTATGTCTATTTTACATTCGTAAAATTCTAAAAAGTCTGCGCCTATTAAACCATCAAAATCAATATCTAGATCACAAATATAAACTTTAAGTGGTATATCGCAAAAATAAATAAAGACTGATTCTGTTATAATAACCTTTTCATTTGTAATTCCTTTAATAGAAAGATATTCTTTATTACGTTTGTAATTTTTATTTTCAATTACTTTTGGTTTAAAAATGGTTACACATGCTCCTGTGTCGATTAAATAATTATAAGTTTTTGTAATGTCTTTTATGTAATAATAAGTATTTGAAAGCGTATATAAAGTTACATGTGATGGTTCCGCATTTGGGTTGTTTCCGAGGCATTTAACCGAAAATTTTCATCTTCTTCATATTCATCATCATGATTATTTACAAGATGTGTTCGAGAAGAACTTGCATTCGAATAATTATTGTTATTATTAAAATTTGGTCTAGAATTACTTGTATTTTGTGTTCTGAAATTTGAATTCTGTTGCTGTTGCTGATTTCTGAAATTAGTATTTTGTGGCTGACTTCTAAAATTTGAGTTTTGTTGCTGCTGGATTCTGGGTTCAAATTGTTGTCTTGAGTTAGGATTTTGGAAATTGTTAGAGTTATTATTATATTGCCTTTTACGACATTCTTGAACAGTATGTCCAGGTTTTTTACAATAATTACAAGTTTTTACATTATTTGTGAAATTATTTGGTTTTCGTGATTGTGTTTGAGTATTGTTGGTATTATTAAAACGTATGCGAGATTTTTGTTGTTCAAAATAAGATAATTGTAATTCCCTTTTTATTCTATTTGTTGCTTCTAGCATAGAAAGAGGATTACTTGCCCTAATAATGTGACTTATTTTAGGATCTAATCCTGTTAATAAAGTATTAAGACACATTTCTTCAACTAAAGAAACTTGAGCATTCTTTTGTTCTCTTGGTAAATTTTGTTTATTAATAGCTGCATGTAATTTTGATAAATGAGTTTGTAATCGAGAAACAAAATTTAATGCATTTTCATTAGAACTTTGCACTATTTTCTGCAAGTCTTGGATTAAAGATGTTAAGTCTCTTGGATCAGCAAAATGTACATTTAATAATTGTTGAATTTCTACCCAATGATGTAAATCTCTAGAATTTATTAATTGAGCTGCTTTGCCTCTTAATTGATTTTTAATTTTCATTGTAACTAAGGGTATTTGGTTTTCTGTGCACATATGAATTGCACAACTACAAGAATTCATGAACGTATTAAGAGCGATCTGGTCTCCATCATATTCAGGGATTAATGAGAATATTTCTGAAAGCCTAAATGCTTCAATTTCACCTTCGTTTTGATTTGTATTTTGAGCCATTGTATATTAATTATTTTTCTTAATAATAAATGAAATAACAATCTTAATTATTACAAAAAAATATTTTTTTAAAATTACTCACATATAGAGTGTCACAAACATTTGATGTTGACTTTGTCTTGGATCGTTTGTCTTCGTTTCTTGAAAACACGTTTTTTCTTTTGTTTGGCGGTCTGGAAATCTTGATTGTGATTGATTTTGGAAATCTTCTTTGGATTTTCCAATGAACTTCGGATTTTGAGCTACCACGAGCTTTGAATTGGAGCTTCAACGAGCTTTGAATTATGAGCTGCAACGAGCTTTGAATTATGAGCTTCAACGAGCTTTGAATTATGAGCTTCAACGAGCTTTGAAATAGGAATGAGCCTTAGCTCGAGCTTCTTGGAGCGACAAGTGGCTAGTTCCACCGATATAGTGTCCTGATCTGAGCGGGGCGACTATACGATCTTGTACGGCGGCGACGAATGCAGGGTCCTGATCTGAGCGGGGCACAAGCAAAAGTCCTGATCTGACAAGACCAATGGAGTTTCACTCACTTGTTTTTAATTATTTTATTTTAATTATTTTTATTCGTGATCTCCTTTTTAGAGATCCTACTGACTGCGCCAATTTGTTAGAATCTTAAGGTTGGAGATTGCTTTTTAAAAATATACTTTATTAATTTAAACACATAAAACTTTATTTTTCAACTTTGGTTGTTACAGAATAAATTACTACTAATTATTTTATGATTATCAAGATCGACTGAATCTCTAGACTGCCGGAATTATAATAAAAGAATCTCTCTGATTTTATTTTCTTTATACTATTTATACTATTTTAAAGTGCTGATTCAGCTAGCTTCTAGAATTTATATTATTTATGAAAATCGTAGATTTTCATATAATTATTAAATTACAACAATATCAAATTTCAACAATATCAAATTACAATAGTTCGTGCCTAATTTGTAAATATTATTCTCTTTGAAGTGTCTTTGAAAACGAAAACAAAGGGTTTAAATTACTGGGAAATTGCGTATTAAAATTAGGAATATAATATGATAATTCAAAAATATGACGTAATAGTATATATTGATCTAATATAACATGTATATATGGAGACTATTAGTTTCATGAAAAAAAATTTTTTTTTAATTTCACCGGAAATACTTGTTTTTGGTCATTTTATACATAAATAAGTAGTTTTAAAAAAATGTCTGTCTGTCTGTCAGTCTGTCTGTCTGTCTGTATGCACGAAAACGCAAAAACCGCTTAACAGATTTTAACCAAATTTGGTACAAAAATACTATTGGACATGGCAAGGAGCTGATTAGATTTTGGGAAACATTGAGCGTAGGCAAGGGGTTTAAAATAGGGTTCAAAAATTAAAAAAATTCATAGTTCTTAAACTTATCCGAAATACTGCATAATTTTTTACGCATTTAATTGAATATAACCTAAAATATTTAACATAAAATATTAGACCACATTGGCGTTCGAAAATAGTGTAAAATGGGGAAAAAAATATTTAAAAAAAACGTACTTCTTAAACATAGCAGAAATATTAACTAATTATTTATAGCTTTAATAGAATATAACCTATAATATGTGTCATAAATAACTTACTTTCATAGGCGTTCGTAAATAGTGGAAAAGGGGTCAAAATATAAAAAATACATATTTCCTAAACTTATTCGAAATATGGAATAATTTTTTATAGTTGTGATAGAATATAACCTAAAAAATGTTACATAAAAGAATTAGTTCACACAGGCGTTCGAAAATAGTCTTAAAAAAGGGTCAAAAACGAAAAAAAAAATGTTTTTCAAATACACCAGAAAAATTGGCTAATTATATATAGCTTTGATAGAAGATAACCTAAAATATGCAGCATAAAATTTTTAGTTACATAGGCGTTCGTAAATAGTAAAAAAAAGGGGTAAAATAAAAAAAAATTAAAATGTAAAAAATTTTATATTTAACTAGTTGCGTTGGTGTTAAAAATACACGACAAAAATTAATGTTCCATAGGCGTCCGTGAAAATTCTATAAAAGGGTCAGGAAAAAATTGTATCCGTGATAACTCAAAAACCACTTAACGGATAACCTACAACATGCAGCATAACAATTTTGTTTACATAGGCGTTCGTAAATAGTAGAAAAGGGGGCAAAATAAATTTTATAATAAAACTAAAAAAAAATCAATTATTTTGCGTACAAGAATTTGGCCTAGATCTGAAACATAAAATATCTGCGTATAAATAGTGCCTCCAAAGAGAAGAAAAAGGCACAAAACCCGATACAAAAAAAAAAATAGCTGATGTCTAAAACAAAACAAAAATTTAGATAAATGACAAAAAGGTCATAAAATTATTACTTTTACACTTAAATATGGAGAGCTATTCGTGCCTCGAGGGCAACAGCTAGTTTACAATGGAAACCATTTAGAAACTTTTTTTCTGAGGTTTAATATAGCGTTTTTTTTTAAGTTTTAGGTGGTCAGAATAAAAATCACGTTCGTAGAGTGTATTACAAAGTTAGCGGTTTATTCTATATAAAAATCCAAGCTCGCTGTGGAACCACTATGGTACCCCCGCAAAATCAATATATGAGGAATTGGTACTTGGCAGGTGTCTTATTTACGGTAATCCTGCTTCATATGTTCTTAGTCTAATTTTATACATTAACTCAGCACTAACATAACCTAAAATTATACTACGAACGTATAATGCAGGATTACCCTATACTTACTTTCGAAATTACTTAAATAAGAATTAGATATTTATTTACCTGTGATCATCTGCTTTTTCTCCCTTAGAACCATCATGTCGTTGAATAGTCAACGATTCTAAACGTTGTAATTTAATATATAACCGTTTTTGAGAACAATTAATATTTTCCTCATTATTATTTAAATGTTCAACATTTTTATCGCTAATGTATGAATCTGCTCTATTAAGTGTTGGTTCCACCCAAATCAATTTGTGCTCCTCAATATCCTCTTTAAATTCGTCAATCCAATCGCGTAATGGGGTAGTTGTTAATCCTTCAGTCGTTGGTATCAGCTCTGTTTCTAACGCAACTTGTGAGCTTATATTGTCGGTTTCATTTATTTGGGGTTCAAGTTTTATTGCTATATTTTCATGTTTAATGTGATTAACCCCGACGTTTTTATTAATAATGTGATAATCACTATGTTTCGTTATATTGTTAGTTAGTATATGATCTGCGTTAACTAATTTCTCCTCGTCCTTAAATATTTCTGGAACTTGTGACCTTATTTGCGGTTCAAATTTAACTGCTGCATTTTGATATGCAATAACACAGCTGTTTTTATTATTAATATTCTCACTGTAATTCTTTATATTGTTTGTTAAGGTATGAACTTCGTCCTCAAATATTTCTTGGAAATCGTCGCCAATATCATTGAGAATTAATTCTTCTGCCTCCATTAGATTTAATTTTGTTTAAAAAGATGGTAAAAAATTAAGAATAGGTACTACCTACCTAACTAAACATATATAATACGTATATTGGTGGTTAAGGTTAAGCGTCATGGTACAATATGTTTTGTTGTACCTACCCATTGTACATGGTACTATAAAACAAGGTATCCAAAACTGGTCACACTTTGCGCATGACGTCATTTAGTGTACAATCCACCATTATCATTAAACGTAGAATATATGAGACCTCTGTATCCAAAACGCTAAAAGTCCAAGAAACCTTGTTCAGAGTAAAACAAAAAAAAAACTAAGATATAATTCAGTTACAAATAATATTCTACGGTTTGTGTTTAATTATATACTTATTTCTAAATATATTTCACTTATTTAACCATTAAATTAATTTCAAATTTAAGCGAAAGATAAAGAAAAGGTTTGGACTTCGCATTTTACAGGCCAATATACGGACATGTCGCATTTTGTAGTTAGTCTATGTATAATAATAATAATAATAATATAATAATAATATTTATTTCCAAATTTCCAAATACAAATCAAAATATACATATAATATCAGAATGAGTGGAAACAAACATTAGAGAAACAAATATCTCCTTATAGATAAATATGAAATTTTCCAAAGAAATCAAAATGCTCGCATTTAGCAAAAACGCTGATGCCCTTGTCCGCTAAATACGCGCAAAAAGAGTATCGCACTTATAAATAATATATTGTGTTATACAGCTCGTGTAGTTTCATATTAAAAAAGAGTACATTATAGCCACTCTAATTGACTTAAAAAAATATCAAATATTATATAAAGCGTTTTCTATAACTTATCAAAAAAATATATTCTTATATTGAAAAAAAAAACAATAACCCATGGAGACTTCAGCTTTTCGAATTATCGACCATTACAGAAAAAAAAATAGTTATATCAGTTCAACAAGGTAGGATTATTTTCCTTTAGCCAGCTTGATATTTTATACCTAAAATACCCACGCGAGATACATAATCGTAGCTCATTTGGCAACAAATTTAGCAGCCTATGTCCGACCACGAGAAACATTCTTTGTCCAATAGTTCTCCTTGCTCGGGGAACACGCACATTATGGAGTGATCTTTGCCTTGTTAAATGACGGTATTCCGGTAAATTCAAAAATAGTTTTTTTGTTTAGGTGTACTATAGAACATTTATAAAATATTTCCCTGATGGTCAGGACGCTACAATGTCCGAACAATCTGGCGGTAGGAAATCTAGTGTCCAATTTAAAAATTATCTTCAATATCCTCTTCTGTGTTAAGATCAATGGCTTTAAGTGTTCACTATAAGCTCCGCCCCACCCAATTATACCATAGGACAATAGAGACTCGACCAATGCATAATATAGGGATACATTTTGTTTTTTTGTGAGAATGTGAGTAGTCTGTTTAAAAATATATATTAGCGATCGTAATTTTTTCGTCAGATTCTTGATGTGAATATCCCACTTCATATGGCTGTCCACCATTACGCCCAAATATTTAGCGCAATCTCTTCGTTGAATTTCCCAAGAGCGATCTCTTTGTGGCAGGTCAATTGTAATCTTACTGTTTGGTGGGACTTTAGTTTTATTGTTTGTGAAATTTACGTACGTCGTTTTGTCCAAGTGAATTGTAAGCAAGTTTTTATCAAACCAATGACAAATTTGTCGTTATAAGCAAAGCCCCAGTATACTATAGAACAAGCCAGATGTTAGGTTTTGTTATTAACACAACGTTAGATGAAATATGTTTATATTAGGTACTAAAATGAAATTCGAACTAAAACCAATATATAACATACCAAAATAAAATATAGGTTACACAGTTACAAAATCAAAATAAAACAGCATTTTTTAATACAAAAAATCATTATTATTTCTTCGTCATTTTCATCCTCGGGTTCATCTTGGTCTTGCTCATGGATAATAGATGATATATTAATGTCAAACGACGTTTTAAAATACAATAGTCGTGCATGTGAATCCCATAGTCAGCACCAAAATGATCCTTGATTTATTAAAGGATCATTTTGACACAAATTTTATTTATTTATTTATTGTCTAACAGGTTACACCCAATTACAAGACAATTCTTTGATTCCATAATAAAAACAAATGAACTTAATCTACACTAAAACTATAATAAAAACTTAATATCAAATTCTTAAATTAACTAAATGAGTTTGCAAACTATGTTCAAATGCTACTAAATTCTCATTAAAAAAATTGGTATGAACAGATATTTTATGCTTATTATATAGATTGCATGCATTGATAACGGGAGCCCTCGTCTCATAATTCGTATGAGCTTGGGGAACTCTAAATAAGTGCATGTTCCTTGTATATGTCAGTGGTACGCTGAGGTTCACTTCCTGTAAGAGGTGAGGGCAATCCAGCATGGAGTTGATTAATTTAAAAAGAAATATTTGAGACGCAGACACTCTTCGACACACCAACGATTGAAAACCAAACAATTTAAGAGTTCGTTATGATCAACCCCCCTGTCTGGATATCGTCCATCAATCTTGTACGAAATGTACTTTAAAAACTTACGCTGAAACTGCTCAAGTTTATTGATATATATTTGGTAAATCGGTGACCACACGACAGACGCGTATTCCAACTTTGACCGCACCAACGACTGTAAAGGGATATAATAAGAGAGTCTATATTCTGAAATTCCCTTGTTGATCTTATAATAAAGTGCTCTAGTCGCCTCTTGGCAAATATTATGAATGTGAGGATTGAATGACAATTCATTGTCAACCAGGACACCCAGATCCCTAACTTCCTTGCATCTCTGAAGAATGTCATCGCCAATGCTGTACTCAAAGCGGACGACATCAGCACTCCTGGTGAACGACATACATTTGCATTTGTTTGTAATAAGTGGAAGCCTGTTATCTGCACAACAACGCTCCAGCGCCACCAAGTCTAACTGAAGCAGCTCACAATCCAAAGGATTTCGTATTATCCTGAACAGCGTCAGATTATCAGTGTAGTGTATTTGCACTACTTAGCGCACATGCGCATAGTGTCATATAATGTAAGGACAGCGCACGCTAAAAGCACTGTACTCGGTACTGCGGTTTGAAGTGATGAACATGTACCGTCGGCCATGTTCCACTGTATTAAGTATTAATTATGTAGTAATTGTATATATGTACGTGACGTGAGAATTGTAATAAATGTATCATAGTGTATTTGTGTGTTTTAATAACTTCAATACACAGCAAATTGGCGACGTAGGACAAACGGAAAACGTGGGTGATAAAAGTAAAAAAGTGATCGCGTCAAAAGTAACGTACAAAAATGGCGGCTGGTATAATCGGCAGAATTGAGGAATTTAAAGCCGATGAAGATGATTGGCAAGTGTATTGTGCGAAAATGGACCAATATTTCACCGCAAACAAAATAACGGACGATAAAATACAGGTGGCTATATTAATAAGCACCGTAGGTACTCAAACGTATAAAACATTACGTGATTTAACTTTTCCGGACATACCTAAAGACAAAACTTTTCCAGTTTTATGTGAGCTCATAAAAAACAGTATAGTCCTCATGTGTCGGTATGGCGGGAGAGACGTAAATTTTATTGTGCAATCCAACATGACAACGAATCAGCAAACCGAATGGTATGCACGAGTACGTAGTTTGGCGGTCAATTGTAAATTTGGCGCTAATTTAACAATAATAATGAAAGACAAGTTTGTGTGCGGAATGAAAAGTAGTGCCATAATTGACAGATTGTGCGAAGAATCTGAGGAGGAGTTGGACGACCTTGTCAGATTAGCTGTCAGACGAGAGGCTGCAGACAGTCACGTTAGTGATGTGAACTGGGTGACTAGAAATGCAAACAAATCCGGCGTTGCAAGAGGCACTGGTAATGAATATCCGGTAGGTCATCTGACCAACGGCCAGGAAGAAAGAAGATATGCGAACACGAAGTTGGGCAACATTGGAAGACGGTCAGCTGTGATGTCAACCTCAGGCACAGAAATCTTATATTATATATATATATATACTCTAGAATGATAATCCCGTAGTACAAAAATGTAACCAAAAGTGTAGAGCTGTCCATAATGCGCATGATCACCAGTAACTTATTTTTCCCGGCTTTGATTAAATGTAATATTACTGTTATAGGTATATTTAAAATTAAATTTTACCATTTGGTAACATTCAAATAAAAAAATGGAATAAAGGAATTTAAGAAATAAAAAATTACATTAAATATCTAAATACTTTATTGTCTAACAGGTACAACCCAATAATAATAAATCTAATCAGAAACGAGAAATAAGTAAAAATTCTAATACTGGAAAATATCGTATGGACTTGAGCATTCTAATTATTTATTTTATTATTATATAATATTTGTTTGTTTATACAACCACCTTAGGCGTCTTACCTCTCTACAGCCTTCAAAGAAGGGGTGCAAGAAACAGTGACTTCACAAATATTTTCCGTGTCTATGTAAACCACTTCCATATCATCCGTACTACTCGCAATAGTATTTTGTGACAAAACATGGTTGGTAGAACTTTTATTCTCAGCAATTTCATGGAGGATTCTATAATTAAGTATATTCCAGTTTAACAACAGAATTCAAACGAACTTTGTATACCTACACAACGTAGGAAATATATTCTTGACATACATATCATGCATTTTTGACAGACTGCTTTTAAGTAAACAGTGTCTTGATATCAAACGATTAAGAATTTAACTTCCACTCTCATTTACATAATCTCTTCTTTTCAACAAAAGTTTAGGAACTGCATCGGGTACGAAGGTGATCCTCTTGCCGTCTTCTCTACAAATGATATCTTCTGCAGCGAAATGCTTACTGCATATGACATTCCCATCACATACATTTTCTGTACTAGGATCCCAATGCCCGCACCCAAACATCATGTCTTTTTTTTGTCAAGCTAACAATGAGTATCATGTCAATGGTATCATATTGACTCAAACTGAGACTGTTAGAAACCCGAAACAATAACTTACTGAAAATATTTAATACCAGGAATGAGACCTTCATTTTTACACCACAACACTATACACCTCATTGTTTGTAAACGAACTAAAACCAAAATAACAAATATTAAAAACTATTTTAATCACAAATAGGTATATCTATCAACAATTAAAATATACCACGAATAAAACCATAACTCAATTATAAAACCTATCTGAATTGTTGTGAAGCCGACTCTGACAGATATTCCCACTACGGGAAACGTCATTCGCGAAAACAGACGCTGTTGCGAAATCTCCTAAATTTAATAAGATTTGGAAAAAAATGTTTCGTTCATATTGCTGAAAACTAAACAGTATGCAATTTTACCGATAACATTTAATTATTTGATTTTGTCAAGCAGTTTCGTATGGCGCAACATATAGATTTATTTATAAAACAGATATGTCGCATAAATTCTGTAAGGCGAACGACAAAATAGTTTTAAATATGGCAGCTCTGTACTGAAAATAAGTTACTGAGGAGCATGCGTAGTTCGTGAAAACTCTGCATACCCGTTACACTTTATGGTATTCGACTGGATTTAATTAGCATTCTAGAGTACATATATAATATAAGATTTCTATGTGTCAACCTCAGGTGTCAACAACACGAAGTTAAAAAGAAATGTCAGTGAAAGTGATAAAAATTTGTAAACAAGTGCAGGTATTCAAATTTTAGATGCAGAAATTGTAACAAAATTGGTCATTTAGAAGCTGTTTGTAATAGTAAAATTAGGGTACGTAACCAAAATTATGTTGAAAATGTATCCGATGTATTGGATGTAAATATTGTTGATATGTTTACATGTGAATCACAACAAACTGCAGGCAATTTTAACATTAAGGTAATTATTGACAATAAAGAATTTGAAATGCTGGTTGATACTGGTGCTACCATAACTGCTATTAATTTTGATACATATAGTAATAATTTTTCGACATATACATTGCGGGAAGATAACATTGTTTTGAGAGGTTATACCGGTACTTTAATAAAACCTCAGGGGTATTTCAATGCTTTAACTACTTTTAATAATAAAGTAAAAGAAATTAAATATTACGTAGTAGATAGGGGAGGTCCATGTTTGGCAGGAAGAGATTTTCTCACGACGTTCAATGTTCGATTATCATTAGATTCTATTAATAATTTGGAAAGCATTAAATCAAACTTGATGCGTAAATATTCTGATGTTTTTGTCGATAAGTTGGGTCTATTTAAAAATGCCCTGAAACAGCTAAAAAATTCGAATCTATAATTCGTATAGATGATATGACAGACGCAAAAGAAGTGAAGAAACAACTTAAACAACAAATAGATTTGAAAAATATTGAAGGAGGGCTGAAAAGCGTTAGAGAACTCAAAAGTGGAGCGTTAGTGATTGAAAGTCATAGCAAAGAGCAACAAGAGAAACTTACACAAGTATTTAAAGGAAGAACAGATGTTAAAGTAAAGGAACAAGAAATTAAAGATCCAATGTTTATGATTACAGGAATCGAAAAAGGATACTCTGAAGATGAGTTTCTAGAAGAAATTATTAGACTAAATGTAGAAATAGAAACTGAACTCGGATATTCAGTGCGAAACAAAATAAATGTTATTGTAAAAAAACCTTGCCGAAACCCATACAAAGAAAATTGGATCCTTCAAGCATCTCCAGAAGTAGCAAAATGGTTTTTAAAAAAAGGTACTATCTGCTTCGATTTGCTCAAAGTGTATGTACGAGAATATTTTAACGTAGCCATATGCTTCAAATGTAGCACTTTTGGACATGTAGCAAAACATTGTAAAAACAAGGAGTGCTGCCCAAAATGTAGCAAACCTCACTCTTCACAAGATTGTCCTATTGAAAAGGCAGATGAATATAAATGTCCTAATTGTACAAAAATGAAATACAATGTTACACAACATTCAGCAAGAAGCGTGACATGTCCAGTATACCAATCGAAGATAGCTAAATCTAAGGCCTTTACAAATTATAATGATTCGATTTTTTTAAAATACAACCAGTAAACACTGGAAATTACCAAGCGACTGATGGTAATAGCGAAAGTAATGCGTACATTTCGATCATACATCAGAATGTTCAATCAATAGGAAATTCAGTGGATAAACTTAACTATATGATGCAAGAACATGAGGACTGCAAAGTGTTTTGTGTCTCTGAACACTGGAAGAGTGAGAATCAATTACCAAAATATAATTTGTGTGGTTTTAGACTTGTGTCAGCTTTTTGCAGGGATGAGGGTCAACATGGTGGTGTAGCTATCTATGCTAGGAGTGAAATTAAATGTAAGCCTGTAAATTTTGTAAATGAAATGTCAGTAAGAAATGTTGTTGAAATTGCAGGAATTGAGTGTATCTTAGGTAAATTGCAAATTTTTATTGTTAATATATATCGCCCACCCGCAGGCGACATAAATGTGTTTTTGGATATCTTCGAGAACTTGCTGCACTCTCTTTTTAATATAAGACATGCACTATGTATTACAGGAGACTTTAATATAGAATTTTTGAAAGAAAACAGAAATAGAACTTCACTACTAGCATTAACAGAAACTTTTAACATCCCTTTTGTCATTGGAGAATTTACAAGGCTGGCAGGGAGTTCGGCAAGTTGTCTCGATAATATATTTACCAATTTAGAGTATATAGAGGTAAAAATTATAGAAAATCATGTGTCGGATCACAATGCTCAAAAAATACTTTTTGCAACAAAAATTGTACAAGATGTTAATCCTATTTTTATGAGAAATTTTAATCAGAAAAATAAAGAAAAATTTCTATCAAAATTAAAAGAACAAAAATGGTCCCCTGTTTATAAAGTGGATGAAAATAATGTTAATAAACAATGGGAGTTGTTTTCTTCTAAGTTTTCAGAATTATTTGAACAAACATTTCCTGAAAAATTAATTAAATCGGTCAATAGAAATAAGAAGGTTTCATCTCCAGAAATAGAAGAATGTAAAAAACGTTTAGATTTTCTTTATACTGCTTATAGAGTGGACCAGAAATATAAACTTCTTTATGTTTCTACAAAAAAAGAATATGATGGTTTATTGAGGTCGACACGTGCAAAATCATATCAAGACAAAATTAATAATTCTGACAATAAAATGAAATCTATGTGGTCAGTTTGCAGTGAAATTCAAGGGAAATCACCTACTGTTCATAATTTAGACGGGGGTAAGAATACAGCGGATAATTATAATCGATATTTATTAGAGATAATTCCCAACATTTTAGGTAAGATTCAGGCTAGTAATCATACACTGACGTTCCCTATAAATAATAAATCAATGTTTCTTCGCCCTACAACCGTTTCTGAGATTCTTAACTATTCGTCACGTATTAAGAATAAACACTCATGTGGCATCGACAACATACCTACTAGTTTAATAAAATTATCCAGTCCCGATATAGCTAAGGTACTATGTTATATTATAAATAACTCGTTTAAACATGGAATATTTCCGGACCAGCTAAAACATGCAGTTGTAAGGCCAATTTTTAAAAATGGGGATGCGAGCGAGTTCAGCAATTATAGGCCAATCAATATCTTGTCCGGTTTTTCGAAATTTTTCGAGATGGCCATGTCTGATAGGTTGATAAATTTTTTTACTATTTATTCGCTATTAAATGAAAATCAACATGGTTATATTAAAGGTAAAAACACATTCACTGCATTGTTTGAATTTGTTCGAGCAATCTTGAATGGATTGGAGGGCGGAAATTTAGCTGCTGGAATTTTTCTTGATCTCTCTAAGGCATATGATTGTTTAGATAGAGCGTTGCTTATCGATAAGATGGATAGATATGGAGTGCGTGGACAAGCAAAGGAGTGGTTCCAATCTTATTTGACTGGTAGATTTCAACGGGTAGATATTAATGATGTTGGCGGTAGTTTTTCTTCGAATGTGCTGCCTACAGTGTATGGGGTTGCTCAGGGAAGCATATTGGGACCAATTATGTTTGTAATTTACATTAATGATATTAACGATAGTGTGGACAGAAACTCGTGGCATATCATCAATTATGTTGATGACACAACATTGCTAGTTCGAGAAAATATCTTGGCAAATGTAATTTGTGAATGTTCGACACTATATGAAAAAACATCAGATTGGCTCACTAAAAATAAATTACTACTTAATGAATCTAAAACAAAAGTCGTTCTCTTTAGAACTAAGAATTCCAGAGTTCAGAAACCAGAAAGTATGTGCATTGCTGGAAATAATTTCAAGATAGAATGTACTGCAAAACTTTTAGGTATCCAAATAAATGAATTTTTAGAGTGGTCGGAACATATAAGATCTCTGTTAAAGAAACTAAATTCTGTATGTTTTGCTGTGCGAGTAATTAACAAATATCTAAATAGTCACTGTCTTAAAATTGTTTATTATGCGAACTTTGAATCACTGCTTCGTTACGGAATAATTTTTTGGGGAAAAGACCGAGAAACTCAAAATATTTTCGTTGCTCAGAAACGAATTTTAAGAATTATAACTGGCCTTACATATAGACAGAGTTGTAGAAATCATTTTAGAAAGGAATCAATTTTGACAATTTACGGGCTATATGTGTATGAGTGCCTGATGTTCTTTTTTAAAAATAAAAATAGTTTTGAAACTTCTGTGGATCATTCATATAACACCAGATCAATTGATATATTATACCCAATACATCGTCTTACACTGACTGAAACGTGTCCACATTTTATGTGTGTAAAACTTTTTAATAAATTGCCAAAGAAAATGAAGGAAACTAGAAATCTAAATGTTTTCAAAAAGGAGGTTAAAGCTCTACTTCTGGAGATTGAACCTTATAGTATAAATGATTATCTTTTTGCAGTGTGGTAATTTTTGTTTTGTTGTGTGTATTTATGGTAATCGTAATGTATATGTATGATTCTTACATGATTGGGAACACATGATATATTGTATGAGTAGATTTACTTAAGTACTTTAGTTTTATTATATTTTGATTTGTTTTCTCTCTTTCGATGACTTGTTTCATTTTATGTATTTACATATTACTGAAATAAATGTGTATTATTATTATTATTATTATTATTAAATCAAACTTGATGCGTAAATATTCTGATGTTTTTGTCGATAAGTTGGGTCTATTTAAAAATGCCGGAGTTTGCCTTACGCTAAAAAAAGACGCTAAACCTATTCTTCTGAAACACATACCAGTACCGTTGGCATATAAGAAAAAAATCGAAGAACAACTGGATACTATGGTCAACGACGATATATTGGAGCCAGTCAATTGGTCGGACTGGGCGACACCGATTGTTCCTGTTTTGAAATCAGATAAAACTATTAGAATATGTGGTGATTATAAATCGACAATAAACATAAATCAATTTACTATCCTTTACCTAGAATAAATGAAATATTTGCTAAATTGAATGGTGGTGTTTTGTTTACAAAGTTAGATTTATCTAGGGCATATACTCAATGTCCTTTGGATGAATTTTCACAACGAATCACTACAATAACTACTCATATAGGGTTGTTTAAGATGAAGAAGATGCCATTTGGTATTATGCCAGCGAGTGCGATATTTCAGAAACATTTAGAGCAGCTACTTAGCAAAATGGACGGTGTAGTAAACTCAGAGATATGGAGGTGGGAGAACGCGCTTCGACGAGTGCGCATACGATTTTCCGAGGACGGTACGGGTGCCGCCATGTTCCTTGTTGTCGTACCAACTGTCGGAAAACAAATCTGCTGTTAAACTATGATTCGTCTATTAAAGCGGGAATTTTTAATTACGGCCAATAAGAGTCCGCTGTTTTATGTTGGCAGCTGCAAATTGTAGACGGTCTGTCTTTAGTTTGAAAACTGAAAACGGTTTATGTTTATGTTGTTTGTCTATTATATTCGTTAGGACTTTCGTGTTAATTTCTTTGTGATTTGTTAGTTTTGATCGTTTTAGTGTTTGTGTAAGTTCTATAAACAATGGCTTGTATTGTAAAATCGTGCAAAAACTATAGAAAACGTAGCCCAGAAGGAATTTCATTTAATTCCATTAGTAAGAAATAATGTGAGCATAACCAAAAATGCAGTGTCGTGTATTCAAATCTAGGTTGATTGGTAGTAAACTTTAATACCTAAAGACAAAATACTAATTATTTCAATTGCTAAGGCTTGTATTTTGATATGAATATGAGGCATCTATACAAATATTATTATACATTTTGTAGAATTCCAAAAGATGAAAATTTACTACATATATGGCTTACTACGTTGGGAATTTAGCCAGAAACTTGGGTATGGAAACCATTTAAGTTAGTGTGCTCCAACCATTTTAAAACTGAGGATTTATTAAATTTTCCTGGAAACCGTCTGTTGAAGAAAAACTGTGTTCCTGTACAACTTAAAGTTTGTCCGACAATGCCAGGTATTTCTGGAATAAAAAAGGGAATGCAACCAGGGCAACTAAAAACTTCGATTCCATCTGATACATCCTCATCGAGCACCAGCTTACGTTCTGAAGAAGGAAAAAGAATTGGAAAACAAAGGTTTTGTTAATATAATTTATTTAAGCTAACATTGTAGTAATTGCTTTATTTCAAGAATTATACAAAATTAATTAACGCACCGCGTTTTTCATTTTAGTTCAGAAAACCAACTGGACAACTCGAAAACAATCACGGACAGGACAACAAAGCGTCGAAGAATTGCCCCAAGTTATAGGTAATTTATTTATAGTTTTTTTCTTCAAATTTTATTATCTTTTTTTTTTCTGTTACAGCCCTCTAATGCCTCGTCAGAGCTCTGGTACCAGCACGGATAGCAGTACAAGACGTAGAATTGTACAAAGAATTAAAACTATCCACAGTTACAGGTTAGATTGTTATAAAATATAAAGCTTAAACCACAAGGACCGTGAAAAATTCAACAAAACTGGAAATATTTACATCAAAATAACGTAAAATTGAATGTTAATGTTTGAAATGAAAGTCTAAGGCCATCTAAGGAGTTTAACAAAATCAGTTGTTGTGATCAAGTATCAGGAAAGAAATAGCCAGCGGTATTGCATTGATTCATTTCAATCAATTGTTACTTTTAGTATTAACAACAAAGGCATCCAATAATGCCACCACAGCAACGCCATGGCACGTGGAAAATGAGAGACTGATTGCGTGTGTTTCACGAACATTAATGCCAGCTGAAAAGAAGTACGCATGCATCTAAGGAAGCATTGGGAATCGTATATGGGGTAAGAATGTTTGAACAATATTTATGGGGAACTAAATTTACTCTCAGAACTGATCATAAACCTTTGGTTCATATTTTTGGAGAATATAAAGGTATACCCCAAACATACGCTAGTCGTTTGCAACTCTGGGCTCTTTATTTAGCAAATTTTCAGTATAAAACTGAGTGCATAAAAGCCAAAACTAATTGCGTATCTGATTTTTTGTCTAGGTTGCCGATAAAGGAAGGAAAAGTGTGAGATACTGAATTTTGTTAAAACATGTACATCATGACATATCTCTAGAATCGCCTACGACGTCAGCAACAACGTTAACATCCGAAGCATCAAACAAAATAACCAAACATATGAACATCACAACGAGCACGTAGGTCAACGAAAAGACCTGAAAGGTTTCGAGATTACGGCATAAATCTTGATGACGAAGATATTAATGTTTAAATTGTTGGTCTGATTGTATTTTGTAGTATGTATGTATTTTATTGTTGTTATATATAAACATTGTAAAATATGTAAATAGCATGTAATTGACGTAACTGGTAAGAATATTGATTTTAATATTTAACATTTTCATATAAAATTTCCGCAGTTAAAAATGTATAAAAAAATGTTACGGTCGACGTATTAGGATTATAGCCATTATAAATAACTCATTAGAGTGAAGGGGTTCTACTAATTTTTCAAGATGGGGTTCTACTAATTGTTCGAGATGGGGTTGTATAAAGGTTATTCAAATAACATAAAGATATTAAGCAAGCGAATCTGATAAAATTGTACAATACAAAAGATATCACTGACGTGGGTGTTCCTAGAGAATTCACTAAGGGAGTTGCATATCCGTCCGGAAGGAACGACAACGGTCACTTTCTATCTGACCGAGTTATGTATGGTTCACCCTGTATAAATATAATAAGATATTCCCACGACGACAAGTTGCTGATCCATCATTTCCAGTAAAATAGCAAAAATGCGATGTATCAAAAGTTACTTAGTTCTGTATAACAACATGTTTAATTAGAATAGACATAGACACGAACAAGTAAACATTAATAATTATTACATTATATTCCTGTGCTTTTTCTAAGTTATATTTTATTGAAACTAAAATTTAATTAAAAGATATTTTTTAAAAACAAATTATTTATATTCAAAAACATAAAGACGGTTCTATACGACGCGTCGTGGTGCTAACATCATAAAAATTAACAGTAAACGCGGAACCATAAATTCTTGTACCGAATGAATATTAAACCATTAAAAGATACAAACAGTGTTTGATTGAAGTAAAAGTATAAAACCTAACATAGTACCTAAATACATCTAGGGTACACACAAGACAGCAGATAGCCTAGGCGGTTACTTAAAAAAATTAATCTATTCGTGATTACAATTACTTCACAATAAAGTTATCGATCTCTGGCGGTTTTTGTAATCACATAGTACAAGTTAAGATGATTATGTTGATGGTTACTTTTTTTAGTCGATCAAATAGGGGCAAAATTCCGCCCTTAGGCGCCTAACCATATAATATGCTATTTAGAAGGTCCATTATTTTGGTTTGATATTGTACCAAATAACAGATAATAATAAAATCGCTTTTTCAAAACTTCGGAGTATTTTGATTATTTTGCAACCCATGGAAATATCGTAACATTCCAAACCTACTTTACAACCCTATTTTAGTTTTAGCATAATAATGCAATTAGAGTATATTAAAGGATTAGTCGTAGTCTACAAGCCTCGGAAAGACCAACTCTAAATTTCCGTTGTATGTGAAAACTATTTGGTGTCTCGAAACAACCAAAAACGTTTGTTGCATATGCCGCGAGCCATTTCTTTTATAAAAAAAGGCTACAAAATTTAAAATAATCTACATTTGTTTTATTTTAAATTAAAAAAAAGCACACTGAAAACTGGCAGTGACAATTCGAAAAAAATTGTATATAAACTTTTTTCCAACTTAAATAGCACCCCTTAAAACGATACACCACTGTCAACAAGGAACATGGCGGCCTACTACATTAGCAGGTCGCGCATCTGTCAAGCTCATTCTCCCCCCTCTATATCTCTGAGTAAACTACATTGACGATATTTTGGTGACAGGCCGATCGTTAGAGGAACATGTAAGAAATTTAGAAGCAGTGTTGGCTAAATTGCAAGAAGCAGGTTTAACGGTGAAGCGTGACAAATGCGAGTTTTTCAAAACCGAAGTGGAGTATCTAGGATATAAAATAAGCAAAGAAGGAATGAAGAAAAGCGATAAGAAAGTAAGCGCAATAGTAAATGCTCCAAGACCCAAGACAACAACTCAGGTGAGATCATTTTGTGGATTAGTACAGTATTATTTAAAATTTATTCCAAATTTGGCGCAGATATTGAATCCGATTTATTTTCTTTTGACAAAGCAAGCCAATGAGCAAAGTGCTAAACTCATTGAGTGGAATGAACGGTGTGAAGATTCTTTTAGCCTTATAAAGAAGCTAATAGCACAGGACATAGTTTTAGCACATTTTAATCCTCTTAAACCTATTATTTTAGTGGCGGACGCAAGTATGGATGGTGTATCAGCGATACTAATGCACAGAGAAGCAAATGGCGATGAAAAACCTATTGGATGTGCATCGAGAACATACAGTGGTGCCGAAAAGCATTACTCTGTCATCGATAGAGAGGCTCTTGCTATAGTATTTGGACTAAAATACTTTGAACAGTGTTGGGACAATCATTCATAATAAAGACAGATCATCGTCCACTGGTGGGGTTGTTTGGTGAAACAAAGGAAATACCGCAGCGTACTCGAGACAGACTGCATCGTTGGGCAATTTATATGTCAGGGTTCAATTATAGGATTGAATACATACGTGGAACAACGATTATGTAGCCGATTGTTTGTCAAGACTTCCGGAAGAGGGAGAGGTGTATGACGATATGGACGAAGATGAAAATTATTTGAATTTTGCAACAACATGTAAGGAGTGGCCCATTGACGATAAGAGCGTGACACTAGAAACCGAGAAGGATAAAACCCTGTCGAGCGTCATGAAGTGTATGGCAGATGGTTGGCCGACAAGGGTCTCGAGTAAGTTAACGAGTTTTTGGCAGAAGAAAGACGAACTCAGAATGGAAAATGGATGTGTATTGTGGGGACACAGAGTTGTTATACCTCATACACTGCAAACAGATATGCTAGACGAACTGCATGCAAGTCATTTGGACATTGTGAAGACAAAATCTCTCGCGAGATCTTATATGTGGTGGTCCAAGATAGATCAGGACATAGAAACGAAGATCAAAGCGTGTAGTGCATGTTTAAAAACAAGACAGGATCCACCTAAAAATATCTTGACACCATGGCCTCTAGCTGGGTATCCATGGCAGAGGATTTATGTAGACTTTTTAGGACCTATGGAAGGACATAATTTTTTGATTATGACAGACGCCTATTCAAAGTGGCCTGAAGTATTTGTAGTGAAAACTTTGACATCCGCAGAGACTGAAATTAGAATGCGTGAAGTCTTCGCAAGGTTGGGAATTCCAGAAGTGGTGTGCAGTGATAATGGACGTGCATTTGTGTCCGCAGAAATAGAATCATTTTTTACAAAAAATGGGATTAAACATGTTACGATACCTCCATATCAGAGCCAAAGCAACGGTGCGGCTGAAAACTCTGTCAAGACGTTTAAATCGAAACTAAGAGCGGAATGGAGGATCCAAACAACAGGGGTATTAATATTCATACACTGATGTCAAGATTTCTAATTAGTTACAGAAATGCTGAGCACTGCACAACGAAATGTTCGCCTGCAGAACTCATGTTGAACAGGAAGCTCCGAACAAGACTTGATTTACTGAGAAAATCCGAAAATACTACAACAATGCAGAAGAATGTGCCGGAACAAAGGATGTTCGATGCACGGGAAAAACAAATTCAAGAAAACGGTGGGAAGTGGAGAGAATTTCTACCAGGCGACGCGGTAATGGTGCGCGACTACAGAGGAGTCAATGCGAAGAGATGGGTGGAAGCAGTTATAGAGAAAAGACTGGGAAGAGCGGTGTACATATGCAGGGTCAACTCAGGACAAAGGCGGAAGCGACACGCGAACCAGATATCAAAAAGAAGGGTAGGCGAGTAACAAGCCAACTCTGAGTACCAAAAAGAGCGTGGCGTCTAAGATTGCGTATGACCCGTCGCAGGTAGGTCAGACTTATCGGTAAATCCCAACACTGACAACAGTGTTAGTTCTGATCTTGTTATAAATTCGGCATCTAATCCATCGGTAATAAATCCCAACACTGACAACAGTGTTAGTTCTAATCTTGTTATAAATTTGGCAACTTATCCGTCGGTAAATTCTGATGCAAGTACACACCTAATTGCAAATCGTCCTATCAGAACTTCGGGACAAAAACTTCCTTCCAAACTAATAGGATTCAAGTTAGATTCTTGAGAAAAGGAGGGATGTAGTGTATTTGCAATACTTAGCGCACATGCGCATAGTGTCATATAATGTAAGGACAGCGCACGCTAAAAGCACTGTACTCGGTACTGCGGTTTGAAGTGATGAACATGTACCGTCGGCCATGTTCCACTGTATTAAGTATTCATTATGTAGTAATTGTATATATGTACGTGACGTGAGAATTGTAATAAATGTATCATAGTGTATTTGTGTGTTTTAATAACTTCAATACATAACAATCAGCAAACAGGAGACAGGAACTAAATACATTCGCAGTGATATCGTTGACGTATATCGAAAATATAAGTGGAGCCAAGTTGCTTTTCACTATGTCTTTCGTTTTTCTTGATAAATTCTCTAAATCGGGTGTAATATTAATATTATTGGTAAAAGGCTGTGTTTGGCGACATCTAGTTTTCGTTTTTAGTAGACCGAGCGATCAAGAGTTCCTATATCGGCTGCCTGGGAGGTCACTGACCCCATAAAGCACAACCACCAACACATAGACGCCCGATACTCCCTTAAGCGGGCTGCCTATATTTGAAGTGGGCTTGTATACCAAACTCTCGTAAATAATGTGGTATATACCCCACACGGTACAGGAGATGTAAAAGGATGTGTTTGGCGACATCTAGTTTTTGTTAGTAGTAGGCCGAGCGAACAACAGTTCCTATATCGGTTGGTCAGTAGTTGACAGCCAAACTCTCGTAAATAATGTGGTATATATCCCACACGGTACTGACCGATCACCACTGATGAGTCGTGGATCGACGAAACGGCCGTCTGGTGAAAGTATAGTGGTTGACAGACACTTTCGGAATTTAAGTCTTGTTTTGTTAAACAAACCCACTTCTAATATTATTTGCTTGTTCGTCTGCCATTTTAATCAACAATAAGACTAAAATAAATCACGTCTTCACTAGGCTTCAATCTTATTGGCTTACATGGACCAGTCGCACTTTGCAACTAAATTGCTTGGGTTGATGTAGCGAATTCCTCTTATATAAAGTCGGGTTTTGCACTCAAACTGAGTCTGGTTTGTGCAGTTCTAAAAGCCGAATCAAATGGTATAAAAATCTGAATTGAATTATCATAATTTTGCGAGCAGGAATAAACAAAATATATAATTCTCATTAAAATAAAAAATTATTCATAGTTATTAGGGATGTCATAAAAGTGCGAAGACCAAAAAGTTGACTTTTCGTCTTAGAAACCCCAGTGAAATAGGGACACGTACATTAAAACATGTCCGTAAATAACGAATTAAATGGAATGGGAGCATTACGGGCAAGATTACTAGTTATATTTAAGTACTTAATTAAGGAGGAATGAAAATATACAATTTGCTATACTGAAATCAGTTTTATTTCAAATTATAATAATATAAATAAATATTATTACATAGAAGTAATCAAAAAATCTACAAATCTGCACAAACAAACGTACGTAATCAATCAACTTTAAAGAATAAAACTGTTATTGACGATAACCTAAGTTTTAAAAAGCTAAGTATAACAGGACAGTATTTTAAATATTAATTAGGTACCTTTTTAAAATTATTTCTACAGTTTTTTTTTTCTTTCTCGTTGATACTGACGGAGTTGTGAATTTTCTTTGAATTCTTTTGTATTAGAAAAATACTTTGATGGAACATCTTCCTTAAGCTTCCTGAAGTGCTTTTGTTTATACCGAAGTAATTCATGTTTTAGATTGTGTTTGTAATCCTCCCACCTAAAGGTGTTATTGGTTCAGCAGTAAATTGATGATCGCCCGGTAGCGCTATGTTGTGATGAACGCAAACAAAGTAAAAGCTTTCTATGTTTCAGTGCTGTGGTATCCGGGTGGTAAGGCGTTAAAGCTAAACTCGGTTATGTAATATCACAGCTTTTATTATCACATTAATCGATGCTATAGCGTTTACAAATATCAATATGTCTCTCAGCTTCGACGGCTTATTCTAGACTGACTAGTACTTAATTCTAACTATACACGCGCGCATGTGCGCTACGACTAGGCGATGTTGCCTACATCGCAAGTGCAAAACGTTAAACTCTAATACATTTTTAACTGATCTTCTAGTACGATTTAAAAAATTATGCTGGCAACGCTGCAAATAACCAAACCAAGAATAGGATTAATAATTTGTAATAATTTGATGAATTTTCTGAAAACAACAGGTCTCTATATGAAGATTTAAGAGAACTTCGGATTTCATGAATCATTATGAATAACGTGGGCTAATGACCATTCGTAGTCGATGCACCTTAACTTAAATAAAAAAAAAGAAAAGAATGTTTTGACTTATGCTTAACCATGGTAGGTACCATTGTACAACAAAACAAGGTATAATACCACGCAGGTCATCGGGATATCTGATGTTTATACACTATATGCTTGTACAGTTATTAATTCAAGTTTGTTAATTTTGTTGATCCAATGCCTTTATTTTATAAAAATAGGTAGATAATTTGTAGAGAAAATATCAGATTTATTTACTTTTGACTGTTTTATTGTGAATTTTAAAATGAGGTGTGCTGTATCGGATGTAAATTTGACAATCGCTCTAAAAACTTTAATAGTGAAGTGACGTTTTTTAGTTTAAACACAATATTAAAATCCTAAAAGTGTTATTGGCTGAAGACGTGTTTTGTTAACTGATCAATTGTGAACGCTTTTGTAGCGCTTTTTTTTTTTATTACATTTGAAATACGCTACGCTACCGATCTAGTGAACATATCTTTCAATTGTCAATGCGTCAAATGTATAAAATAAACAAACCAGTGCCATAAACAAGTTTGATAGAACAATTTTTGGGTATTATATATACCTACTTGCATATCGATGGGTGTTTTGCAAAGTAACGTAAGCAGTGTTGCTAATTGAGGATAAAAGTCCATTTTGCGGTTCCAAAATTCTTTTCAGATATACCTTAAAAGAGTTTTGACGTAATTAATGACATGATTTTTCTGGAATGTCTGGGTTAACATAATTTTCTACAAATTTCATTCCAAATCAATAATTTTGGTCTAGAGATTACATAATTGAAAATCGTGCTAGCGGAAACACTGAGTCAGCGTTATTTTGTGAATCACTTTGTGGGCCATCTTGTACTATAAATTACAACAACAATGGTCTGGCCTCGCAAGATGCGCGGTGTTGCAGGTTTTATTATATATATTGATGACTCTGGTTGCTGGGATTTCGGTTTATCTCGTATTGAACCAGTCTCACACAAAAATGAATTAAAAATATATTAGGGTCCTGTTAGCGGGAAAGTAAAATATTGCTAAACCGTTTTATACAAGACACGTTAAAATAATTTCTCAACTAAGCACAAACAAACCGTAAAGTTTAAGGTGGAATGCATACATTAAAATGCCAACGTGCCGAGCCAATCAAAATCTGTATATTATGCGCATGCGGGATGCGGGCAATTCACCTGATATTATTTTCGTTTGGCACAATACCAATAAAAAAAACAAACATTGAAAATAATTTTGAAAATTTATGCTCAATTTTCCTCATATACCAATCATATTATTGTTTATTTTGTTTAAAAAGAGCAATTTTCATTGCTAATATTCTAACTGTGGCGAGTTTGTTTTCTTTTAAACAGAAATTCAATTGGTGTGTAGATATGCAGACATTATTTGTTATTATTATTTTACAGCTTGGAGACAACAGGAAAACAGAGAAGTGGACTATGCTTGCCGTAGTAGGAATAAATGTCATAATGGAGAAGAAAATATATTATATAACTGCAATAGAAGCGATTCTCGAGGTTGGGCATTTATTTACATACTTAATAATACGGGTGTTTGTGGAAATCTTGCTTTTAGGTTTTGTAAGTTCATGTACGTAGCATAAAGACTGGAGGTTCTATTCGTATTGGTGGAATGTGTCCCTCACGAATGTCAGTCAATACAGCAACAGATGGTAACAAATTAATGTAACTTTACTGCTATAGGTTTATATTAATTTTTCAACAGATTCTGTACAAGTAAAACTTGCTGAAACACATGTGGGACACAGCGACGACTTAAGAACAAAAAGATTATCAAATGCAGAGCAACACACTATTGTTTCCCAGTTAAAGGCACGAGTATTATTCAGGATGCTAGAACGATTCATAATAATCAGTTAGAAAGAATAAATTTGGTAACACGTTCCTGATATTTATTTAATAATATACCTACATTATATCATTTAAATTGTTACATCGATTATTTGGTTTGGTGGGTTTTTTATAAGTGTGCATTTGCTAGTTAACGTTTTTAATTTATTATCACTTTTTCAGAGTGCGTACTATTTCAATTTAGATATTTTCCTTTTAATTGTATCACTTTTTCACATTGCATACTATTTGTTCTTATTGTGACTTATATAATATTATATTAGATTTGGTGTTGTACCTTATAATATATATGTATGTCTGGTAGTGGTGTATTTGTATTAATTTGTATGTTCATAGTAATTATTATTATCATTGTGTATAATTAAATATATATAGCTAAAAATAAACTATTAAGAATAATGTGCCTTTTTTTTTTATTTCCTGACTTCCTATCTGTAATGCATAAAATGATTTTAAAATTAGATAGGTATCTTCAAATTATACATAAATATATTTGAGTATCGTTTTTCCGATATACGAAATGAAGGTTTTTCAGCTAGGTATATCAAGAAATAGCTACTACAAAGGACAGTTCAACAGACTTTCTTAGCGAATACCTTATACATATTAATATTTAAATTATTTTCCTGAAAAACTCATTCCAATTAAAGATCGACTAAATTTCAGTTGCAAAATAAGTTGAATAGCTGTTAAATTCAAAAGCGCGCCAAGGAAAGCCCCGCCCCAAATGCTCTGATTGGCTCGGCACGTTGGCATTTTAATGTATGCTTGCAAAAAGGATCTAATAACGTGACACGGTATTTCAAAACATGTGCGCTTGCTTATAATTACGTAAACGCTAGTTACGTGGGAATTAAGAGGTTCAAACTCACTATTAAAAAGTAATAGAATTTGTAGCATTTCGGTAGTTAGTTTAGGATGTTATAATTAATATATTTACTTTTTTAATTTTAGAATAAAGTAGTTAGGTCGTTGGATTAATTTAGGATGTATAAAGCATATATATTGGCAAGTCAAAAAATAGTAATTTTTATAATTAAAAAGAAAACAATAAATCTTAAATCTAATCAATATTTTATAAATAAAATACACAATGATGGAAGTATAAGATCTATTAGTTGTATTTTATTTTAATAACAAACTAACCCAACTCCCTAACTACATTAGTCAAAAATCAGAAATAAAAAAGTAAAAATAATAATCCTAACAATATACTTTGCTGTAAGAGGTAGTAGGGAGGTGATCATGTCACATCAGTTCTACTGAGCTACGCTGAGAGAAACATTTCAAGCATTAAAACATCTATATTATTCTTATTCCAAAAATTTATTAATAATATTTGTTTTGACTCGCTAGCTCAGCGATTTATTTTGTGTGTTGTTTGGAAAAGAAACTGGATTGTTTTGTGTTTTAATTAAACTTATTTTATTATATAACAAATTAAATAGTAAATTCAACAAACATATTATTATTAATTATTAAAGATTATTTACATAGCCAAACCAAATACATTTCTTTGCTTGTACCAAGAAAATGGCAGTGATCTGATCTTGGCTATTACCTATAGTGGACTGTGAAAAATTCAAAATTTTACTTTGGGTCGCAACGCCGTTCAAAAACAAAAGAATATAAAACGCAGACAGGCGGCTCGCGTTAAAGGAATTATAAGGAATATTTGGCCACCTGCATTACGAGAACAGGGTCGAACTCAGTATTAGCATATTAGTGATTAAAGAAAAGAAAGAAAATAAAATACATGTAAACTAAATTAATCTGAACATTCTCCCCCCTTTGAGGACTCGTCCTCAACACTGTGTGACTCATGTATTTGTATAGGAAGCGGTGACAATTTTGTAATCGGTCGGGTAAACTCACCTTTGTTGGTTTTAATTCTTACTACACGAACTTTATTGTCACGTCCAGGCATAATTAATACAACTCTCGCCAAACACCACTCTAGAGGAGGTAAGTTTTTTAATCCCTCACTAACACCAAGTCACCAATTTTCAAATTAATTTCAGAAAATTTCCATTTAGGTCGAAACTGAAGTTGGTTCAAATAATCTGTAGACCACCTTTTCCAAAACTCTTGTCGTAACCTTGCGCATTGTTGCCATACGGTAAGTCGATTTTCATTAATAGCGAGCACATCCTTTTCTGGAAATGCAGTCAATGGCTGCCCTATTAAGAAATGTCCCGGAGTCAGACAAGACAAATCCGATATAGAAGACGATACCGGCTGAAGTGGTCTAGAGTTTAAAATAGCCTCTATTTGACTTAAAATAGTCGTTAAACACTCAAAATTCAAAACTGCGTTCCCAATAACTCTTCTGAGGTGGTATTTAGTACTTTTAATACCAGCCTCCCAAAGACCACCCCAGTGAGGACTTCCCGGAGCAATAAATTTCCAAGTTACACCCTGACTTGATAGAAAGTCCTGAATTGCATTTGAATTTGTTTGAAAATACTTATACATATCATTTAATAAGTTATTAGCCCCTTTGAAAGTTGTGGCGTTATCACTACTAATCGAGGCTGGATTTCCCCGACGCGAAATAAACCGTTTTAAGGCTAACATAAATGCTTCCGTTGAAAGGTTGGATACCAATTCAATGTGGATTGCCTTAGTTGCCATACAAACAAATAAGGCGATATATGCCTTGGAAACCTTGGCCTTCCGCAACCCAGATTCCTTGACCATAATTGGTCCACCAAAGTCAATTCCTACATGTAGGAATGGACGTATTAATTCTGTTCTTTCAATAGGAAGACTTCCCATTAACTGTTTTGACATTGCGGCCTTGAATCTATGACACCTAACACAACTAAGTAAAACCTTTTTAATCGTTCTTAAACCCTTAACTATCCAAACCCTTTGACGCAAACTATTAAGAACAGATTGCGGGCCAGAATGTCCCAACCGTTTGTGTTCGTATTCGATTAATAATCTGCTGACATGGCAATCAGGATACAAAATAATTGGATGTTTCGCATCATATGGAAGACATGCGTTGCATAGACGACCCCCTACTCTTAATATTCCATTTGAATCTAAAAATGGATTTAACGTCAGAATAGAACTTCTATTTAACAACATTTTATTTTCCTTCAGATGAAACATTTCTTCTGAAAAGTGTTCCATTTGAGTCACCCAGAAAATGCGTTGAAGAGCCCGATGAAGTTCGTCTACCGTAAGAGGACCAGATGTTTTTACAATATTTTGTCTTGCGTTATATAGAACCCTAAGCACATATGCAATGCACCTTTGCATCCTAATGAATGACAAAAATCCACCAAAAATGTGGGAATTAATTTCAACCTTTACTTGAAAATGTGTTACAGATTTTTGCTCTGGCAACATTAGCTTATCATCCTCGATTCCATCTATTTTACTGTCAGCTACAGTCCAATTTGGATCCGCTAAAAACTCAGGACCTTTCCACCAAATTTTACAAGCTGAAATAGATTCAGCACATAACCCCCTAGATATGTGATCAGCAGGATTCTCAGCAGATACGACGTGTCTCCATAATACACCAGCTGATAAATCCTGGATCTCCGATACCCTATTTGCTACAAAAGCGGTCCACCGCGAAGGAGATGCTTGAACCCATGCAAGAACAATTTTTGAATCAGAGAACATAACTATGTTATCAAAGTTGACATCCATGCATGATGCCACCCTGTGACACATACGTGCCAACAACAGAAACCCACACAATTCTAATCTAGGTAGCGACACTGTCTTAAGCGGTGCTACCCTAGATTTGGAACAAACTAAGTTACATGATACTTTATCATTTGAGTATAACGCCCTAACATATAAACAAGCCCCGTAAGCTTGCATTGATGCATCTGAAAACCCAATTAATTGTATAGACACAATTTTTCCTTTATCAAATATACACCTAGCTATTGATAATTGTTTTAATAATGGTAAGTTGTTATAGAATTCCACCCAATCCCGCAATAAGTCTTCTGGTAACTTCTGATCCCATTCAATTTTTAAGGACCATAGCTTTTGCATCATTATTTTTGCCACAATAATTATTGGTCCCACATATCCCATTGGGTCAAATATTTGCGCAATAACTGAGAATACCTCACGTTTTGTAAAACCTTTTTTTGCATCTAAATTTGGAACCGATATTTGAAAAGAATCCGAAATTGAATCCCAGGAGAGTCCTAACACCTTTGAGCTTGAATTATCCGGTTGAAATATAATTTGATCTCCCTTTTGAGACGAATGAAGTAAAGATCTGATATTTGAATTGAACTTGTGAAGATAGAATCCAGCGGATTTTAATAATTCTGTGAGTTCCTTTTTCAGCACCAGCAATTCATCAGAAGAGTTGGTGCCACCCAATATGTCATCAACATATGTTTGTTTTAACAAAGTCTCAGCTGCCAAGGGATAAACGTGTTGATTTTGATTAGCCAATTCCACCAAAGTGCGAGTTGCCAAGAAAGGAGCGCAATTTGTTCCATAAGTCACAGTTTGTAATTCAAGATGACGAATTTCTTCCGAAGGAACATCCCTCCATACAATGTTTTGCAATATTCGATCCCGACAGTCAACTTTGATACACCTGTACATTTTTTTAATATCTGCTGTCAGGACAAACAGAAAAGACCGAAAACGCGAAATTATATCAAATAATTCCGGTTGAACTGGACTACCCTTTAACATTATATCATTTAAACTTAACCCAGAAGTGGTTTTCATGGATCCGTCAAAAACCACCCGATATTTCGTTGTGAGTTTATCTTCTCGAACCACACAATGATGAGGAAAATAGTATCTACCCTCAGGTGAAAATCCTATGTCCTGTTCAACAAATCTAGCATGTCCCAAAGAAACATACTCATGAATGAATGCCTTATATTCCTCCTTTAACCTTGAATCTCTTAAAAACCGTTTTTCAAGAGAGAAAAACCTGTGAGTGGCCCCACTCAGTGAATCTCCTAACATATTTGCAGTGTAATTAGGTTTAAATGGTAACCTAACCTCAAATTCACCTGAATCAATCCTTTTAGTAGTGCTAATATAAATATCCTCACACACCCTATCATCCGGAGTCAGATGTCTTTTCGCACATATCTCCTCCAACCTCCAAAATTGTGGAATAAGGATATCTAAATTTGGAGTCGATGTAAACAAGGAGACGCATACATTGGAATTTACATTTTGTGAGGAAACACTTCCACCGATTACCCAACCAAAACGAGTGTTAGTTAATGCTGGGAGGTGTTCTCCTAACCTCAATATACCTGGTTGCACAATTTCAAAATACACGTCAGCACCTAACAACAGGTCTATGTCCCCAGACCTGTAGAATCTTCTATCCGCCAACTCCAAGTCATTTGGAATGTTCCACCCATTGATATTGACCGAAGTCTGTGGTAAAGGACAAGTTATTTTCTTTAAGACCCCACAAGTGGCCTGAAGTTTATGCTTAGCTTTTGAGCCTCAAGCGTCACTCTGATGACGTCGGAAATAGAAACACCTGTTTGGCCAATGCCCGAAACTCGAACCTTCGTATTATTTAAAGGTATTTTTAATTTAGAAGCTATCCGAGAGGTAATGAATGAGCTTTGAGATCCAGAGTCAAGAAGAGCCCTTGCCTCAATTCTGGAGCCATCAAAAGCAATCACATTGACAAGCGCTGTTGCAAGCAAAACCTGTTTATTTACATTTGACAATAGACAAGAAGATTCCCGTAACGCATTTTCTTCCCCACGAGTAGTTACTAAAGATGATGAAGTACCTGGAGAATGAAACCTTCCTTGATTATTATCACCCACCCGGCTTTCAGGTGCCCCCTCTTCTTGCCCCGTATCCCTGCTACGATCATCATGCAATAAAGTGTGATGTTTACCCTTACATACCTTACATTTTTCCGATTTACAAAATTGTACCGTGTGTTTAACACCTAAAGAATTAAAACACAGGCGGATTTTCATTACAACGTCTCTTTTACGTGATAAATCAAATTTTAAAAACTTATTACATCGAATTAGTGTGTGTCCAAGAGATTCGCAACATAAACATTTATTTTTATTTTCATTTGAATCCGATGTTGTATGAAAACTTGACTTTGACATTTTATGTTTATTTTCAGGCGGCTGTAAAGTTTCTAGCGCTAAACACCTGTTTTCTAAAAAAATTATAAATTCATCATAAGTCGGCAAACTGTCAGTATTTTTTTCTAGTTCATACGCTCTGTGCGTTAAAATCTAATTTTGAACATAAAATATACACGAGTAACAAATCCCATGATTTTATTGGTACCCAACCCAACCCAACCCAGAGCACCCAAAGCGTTATAGTTCTGCTTAACTTTAACTATAAAATCTCTTAAACAACTAGGATTGCCTTTAGGAACCTGTATTTCTAGTAAAACCCTAATATGACAGTTAATAGTAACTAATTTATTGTCATACCTTTTCCTCAACAGATCAAGAGCTATGTCATAATTTGCATCTGTTATTTGTAAATCCTTAATTAATAGTAACGGTTCTTCCTTTAATATGGTTTTTAGATATAGAAACTTTTGCACTTTATTTAAATAATTGTCGGAATCAATTGAAGATTGAAAAAGTTCAATAAACGCCCTGTAATCTTCATATTTTCCTGTAAATATTGGAATATTCAGATTTGGTAACCTTAACTGAGATGTGGGTGCAACTGATTGCACAACTTGAAAAGAACCTGAGCCCGACCCTGGTACAATATCATCTGAAGCACTATTACTAGCGACATCGTTATTTCGGCCTCCACTCATTGGACCCGTTCTACCCTGTATAATTGTTTTTACTTTACTATGTAACCCTATATATTGTGCCTCAACTAGAACCCTATCATTTTCTTGGCTTTCATCTTTTTCTTCCAATAAATCTTGTACATATTCATAATCTTCAAAAGCCTTAACTAACATTGATTCTCTAATTATAAATTCATTAAGATCAACCATTAAGTTATCAGCATTAGAATTAATATAGTTCTCAATTCGCGTTAATTTAGCTTTAATTCTACCCCGTTTTTGCACTAAAGAGTCCTTATCGTGTTGTTCCATTTTTAAAAATATTTAAACCTTTGTGTAAGAATGAATTACGTACATAAACCTATCAAACCTTAACCTAACCTTTGTTTATATAAACTACCTATTAGAGTTCTTATTTATTCTGTAAAAAATTAAACTAGAACTTTAAAACACTGTTTGGTATAACCTTTTTTGGGTAGAACTGCATTAAAACCCAAATTTCGTTGCACAACTACATACAAATTCAAATCGCAAATGAAATTTATAAAATGGAAAGTTCTGACCTTATTTTGCTGAAGTAGCACACAACTCCGTATTTCTTGCCTGTTTACTCTGTAAGCTAGAGTAGCTCCTTGATTGCCTTGAACCACCTTTGTTCGTCCGTATAAATTCCTTCGTGTAAGTACCTTTTCTTCCTTAACCTTATCCTTGTAAAACAAATCCAGCGTACAAATTCCTTTTCTTTCCCAACAACTATCTATCCGGTTCGAAGCTGACCAATGTTTTGACTCGCTAGCTCAGCGATTTATTTTGTGTGTTGTTTGGAAAAGAAACTGGATTGTTTTGTGTTTTAATTAAACTTATTTTATTATATAACAAATTAAATAGTAAATTCAACAAACATATTATTATTAATTATTAAAGATTATTTACATAGCCAAACCAAATACATTTCTTTGCTTGTACCAAGAAAATGGCAGTGATCTGATCTTGGCTATTACCTATAGTGGACTGTGAAAAATTCAAAATTTTACTTTGCGTCGCAACGCCGTTCAAAAACAAAAGAATATAAAACGCAGACAGGCGGCTCGCGTTAAAGGAATTATAAGGAATATTTGGCCACCTGCATTACGAGAACAGGGTCGAACTCAGTATTAGCATATTAGTGATTAAAGAAAAGAAAGAAAATAAAATACATGTAAACTAAATTAATCTGAACAATATTTACAGTACATACACATCATTAATTTTTTATTTATTTATAAATTTAACGGGAAACCCCATTTTATATTAACAACAAATCAATGTCAAATGACAGAAAATTTCACATTACAAAATTTCAAATAAATACAAATCACATATTCCATTCAATTGACGCTTAAATTTCAAAATTGAATCACAAAAAACATCAATACAATCATTCTGAATAAATTAAACATCATAATTTTTAGGAAAATTTGTTTTTCGAAACTTACCTATATTCGCCCTGTTGGCGTAAGCCTAAATACGATGAGTTAAAACTATTAAATTGACTAGGTGGTGTTAAACTATACTATTATCACTGTTTTTCATTATATTAATAGCTTTGAAATCTTCGAAATTAGCGAAATAACTTAAACTATCAATTTGGTTCGTTTGTATTGTCGGCGTTGCTGATTTTTCATAACCGATGCTACTTTTGTCATTACCAGGAAGTTTATCCGTGCATTTTAAATATTTCCCGCAAATGAAAAACAGCATTACAATGTACTAGATTTTCAAATTATGATTCAACATATAATATGGCATTTAAAGACAGTCTTGTAGGTAAAAAGAAAGCATAAATTCTTTCAGTAATTGATCTGATACATAAACAATTTACCTAACCTATAAAATGCGCAAACATTAATTTCAAGAAAAATATACCTTTTTGGAAACAAAACTAAAAATAATATTCTACACTCTATAACAAAAATTCCAAATGGATACCAATACAAGTTACAAGTCAACTTAGTGCTGATATAAAAAATTAGGTTTGGATTAAACGAGAGCCAGTTATTGATAATTTAGAGACAAATCAAGCTCAAGAAGTATATTTAAAATCATCAGTACAAACACACAGTGATAAACTGCTTTATGTTGACGAAAAGATTAAAATTGAACGTTGTCGATTCTGATAATTTGATGGAAACTCAAAGTGAAGAGTTACAAAACAACAGGAAGACGTTAATGAAATCAATATCAACTATGAAAAGAAAATTGATACATTGTCAGTAAGTAATTAGCGAGGTAATTAGTAATAGGTAGTGTGCTAGAGGAAGGAGAGTTTTTTTTTGTGAGGGCGTTATCAGGTCCAGCGAAATATCAAAGGCTTTTGACAACAAAACTTACTAAATCGAATTTCTATATCGATGTCTGTGTAGGCGCAGAATAGCCAACAAAATGTATTTCTGAGAGTACAAACTCTCCCAAAACGACCTTCAAAGGTGCATCCTGCAGTTAATGATTATGCAGTGCATGAAACGATGTCAGGCTATTTTAGAACTAATCATTGAATTTAAAATAAATACGTATATGGCTGTTACATTCATGTATATGACCCAAAATCAAGCTACATAAGGGTCAAAACTTAAGAAAAATCATATTTGCTAAACTAAATGAAAAATGTCATAATTGACTTTGTTCCAATAGACCTTCGGCTAGAAAAGACGATGATATGATATGAAGTAGCGCCCTATGGAAAACGTAAAAAAATTAACATATTCATTTTTTTCATACCAAAAAACATAAAGCTGTCAATTTTGAAGGCGATTACCCAAGAAGCACGATATTACTTGTAAAAAATCGGTTGCGTCGCCCAAAAACATTCCCGACGAGGTATAAGATAATCAAAAATATATGACCTGCGTAACGAAACAGAATTTTAATAATTATTAATATTATAATTCTATTATTAGCATTATTACCAATATATTAACGTAACAAACTAACTACTTTATTCAAAAATTAGAACAAAAATCCAGAGCTGGCATTCGAACCCAGAAGCTTCCTCATGCGAAACGCACGGTCTACCAATGACGCCAAAAACCCTTTATCAAACTACTGTATTATATTCTAATAAGAGCCATAGGTTCCAACTACTCGTACCTAATTCGTGAAATTTTAAACGCAATTTTCCCGAGAGTTATGGGCGTACATAATAAAAGTAAGCTATCGCTGTAAAGCAGATAAAAAATGCTTTAACATGATGTATCATTCGACCCCTACTGCTATTTGAAAATTTGGCGGTTGTGCCCACCTCTCTCACAGGGCTAAAGCGATTTCAACCAAAAACTGATGGGTTCATCCTAGGACTTCCCCACACTTATACACTAAAATGTAGCTCAATTGGTTAAAGCGTTTAGGCGCTATCGTGGAAGAATACATACTGACACACAGACATCCATCTGGAAATGGTCTTAATTGTCTCAAGGAACTTCAAAATCGTTATATCCGTCTTTATATCAATTTTTTTTATCGCGTTCGTAATACTTTCCCTGTGCGAGACAGTAAAAAAACAGATAAAATATTAACATTTGGATAAGGCAAGTTTGGGCCAATCATCATTATTTGACCCGTAGTATCTCACCTAATGTTAATGAAATACCCTGTATAGTCCCTGCTAAGGCAATTTTTTTAATTTTTTGATTTTTAATAAAGTAGTTAGTTTGTTAGGTTAGTTTATTGGAAATAACAAAAATAATTATTAATTATAATTATTAATAATATTCTTTTTCATTACGCAAGTCATATATTTTAGATTATATTATCTTGCCATGAAAGTTTTGGGGTGACACATGGCGTTAATACAGTGTATTAACACCACGGGGTGACACAATTTTTCAATACTGAAATTTAGTTAAGTGACGTAAATGCATTGAGGTGGGGGGAGACGCTCTAACGTGGCCAAAAGCGGGTGCAGGTACGCCATATTGGTATACGACCTCTATCATTTGTCGTGCTTTCAAGTTTATAGTGTTATTTACGAGTATTTTACAAGTTTACTTAAGTTTTTCGTGTTTTTTTTGACGGTTATTTGACAATATACTATAATGGTATCCTGTGCTGTGCGTAGTTGCAGTAGTAGAAGTGAAATCGACCAGAAAATATCAGGAATAACGTTTCATAGGTATGTACCAAATATTGTAAACATTGTACATGGACGTATTTAGGGTTTTTTTAGGCGAACTTATTAAAACACATTATTATAAGAGTCTGGTAGCATTTTTCTTTCTGCACTGAACAATTGACACCTGCATTGTAGTTTATTTTTTGTTACAAATTCTTTTACTTGATTTCTACTCTCAAATTCTCTACTTTTTCATCACTTTCTAGCAAAAAAGACCCCTAAATGTGTGTTAAAAACATATACTGGTTTTTAGATTTCCTAAAGATCCTGCTCGTAGACATATCTGGACAGAATATGTGTCTCGAATTAATTGGATACCAACGAGAAATGTACACAAATATAATTTATCCTGGACCATTTTCTGAATTTTCGAAATTCATTATTGTTTATATTGCTGGATTTGTTGTTTTTAGTTTAAAGAAGCAAATTATTTGCAGAGAATGTCGAGATGCATTAATAAGTGTTTTTCTTTTATTAAAATGAAGGCAAAAAAGGATTTACAAATTCCTTCAAAAGATGTTTTAGACGTTTGCTTCCAATCCGAAAAGATCATAAAAAATCGTGTAGTAGCTACTAATGAAAAGTTGTCCGCAGGATTCATAATAAACCTTGTTTTAAAGGAATTTGTAAATAGTAATATTTTTCCTAATTTAGTTGTGCACGGTTTTGATCAATCAGTGTTTGATAACCATATACATTTACTGATCAAATCTATTGCGACTAAATATGTTAATACCAGGATGTATTATTTAAGTAAAAATAAAGTGGATAAGCATAGCGCAACATTTAAATCAAATTGTTTTGTTTAAGGGGTATTAATATATAATTTATAAAGTACTAACGTCTTTTATTCCTGTATTTAGGTATCAAATATCAATAATTACCTATATTTAAGTATTTTGTACACTGCATAATATTTCAAAATAAAGTATAAACCCAAGCTGCAAATTAAAAGCAAAAACGTCAACAAAAATAGTTAATGCGGCTCTGGAGAATCCGCCATATTGGTATACGATTACGCCCCACCCAATGCACCCGTTTGTGTGTGTACAATGTAAAATAATGCTTATAGCGGCTCCTTATATCTCAATGCATAAATGTGACTTACTTTAATTTGATCGTCATTATATTTGTGTTACTTGTGAAGTTGTCGGATATGCCTGTCTAAATAAAAATCATGTATGCATTTATAAGAACATTGTGAGCATTCATGTATTTTATGTGTAATTGTAGACATTAGATTAACATTATCAGAGTGATAATGGACTATATGAGAATCAATATTTTTTTTGTTAGGAAAGCGTTTATTACAACTTGTACAAACAAATGGTTTTGCGGGCGGGATGTGAGTTAACCCATGTCTGTTTAAAGCTGATTGGCGATAAGTAGAGAAATCGCAGTGTTTACATTTCATTTTTTTCAAATCTGTTGCTAATTCTTTATGTGTCGTCAAATGCAGTTTTAAAGTTATACTTGATACACATTTAAAGGGACAATGTTCACAATCATACCTTTTACGTGTAACTGTATCCACCAAATTCTTGTCATCACCGTGTACATGGATAATATGAGGAGCAATCTGTGATTTATATTTGAATTTTTTACTACAAATTTGACAACTGAACGGTTTTGTCGTGCTATGAGTTACTAAATGTAATTTTAAGTTACCTTTATGAACACTAAAGTAATTGCAATGCGCACAATAAAACTTTGGTATATGTATTCCTAATTCTGCATGTTTCAACAAATGTGATTTCAAATCATTTAGTCTCACAGTTTGGAAACTGCATTTTGAGCACTGGTGAAGTTTAAATGTTATCGTTTTACTGATATCAATTTCGTCCTTATGTTTATATAATAAATGACTTTGGAAGTTACATTTACTTACAAATGTTTTCTTACAAAAATTACATGAAAATTTCTTACAATCATTGGTTGCTTTTGAAGTTCTCCTATCGGGGTTTACATTGTTCGTAGTTGCTTTTGACTTCCATCTGCAACACAATAAAAACAACAACTTCATTTCTTAATGCTTTTTAATAAAATAATTGTTAATAAAAGTCCTAGGCATTTGAAAAATAATTTTGTGGCGTAGCGGACATTTTTTCATTTTATAGTCCTAGGTATTTGTTTGATAAGGTTCAGTTTAGATGAGCTCAATACCGTTCATGTTATACACTGAAAAGAATATTGTACGTAAAACCAATGAATGGTTGTCATCAATATTTTGAACATTAATATTATGAATTGGTCACTGTTACTATGAATTTTGATCATAAATTAATAATTTCATACATAGAAACAATGTACGATGAAACATTAATCAATAAATGCAAGACATCGAAAATTTATGTTTTTTTTCATCAATATAATGTCACTATTTATTGCTTCAATGTTTTAAATTTATTAATTTATGCTCTTCGCCTTTAACACAATAATTTGTAAATCATACACCTATGAACAGCGAACATAAAAACTAATAAACGATCATCGTTGATTCAATGGATGCGAAGCATTAATTTTACGAACCTAACCATTAAATGCTGAATAACGCGCGCAAATCAATGCACCCGGACCATAGACTGAATACTCAAAACATTGACATTATGACATTCTCATAGACTTTTTGTTGACGCGTCCTTTTTGTTTTGTTTAGTTAAATGTATACAGTTGAAAAGTGAAGTGTGTTCCTAAATCTATTTTTAAAATTTGTTCCCAAATAATACAACAAATGTAGAAATATAAGGTAAGTAGTAATCCTTTTATATAAGTACCATTTAGTAAAGTACAAAACTAAAGTCAGTTTAAAATGAAAAAAAACACAGTGCAGTATTCCTTTGTAATGCTGAAAACTCGCCGATACGAGGGGAGAAATTTTATGGGCTCTTCATGGATATTTAGTGCTATCCGCTAAGCTATGTTCCAAAGGTGCCAGTGGAAAGATAAGCCATTTAAAGTACACAATAAAAGACTCTCAAGAATCTTTTTATTTTGTGCTAAAACAGTTCAAGAAATAGAAGAACATATAATAAACCTTAAAGGAAGAAAATCTGCAATTCAACCGTACTTATGGGTTCTATAAGCCAATTCTAAAGGCGCACACTGTTTACTTAAAAACCTGTTATTTTGATTAATAATAATAATATAATAAATGACTTTATTGAGAACTTAGAAAAGTTACAAAAAAGGCGAAGTCGATGCACAGCCTCCTAGCTTAACATATTAGCAATACTAAAGATAACTGCATAATAATAACAACAACAAAAACCCTGATACATAAAAAAGGCAATGATTCCTGAATGCCCTGCGGCACTACGCAATGTCCTGGGCCCAGACACTGCCGTTCCCAAAATGACAACCTAACTTCTATCATTTATCATCATTTTGTATTGTGATATTTTCCCTTGCATAAATGTTTGCATAGGTGTTTTAGGTATTGGACTATAGAATGCTATCATTCAAGCCTTAAGAAACTTTCCTTTATGACACTGCTTCCGCATGTCGTTTGGCATGCAAGTAGCCCTTCATAATATCATTGTCTTGTCTAAATTTCACAACCCTTCAGGCACCGGAAAAATTTCAATTTTTTGATGCTTTTGCTCGGTATTGGACTATAGAACGCTATAATTCAAGCCCTAAGAAACTATCCTTAATGTCACTGTCTTCGCATGTCGTTTAGCATGCAAATAGCCCTTCATAATAGCATTGTCCTGTCTAAATTTCACAACCCTTCAGGCACCGGAAAAATTTCAATTTTTTGATGCTTTTGCTCGGTATTGGACTATAGAACGCTATAATTCAAGCCCTAAGAAACTATCCTTAATGTCACTGTCTTCGCGTGCGTTTAGCATGCAAATAGCCCTTCATAATAGCATTGTCCTGTCTAAATTTCACAACCCTTCAGGCACCGGAAAAATTTCAATTTTTTGATGCTTTTGCTCGGTATTGGACTATAGAACGCTATAATTCAAGCCCTAAGAAACTATCCTTAATGTCACTGTCTTCGCATGTCGTTTAGCATGCAAATAGCCCTTCATAATAGCATTGTCCTGTCTAAATTTCACAACCCTTCAGGCACCGGAAAAATTTCAATTTTTTGATGCTTTTGCTCGGTATTGGACTATAGAACGCTATAATTCAAGCCCTAAGAAACTATCCTTAATGTCACTGTCTTCGCGTGCGTTTAGCATGCAAATAGCCCTTCATAATAGCATTGTCCTGTCTAAATTTCACAACCCTTCAGGCACCGGAAAAATTTCAATTTTTTGATGCTTTTGCTCGGTATTGGACTATAGAACGCTATAATTCAAGCCCTAAGAAACTATTCTTAATGTCACTGTCTTCGCATGTCGTTTAGCATGCAAATAGCCCTTCATAATAGCATTGTCCTGTCTAAATTTCACAACCCTTCAGGCACCGGAAAAATTTCAATTTTTTGATGCTTTTGCTCGGTATTGGACTATAGAACGCTATAATTCAAGCCCTAAGAAACTATCCTTAATGTCACTGTCTTCGCATGTCGTTTAGCATGCAAATAGCCCTTCATAATAGCATTGTCCTGTCTAAATTTCACAACCCTTCAGGCACCGGAAAAATTTCAATTTTTTGATGCTTTTGCTCGGTATTGGACTATAGAACGCTATAATTCAAGCCCTAAGAAACTATCCTTAATGTCACTGTCTTCGCATGTCGTTTTGCATGCAAATAGCCCTTCATAATAGCATTGTCCTGTCTAAATTTCACAACCCTTCAGGCACCGGAAAAATTTCAATTTTTTGATGCTTTTGCTCGGTATTGGACTATAGAACGCTATAATTCAAGCCCTAAGAAACTATCCTTAATGTCACTGTCTTCGCGTGCGTTTAGCATGCAAATAGCCCTTCATAATAGCATTGTCCTGTCTAAATTTCACAACCCTTCAGGCACCGGAAAAATTTCAATTTTTTGAAATAATTTCCAATTTTGTTTAGAAGAATTTCCGCGGATTTTAGTTTCCAAATTTCGAGTGTCGTACAAATATGATTTAATTTATTTACAAAGCAGGTGCATCAAATCAATGGACGTACAGCAAGATAATTTTGAGTCTTATTTGGGCTTTTAAATTCTCTAACCATTGGTACTAGTATATTTGAACCATACTGCACTTTGCAGTACACAAAATACATATGTACCTATATGCTCGCGATTATTGATTGAATACAGAACAATAATCTCAATCTTTCGTAATAATAATTTCCGGCGAACACAATTACGTAAAACAATTATTATAACCCAATGTAATAATCAGCTAACATTGGTTTAACGTACAAAAGTCATAGATTCATGTTTCTCGTTCGTAACATTAATAACCTTCAGACATCGGTTTAATGTACAAAAGTCATAGATTAATGTTCATCGTTCGTAACATTAATAACCAGCTAACATCGGTTTTACGTATTGGAGACAGAAACTAATCTTCATCGTTCGTAACATTAACAACCTGGTAACATCGTTTTAACGTACAGGAGTTATAAATTAAAGTCCATCATTCGTAAGATCAATAACCGGCGAGCATAAATTTATGTTCTTTATTTATTAATTCAACGTACAGAATTCGCTACCGAATTTATGTACGAACGTTCATTGTATTAGTGTCACCCATCATCGGCTCAAATTTAATGTTGACGTTCATTGATTTGAAGCACTTTTTTATTAATATCACGTACCTTTTCGGTTCAGTGTATGGTTCGTCCAACGCATCCCTTTTATGTGTTGTTTCGTCCTATTTGTATAAGCATTCAAGTGGTTCTATTTAGTTGGGTTTTTTCTATTATTTCATTAATTTAATTAAAAATCATTATTATTCTGGGGACGGTGTTGAACATTATTTTCCGCTATTATAAAAAAAAAACTGAACCATATTTGTAAATTTTAATAACTATGCATTACATTCTATAGGTAATAAATTATTCAAGTGAAGTGCTGTGTAGGAAGTAAGAAGAACGAAGAAACGGCCGGCCGGCGCGGCGTCTACTATATATCCAGTGAATGTGTTGGTGAACAAGAAAAAAGATAGGGTGGTTTTTAAGGTAGGCTTTTGTAGTTCATTTATAAAAAGAAAATAATATTTATCACAGTCCACTTTTCTCTTCTGGCTGAAGTAGGAATAAACCATATTTTTGGTCCTCTTCGAACCGGATTTCTGGTATTTTTCTTTGGTGACCTCGTAAGTTGAATAATTCCGTTATTTGAAATTCCAATAATTAGATTATTCCTGTCGAACTTATTTAATATTTCACTAAATTAACGTCTTCAATTTGTTTTTGAAAACTTTTCTGGGTTTTTCCATTCCACATTTCAATTTATTTTTATTAAAGAACTAGGTACATAGTGAGTAGGCAGATATCCATTTTTTGTTTTATATACTCCGCACTACTTACTTGCTTATACCTATTTTACAGTATGCCCGCAAATTAACTCCCATATTTATTAACTCGAAATTAATTATTTGTATTTTTATCGTTCGTGAAGTATTTTGGAGCCAATATAATTTTAGTTCTTCTTGTATAGCATAATAAGCACTTTTATTCTGCATTGGTTTTGAAAATTTCGATTGCGACTCAGTTTTAACTTTTACTTTCGTAAAATAACCAAAATCGCGAATAGTGGCCTGAGTTTGATCGTACATTTTTTTTTCTCTCTCTTCGAACATGGCTACTCCAGCTGTAGAGATGGATGGAGACATGGACGAGCTTTAATCAGTTGCGGAAGCCTGTAAAACTGATACTAGTGGTCATTTGGTTTTCAAAATGATGTACGAGAATATTGATGAGATCAAGGATTGCTACTCAACACAATACCATTATCGCTAATACACCCACTGAGAATGAACATTTTGCGGAGCAAGATGCTATCAGAAAAAGTGTTGATACCAAATATTACACAACTAAAGCGTTGTATAGCAGATGCATCAAACCGAAAGTACAGGTACCCGATCCAGCTTTGAATATAAGTGAAAATTGCACTCCTGCTGCACATGTTCTTCCAAAACAACTCTCTGGTTGAATATTAAAAACGCTCCTAAAGCCTCATCTGATAACGCCTATGAACTTCGCAAACTTTTAGATATATTTTCGGAAAATCTTTTAGCGTTAAAAAATTTAAATTTGCCTGTCGACCAATGGAATTTCATATTGGTACACATGTTATTCAATAGATTGGATATTAATATTATTTCTCGTTTCGAACTAGCAGCATAATTCTTCAGATTTACCTAAATACTGTGATTTAACAAAATTTTTGAAAAAAAATTGTTGCGCTTTAGACAACCTCAATATTTCTGTCAAAACCAAACCACTCAAAAATTCTGAGAATTTTCATAATTCACTACTTTTTCAAAAAATTCTGCAACCTTTTTGGCACATGTTTCAAATTCTAAATGTGCAGTTTGTAAACAGGAACGTATTACCTATAAATGTCTAACCTCTGTTGATAAAACTCCTTTCGTTATCAGATGGCGAAATCTAATAACCTCTCCATAAATTGTCTCAGCAGTTCGCATACATCGAGAAAATGTAAGTCGCTTTCCACCTGTTCTAAATACAAGCATCGGCACCATACTATGTTGCATTGTGTAATGTTTCGAAAACGGCTATTACTTCATTATTTTGTGAATTAAATGCTAATATTTCCCCCTCCTTGCAGGAGGAAGTCAAAAAAATCTGCTCGCTTGAAAAGGTTCCTCAGGTTCATTGCCTTTCGAAGGATGAAACAGATTGCGAAGATATATTTTCTAACACCCATTCTAAAGATTCTTCAAGACACTTTAAAGATTCTTCTCCAGCTTTTCCGGGTATTCGCTCTTTAGCAGTTCAGAGGTTTTTATCGTTGGAGCGCCGACTTCTGAAATTGCCCGACGTTTACAAACAATATTGCGAGTTTATGAGGAAGTACTTGAATCATATGGAACCTGTATGTATATCTTCTTCAACAGAAACAAATCACTAGTACATCCCGCACCATTGTGTTATAAAACCAGATAGCGTCACCACAAAATTGAGGATGGTTTTTTACCTTTCTAATCAAACCTCTTTGAATGACCATTTATATATTGGCCCTAAACTACAACAAGATATTGTTTCAATCTTAATGAGATTTCGTGTCCATACTGTCGTTTTGACAGGCGGTATTACCAAAATGTTTCGTCAGATTTGGATTACGCCTGGACATCAGGATTATCAAAGAATCATTTGGAGATTTTCTACTGATGAACCCTTACAGGATTTCCGATTGAAAACTGTAACTTATGGAGTATCTGCTGCACCTTATCTCGCTATTCGCATACTTTTGCAATTAGCAGACGATCATGTTTCTTGATTTCCTTTAGCGTCTGAGGCACTATGTCAAAATACATATCCTTAAAATAGAATTGATATCGCTTCTCGCCTGTGGAGCTTTCGAATTAAGAAAATGGTCAAGTAATGCATATTCACTACTTAGTACTCTTCCTTTGTCTGATTTGTCGTTAGACCCGCTTTAATTTGACACTGATTCTGGATCTCAATCATCACTTAATGTTTTGGGACTGCAATGGACACCTGGCTCAGATTGTTTTAAATATATTGGTCAGTCGTGTGACAGGATCTGTACGTAGAGAAATCTTTTGTCTCACTTGGCTCGAATGTTTGATCCACTTGGGTTTTTCTCTCCGGTGACCTTTCTCCTCAAACATTTAATACAGCATCTTTGGTACCTTAAGCTAGGCTGGGATGAAGTACCTTCTAATGAGGTTGTCCGTTTGTGTATTTGACCGATATTTCGTCCATTAATGAATTTTCTTTGCATCGCCGCTTATTAACCGACACATTCGACTTTTGTGAATTACACTCCTTTGGAGACTCTAGCGAACGAGGTTATTGTGCGGTTGTTTATTTCCAATCTTTTTCCTCGAATGAAACAATGACCCGCTTTGTTTGTTCAAAATCAAAGGTTGCTCCTCTTAAGAAAATATCACTTCCGCGACTTGACTTTGCGCTTAAGTTCTAGTTTCCCGCTTAACTAGCTATGTTTATCGGTTTTCAAAAACATTGTGACGTTTCATTCCATATGCTGCTGGTCTGACTCTACTGTTGCTTTGAGTTGGATTCGCTCTTCTCCGCACCGTTGGAAGACATTTGTGAGCAACAGAGTGGCTTTTATACATTCTAACACTCCTGACATTTCTTGGCTTCATGTTAATTCTGCCGATAATCCCGCAGACCTCGATTCCCGTGATATGCTGCCATCTGAGTTGCTCCGGAATTCTTTATGGTGGGCGGGACCGGCGGTTCTGAACTCCGGCGAGGTGCAATTTCCGCAGAACTCGAACATTGATCTTTCATCGGAAGTTTTGGAAGAGGAACGCTATGTTACATTAACTACAGCAATTCAGCATAATTTTTTGGACGATTTTCTGGAAAATTATTCATCCTTGGATTCATCACTTCGCATCCTTGCCTATGTACTCAGATTTATTTCCGTAACTAAAACCCATACTCCTGCACGCCAATATATTACTTCTTCAGAATACTACCAGGCTCTTTTAGTCTTGGTTAAATATACACAAAGCTTATTTTTCGGGGATGAAATTAAGCTGATTGAAAATAAAAAACTACCCTCAATTATCGCCTTATTTGGACTATCAAGGTATTTTGCGAGTGGGTGGTCGATTGACACATGCTCCAAACCTCATATTTCCTATTTTGTTACCGAGTCGCTGTACATTGACAGATCTCATTATTCGGTCTGCTCATCTTCAATGTCTTCACTCAGGTGTCCAAACAAATCACTTTTCACACAATTTTGGATACTTCTACACCTCCAATAGGTGATCTACCCATATCAAGGGTATATCAGTTGAAGCCCTTTTCACATGTCTAGAATTGCTTTGCAACCAAGGCAGTTCACCTAGAACTTATTTCTTCCCCGTCTGGTGATGCTTTCTTGGCGGTATTGTGCCGCTTTATCGCCCGACGAGGACGCTGCGAACACATTTATACCGACTGCGGAACAAATTTTGTAAATGCAGAGTCTCAGTTGAGCGTTTGCGCGGGTTGCTGCTGCTAAGGAAACTATCGCTTTTAGCCGTAACCCCCTTTCGTCGCCAAACTTCGGGGGTCTATGGGAGTCCAACATAAAATCTGTCAAGACACACTTATACAGAGTAATCGGTTCGCAGATATTGACTTATGAGGAACTATCTACGGTTTTAATTCAGATTGAAGGTATCCTTAACTCAAGGGATTATTTGCGATTAGCAGTGATCCCAACGATCTCAGTGTTACGCCTGGTCATTTTTTGACCATGGCACCGCTTGCTATATTCCCGGAGCCTAATTTAAGTAAATTCAGTTTGAAGTGAAACTCCGTTGAATTGCCTCACTCGATCGCAGTCGCTTACCCTCATGCACCAGGATTTTTGGCGTAGGTGGTCCTCTGAATACCTACATACCTTACATCAAAGGGCCAAGTGGCATTCTCCGAATGCTTCAGTTCAGCCTGGAAGCTTACTTCTACTCTAACAAGAGTCATTTCCGTTGGTCCATGGGCCGTATAGTGTCCACTCGTCAGACAACATTATCCGGGTTGTTACGTTACAAACGGCATCGGGTGTGTTTAAAAGGCCAGTTTCTAAGCTGTGCGCTTTGCCTATAGAGGCGATTATGTGTTTTTTGTTTTAATATACAATGAGTACCTATTTACTTTAAATTTCCACTACTCTTCCGCGCGCTGTGATCGAAGACGATATATGTCAAGGAATGTGTTGGTGAACAAGAAAAAAGACAGGGTGGATTTTTAAGGTAGGATCTTAGAGTTGTATATTATTTATAAAAAGAAAATAATATTTATTACAGTCCACTTTTCTCTCATGGTCCTTCTAGATATGGAAATGGCGTTTGACAGAGTGTGGCATAAAAGACTTTTAGTAAAACTAGATCGACTTAATACTCCTAGAGACACGATTACGCTAATAAAATCGTACCTTAGCGATAGGACATTATTTAGGGTACGAAGAAACAGCAATCTCGAAAAGTCAATGCAGGTGTCCCCCAAGGAACCGTCCTTGCCCCCAAACTTTACTTCCTATACACCTCAGACATTCCCAAATATCGACATACAAAGCTTGCCCGTTATACTGACGATACCGCTTTGTACACACACAGTTTCCATGCAAAGTCCGCCACCAGACAGATCAAGATGCATATAACACAACTTGAAAAATACTTTCAAACTTGGAAAATAAAAGTAAATCCGACGAAGACTGAACAAATTTTACTCACAAAGAAATATAGACACAAAAATATTCGAAAAACTGCGAATAGGAGACGCTACCATAGAACCACAAAGACGTCCTGTGACTCACTTAGGTGTGAAGCTGCACCGAACCCTGAGTTTCAAACCTCAAACGAGTCACAGTATACAAAAAACCTACGTAGCAATGCACAGTATTTTCGCGCTCCTAAATAGACACAGTGTTCTGACACTAACAAACTATTCACAATAATAATTACAAACTGGTTGAAGATCACTAGTCTCCATCATGAATAATGTGCAGACACTGGGTTGTGGAACACAGCATTTGTTTAGTCATGATTTCCGAACAAAATTTTACTTTGTCAGAATTTCGGAATAAAATGGGCAACAAGCCCCATTCTTAAACTAAAATCAAATATTATCCAAAGCTAATATTTTCGTCATATCCACAATTTATTTAGAAGACTACATGATTTTTGACGTGTAAAAACTGCGTCTGTTTCCTAATGTATTCTACTAACCCAACCCTCTCCGTACCCAGAAAGAAGACAACCTAGTGAACACCTTATTAATTATGAATCATTTATTCACCCACGACCTAAAACATATTATCGTCAAGACACAGAAAAAGTGAGAACGTAATTAATTGGTGGTCCGACAGCAAACCAAACCGGAATTTTCCGATTCAACGTTTCCTCCTAATGGAATTTTGGCCTATGTAATATATTCTGTTTCGAATCAAGTGTCCTATTTGGACATATTATATTTTCAAGACTTCATCAATGAGGTTTTTAGAGTTTTCACCATTTCTATTACCCAGATATCTTTTTCTTACATGTGCTAAGCTTTACCATGTAATATAGAAGATGTTTGGTGGTCAGAAAAAAAAAATCGTTCCTAGAGCGTATTACAAAGTTAGCGGTCTATAATTCTATAGGTATAAAACTCCTTTGTCTATCATGAACATCCGAGCTTGCTGTTGAACCACTATGGATGGTACCCTCCAGAAATCAATATAAGAGAATTGGGAGGTACCTACTTATCTACGGAAAACCTGCTTCATAATATGTTCGTAGTCTAATTTTATCCATTAATTCAGCACTAACATAACCTAAAATTATACTAAGAACGTATAATGCAGGATTATCCTAGTTACGAAATTATTTACCTAAATAAGAATCATTTATTTACCTGTGATCATCTGTTTTGTCTTCCTTAGAACTATCATGCCGATGAATAGTAGAAGAATCTAAACGTTGTAATTTAATATATAACCGTTTTTGAGTACAATTAATATTTTCCTCATTATTACTTAAATGTTCAACATTTTTTTCACTAATGTATAAATCTGCTCTATTTATTGTTGGTTCCACACAAATCAATTTGTGATCCTTAATATCATCTTTAAATTCGTCAATCCAATCACCTAAAGGGGTAGTTGTTAATCCTTCAATCTTTGGTACCAGCTCTGTTTCTAACCCAACTTGTGAGCTTATATTGTCGGTTTCAATTATTTGGGGTTCAAGTTTAATTCCTATATTTCCATGTTTAATATTATTAACACATACGTTTTTATTGATAATGTTATCATCACTATGTTTCGTTATATTGTTAGTTACTGTATGATCTGCGTTAACTGATTTCTCCTCATCCTCAAATATTTCTTGGAAATCGTCACCAATATCATTGAGAATTAATTCTTCTGCCTCCATTACATTTAATTTTGTTTTAAAAGATGGGAAAAAATTAAGAATACCTAACTAAAAATATATAAAACGATTATATTAGGGTTATTCTTTCGTACTGAACTAAGTGAACAATCTGAAAATTGTCAGTTCATTCACGATTGTGCGTATTCTTTCGACATCGGTCACTTCTACCAAACTGATTAAAATTCCTACCCCCCTTGCCGCTTACTGATCAACCTCTATGTACCGGGTACCGGTTAGTTCGTTCAGTTAACAGTTAACCTCTAAAAGTATTGAATATTGAGAGATAATAATTGGAATATGATTTCGAATCAAACCAATAAATTGTAAAAGTTTAAAACATAGATAATAATATCATGGAAGAAATAATTTTCCAGTTTTCAGAGCAGATTTGGTTGTTTTTACAAGTTTTCGAGGTTAAGTGAAAATCATTCATTCAGTTCAGTATAATCACATTCACTTGTTCAGATTAATCACTACGAAAGAATAGCCCTATTGTTGGTTAGTTAGCCATAAACATAGCTTTCGTACAACTGTCACGAGCATGCGCAATATAAATACACGTTCTTGTTTTGTTGAACCAATTTATGGCAGTTCTATATCCAGCAGTTTGCTGTTCGGGTTTGAAATTTGAAATAAAAAAGTTGGAGAACGGTTCTAGAACTGTCACAATCAGTGAAATGTATACTACGTAACTGGAAGGGACGCCCAACACAACACTGAGGCATGTAGAGATAACACCATGGACGGTATGCGTTCTCTGTCTAACACATTGAGTAAACGGAGAAATCGAGCAGGTTTTTAAGTTTCTTTTAAGAAGCAGATTTTGTTTTTAACAATAAAATAAATAACTTACCGATGAAAAGTAGTTTGTATTTCGCCTTGGCCATCACTACATCCATAAGATGAACAAGAACCATTGTTATTTATTATCCCTATACATTTGATACGCACTTTTGTATAGAATATTTATAAATACCAGACACTAATCTCTATTCCAAAACCTAACACACTATTAACATGCAAAATTTATTACAGGTAACAGTTCTGAAGCCACTAATAATATAAAAAAGCGTAGAATTTGATATAACATATAACTGCCATTTACAGATATGCAACAGAATACCGTCCACATTGTGTCGCAGTCATACGAATGTGACATGTCACTGGTCACAATAGACCTTTGCTGTTGGACGAGTACTGATCTCGGACTGTTTTTGGATTATTTGCTACACATGGCGCATATCGATAAACGGGCTATTTATGTTTTGAGTTTAATTTAACCTACAAAAACGTACCTACATCTTATTACATAATATATTTAATAGAACCCCATATGTGCAAACGCGCATCGACGTGATTATGGTATTAATGCCCGTTTGCACCACATACACTTTAAGTAGAGAATAGTTAAGGGTCATCTAAATTTTAAGAACGGAATTGATTGCACCGAATCATGAGTAGATAGCACTTAGTTAAGTATCGGGTAAATTTGTCAACATAGCAAATTTAAGGTAGCCGACAATGAAGAGGAGTTTTTTGGTCGGGCAGTAGGTAATATTTTAACTTTTAACCTCTTCAGTTTTGTTTTCATAATAATTCATAATTAAACAACATTAACATTAATTTTGATTGTGAATGTGAACGAAAATTATTAAATACTAGAGTTAAATTGTGTCCGTAAATATAATAGAAACAAAATTATTTTGTGGCATAGCGGACAAAATGACTGGGTTTACCTACAGAAGGGACTTTGTTTAGACTGAGGCCCTGCTAAATTACACAAAAGTCCCTTGTGTAAGAAAAACCAGTCATTTTGTCCGCTATGCCACAAAATTATTTTCATTTTATTATTTAATACATTTTTTTAATATAACATATAATACGATGGAAGTTAGTGATACATAAAAAAAGAGAAGACCTCCAAACTACACTTCCAACGAGAAAGAAGTTCTTCTATCGATAGTGTTGGATCATAGTTATTGTGGCATCATTCAAATTAATAAAATTAACTTTTTGTTATTATTTTCCATTGTTAAATTTATCTATTCTTATTGTTATATATTTGAAATGTATTTATTACATATACATAGTATTTGATCTGTTTCTATTATAAGATTTAGCTAGATGAGTGCTACTACTACTTACATATTTTATGATTTATATTCAAAAATAGTTTTAGTTTATTATTTACCTGGGAACATAAGTAGAGTTGTTAGCTTATTTATTCTTTTGTGGATTAATAATTAAATAAACTGTAAACGTGAAGTTGTTATGGTTTTAATACATAGGTATTGCCACGAGCCCCGTCGATATACAGTAAAATATCGATAGGGTGTGGACAAAGCTTTAAAAATTGGGAGGTGGCCAATATTAAAGGAACAGTTGGTTCACCGGAAGTCAGGCACACCACTAATACATCGGGCCAAAGTCCCGCTAGCTATCTTATTGCTCGGAGAGGGTCGTGAGTAAAGTATAATTTATGGATCTGTATTATTGCCGGTAGCGCCACCTAATCTTATGCCCCTTTGGTATATTAGTGGTAGCTGAATGAAACCAAGATTAGGAAAATAGCCTGTAAGGGATAGCAGTGAACAACTATATATTTAAAACAAAATGTAAATAGAGATTTATTATAGAATAGAATATATATAAATATAGAAAACTAATTAGGTATATGGATATTAATTATAAAATATAAGTATAAATAAATGAATAAATAAATAGATAATGTATATATATCACAGCGGAATGGGGGTGTAGCGGGCAACAACCTAACCTAATATAAAAAGAAGAATAATTCCTATCCCAGCTGTTGCTGACTGACAATTACACGCCTAACCTTAAAATATAACAATTAACAATTTTTAATATAATGTCACAAGAGATGAACTCTATGACAAACAGAGAGGCACTAGCGTACCCTGATATTAGTAAACTTATAAGGACGTAAGTATAATATATATATACATAGAACCCCGCTGTACCTTACAGTAGGTTAGAATTATCTATGAAACAGTATACAATAATGTTCAACAGGTATGACAAGGGGGACAATGTACAAGTAATAGCAATAGTTTACGGTCACTATGTCGTGGCCATCACGCTATCATGACGTCATGAAACGCTAACAATTATGCACGACAAGGTACTTCTTAAAGATACTTAAAACAACAAATATGTGTATAAAACAATTATAAACAAATAAGCATAAATAAACGGGAAAACTGATACGAATGTGAACAAAACCTATAAGTAACACCACGTATATAGTCTATATGTATGTAAATTAGAGTGAATGCATATCACTTATCTGCGGAGCCCGGATCTAGCGTGGGCTCAGTCCTATCCTATATGTGAATCAGGAAATTTCAGGTAGGTACCAATACTTCACACAGCCAGTCATACCATTCAATACAGCATCCACTTAGGTGGGATACAACCTCTACATGGCACTATTGTTCAAAGCAGACCGTAAACCGGTACCTTACGCCCAAAGCAGTTAGTAGCCGCAAAGCAAGAGAAGGAAAAAGAAAAAGGCCTAAAAACAGATATAAAGGATCCTATATAGCACAAGAGTTATACTGAAAGCGTCTACGATGTTCTATAATTATGACCTACCTTAGATGTTGGATGGCCTTATGCGAATTGTGGAAATTCCAACACTTCGTAACGAGGAGTTGCCAAAGACGAAACCATATAATATCAAATATGTGTGGAGCACTATAAATAACCAATTATATACCAAAAGTGCCTCCACAATTATTGGCCTCACAAAATTTCACTCAACTTCCTCGCTACTATCTGTATCCACACTCGAAAATAAAATGGAGAATTATCTTGTCCGAAGATTGGGTTTAACCGCGAAAAGAGACACTATTGATACATCCTCCTGTCGATCTCAGCGACATGACAGCCGATCAGCAAACGCAAAACAATAACATTAGGATACTGTTTGGATATTGTAAATAAATAAACAAAAGTAAACAAACACGAGCCGATATTGAATAACTCAACTCTACAAAGAGGAGTGATTGGAGGTAGGATTTCCGTTATATTCCATTAACTTTACCCACTAAAGACAACCCTGTGTTCTATTTTAGCTGTACCAAAGCAACGAGCAGATCATCGGAGCACCATTCAATGGTACTTGCGGCCGGTTATTATGGATAGGCATATGGATTATGCGCTCCAATTGAACAAAAAAAATAATAAATCAAGGATCAATAATTAAATGGAGAGTCTATATTAATAGGAAAAGACAAGAATGTAGAGTTTATACGTATTCATGAGGTGACACTTTGCGATGTTATGTGTTAAGCAAGAAGGTTTATTAAAGAAGTATCAGTGTGAGGTAGGTGGTTTTTCTAGCAACGTAACAGTATATACCTCTATTATTATTTTTTAATATCGACTATTTCCTCAGTACCTCTATATATATATATATAATAGGTATGTTAAGCACAAAGACGCTTTTCGGTCTTTCCTACTAAAATATCTTCTATTGAAAGCTGTCATAGCTCATCAAATTCTAGTAAAAATGCTCAATTTGGTCTAGGATAGACCGAATCGTAGTCTTCGTCAGTCGAAATCTTTGAAAAAAATTTAAATTGTCCATATCTAAAAATAATTCGGCCTTTCATAAACCCTCCTTGGAAATCCATGTTCAATTAATTCGAAAACATCAAGATCCTCGTCAAATAATTCCATATTTTTAATTTTTTAATCGCCACACACAGTAAACAACCCAATAATGAAAAATATAAAAGCAATATTGAGGTTAGAATTCCATTTAAGAAGAGATTTCTCGAGTCAATTATGCCCGTTGGCACCACATACAGTTTAAGTAGAGAATAGTTAAGGGTCACCTAAATTTTAAGAACGGAATTGATTGCACCGAATCATGAGTAGATAGCACTTAGTTAAGTATCGGGTAAATTTGTCAACATAGCAAATTTAAGGTAGCCGACAATGAAGAAGAGTTTTTTGGTCGGGCAGTAGGTAAGCATACGTTAATTTCCTTTTATACCGAGCCAATGGGAACGTTCGCCCTTAGGTCGTGTTTCCGTGGGTGGCCGATGCGGATCGGTGGCGTGCATTTCGCTTTGTTTTTGCTGTTTGAATATTTTGGCGCCATAAGCTAGTGCTCTGAATAGTATAAACAACTGAATCTGTTACTAGATAAAAACCAAAAACAAACTCGTTTATAACAGCAATAATTCTTATTGCTACATATAAAATAATAATTTATAAGTATAGTTGCGAATAGTTGTTATGGTTTTAATTTATTGTTGTTGATACCCTAGCTCAATAATTTATACCTCTATATAATAGTAATAGGTATGTTAAGCACAAAGACCCTTTCTGGTCTTTATCTTCTAATGAAAGCTGTCATATCTCATCAAATTTTAGTAAAAATGCTCAATTTGGTCTAGGATAGGCCGAATCGTAGGCTTCGTCAGTCGAAATCTTTGAAAAAAACTTAAATTTTCCATATCTTAAAAATAATTCGGCCTTTCATACACCCTCCTTGGAAATCCATGTTCAATTAATTCGAAAACATCAAGATCATCATCCAATAATCCCATATTTTTAATCACCACACAATGTAAACAACCCAATAATGAAAAATATAAAAGCAATATTGAGGTTAGAATTCCATTTAAGAAGAGAATTTTCGAGTCTTAACTTAAGGAACACTTAGGCAAATTTAAAGTGACGTTTTAACGTGGTGCAATAAAAAATAGATGCTAAGCGACTCTTAGAACAAATCGTGACTTAAAATATTCTTCAACACTTCACTTAAGTGACACTTAGGCAAATTTAAAGTGACGTTTTAACGCGGTGCAATAAAAAATAGATGCTAAGCGCCTCTTAGAACAAATCGTGACTTAAACGGTATGTGGTGCAAACGGGCATAAAGTACCACCGCGTGGATGGTTTTTGCATGGGTGGACGGTGCTCCCCGCCGAGTTGGTAGACTTACCTATGACAAGTAGTTATTGATTATATAGTCGTAGGTGCTGGCATCTGGCGGTCGATGACCGTGGTTCGGATTCTACGCTAAACAGTAGCTCCAAGAATTACAAAGATGGCTGTATTACCTAGATTAGAGGACAAAAATAAAGAAAAGAATACATTTACTTACCTATAAATATATATGGTTAAATGTTAATATTATAATTAAAGTGTCTCTTCATGAAATTTTTATGCTTTGTTAAAACTGTTTTATTTGTGGCTCAAAACCGTATGCGCATCCGATTGCGCAACAGAATAAAGGGAGAAGTAGAAACCGCCATTTTGATGTAATTTTGTTGCCAAGTTATTTCATTGCCTTCTAATTTTTATACTATAACATGTTCAAAGAAAAGGTAAATAAAATTAATATATGGTGGTGTAAAAATATTAGAAAGAAAGAGATATAACTATTTACTATATAAAATGCCCCATATATTAAAAAAAAAATAGCATATACTCTATAAGTCTGGGCGACTGTAATACTTTTAGGAGTGGAGGGCATCATCACATGTTGTCAGCTTGTCTGTTGTTATATTTCTAATACAGTTGTTTACTCACATTATATAATTATTTTAAATTTAATGCTTATAAAATATATTTCTGCCACTGAATTAATATATTTCACATTACACGTGAGGATTTTAATGATGAAAATATTAAAAGAAGGAACTAAATTATTTATTAAAGTTTTTGAAAAGATAAAGATGATCGTTATACGGCATCGTCGTAAAATCAGGCGGGGTGATTTGACCAATCAGCGTAAGGAAAATAATATGTTTTGTTTTTTTATAGTAATTGAAGGAACGGTGTTGTCGGGATAGAGGATACATTATCTTGTGTGTTGTTTATGACCTAAATGTTCTGAGCAAGCTTACATTATAGTCATATTATACTGTTTTAAGCTTTTAATTTC